>HG992023.1:6533963-7783963 GCA_905220475.3 Ennomos fuscantarius | reverse complement strand
TCAAATGAATGGTCAAATGAATATACGTCCAAAACTACTTTTTAATACTCAAATATATTAAAATTCAAAGTCCTGGTCCTCCATCCTAAACCGCTGGTATAAGACTTGAAATTTGGAGGGTGTGACACTGACAAAGGGTTTTTCGAAATTCCACCTTTAAGAGGATGAATGTGTGGTTGCATTATCTATAAAAATACCTTCGTTTCCTATAGGCCACGCGAGCGAAGCTAGTTATATTATATAATTTTAACTTATTGGTTTACAAAGAAGCAATATCAATATGAAATGGATTTAGGTAGCTATGCGAATCTCCAAGTGAAACAGACGCATGTAAATTGTATTAACATCGTTAATACAGGATCAAAAACCGATACGGCTGAGTTATCCCACCCTATATATGCTAATTAGTGACAGTAAGTAATAACTGTAACATCCTGTACTATGCCGTACTAGGTACGATTTATGCGCTTTATGTTTCCTTGACGTTTTTGCTCATTTGTTATCTACTTTATTAATCCTTTGGGTAATAAAGCAGTTTACAGTACGTTTATTCCATAGTTGCACCATTAAATACAACTAGCAGAATGCGAACATAGTTTCTGCAGTAAGTTCCTAATTGTTTAATAAACACATATTCTCGTTCTTGTATACCTTATTTTCAATACTTTATTGTTTATTTCGTTAGTTCTTTCATGCCCATTATTTAGAGTTACTTACTGCTATAATAAAAGAGAATATATGTATATAGTATGTTGATTAAATAAAATTAATATATACATCTATATAAAAATAAATCTCTATTTCCCTTGGTCATCGTATTACGCGTGAACAGATGGAAATATTCTTCTTATTCTTTTTTTGTGTTTATTATTGTCAGGATAAGTTCTTATGAAGTAAAAAATAAGAAAGTTGAGCATAAAATTAGAAACTGTTCACCACGTGTGTTAAACCGTGGGCACAGCTGGTCATAAATAATTCTTAGGTTACAGGAAATATTCCCAGTAATCAGCACGGCAACTGCTCTGTGCCCTGGGAGCCGAGGTCCCATATACTCGTAGCTAAATAAAAAGTACTTGTAAAATAAACCTTAAATCTAGATATTATAAAATTTAAATACTAAAGAAAAGCCTTGCGACATTGAACAAAGCAGGTGTTTTATTGCCTACGAAACATGTACAAAGCACTCAGCTGGTGCCCGCGCTGTGTGTATCGTTAAATAGACATTTCGGCTGTCATGCAGTTATTTTAGGAAGCACTAAATATTAAAACAAAACCATTTATTTTGTTCTTTTTCATTCTATTTCATGTGATCTTGTACGAATATTCTATGGCATGATCTGAGTACATACATTTAAGGAAAAGAGTGAATTTAATTCCACCGTGTATAAACATATATATTATTAATTAAATTTTTAATATACTTATAATAAAACTGTAACCAATGGAAAGTTTGTACATTCAAAACAATAGAGAAAACAAGCCACTTTTTGAAGTTTGCTGATATACGTAGCATGGTAATAATCGCAAAATAAAATTTATAGAGTGCTTGTATGTTTTAGATGTGATTGAGTTTCTGTTTGAGTATTCATTAAAAATAAACCACTGGATAAATTTGGTTGGTTTGTGCACCTTGAGGACCTGGGTCCATGCTCTTTGTTAAATATTTTTTAATCTTTTTACTTCATTGTTTAATTAATTCTGATTGTACAGGAGGGACAATACTTTTCTTCATTGCTATACAAGTTTTAGTTAGTAAATAGTCTTTTTTAATTGCAATGTGCATACAGCACGAGCAGACCAGCTCCCGCAAGGGCAACTTACCTTTTCCAGAATTTAGATTACTTAACTATAATATTATTTGATTAATAAACAACAACTTCTTGGCGGAAAAAAATTAAATACCCCATGCCTTTGAAGAATTTGTTGGCTCCCGTCCAGATGACTGCTACAAGCAGAACAGTTGGCGAACATGCATCGATTGGGTAATTACTTTGTTTAATAGAGATAAAAAATGTATAAAAAAGTGTGTACTGTGACTTATTTCATAGAAAACAGTAGTTTCATAGAAAGGTTAGCACTAATGACTCAAATATTCGAAGAAATACCGAAGTGCGAAAATAATTGTTTTGACCCCCTTACGTCCTTTTCTTTATGAAGAGAAAAGGGAAAATACTTGATTGAGTACCAAATGTATTTGCCAAATACTATCAAAATTAACCTGTAGTAAATAGCACCGCAGTAAATTTCCCCTCTGTTTGGGGGAAATACACCTCCAATAAAAATCACCGATTACATAAATAATTTACGAATTTGTAGAATCCGTATATCAAGTTTTATCAAGATTCGTTGATACACGCGACTTGTAAGGAGTACGTACATCCGGACACATGAAAACAAATATCTGGTTTTAAAGCAGTCACTTAGTTCGCTCGGTCAATCATGAAAGCAATTAGCAATAAAGTTAATTTCACACATATAATGTCAAAGTAAACATTTAGACTAAAACAAGAAAATCTTTGTAGACCTCTTGTATATTATTTCTAAGAAAAATCTGACATATTATCATAATATATGTTAGTAAAATATAGCAACTTTCATCGTTTCAATCACAGCAGAGCTCATAATGCAAATATAATACTGTTTTGACACAGAAACAGAATAAGATATAAGGAGCACATCAAAGCATTATTTGCATTCTGAAAAGGGACTGCTCGGGTATAGATCGCCCTCTAGAGGTTACTATGAATTTTCATACCATCCAGTGAGAGGTACGTTAAACTAGGGTGTTAAAGTTTTTAGACTTGATATAAAAAGTGCTGTTATGTATTTATTGTATAATATTTTACGGTTTCATTTCTTAACTTAAATGTTCAATTCGGATTTTTTCTTCACAGTTTCTTTTGTGACTGGCTAATTAGATCATACTTGATTAGAAACATTTTTATATGAAAAACAAATAAAGCTGACTGCACTTCACCATCTCATACATGCAACATAAAATATTTGTTACAACCAGTGAAGTATGAGAAAAACCAAGTGACGGCCCTAGCCGTGATAGGTGGAAGCGACCGGCCACAGAATATTGACTCGCATTTGAATAATAAATGCGCATCGAAACGTGTACTTCTGCTACGTTACTTGAGAAGACGCTGCCCACCCATGTATTTTGTTTACTGCTTCAATTTGCGAATATTAATTCAACAATCTGATAAACTTACACGCTCCTTATAATATTTGCACATAATATATATATTAAAATAAAAATAAATAAATAAAGCCTTTATTACTGTTAACTTATTTAACTAAACATTACTTACATATTAGTAGAAAGATGAAAATTATGACAAATATTATAAAAAACTATAAATAAACTAATACATATTCTCGGCATTCGGCTCATCTCTCCATTTAACGGCTTGTCTTTCGACAAAGGCCTCCTCTAAGGATTTCCATATGTTTCTGTCCTTTGCTGTACGTAACCATTCTGGCCCAGCTACTTGCTTCAAGTCGTCTTCCCATCGCTTTGACTGTCTTCCTCTACTTCTTCTGCTTTCTCTAGGGTACCATTCCGTTATTATTCTGGTCCATTTCTCTTTCTTTTCTCTCAGCATATGCCCTGTCCAACGCCATTTTAATTTTCTGCATATTGATTGCACTCTTATAAACTTAGTCTTTCCTTTGATCTTTTTTAATCGTATTTTATCCCTTCTTCTTACTCCCAATACGCTTCTCTCTATCCCATTCTGACATATATTTAATTTATTTTGTTGTTGTTCCGTTAAGGCCCAATATATATATTATCTCAATGTTAATTTAAAACTATCGGACAAAACCTTTGCTCCCTCCCTAAAACTTATTAAATACTTCGTAACTTGAATGGTAAGCTTAATAAGTTCTCCCCTGCTGAAGAGACGGCGCGGTTAATTAAGATATTCGAATTAAAGAGAATAGGCAGCGGGCAACATTCATGATTTTCAGGTGAGTGAATTCATTCTGATCAATAAGCCACCCGGTGGGCACGAAAAATGTTTTGGTTGTGTACCCGCGTTTTCATCTCTGCGGGGAAGGTAATTAACTGAGAGGAAACTTCAAAAGACCCTTCAGAGGGAATTACTAGAAATTTGAAAAAGGAAAACAGGCAAGTACATTCGTTTTTATGTCGCTAATTAAAAAATATTCTATTTATTATTTAACCATATCAAAAACTTGTACCGGCCCGCGATTTCAACCGCTATTTTTATGCAGGAACTCGTAATTTTTCATAATAGAAAGTGTCCTACTCCCATATTGATATAAGGGATTTACGAGTTTTTACATAATATTTTTTTATTTTTGTTATGGGTCATAAGCCTCTGAACCGTATAGAACGCTCAAACGGCTACACGGATTTGGATGAAATTTGGAATGTAGATAGCTTATAATGAAAATAATAATAAAATAGTGCCCAACAATCACATACCTACATATGTACTGGACCCTAACTAGGATTCCCTCTATCTAGGGACTCAGTAACTATGAGAACCATGGTGCTGCAACACCCAGACTCAGAACAAGTATTTGCGATTTTTTTTCTGATTTTCTGTTTTCGCCCCTTCCGAGGGAATCGTGTACAAAGACATGTTTTTTTATGTTAGTGCATAGTTACGACATATTTATTGCCGTGGGGTTTGTAAATACAAAGGTGTAAAACTCCTTGCTCTGTATGTACTTACGCAGATTCGCCTCTTGTTCGCACACATAAACTTTCTGATGGTCTTTGGCAAGGTATTCTCGAAAAAGGACCGACCCTCTATGTGTAATTAAGGTCCCTATGCGTCAACTTTCCTGTGATGTGGGTTCAAAAGCAATGCAAACTGAGTAGGTATATGTTCCTAAAGTACCTGAGTACACTTCACTCACTCTGTACAAAACCAAAGTGCCCAGACATTGTAAATGAGTTGCACTTAATGAAAATTAATATTACGCAAATGTACAATAGGCTGCTAACTATCTGAGTAGCTATAGTTAATTTTTTTTTGGTTTGACTTAGTTCCACACTTTTGAGTATTTAGTCAATATCAAGTAATTGATATTTTGATAGATGTTTCACGCAGATATGTGTCAAGTCACAGTCCAAGTCATCATATAGTCTAAGTTATACTCCTAGTAAAATGGTGGTAGCTTTACTAGAAGCCTCTATGGAGTTTTAGAAACAACACGAAAAGAAACGTTTCACCATCATTATACCATTTTCCAACACTCATGCCTGTAATTGGATGAAGGTTGACAATGACAGAACAATATTATTGATCCCGTTGTTTTTTTTTACTAAAAACATAAATATAATCATCCCCAACGTTTTGGAATTTTAGTTAATTTATGTACATTTGAATTGAATTGCTAGGTACCTATGTTATTTATATTTTAGAAGTATTAGCGTGACCTAAATTCAGAAAAGTAGATGGTTTTTATAAACAAAATATCTTTTTTAATATCGTCTAAGTTAAATCCCTTTTGTGCGTCTGACAGACAAACGCACGATTAATACAATAATACAAACTCAATGACTCCAGTACTACACAAAGAACAAAGTTAAATTAACTCTAGTGTCTGTTTGAAGCAGAAAGCAACGAAGTACGAAACGTTTCTCTAAAACGACCTTAGCGCTGGAGACTATAAAAAGTTTTTCCGACTTACAGGTACCTATTTATTTCAAATCGCGCTATGTCAGTTGAATGTCGAATTCTCTAGAATTATTGAAATCGCATCAATATTTTGGAATTTTAGAACGAGCAAATCGTTGCCAGGAAATAGTAACCTAATTTTCTGGCTCACCGTTTCCTAGCGTTGGTTATCTGAGGGAGCGTGTCTCGGCGCAGGCGAACGCGACGCCGACGTGGCGTGTCGCGCCCACAAGACGCGCGCCTCCACGTCGATTACATTCGGTGAAATAGAAAATTTCCTGTTACGATAACCGACAATCTGGGCCCGAGGATCATTCAATAATATCTTCGCCTTCTTACCCTCCGTAACGTTGTTTATAATATCAGCGTTCAAGCAAACATATACTTAGTTATTTATCAATATATTTTATACCAATAAGTACATGCATCAGCGGAAAGATATTTAGTTTCAAATGCATGAATGTATAACAACAATATTATTGACGTCTGACTGAATTCAAGGAATTGACATGAAATCTATCTAAAAGACTCCTGTGATGGGCTTTGAAATGCAACGTAGCGCGAATCGCTGAGCTCACCTTTTGAAACAGAGTTTAAATGCGGTTTGTAAACTCGGAAGGTGTGATTGCGGTACAATGCTCAGTGAGGATGCAGTAAATGCATTCGAATTACACAAAAGCGGAAGGTTTTCATTTTTCTTTTCACCATCTCTCTATTTTTGTTGGGCGTTCACATGCGACGAGACTCGAGAGTGGTACACGATTTTTAACTTAGCTCTGTGCAGGTGAGTCGGCGTTCTAATGCATTGTTTACGCTTTCATTATTTATTTGTGTGGGGAAAACTTCATAAATTATATCACTCATATTCATTATCATTTTGGCCTTTAGACCGTCAAGAATAATGGAGCCATCTTTATAGTTCTCGACTTTATAGTAAAACAAATGGATCGCGAATACTTAGCTTTAAGCATTTCAAAGATTCATTTAGCTGAACATGAAGCTTAGTATATTTGAAAAATGAACGGGAACTTTACTAAACTGTTGTGCAATTAATATCAAGTGAAACAGAAGTTCCGTTTTATAAATAGCTTCAACATAATTTTGCTTCATTCATTTGTAGTTTTTACTATTAATTTTTTTATCTGGTGGTGTTCAGAGCAACAAAAATGTACTTACTGTATAAAGTAAAAATCAATCTCAATAAATCGTCACCGTTGGACGTTTTGGTACATAAGTAAAGGTAGACGAGATAATTTATGTACCTAGTGCTTGGAAGTGCAAGTTAGTTTGCAGTGCAATCAATTTGAAGCGTCCATCGTGATGGCAGCGAACGACGAACGACCCGACGACGGTGTCGTAGTAATTCGATCAAGCAATTTTAAATTGATGAAATCCAATTGCTTCAGAAGTATCCTCGCCTAAGAAATAAAGCCTTGGCAGTTAATTGCTTTTAAATTATATATTTTAATTTATGTTAGTGTCGCTCTATTACACCGTGAACTTATTAATTTTGGCGTTGCTAGTCCATTCAAGACCTCTCAGCTGGATTATAAAGGCCGTAAAAATTGAATTACAACTTTATTATAAAAAATGAGGTTTAATTTTATTGAGCTTTAAAGTTGTGTGTGTGTATATTAGTATACTTAATAATATCACCAGTTGTGTAGTGTTGCGCTTTGTTAATAGATGTAAATAACTGTACTAGGTTCACAGAATGTAATTTTAGAAGCAGGTTTTTGTCCAGCAGCACTAGAGTGAGTTAAACGTCCAGAGATTTTGACATGACGAGGCCTGATTACGAGCGTCATACGTCTGCTACTTGTATATAATGTGGCGTGTCCACTTGAGTGATACTGCGTGATACTGCATTTATTGCACGCTGCTTCTCTCAACTGCAATACGTTTTGTTGCTTGTTGATTTATTCCACTTTGTTTGCCCACGTTCTTTACTATGCCGTTTTATTAATGCGCACAGAGGTTTTATATTTTGTAGTTTGAAACGAAACTTTATGAACCATTGATGAAAAAAAAAAAACGATTTTAAATGATGCTATCTATAGTTAAGCATTCGTAACTGGTAATAAATTATAAATAAATAAAATTAATAGAAACTTTATTAGTTCACACAGGTAGCAAGGGTCATCACACATCAATTCGAATCAAATCATACATCAATTTGTAGTGTAGTAACATATTTGTTTTGCGTAAAATTGTGTATTTACAAACAATGTATGCTTGGTAAACCCGCATTTTAGTCTGAGTTTTGTATAGATTTCTTTATTAGTTTGTGCTACAAGGAACCCTAATAAATTAGTTATGTACGACTGTTTGTCTGTCTGTCCGGGTGAATCGTTTTTATTACACCTATACATGCAAAGAGGAAATGGCATTTTTCTTCATACTATTGTTTTCCGTTGAATAGGAAATATTATGAACAAATAAAAAATCGTAACTTGATAATTATTTAAAAGGTGGCACTGGGCACATACATATACATGTGGGGATGTAATGTAAATGTATTTGAATGTATGTGGTATTCATGTGGGGATAATTTTTTATATGTTATCATATTTTGATTAGACTAGAAACTGACCATCTTCTCTGTTAATAGACTTTAGTAAAACTATTTTAAATAATTTCAAACTAAATGTGATAACAACTTTTTTATAATAGAAGTAAACTGTTAAATACTTAATACGTCCTACCTCAAAGGTTATTGACCATTTCTTTCAGGTCCATTTTAGAAAAGTGTAAATAATGTAGTCACGTTTTTCATTTGTAGTTAAGCGAAATATCTGTGGATGGAAGCGAATGTGGCTCTACTTTCAAACCAACGACGCACCCATCAGGTTTATATCCCACCCAGCAGGGTTTTAAACCCTGCACCAATGATTTCTCAAGCTATGTGCGGAATTTCAAGTCATTCTTACTACGGTGAAAGAATAACGTCGTGAGCTAACCAGTATGTTTAATAATTACAAAAATTCGAGAACATGTGTCATTTATCAACGTGCTCTTGAAATCATACTATAATATTATAAAGGCGTAAGTTTGTATGTGTGTGTGTGTGTATGTGTGTATGTTTACTCTTTCACGCTCAAACGGCTGAATGGATTTGGATGGAATTTGGTACCAAGATGGCTTATAAACTGGATTAACATATAGGCTAAATTTTATCCCGGAAAAGTGAAGTGTTCCCATGGGATGAGCAAATAATTAAAATACTTTTTATACGCGGGTGAAACCGCGGGGCGCAACTAGTATAAGATATATCTATAATCTCTGTATAGGAAAGAACAGTGAGAACGTATTGGGCTGTTGACGACGACATGTGCGTCTACCGCCTAAGTTCTAGGCTAAACTAATTCAAAACAGGATAGCTGAATACTCTAGAACAAACATAATTATATTTTTGCGCTTAAGATTGAGCTGCGCGCGTAAAGAGTGAAATAAATAAAGCAAATTAATACCTCTGAGGTTTAAAAAATATCGTCAATAATACCAAGAAAATATCGTTACGTACGGGGGTTAAGCTGACTTCAATTGGCTTAATTTATACATCATCTAAATATATATTATTCTAGAAATTTAAACTTGTAAACAGAAAAAAAAAGCGCAAATACTTGTTATGAGTCTGGGTGTTGTGGGACCATGGTCCTCGTAGTTCCTGGATCCCTACAGAGAATCCTAGTTAGGGTCCAGGATCTATGTATTATATATTAGTTATTATTAATATATAATAATAACTAATAATTTAATAATATTAATAATATATATAAATAATATAATAATAATATTATTATTATTATTAAACCAAACAACTATTAAATTACAATAGGTAATAATAGGTCTTTACCTATGAAATTGCCGTATTGCAGTACAGACTTTTTCAAACAAAAAAAAGTTTTGATTGGCTATGAATTCTAAATTCAAATTAATTTTGTTTTAAAAATATGACATTCTATTTACAATATAAGTCTTTTGTTTATTGATTAGCGTTGTATTTTCATTACATTTCAACATTTTTCCTCATAATGGATACTTTGAAATTTCGTGTAATTATGGAATATGAGTTCCGTCGTGGCACCAACGCGGCACAAACGACACGTAACATCAACGACGTTTACGGAGAGAACTGTATAAACGAACGTACAACCCGTTATTGGTTTGCTCGGTTCCGTTCTGGGAATTTTGACTTGAAAAATGAACCTCGTGGTCGTCCGGAAACTTTGGTCAACAATGATGAATTAAAGGCGATTGTGGAAGCTGATGAATCTCAATCTACAGCTGAGCTGGCAGCAGCTTTTGATGTTAGCATCAAAACAATATTGGTCCATTTGCGACAGATTGGCAAGATAAAAAAGCTTGATAGATGGGTGCCCCACGAACTTAACGATCGCCAGCGCAACGTACGCGTCGAGACTTGCCTTGCGCTGCTTAACAGGCACAGAAATGAAGGAATTTTGAACCGAATTGTTACGTGCGACGAAAAATGGATCCTTTTTGACAATCGAAAGCGCTCAGCAAGTTGGTTAGATCCTGGTTCGGTACCAAAGCAATGTGCTAAACGAAAAATGACCCCTAGAAAGGTGATGGTCACAGTTTGGTGGTCTAGTGCTGGTGTGATTCATCATAGCTTTTTACAAAACGGCGAGAGCATTACTGCAGATGTGTACATTGAAGAACTGACCACAATGATGGCGAAACTCGCACGTCTGCAACCAGCTTTGGTCAATCGGTCGTCTCCACTGCTACTTCACGACAACGCGCGACCCCATACTGCACAACAGACCGTCTCTAAGCTGCATGAGTTGGGTTTGGAAGCTCTCCCTCATCCGCCATACTCACCAGATCTTGCGCCTACCGACTATTACTTTTTCCAAAATTTAGACAACTTTTTAGCGGGAAAAAAATTCAATTCCCGAGAGGCAGTACAAAACGCCTTTGAAGAGTTTGTTGTCTCCCGTCCTGCTGATTTTTTCAAGAAGGGCATCCATAAACTGCCACAGCGTTGGCAAAGATGCATTGATTGCAGGGGTGATTACTTTGAATAAAAGAAATAAATAAGTTCGAAAAAAAAATACTTTAACTTTTTTCAAACAAAACGGCAATTTCATAGGTAAAGACCTAATATTACAAGTATTAAAATAGGTGTAGTTGTTTGGTTTAATAATAATAATATTATTATTATTATTATTATTACTAAACCAAACAACTATACCTATTTTAATACTTACTGTGGTACTATTTTAAACCCTTAAAAAAAAAACAAAAGAATTTTCGTAATCAGTTTATAAATAATAATAACGCCCAACAATCATATACATAGATCCTGGACCCTAACAAGGATTCGTTGTGCTTAGGGACCAGGAACTACGAGGACCATGGTCAAACAACACCCAGACTCAGAACAAGTATTAGCGCTTTTTTTTTCTCTGCAAAAATACTTGTCCTGCCACAGTAATTGAACCTGCTGCCAGCGGGATATGTCCCGACCTGCTCAACCACCATACCACAGAGCCTGTCGAAAATGACGGCGAGATGAGGTAACAAAATTTAAAAAAAAACTACTGAATTCTTTGGAGTTGGTTGAAATAATCACTCAACGCCATGCGCTGTAAGCTCTGCCTTTAAGAAAACAATAACACCACGTCAAGCAGACATCAATTTGATGAAGACCATCTACCCTGCGCCGCGCGTGCCAAATACCCTTTGTTATTTAATTATATATTTATTACTTAATGAGCTCAAAGCATAATGAAGCTTTGTTTCAGCTACTAAGCGGCGGCAAGCTAGTCTATTGTGACAAAGGCGATTGCGTGCCTCAGTAACCTAAGCTGTTGGTTTCATAAAGCCTAACAAAATCTTTTAACCAGCACTCACGTGTTTGTTTAAATTCTTGTTAAAACCATTATGCCCGTGTGTACCAAAGTCTATTCAAATACAACTTAGCTAAACAAGACTTTCCTCTGGGTTGTCGTAAACGTTTATTAAATTCGTGTCACCTTGGCAGACCAAATGCTGAATGCTCATTGGTTGTCTGTTGATCATTGGCTGTATCAACCAATGAGCGTACTGTATATTGACTTAACACTAGTTTGAAAAACGTACGAGAGACCGGAAGCTAGAGATATACGTGTGAACTTAGGAGCTGTCATAATTTAATGCAAACGGGCATTATACTTTTAATTACCTAAGAGCATTTTTAATTGAGTAATTTTGATCACCGATATTGTAATGCAGTAAGCTCAATTCAAATTAAGAATTAAATTTAAAAAAAGAAACTGATGCAAGTGAACCAAGTGATTCTAGTTGGCGTTTGGATCGCGTCTTATTGAATTATAACTCGTCGGTACGTGACTTAGCACGGTCCGTGATCGGGCCATCGAGTTCTCGGTGTTTGCTCGATTCCCGTACGTGTGCGGCGAACTTTAATCGATTCTTGAATGATTCTTGTCGCGTGTGGCGCACTCCATACCGTGCGCTCGTGCGTGCTCCGCTCCGCCCGTGACAAGCGCGTTCCGAAGCTTGTTCTACGAATTGCTCATCTCTACAGAAGCAGAAACACAAAACACAAAAAGTCACGTATAAACCTTGCGTGACTTCTAACATCTGTAAAATAAATACTCAAAAAATGTGAAGTGATAAATAATGTAAAGAAATTTAATTTCACGATGGCCCTCTTATTCAGGAATGAGACACAATAAGTAAAAGGGTTCCTTTTCAGCCACCTCGCTACTAAAAAATTGAGGTAATGGAACGTGAATAACAATTCGGCCCTCGTGGGGGTAGGAATCGGTAGGCGGGCGGGGGGATAGATTGATGGTATCCGTTTGTAGCATCTGTCGTTTAAGTGAACATCGATTATAGTATACACCTTGGTGTTCTTTGTTTGGTAAGCAACGTTTGACTTCAGTCATCGCTCACGTCGAGCTTGGAGGATTAATTTTGCAATATAAACAAATGACATGCTGATATTCCCCTCCCGGTGGGGACGGATGGGTGTCTCTCTCGATGAAAAAATATCTCAGTTCCGGCTATCGCGAGTAACATCGCTTTTATCATTTTGTAAGAGGTTTTGTGAATATTTGATAAATTAAGAGTGGCTTTGGCGATGAATGATGAAAAGGAGAGTGTATTTCAAAGAAATTCAAATAAGAAACATTCTTACATCTTTTATGTAAATATGATAAATGCACTTTAAGGAGAAGGTTTGTTTCAGGTTATGTTAATATTTTTGTTTTTCATCGATAATGACGTTTTGTCATGTTGAATGACATGATATTATACATGCACGGTTTAAACTGACCACTGACACATTCAAACAAAAGACTCATAATAGCTCCAATAAATCCTTTTAAGAAAGGGATTCAACCCCATTAATTTCATACTGATAAATGCTTGAATGATATTACCATGTACTGTAGTGAATGTACTGAATCGATTTTGATGAAATTTTCACAGTTAATTTAGTTAAGTTAATTTATAGGTTATATATATAAAAAAAAAAACAAAATGATCAAATGACGGAAATCTAAGAAACTGAATTGAGAACCTCCTCTTTTTTATGAAGTTGGTTGAAAACTAAGGACAATCGAAACAAAACAAAAGAGCCTCAATAAATTTAAGAAAAGCTTATTTCAAAAAAACAAATGACACGTGATCATGTAGCTCATTCGCTGTCAGTCATATCTTATGCCGTACAGTCAGTTGTATACTGGCAGGGCTGGCGTGGCGTCTCGACCGCACATAACGGCAAACCGTCTAACTACCGCCTCAAGTCGAGGCAAGATTTACTGCTCCCCGGGAATTAATTCCTCCAAGTATTAAAATATCCACGCTGTTGTTTAAAATTTTATGTTTGCAACATCGTTCATTGTTATGAACCTGTTTTGTGCTGCAGGATATTTTAAGCCACGTGTAATGTAAGGATATTTAGTTTAGATAGTCTAAAATTGGAGATTAATGTGGAAATCTTTCAACCGAATGCTTACACTCAAAAAAAAAATCACGTATGATTGAAACAAAAAACTAATAGGCCCTTAGCTTTGTAATTATGTTATGTAGTTTTAATGGGGCTTAGGAGTTGCAGTTTGGTGGATTGTTTTCTGTCTATACGAGTTGTGATGACCACATGGGCTAGGTATACGACTACGGCGTTGCTTGTCTTATTTGTACTCTTTAATGTTGTTCCCCTACCAGCTGAAAACAATAGATTACTTCTATATATATAATAATAACGCTCAACGATCACATACATAGATCCTGGACCCTAACTAGGATTCCCTGTGTCTAGGGGACCCAGAAACTACGAGGACCATGGTCCCGCAACACCCAGACTCAGAACAAGTATTTGCGCTTTTTTTCTGTGCACAAATACTTGTCCTGTCGCGGGAATCGAACCCGCTGCCTCCGGGTTATGAGCCGACCTGCTCAACCACCACACCACCGAGGCTGTCATAATAAATCAATCTCTATTTCCCTTTGTCACCAGATCATGCGTGAACTGATAGAACATTTGCACTAGTAATTTTTTGTTGCGTTATTATTGTCAGAAGAAAATGAAATGAAAGACAAAAATAAGAAAGTGGGTGTAACCGCGAGGCGCAGCTAATGATTTATAAAGAGGGTTGATTATAATAAAGTGTAGGCGAGATAAATGCAATGTTTATGCAATGAAAATAGCATAATAGGCAAGTTGCAAGCTTGCAATTGTCTTTGAAAAAGTGTCCTTTTATTTCAACCCTTGTGTATTTGGTGACGCTAACCATGAGTGAAGCCTTTGGGTATGAGGCTTCATACACAAAAGGCGACGAGGCGTCAGCAACATGACTATGAAAACAAAAGGTGTTTATGTAAACGAACGAGCGTGCGGCGAGTAAAACGAGTTTCTAATCTTTTTTCATCCTCTATGTTTCCAAAGTAACTTTATTTATTAAAAATATGAATCTTTTTTATGGTTTACATTAAATTCTGCTAGGCGATCACGGAACTTGATTTACTTGACGTATGGATTTGACAGTTTCAATATGTAGTTTATGTGGATATTTTATTTTTGTTTTGGTTTTGGCTCCGCACTTTTGTGTTTTTAGCCATTGTCAAGTAATTAATTGTTGTAAATGTTAATAAATATATGTATAATGTTATATGTTGTATGTGTCAAGTCAAGTCACAGTCCAAGTCATCAAGTCAAGTCATACTCCTAGTAAAGTGGTGGCAACTTTACCAGAAGCTTCTATGGAGTTTTGGAAACAACACGAAAAAAAACGTTCAATTTAGATTTCAAATTAGAAAGAAAAATTCAAATTACGAATGAATTTTCACCTGTTTCATTGAAATCAACGTTCCATAATCACCGCTGGTTTAACGCAAATTATAATTTGTATATTTATGCACACTTGCATAGTTACAAACTTGGTAAGTACCCACCTATAGCTAATATATACTATTTAGATTGCGTAGGTATGTTTAGACATTTACCAACACTGGAATTGATGATGCAAGTAAATCCCACTTGGTTTTGTGAAAGTATGTTTTTCACGCAAAATGGTTAAACGGATTTGAATGAAATTTTGGACTCGCATTGCTTACACTCATTAACACTACCGAGATGAACAAACAGTACTTTTATCGTGAGCAATTTTGTGTACCTGCAAAAAATGAATTGCGGATGTAACCATGGGGGGGGGGGGGGGGGGGGAAGTTTTGTTATACATATTATATTAAGCATATTTTTTTTTTTTTTAAGAAATATATAATATTTGTGGGCATCTGACACAACGCCATCTAGCCCCTAACTAAGCAAAGATTGTGCTATGGGATCCAGATAACTAATACAATACTTAGATACTTTTTGCTTGTAAATACATATATAGAATATAATATAACACCCAGATACAGAAAAACACCTATGTTAAGCACACAAATGTTTGTCCTCCGTGGGAATAGAACCCACAACCCACAGTTCAGAAGGCAGGGTTACTACCAACTGAGCTATCGGGCCAGTCAATTTTGTGATAATATTATCAAATACAAAAGCTCATGTAAAAAAATGAAACAATAGCTCTCGCGGTAGTTCCATGTACATTACTTACTCAAGTTTGTTGGAAAGATTTTGAGGAAGCCTATGAAAAGTAATTTTTAGCTTGTGAATTAATATCAAATGATTGAATCACATATTTTTCTGATGCTTCTTATGCCCGTCTGTACTCAAGTCTATTAAAATACAACTAAGCTAAACAACACTTTCCCCTAGTTTTCGTATATGTTTTTTAAATGGGTATCAACTTCGCAGACCAAATGCTGAATGCTCATTAGTTGCCTGTTGATCATCGGCTGTCTCAACCAATGAGCAAACAGTATTTGGCATGTTGACTTAAAACGAGTTTGAGGTGCGGGGAACAAGAGGGCTGGGTTTTTTGGCGGGAAAGCGAAAAAGATTGCGTCACCGCATTGTATTATTTTCCAAAACTTGTGTTATTTTCAGTGTTAGTTTCAATTTTATAATTGGTGGCATTTTATTCATTAAGTGCTGGATTACAGGCGTGAGTGTGGGAAAGTGGTATAATGATGGTGAAACGTTTCTGTTCGTGTTGTTTCCAAAACTCCATAAAAGCTTCAAGTAAAAATGCCACCTCTTTACTAGGAGTATGACTTTGACTAGACTATGACTTGACTTGATGACTTCGATTGTGACTTGACACATATTTGCGTGAAATATCATCAACTTGATAAATTATCAATTACTTGACACTGGCTAAATTCACAAAAGTGTGGAGCCAAAACATAAAAAAACAGGAGGGCTAGGGATATAAGTGCGAACTTAGAAGCTGTCAATCTTTAGTACAGACTGGCTGTATTAGAGTGCTCTATCAAATTCAAATATGAATATACCTACCCCCCACTTATAAGGCAAACCTCACAACCAATCTTTTTATCCGTTTCGAAACATACTTCCTATTGATTAATTTTAGTAGATTAGTGTACCTCGCTATACGCGAACCGCTAACGTTTATGTGTGTAATGTATGATACGATATAATATATATGTAATGTTTTAAACGTTACCAATTAAAAGGTAAAGACAATAATTACAATCAAATTAATTCTGTAGAGGTGAAAATCAAACGAGTCTTGATGCGATAGTAATAATACTACTAACACTTGTAATCTATTCAAATGGATCACAGTACTGTTTTAATATCGGCAGGTTATACACATATCATATGACTCGGTACGGATGTTGGCAGGCAGAGATAACGCCACGAAAAAAAAAACGCGTTCAACATGTGCCGTGACCATTTCACTAGGATAAACTTGATGGCCGTTCGGGCTCCGCCAGTAAATAAGGATCATGGGATTATCGAGAGTAGCGTGTTCACCACGTAAAGGGTTCCGCAGTACGGGAAAATACATCCCGTATCGTGAATTCGAAAATGTCACGTATTTTTCGTGCTTCCTTTTTGGATATTCGGCGATCTCGTATGCTGTATTTACCGTACCATCATTATATAAAAAAATAAGTCTATATCATAAAATAATTACTCATAATTTGATTCGTTAATTACTTCGAACCGTTATTCTCTGAATTCGCTTATTATCCGCGATCCTAAATAAACGAATGTAATAACATGTTTTAAATTAAACATTTCTCTAAGACAAGATTGAATCTGATCTCTTACTAAATCAATTAAAATGCTGGCACTTATTTGGCACAACGAATAAACATTGCGATTCAACGGGGCAATGCTGCCAGCATGTTGGGTACGCTACCTACTGGTAGTGGGCTGGAGCATTTCGACTGTCTATAGGTCATCGCGGCCAGTATAGAGTCCAAATGTTTTTTTTTATAGTAGTGTTTAGTATTAGTTATAATATCATTGTAGTATTTTTTTTTAATTAGAAATACTTCAAATAATAATGTCTACCAGAGATGCTTTAGCTACTCTGTTTTGGTTATTAGAGTTTTCGCCATCATTGACATGCCAATTAATCAAATATATATCCTTAGTTATTTCAACACTATACAAAATCAGATTAGACGCGTTGCGATAAACTCCGCCGTCTCCTGCCTCACACAATGCCTGCCATAATCTTCTTACAGCGGCTTCTCCGATCTCAACTGGATTTCCTTCACAACACTCTTGTATGGAATATTTTACATCAAACCCTTTGCTGTTTTCCTTATACCTCCGATTTTTGCCGTATGCTATTTATAAATATTGGCTCGCTTGGGACTTTGAATATTGGAAATGATGTTTATTTAAATAACTTTATCAAATCGGGGAAGGAGTATTTTTTATTGAAAAAATAGTAATACTAAAAAACTGGTATGTTCGCATGAATCGAACTCTCTTATTTATAGTATACCTACAATTCTACACTTGCGACACGTAGCTGCTTAGAAAGATCATCATATCATATGTATCATATGTAGGTATATCCAAGACCAAACTTTCAGTTTAGGAAAGGAGAAAGGACTCAAAGATTGGTATTTTCTGTAATTGTTATGTTTGGTAGTAACAGATATGTGTCTACGTGTTCGAGTGTATGCAAATACAAATATAATTTTATAATCCTGGTAAACAATACTCAGACCCTTTTAGCGCATATGTTTAATGTAAGCAATGTGTAAATAATTCCTTTACCTGCATGCATCTCGTCAAACAATACAAATGTGGCGAAACCCCGTGAGACGTACAGTAAGCCTTTTAGGATTAGGAGAGACCCGGGAAAATGTGACACATATTATACACTACATACATACTTACATCGGTACCTCCTGTATAGGAGCTTACAAGGTACATGTAAATAAAAAGAGGACGATAAATCACTACAATCTCAAGAGTCCGCTTAAATTAGGTGTAACGCACACAGTTTGCCATGCACAAGAATTAGAGCAATATAGGTTGACTGTAAGAGATCACTTTTAGCTCTAAGTTGTTTCTTTGAGTATTTGTTTTCATATATCTAAGGTGTATTATAAATAATCCTGGTTTAGTTATTGTATTATAAAGGATTGCGTAATATAAATAATCAATTTTTTTAAATATTTAAGCACAGAATTTACCCAATTTACGTAGTCTGACCTGGCATACGAGTATTTCTCAGTTTTTACCTCGACTAAATGTACAGCAATTTCAAAAGAATATTTTTTTGATGTTTGACCAATTGTAAACGACCATATTATAAGTCAGTATTTTGAGCCCTATTTAGTTTACGAAAGCCTTCAGAAAGCATTCTCAAGTTATCGATACCCGAGGGTTAAGCACTTCTATCACAATAAAGCCTAAAGGGTGAGTAACGTAAGAAAACAATCTAAATTAATGAAGGGCCATGGCAGAGATAAGATTCGGGTCCGGTGAGCTGCTATCGCGGATTCTACCTTTGTAGACGTTACACCTATGAGCTATTCTAGGGATTTTTGTTCTATAAATATCAATTGACCGTTACCTCTTTTAGTCTAGTGAAGATATAATTTTAGATAGATAGATAGAAAATGCTGTATTGCACAAACAACAAATGTAGGTACAAAGGCGAACTTAATGCTAGAGAGCATTATCTTCCAGTTAACCTGGGTGTAACATGGAAATTTTTGCAGGGCAGTGCAACGCAGCTTAAATATAGATTGTCTAGATAACATATAAAAACACTAACATAAATTTAATTTTCTTGTATATAAGATATAATTTTGATGTGGATTCTTTAAAATGAAAGTTTCAGGTGATAGGTGCGATTATTCAATAGGTGGATAAATGCTATTTAATTACATAAATTATAATCTTACTAAAATAAAAGTACCATTATTATTGCAGTGTTCACTATACAAAATTATTCTTTTTTTCACTGTTTTGATTTATCCAATGAATAGATTTTATCAGGTTATTGAAAAAGCGCGCCTTAGTGTTATTAAAAGATAAATTTTAGTGTAAATGACTTCAAAACTCAAGCGAACTTTAGAGATTGAACTCAATAAAAAGACCTACACTTAGATATTATAATCTTTGACGACAGTTAGCAGGATACTCATAACAGATCATAAACATTTTATTTTTGTTAATTCAGTAATTTTTCTAATTTTATTTATTGACGCCTCAGATATAGATCTAAGTCTATGATTGACGCTCTATTTTATAAGCGTTCACAAATAACTAGTGGTGTAATCGCCATATCTAACAAAGCCGCATTAGCCATTACAACGCTATATTCCAAATACCCAAATTAAACAAGTTTTGTTTATTAATAGGTAGGTTTGCGTTGTACATATTTCATTTGACTGATAAGTGATAATGCAGATGAGTGTGGCTCACCGAGAAAAAACCAGTTCTCTATCCCCTTGAAATTATGAACCCATACAAAGCCGGGTAAAGCAGTAAACCTTCTGACAATATTTATATCTACTTATGCGTAAACACTATTTCAGCTTCGATGTAGCTAGCTGAATTTTATATCCTGTTGCCTTTGAGCAAATAGGTTTTCGAACTCTTTGCTTTGAACTTTGATAGATACAGCATCGGTTGAGTCAAAGAGTATATAATATCTATCGGCTGAGTCAAAGAGCATATAACCACTACGTTTTAGGCTGAGTATCCGATTGTGTTTTTCTAAATCAGTGTCAAAGATCAACTAAAAAGCATCTAAAAAGTCAAAATTCTGGGTTTTAAATTTTCAACAAAATGTATTCAAACGATTTCCGTCCGTATTACATACTCGTTCGCAAAGAAGAAGAAAAAGGAGATAAAGTTGCAAGAATAAACATGGAAGTAAAACACGTGGCTGCAGCCGAACCTATAAACCCCTTCATCAGGAGTAACGTTTCCACACAGACATACCCAACTAAGCTTATCCCAGCTGCTCCAAGAAGAGCTTGTTGCTACTACTGCTCATAGAATTTGTAGCAAGCTCCGACATTAAATGTATTAATCTTACTAACAGAATCGTTCGCAAATAGCAAGTGATGTATAATGGTGCCCTGTTGCAGCTGAAATTGAATTAAATTTGCTATGAATGTACAATTTATACTGCAACATACCTACAGGCTACTTTTATTACGTAAGATACCCAATTCACCAGGATACGCTGAAACAAATACACTTTCTTATGACTAAATTGTCTATTACTGGTGGTTTCGTGATACTACGCGTCTAGTCTTTGCATAACTTAAAGCTTAAAAACTATTTTTACGTTTACAATCTTTGTCTTAGCCAGTTGAAAGGTTTCTAATTGAACAAAAAATCATATGATTATCGAACCTGCTCACAGACTTCATGAGTATCGGTTGAGAAATGCGACTTGTAAAATAGAACAGCCGGACATACGAAATCATTTTTGGCCAATCTGAAACGAAGACGCTTCGCACTCAGTCGGTCAATTTAGTAGAGTTTCTGGACAATTTGCAGTCAAAAGCTGCGAAGATATGTCTCGCCATAAGTAAGTTACAGTATGAGGGTAGCAGCACTTAGGAGCACTCCAATTAAACAGGAAATCAAACTGCATTATATAGCGGGTATAAACTGAACTTATATACGTATAGCGTATATAGTTAGTAACGTCAGCAGAGCAAGGAGCGTCTACTTTTAACTATTCTCACTATATATATAAAAGTGAAACATATGTTTGTTTGTGCGGCTTTGAAACCAATTTTAAATCAGATTGTTGAAACTACCGAGATATAAATATAGAGATTATCCGGTATTTCTGCTATATCATCAAATGCGCACCATGGAGGTAAGTTCTCTAAAAAACAGGAGTAGCTTATCGCACAGGTGACATGTTACCTGATGCCGCTTGTTACCATGCAGCATGTGCACAGCAAGCTTAGCTTGAAAAGCGCACTTTTATACATATTGATATATGAGTTCGCTTCCATCAGCGCTCTTTTACCACAGAGCTAACATGCAGCATTGCATCATAAAAGTTCAAAAGAGTATTATCACGAATTTGAAATGCTCAAAGATACCAGTTATTATACATATATTGAAATAGCTATTGACGTATTTTATCTTGTTTAATAATTATCTTTTTTAAGATCGATGGAGAGAAACAATAAATAAAATAATTATTCTTCTGTTACACATAGTTTTTAGTAAGGGCCTTAATGTATAAAATCGTTCTGTTGAATTATGTGATTCCTTAATGTAAAAGCAACTTAATTTATGTAGGTATTGTTTTGCTGACCACAAAATTGGATGTACAAAATCAATTTAATTGAGAAATAACCTTCTTGTACAAGACCAAGGACAGTTCAAAGGCGAGACAAGAAATTTTAGAAATTTTGTGTGTGAAAGACTATTGTTATGTTTATGATCTAATAATTAAATCGAAATTAACAAAATGAAATTAGAAACAAATGCACTGTTATTTGTGGTATTTAAGGATGTGAAATGTGTATTCATCGGGCTAGTATCTGTTGTAACATCACATTCACGCACACTGAGTCCTGCTTCTTACTATTCCTACTAATATTATAAACGCAAAAGTTTTTATGTATGGATGTTTCTTACTCTTTCACGCTCAAACGGCTGGACGGATTTGGATAAAAATTGGATATAATAGATAGCTTATATAGTGGAAAAACACATAGGCTACTTTTTAGCCACGGGTGAAATTGTGGAGCGCAGCTAGTAAGATATAAAAGCTGCACTAATTGTATTTTGCAGAAACACTTTGATAATGGGATTATGGTATATTGCGCCCCGCGGTTTCACCCGCGGATAAAACGAATTTTAATTATTTACTCATACCACAGGAAAATTTAACTTTTTCGGAATAAAATGTTGCCTATATGCTAATCTTAGTGTATAAGCTATCTTGGTATCAAATTTCATCCAAATCCATTCAGCTCCTCGGTTTTACCCGTGGATAAAAAGTGTTTTAATTATTTGCTCATCCCCCGAGAAAATGTCACTTTTCCGGTATAAAATGTAGCCTATATCTTAATCCAGTGTATAAGATATCTTGGTACCTAATTTCATCCAAATCCATTCAGCCGTTTGAGCGTGAAGGTGTAACTAATCTACACACATACACACAACCACACATATTAACTTTCGCCTTTATAATATTAGTGTGATGATCACCTAATTCCAAATTTGAGGAACAGACTGGGCTGATATGTGCGCTTATTTGGCTTTTACTTTCCAAAATAATGTCATATTTGACATTATTCAACCATCTCTTTTCCTCTCAGGTGGTGTGTACTTGATTAGGATTTCTCGCTCTCATGCTCCGTGAGTGATTTGAGAGTAGCCAAAAATATTATTGTTCTGTTTCTATTTTGCTGACGGTATACTAGCTATACCTGGCAAAATAGTACAAGTAGGTACTTACGTTTTATTACCCATTTCGTTTCGGGCACCTATTATACCGACACGTTAAAATAATAATAAAGTTGGATAATGATTGCGTTAATTTTGATAGGTGCGACCATGTTTCAAAATTTTTATAGTTAAATCTTACAGATTTATCAGATTACCTATTGATATACGGGAAATTTCAGAAATTTTGGTTCCAATTTAGTTTATAACTTTCAATGTTTTAATTTATAACTTTTTTAATTTATAACTTTTTAGTATTAAAAATAAACAGGTCGAGAAATCGACACACTATCCGTGAGTAACAGTCGGGAATATATTAATTCAAAATGTTATTGCAGTGTTGTGAAACCAACACCACCTGTTCTATCACTATTTGATTGGTGGATTTATGGGGATTAGTCAATAACTCATGATGCCACTGGTACATCATTGTATGAATTTGAGGAGTTGGGTGCGCAACGGGTCCAAATACAAGTTTCCCTGGCACCCCCAAGGGTATACTCCGGGGGTACTACGGGTCCAGAATGACGTTCAATTGGATCATAGTCAAAATGTCCACATGTTGGTTGTGTCATAGTTAAAAAGTATGTGTCAGCATCAAGAAAGTTCTACGGTATTTTCTATACTAACGAATATAGTATAGAACTTCGTACAATGTTTAGGTGTAACAAAACTCTGATGACTATTTTGTTAGCTTGTTTTCAACCAGCATCGTACCATGGTTAATTTTTATTCTGCAGTTTGTGTAAATAACTTTTTAAGCGCTTATATAATTTGCCATTTTGTCAATCATACATTTTGTTTATTTGACATCCGTTTTGACTATTTGCCACTAAAACATTGTGACCATAATGGACGTTTTAACATTTACAGGTTTGAATGCTTACACATTTAGACCATGATACAATAAATAATAATTTGGACATTTTAACATGTGAAATAATTAGACGCTCAATCATAAAGGCTATTATGTACAAAATTAAAAATTAATAATATAATATTACCTTAGCGGCGTAATAAGTACCTTTTATTTGTTAGACTTCGTTTCAGTCAAGTAAGTGTATTCTGAGAAACCATCAATTTGTTGTTTACCTGTAAACAAGAAAAGATAATTATATTAACAACGTTATTTTTAAAACAATTTTGATGGCTTGTTAGCTATTTTTCCTGCTTATTGACTGATCGATGATCAAGGGCCTTGTATCCCGGTGTGCCAATAGGACCACACCGTCTCTTCCCATGGGTGCTAAGGGAATAACTATCCTGGGAATAGGCAACAGCAATCTCTTTGGTTTTATTGTATATCCCAAACTGAGACCTTACGGGTTTTAAATCTCAACAACCTCTTCACCTATTTTGCTCATATTTGAAGTACTTCTTAGAATCAAGTACCCAATGTTTCTGGCAAATATTATTAAAATTGGGGAAATACAGCTCCATTAAAAATGGCTGACGACAAAAAAAAATCTATTAATTCGTACAATCTGTATACCGAGTTGCGTCCAGATTTATTGAAAGATGCAACCTGTTTGCGAGTGCATACATCCGGACAAATTAAGGATTTCGTGCGCGCGGTCTATAAATTAATAAATACAGACGTCTCATGTTGGCCTTAAAGTAGGTACAGTACAGAGTAACAACTGTATCGAAACATTATAAACAGATATATTAACGCCTGTCTGTACTAAAGTTTCATAGTTCCTAAGTTCGCACTTATTCCTCTGTGACATACTCAATAACATACACAAATGCATTGCAGTGTGTAGAGATAAGTGCGAATTTAGGAGATGTCTAACTTTAGTAAACGGGCATAAGTAGGGTTAAGCAATTAATAAACTTATTAGAAACATTATGATGGTGGTTTATCCCATCTCTATCTGCTAAGCCTTTTCTAATAATAAAGGTAGAATGTAGTAAGTATTCACGAAATTCTCCCCAAGTCGGAGAGAAAATTCCCAAGAACTCATTTTATACATCGGGCTGTAAAACATCTAACTCACGCGTGAAAAAGCTAATATTTTGCACAGGGAAGCTTTAAAAACGTTCATTACATTCAATTTAGAAAAGGCAGGGAATTAAGAAACGGATAAAATATTTATGTAGGGACGGCGAGCGCCGAGAAATGTTTGTTTCAAGGTACATTTTGACTTTCACTTACAGCTGATTTATTTTATTTGTATATATATTTTTAATGCAGTTGAATTTTTAATTATAATTTTAATATAAATTAATCTTGACCAATATAAATTGTCATTTTACCGGACATACCAACATGAGAATACAATTTTTTTACTTTTTTTATGTTGATCTACGTGTACCAACTTCAACTTCCGTTCGCCTCGCATTCACTCCCCAAGTCAAGCGTGCGTAAAGAAGTTTTACTTCAAAAGTTGTTTTGTTATATAGATTAAACGTGACATTGACATGGCATATCTTGGTACCGTCTACCGTTACCTGAGACGCCCTTGATATTTGTATATGTAATATTTACGTGCCCATTTCTCATATAAGTAGCTACCTATTTGTAGGTCGAAGCAACGTTTTTACTAGCAAGCTAGGATTATTTATAGCTCGTGAAATGGGTGCCATCGTGTGGCAGGAGGGCTGGCACCTGTCAAATGTACTAGTATTTTCAATAACTGGAGGATATTTGGGATAGCTTATCTCGAAACACATTTGCCCCTTTCCATATTGTATTAGGTTTCTGTGACTTGGCCTTTTTCTCATTTACCTATGTACCAATAGTTAGATACCAAACTGTCTTAATCCACTTTATTATTGCATAAGTATATCACACTAATATTATAAAGGCGAAAGTTTGTATGTGTGTATGTTTGTTACTCCTACACGCTCAAACGGCTGAATGGATTTGGATTAACAAGATAGCATCGCTCGCAGAACCAATAACCGATGGGGAAGATTTTCGAACACGCAACGTAGGCTGGCCCCCCACTAGTCTCCCGACGATCTGGTCAATACCTAAGAACCGATGGATGCAAGAGACAAACAGCCGTTCAAGTGGCGCCATAGTAACGTTCTATAGTGAGGCCTGTGTTCAGGCTGTTCATGGTGGTGGCCGTAGATATGCCAAAATAAATTATGAAATCTCTTAGGACATAGCAGATTCTGAACGCGCCTTCGCATACGCATACGCATACGCAAACGCATACCCATACGCATACGCATACGCATACGCATACGCATACGCATACGCATACGCATACGCATACGCATACGCATACGCATACGCATACGCATACGCATACGCATACGCATACGCATACGCATACGCATACGCATACGCATACGCATACGCATACGCATACGCATACGCATACGCATACGCATACGCATACGCATACGCATACGCATACGCATACGCATACGCATACGCATACGCATACGCATACGCATACGCATACGCATACGCATACGCATACGCATACGCATACGCATACGCATACGCATACGCATACGCATACGCATACGAATACGCATACGCACACGCATACGCATACGCATACGCATACGCATACGCATACGCATACGCATACGCATACGCATACGCATACGCATACGCATACGCATACGCATACGCACAAGCACAAGCACACGCATACGCATACGCATTTTTATATTGCACGGTACTACAAACCTGTAAAACGTAAGTTCCGACATAAATGACTATTAGCTGTTAAATAAGAGAAACCACTGACTCCTGACGATACGAAACGTATAAGTGAAAGGATATTTTAGGGTCTTAAGCAGATACGACAAAAAACTTAATATAAGAATCGTAAAACTACGGGATTCTTGTGGTCTAAATGAACATGTACGTCCATTATGCAGCACGCAGGCATTAAAAACAGAAATTGTAATATATTTTAATGCTGGTGTTGACGCAGCTATCCCTAAAGTGCAAATAAACGATCACACCCGGATCGACCACCATTGGATTTTCCTGATACACAGTAAACAAAGGTACGGAACCTGTATTTAACGTAGGGTTTAGTTAAATAAATATCACCTTAAATAATATCAAGCGGATCACAGCCATGAGCACGTAGGAACATAAACCCTTGTATTACTGTGTTTATCTGTGTCCTTCAAAGGTACGCTTTTTAGAGCAATCAAATAGTAAGCCCACTGAAACGTGATATCGCGCCACTCACGGAGATGTTTTCCCGTTGAAAAGGGCCGGTAACGTTTTTAATTATTGTGCTTGGGAAGGAAAATGTGCGGACATTTTACGACGTCGTTCTAAAGTTGCCAGGTAAATGCCAGCTGAAGCTTTTAGCGTGGAGTAAAATATTTGTGGAAATTTTGAAACATGTAACTACCATGAAACCAATGGATAAAATGAATTTCATATCACAAAGTAAACATCAATTTACTTTGGTGCTAGAACTTTTGCCACCAGAAAAGGCTTTTGATCTTGCTTAATGATAACTAACTTAATGTAAATAGGTTTGATAGCTATTATAAATTAGCATATTGTAATGTTTAAAAGGAATAGCACACACACACAACACAACACGGAATCCTACTGTGTTAAACAGCGATGCGAATGAGCTTGTATCATTTATTTTATTCATTAATAGTAAACTGAGTTTATTGATTTTGCACCAATAAACTAATATTCTATTCTAAACCCCTAATAAAAATACCCCTATATATAATATATAAAATTCTAATACCTCCATTTATACCATTTAGGAGTCACCAAGACTTGATCACAGTTTACGTTGTTTAACTTTGCTGACCGATTAAGAACCGGAGGGTAGAGGCTACGCTAGGAACTCTATACAGGATAGAAAGAAATGAAAGAACACGCCTTTTTTGTATTTAATGACATCATTATTTCAATATATTACAAGTAAATACTTGTTTTTATGGGTGTCAATGATTATAATTTCCAAAAAAAAACCTGAAGCCTGCAAGTCCTGTGCACTTGATTTGGATCAAAACTTTATGCCGTGATTAAATCTGAATATTCTAATCATATCAAAGCTACACAAACAGTTTCCACAACCCCAATTAGAGAAAATGCCAAAGTTGTGGTATTAGCCGAAGGCGTACAAGCTCCGGTAATGTTTCTTATTATTTTCCTAACAAACTGTTAGCCTTTCTTTCATACATTACCTGTTATGTTGTTTAGCAATACTTTACGTTTGCTTTATAATGATTAAGCATATTTAGGCTGAATTACTTTTAATAAAAAATTCATTCAAATCGGAAGCGCAAGCAGCGCAGCAAACAGAGTAACCACGAAAAAGAAAACGCTAACTTCTACCACAGTGGGATGATAACGGAACTTTATTGAAGAAGAAAGAAAGAAGAAGAAAAAAGACATTTATTCAGCAATTGCAATGCATTACGAGAGATTTTATTCCTAATTTGATAAATCAGTATTAACTATGTATATAAACTACGTATTGAAACTGTCAAATCCATATAAATTTGTGTTTATTATCCATACAAAAATCAAGCTCCATGATCACAGATCTATGACAACAGACCACTTTGGCCACAGCTTCGCTCTCCTGAGCCGCATGCGCTTACTTGGCTTAATTATTTTTGATTGTTTGTAAATTAATAAAGATTTTATTAAATTAATTATTTATTTATGCAGAGCTCTAAAATTAAGATATGGTGATGAAGATTTTATAGACGTATTAGGTACTTACTATGTATCTTACCATTTTCTCAGTAATCGTATCTTTAGTTAAAAGTTGAGATAACATTATATTAGCCGCTGGCGCTATCAACAAATGTTCTTTATAAAATAGTTCATTTATTTGCATTGACATATATTATCGACCTTGTGGCACAGATTTGTGTATGCAATTACCAACTTTAAGTGGTAAAAACTTTCAGACCGCGAGTGTACGGGGGGCGATTACAAAACTTTGATTGCAATGCAACGAGAAAAATTTCATTCCTAGTTTGAAAATGTTCAATAGTAACTATGCACATAAGATGCGTATAAAACTGTTAAATCTATACAAATTTGCTATTGATTGTAATCAAGTAACGTGATCGCCTAAATGTACTCTGTGGGGTAGCTAGCTGTTCATAGAATTGAAATTTACACCTGTTTAATTTTTTTTTCGTGATAGGTATTTATTTTGGCAATAAGTTTCTAAGTTTTAGTATCCAAAAAAGAATTAAAGAAAACTGTATGGCTATATGTACGTAGGCGTACATTATTATACGAGCCTGCAAGTTATCAATTTAATTTCAACTTACATTGCCCGCCTGGTAGCCTAACTATTTGAAAAATTTGCCGCCTAAAAGAGGTTTTGCAAATTAATTTTGAGCCTCGTGTCATCCCGTCCGCGAACGCTTCGTCAGCCGTTTCCAAGCGAAGTAATAGCTTTATGAGTTTTTCTCCACTTTTTCCGAATAATTCCTTCCGTATAACGAGCAAAATTAAATTATTGTGTCTGCCGCGGTAAGAGGCGCAGGTGAGCAAAAATTGTAACTCGAACATTTATGCTTTTATTTTCCCTCTATTGTTAAGCGAATTTAAATAAAAAAAATTAAGTTTAGAAAGAACGCCACAACGTTCATGCGTTTTTCTGACAGATTTGAAATAAATGTGAAGGAAGCGGAAAGCAGAAATTAAATGTCACAAACAGCTATTCGGCGAATTTGGAAATGCGACTAATGTATGTTAGTAGCGTCTTATTGAATTATGGGAGACCAGAGTTTTGCGTTCAGCAACTGAGCGGTCCTATAGCGGCGGAATCCTATAAACACACTTAAAAAGCCACAAAGGTAAGCAATAACGTAATGTTACCTTATACGGTAAACCGAAAACAATTCATTTCTGTGTGCCTCCCCCATTTCCCCTCACCCCGCTTCATCACGTGCCTCTCCCCCAACCCTCGAGGAGCCGCGGAATGCTAGCCGATCCGTAAAAAGCAATTCTGCTCGCGCCGTTTGCCTTTTTTACCGTACATTTAATGTGAACCAATGTAATAGTTATTTTTACTTCCTTTCGAAGTATCGCCAATTGAACATTATCTGATATCGGAAACGGTAAGATTCTCGTTCTAATTACCTACTCGTGAACGGCACTGAATTTGAATATACACTGCATAAGTAGCCTTTTAGTGTAAATTTCATTTTTATGCATGTTACCTTACCTACTCTACATATACGTCTATGAAATGTCGCAGGAATATCTACCGGTACACGTGTGCGGCAGATGTGCCCTCTTACACAGATTACATGAGAGAGCACACAAAGAAAACATAATACAAGATCTTCAAATACAGAATAATAAACTGGATTTCGTTAGCATTTTTAATATATACAATCTTATACGCAAGATATACTACCGTAAACAGTAGTATAGATTTATTTTTAATTTTTTACGAGTACCAACGAGCGAAGCGATGTCATTGCAACTACAGTTATTTGCTTTCATCAGTCTCGATTTGTGTATGGTTGTTGGTGATTGCATACAGCTCTCGTAGTATTATTTTATCCGAATTCGAATGTAATATTTATATTGCTCAATAATTCTGCAATAACAATAAATAAAATAATCAGAAAACGTTAATTGATTATAATACGTACTATGTCTATATATACTATTATGTATGTATTACTGCGTGCATTGTTCAAAGCAGTAAAAACGTAGGTAAATAATATAATAATAATAACAACGCCCAACGATCATAAACATAAATCCAGGACCCTACCCAGACAGAACAAGTATTTACGCTTTTATTTCTGCGCGCACATACTTGTTCTGTCGCGGGAATCGAGCTCGCTGCCTTCGAGATATGAGCCGTTCACCACACCACACTTAATTATTATTATTATTATTATTATATAAGAAAATGTTCTCAATCCTTTAAATGATTCAGCGTTCCATAATAGAAAGGTAAAGAAGCCAACATTGGGTCTACTCTGTTTTTGACAGGTATTTTATTAATGCTACAGTTATTAAATTTGGGCTTTTTGGTAGAAGATGAGAGATAAATGCTAAAAATGAATATGTGTTATTAAAAACAATTAAAATAAAATTAATAGCAAAGTAAAACTGACATAACCACATTTAATAAGAAGTATTTTGGCTAGCATGCTACACCTTCGAACACATCGTCACTTTCCATCAGGTGAGGGCGTGGTCAAATGCTAGACAAGTTTGAAATAAAAAATAAAGGTATTACTTTTTGATTAATATTCAAATATATAAAATAATCTGTTGCTCTCTAGCAATACATCGCTCACATTCTCTTCCGTCCTCTTGTATCTAGACATGTGGTACTCATTTGTATAAATTAAAATCACACTTCACATCACGCTAATATTATAAAGGTGAAAGTTTGTATGTGTGTATGTTTGTTACTCTTTCACGCTCAAACGGCTGAATGGATTTGGACGAAATTTGGTACCAAGATAGCTTATACACTGGATTAACATATAGGCTTTACACATTTTATCTCGGAAAAGTGAAATTTTCTCGGCGGATGAGCAAATAATTAAAATACTTTTTATGTGCAGGTGAAATCACGGGGCGCAACTAGTAAATGATAATTTTCTCATAACCACTGGCTAGAAAAATACCCTATATTATAATTTATACAGCATCGATTCTCTTTGTAGTGATATTAAATAGGTTTATATGTCATTCAAAATGAAAAACCACCAAACAATAAATGTTCTTCAAATAATGTGTTATGATTTTTTAATACAGCAACGTCTTTAAGTGGCATCGTTTGGTGGTTAGCGTAAAAGCAGCTTTGAATAAGCTCAAACGGCTGTAATAAAAGGTACTTATTTGTCTGTAAATTGGCGAAGGCATTACCGGCTACAACAGATCTCGTGATACAACTGAGTTCATGCTCAAGCGAAATCTTTTCATAACTGGCATTGTCAAGCACAAAATATAAACGAAAAGGTTTAAACGGGGCTCGTTCATGCAATTCAACTACTGAACTCAAAGATATCAACTAAATTAGCTTAAAGAAATCTACTACAAGCTTACAGATACAGTGCAAAATATGCTATAACAGAACGTATGTTTGACGATAAATACGCATTCTATTTAAAGAAATTTGGTCCTCGACTACAAATGTCGCATAAGTAATAGGCTACAGTACGACCCACCTAAATATTTACAGAACATATTTTTTTACTTAAAAGAAACAAACACGATACCCAACAGTGACTTGCTCGTAAAGCAGGAAAAAGTCGTCTCATTTATTTTCCTCTTAGCGATAAGGAGAGGGTATGTAGCCCGACTCCCGCCAACTGTCAGATTTCACAACGTAAAATTTCGAAAACCAGCTCCGTGAACACGTTTAAATTGATTTAATTTCTTACCAAGCCAAAGAAAACTGATCTGCCGCCAGCCGTAACACATGACTAGAATTATTTATATCAATCTCCAACCCGGCGGCCGTTGTCGACAGAGGATATGCGGTGCGCCGATGTCTCGGTTTTTCGGTCGTTATTTTGCGGATAGTAGACCAATACGGAAAACAAATTCGTTTCGTGGCTTGTAAACGTCCGTGACGGTACACCCTGCGGAATTACCCAAACAGAAGATGCTCGCGGGTTGTTTTGAGTACCGGTAGTATCGATCGCTCGTAAACGCGGTACTGTTCCTTTGAAATTAGGACGAATGGTCACGTCAGGACCATATCGCGTGACGGGTGCGTGTCCCTCTCGAGGTAATATAAAATACTTTTATTGCTTCGTCTAGCGGTCAATAGTAACCATTAAGTATTTCATTGCCCTGTTTATCTCTCAACTCGTGTGCGTCATGGGTCAAGCAATGGGTACTTACTTAAATATACATTCGCTACGGAAACAAAGAAATAAAAAAAAAATAATTAGACGAAACTGGCAAGCTGGTAAATACTTTATGCAAAAGTGAAGCAATAAAGTTTGTCACGGCATCAAACTAATAAAGCCAGTTACGACTGTGTACGGCTGCAAACATCTGCGTGACACCTTCGTGTTTTCAAAAAGTATACGAGTTTTCCTTTATTTCGTCACAAAGTCTGAGGATTTGTTTGTCGCACGTCGCATGTACCTAGTTCAATTTTTCCACACAGTTTCGAGACTTAAAATGAACTGTGAAATATCATAAAGATTTGAATAAAATAGCGGTGCTTCACCTATACTATGTACCCTTTGGACGGAGACATTATTTAGCCTAAAATTTTATGATGCCGAGATTATAATATTGCTGTGTGCATATTTCATGCTTGGAAGCGAAATCGCGAATGCAATGAATAAGAGGCTAATATTTCTAAGAATGAATACCACACTCATTCTTCTCCATGGAGATATGAGGTTAACAGATTACATGTATATTTAATACATGTCAGCAATGTTGTACAGCTGGCAAACTGAGGTCATATAAAACCGCGATGGCATGCCTGAGTGAATATGCGGCTTCGTTAAATTCTTTTCGTAGAGGGCTACGGACCACTCTATTATACTTTTAGCTGGAGTGTATTTACTTTGGCGTTACTTCTTCTAATATATAGCTAATTCTTTCTTTCTTTCGAGCGGGTCAACTGCAGTACCGCACTGGTAGCGATGGACCATCGCAGTATCTTAGCAAGGTTTGACTTCATCTGACCAATCTGGACTGATCAGACCAAATTACCGTTACACATTGATAAATAAATAAATTAGGTTAAAAATAATTTGGGTATACTATAGTAAACCCAAACAATTTTTTGTTATTAATATTTTTTATATAGACGTTTTTGTTAAACATTGTTAATAATTCTGCACTCTCATGTACTTGTCGTAGACTACCTGGCACTTACGCCGCTAAAAGTTTGTTAAAAGAGGGTATGGCCTATAACCAAATTTCTGACTCCAACACAGAGATTTTACTAGGTGGTAGAACTTTTCTGCAAAGTTCGTCTAGGTAGGTACCACCGCTTTGCTAGTTATTCAGCCGCCAAGCAGTAGTGCGCAAACACTACTGTGTTCCGATTTGAAGGGCACTGTAGCTAGTGAAATTACTGGGCAAATGAGACTTTATGACCTAATCTCATAGTCTAGTAATCTTATTGCTAGACTGTGCTGATGTCTCAGAATGACTTGCGCAGTGCAGTGTCACGTGAAACTATACTTTAGAATTTCAAATGTACACACTACAACTGATATGGGCAGTCGTGTCGCTTAACATTAGGCGAGCAACTGGATCGTCAAGTCATTTCGTAACATAAAAAAAAATACAGAGACTGCGAGAAGCCAAGCACGATCTGTGACGCTAGGACGTATCTAAAAGATTTTTCCGTGTTAGTTCGTAGAGTGATTGGCTTCACAGACTCTGTGAGGAAAGAACCGCAGGGAAATCGGAATTCGGACAAACGAAACTCCAGGTATTCTTAGCCTTTATTGCATTTATAAAACAAAATATACTTATATTTTTAGACATTTTATTTATAAATTCAATTAAAATCAGTGGTCTAATTATTTTAATATTGTCCGTTCCTGATGGTTTCACAAAATATAGAACGTAACTTTAAAGAAAATGTAACATATCTTAACTTGTTTTCCAAACTTCAAAAAGCATCTGTTAGCATGACCGCATGCCTTCGAATATATGAGAAGGAAGGAAGTAAGTTAGTTTGACTGAGGCTAACATCCTGATTCCTAGACTGAGTTTATAGACAGTTTGAATAGAGCAATCAATATTATCTTGTTGGCGATTAGCCCGGAACTTACCCTTATAGAAACAATGCATATGCATGGTCTAGGTCTGTCTGTAGATATACGTAACTATGTATAATAAGAAACAGTAATTATCGTTTGTACTAGCTGGTACGCTACAAGATGGCGCTGCCAGTAAATTATTATTGCAACTGTTTTAGTTACGCTCTGTTTGAATTCTATGGCACGTGAAGTAAAGGGCACCCGGCTCAAACCAGCCTTTAAATTAAATACTCCAAATGCTTTATAGTACAGAGCGTAAGGATATCGAGTAGATCATCTCAATTATTTATTTAATGATCCATCCTTGAGCTTTTTAGCTTTTAAATTAAAATTAATAACATAAAAACGGCTGATTAAGTATACGGTATAAGTATTGACGTAAATGGCATATAGTTATTCATAATTATGCCAGCTTCCAATCAAAAGAAAAATACATCACAACAAACTACAATATACTTAGGTTAAAACGTAAGTACTATGAGGTTGACTCCAATACATAAGAGACCACTGGCCTGCACTTCGGTCTGTTCTTTCCTATCTATGGAGAAGCAGCAGGAGAAGAGCAGCTTACTCTTAATATTTAATGTTAGTATTCAAAATGCGGACCTATTTCTGTATAGGCTGTTGTCTGCAATAATATATGGGTTACTAATACTATTATTTAAAGTTTCTTTTCAATAAGTGAATAATAGTACTATTACTAATACTATTATTCACTCATTTAAAAGAAACTTTAAATAAAGGTAATTAAAGTTTGTTTTAAATGAGTGAAAAATAGTATTAGTAACCCATATTTTATTTCATTTGATTCATACTTGATATAGCCATGACCCCCCAACACCTCGTTATTTTAAGTGTCTATGTAAGTCAACAGGTAGAGTTAAGAAAGTGCTATCGAATCGTTTACCCATGACGGCAAATCGGCATTAATCGTCAAAACAAATGCTATATTTGCATATTCATGGCACGAAAAACCCCTTGATTTAACGACAACCGCGGAATGATCGTTAAACCCAGGCAAAAAGTGTCACGTCATTTTTTTTATTTTCTCCTAACACGCAAAATATTTTAAGCGTTATGCGCATGGTAAAAGAAATTCTTTTACCGGCATCTATAGCAGTTTTTGTTTGCGCCTACTTGTACGCATATACGTGTTTTGGAGTTTGCCATCTGGTAACTATTTTACCAATGGTACACAAACTAACAATGACAAAGCTATGTTTTTCAAATAATTATTATAAGTTAGTAAGTATATAATCCGTTACTTGTGCTAGGTTGGATGGAGCAAATTCACTTTTGTTTATTTTATTTAAACGAAATTTTTTCGACAACGTCATTTAGATTTTGTACTTTTGCAGCTCGAAAAATAATGTGAACTGATAAATTGATGTGAATCAAGCCACTCACTACTATGTAGGCGGTAGACACACATTTTTTGCGTTTTATACGAGAGATGAGAATAATAAGCCTACAAGTAAATATATCAACTTAAGCAGAGAACTCCGCGTGAACCAGCTGTTTGTACATTTGCACAAGAAAGTACCTGGTACTTTGTAAGATACTCAGCTCGTGTTTGACAGAAGGTATAACTTATGTTGGGGGTGTACATGAGATAGCGCTCCTTGGCCATGATTAATGTGCACCCTTGTCTCGGCACACGTCATTTCACCACCAGCTTTTATATAATTGCTGTTGAAAACTTTGTTAACATCGTGTAAGCATCCGGTTGATGACTTGTTATTGTGTATCATTTTGAGGTGTATTAATTACTGGATATGTTTTTTTTTTATCATTAACATATCTTTATTTCATGTTAATTTGAAGGAAGTTGATATAAACGTTTTGTCTGTAACTCGTTTCTCGTTGTTTTCGGTGGATCCTGTCAAGCTGTCTGTTCATTTCAGCTCTCTGAACTAAACAGCCCAAGGGCACAAGTCAGTGCCAGATAACGAAAAAACAAAAATGTCGTACATTAGGTACATCAGAAAACAATACGCATTAGTCTTTGATTATGCATATGGCTATTTAAACTCGCAATTGTATACAGGGAGTAACAAAAACCCTGTTAAATAAATGAAGTATGTGTACAGATCATTACAAGTAGTCATATAAAAATGTCTAACAATACCTAAGTTATACGTATCTGAAGTTACACGCAGTATCTAAATACAAAAAAATAATACCATTTCCCAAAAATGTTTGTGCCACAAGCCGTGCCTATTTTTAAATAGCTAAGTAACTAAGGTAAAAGTAAACGCGGAACCGACAAACGGGGGCCGCCTTTGTCGGCTCTTTTGTAGGATGCCGCTCCTGCACCTGTGTGCCTACGGGGAAATGGGGTGCGCGGGCGGCGCGGTATCACTCGGCATAGGCGCGGCGCGGCCCGCGGCTTACACTCAGTCGCACGTGCTCTCTCATGCAATTTAGTCGTTTCCAGTTTGACCGTCGCGAATTTAGTGTCGAGTGTGATGTCGTATTCTAACGACGAATACTACAATATGTTAATGTGCCTTGGTAGAAGTCACAATAATTATGCGGCAGCACGTAGAGAATACGAGCATAATTTTTCTATTCCGCGTGGAATTGAGTTACCGTCATTAATGGCATTCCAGCGATTGCACTTACGTGTTTACAACACCGGTAGTGTAACGGGCCGTGATCAGCAAAGATTTGATGCTGGAAGACCACGAGTATTACATGACGCTGAAGAACAGGTGCTCGATATGTTTGTGCAAGACCCAACACGTAGCACACGCAGCATGGCAAGAGAAATTGGAATTAATCACATGCGTGTATGGAGGACATTGAAGGAAGACGGTCAGCATCCGTTTCATTATCAACGAGTGCAATCATTGTTGCCCAGTGATTATGAGCCCAGAGTGGCATTTTGTCAGTGGCTTCTCGACCGAGTGACAGATGACGCAGAGTTTTTGAGTCGTATTTTATTTACCGACGAATGCTCGTTCGTCAGAACTGGCGTTTTTAACTGCCATAATGAGCACGTATGGGCTGTGGAAAATCCCCTGGCAATAAGAGAGAGCCATTTTCAGCATCGTTGGCGAATAAACGTTTGGGCTGGCATACTCGGTGATAGGATTATTGGGCCTCATTTCTTGAACAATACCATGAATGGAGCTAATTATCTGCAGTTTTTACGCAACGAACTTAGTGACGAACTCGACGACCTAAACTTGTCTCTTATGAGAACGATGTGGTTCCAGCACGACGGCGCTCCACCGCATTTCGCTCGCAATGTTAGGGATTACCTCACTCAAGAATACGGAGAAAGATGGATCGGACGAGGCTCCACTACACCGTGGCCAGCGCGTTCGCCAGATCTCACGCCTCTTGATTTTTATCTCTGGGGTCACGTGAAAGAGTCGGTCTTTAAAAAGACCTGCGACAACGAAGGCGAAATGCGCTCACGCATAGTTGCTGCATTTGAAAGCATAAAATCGGACGCGTTGATACTGCAACGTGTACGCGGAAGTATTGTGACACGTTGTCAAAAATGTATCGAAGTCCAAGGTCGGCACATTGAACAACATCTTCGGGGCCGCCAAATCAGCATTTTGATTGATTGACTGAACATGAAAATCGCCTACCGGCAGATGTGTTTTTGAAAGCTCTTTTAAGAGCTAAAAATTACGTACCTATCTTGTTTCTTGACAATACAAAATCACACGTGAATTCGATTGTTTAGAGTGTGGCAGAAAGGCGCGCAGCACTTGTGTGCCTACCACTATTGGTCAAAGAGATCTTTTACGTCATTAAGTTACGGTCTCGCAATCCTACAACGTTGTGGTATGTGGTATAGGGCACATAATCGTATGAAAAACGCATAAAAAGTAATCTGTGGAATAGCTTCTAGTTCCGTCGCAGTAGGTATGCGGTTGAATAGACTTAGCGTACCATGGCGGGCGGTGCGGGGTGCGGGCAACAGGCAGCAGGCTGCGTCGGTGGTGCAAGTACCTATGTTGTCAATATCTGAGGTCGTAAACATTTTTAGTAACGGCATAAAAGGTTTTAATAAAAAGCACACGTAAGTTTTGTATGTCTCGTATTGAAATAGAACTAGTATTACTACAACCTTGAGTTGACACTGGATACGCAGCTCGCGGATATAACAGGGTTTTTGTTACTCCCTGTATAGCGTTATTAAAATCTTTCCATTAAGTATGAATGTTTATGTTTATAGGTATACGTTTTAGCTTCATTCCAGATCCAATATTTTTTATATTTGAATTTTTTATATATATAATTTTTTATATAGAACAAGTTTCTGTGTTCAACAGTTCAAGTATAAGTAAAAAAAATAGCAAGACAATGATGCAACCTACATTAGTTTGAACACAATAACAAAAATACCTCTTTAGAGCTGTAGTTCCAATTAAAAAAAGATTCAGGGTTTGTCATCATTTACGCAGGAAGTTGCCTATGAGTTTTATTTTAATTTATATGATGATCAAAATTAATGTTCAAAATTATGCTCATTTCCTTATATGCACGCCTAATCAAATTGTTTCTCTGCACGCCTTGGTTGACTAGTAGAAAATGCTGTTAGCATTAAGTCCTCCTTTGTACTTGTTATGTGCATAATGTATTAAATAAATAAATAAAGAAATATGAGAAGCTTATATAGTATTTCATGAGGTTTTCATTTACCATCTCGATATTTGAGTCGCGGACTATGCTAGAGTTTTTCTACGGCAAAGAAAGAAAGTGTTAGATAGCAGTTTTCAGTAGCTTAAAAAAGCTATTTAGTATGGCGATTTACATTTATTTTTTAAATTACAAAATCAATCCATTTAATGGGTAGGTATTTTATCGCATTTACAATTTAAAATACTGAAAACTAATTAAAATATTATCAAAATTGTATAATAATAACAAGCGCTCAATGTGTCTGTTCAAAATTATCAAACAAACGTACACCGTAACTTTGAAAAAAGCATTTCTCTATGTGGTTTGAGTAAGACAGTAATAAAAACATAAAACATTTTGCTAATCACTTAAGTAAATATTGTTAAAATTACTAATTTGTTGGCATGACAACGTTAGCCAACGGAGGCAAAGCGTAGTATTTGATCAGCATTATTGCTGATTTCCACCTACAGCATTCAAACTATTAATACCACGCAATTATCTCCATCACAGAATGTCACACACACGGAGCTTGCTCCGTAAACACGGCGCTGATAGGGTTACTACGTGACGCGCATGGTATAAAACCATTAAACACGGCGTCTTGGCAAACAGCCAATCAGTCAGTTGACATAACACTTTATTGCATGTTTGCATTTCTCGATATGACAAGCGTGGACTTTATCCTATCCCCCTATCCCGTCATGTAACGGAATGTTTGATCTTGATTGTTTGACGCAATATTAGTTAGTATATAACAAACGCAATGCGTAAAAACCGACTTAGACTTACTTATATGAGTTTCTTATGGATATCATTGTTAGAACTAGACCAAATTGAAATGACCCCTACGAGAAGCACTAGCTTTCAAATAAAAAAAAGAATCATCAAAATAGGTTTGACCAGTCGACAGTTCTGAGGTGACAAACATAAAAATGCCAGTAAAATTGAGAACCTCCTCCTTTTTTAAAGTCGACTAAAAGGTAGCAATAACCAGTTTACTTCTTCCTAATTCTTCTTTTCCAACCCTTAGGCTAGCCTTTTAAAGAGTTTCCTCATTCAGTTGATCGCGGCCTTTTGTTGGGAAAGTGCAGTTGGACGTCCTTGTCTAAAAATGTCTAACTCTTTACCGGATGTACCGTTTTTGATGAAACAAACCCAAACACCTGCTTAGAACTTCAAAGGATACATTATAGTAAATGGCTTTATAATTTCTAAATGCTCTTTTTTGTTTGCATTTTATTTATTATATAGACTTATGCACGTATAGAAGAATTGTTGTTATTTCAACCGTTCTGAATGTTGGTTTTTGATCTAATAAATTCTGAGTGTATTGTTCTGATAAAATTATATTCACGAGGTAGAATTAATTAAATATGTTTAGAAACTGTACACTATATACACTTGTACAATGTGTGGTGTAAAATAACACAGTTTAAAAGTGACGTTTTTCGTTGCATAATCAAATCATTCGCCATCAGAAAATCATTTCCCTAAGTAACTTCGTATGATTTCCTATTTTCTCCCATCAATTTTCTCTACTTATTACAAGTACTACGTTGACACCTTCGCTATATTATGTTTGTTTGTGTCTCAGATTACGTTATCAAGATGAAACTATCGGTTGTAAACTAACTTTAGTGTTATTGTCTCGTGAGGAAATTGCAACGTTGCTTGCATTACACTATATGTACATATGTATACGTGGTATATTTACTAGGTGGTAGGACTTTACTGCAAAGTTCATCTAGGTAGGTACCACCGCTATGCCAGTTTTTCTGCCGCCAAGCAGTAGTGCGCAAGCGGTTTGAAGGGCACTGTAGCTAGTGAAATTACTGGGCAATTGAGACTTTATGATCTGATCTCACAGTCGAGTAATCTTATTACCGGACTGTTTTGATGTCTCGGAATGATGTGCGCAGTGCAGTGTCACGCGAAACTTTATATTTTGGAGTACACTGTTCTGTTATGGGCAGCCGTGTCGCTTAAAATCAGATGAACAACTAGTCGTCAAACCATTCAATAATATTTTTTAAATATTGTTAAATATAACAACTGTATTGTAGATATTTTTAACAATGTCAACAATTTATCGTAATATAATAAAGTTTTTTCTGAAGAGATGCTATTTTTTTAAATTTCAATGTAACATATCATTGTCGCGTTGAGAGCCAAGCTAGGAAGAACCTGTGTTAATGTTGTTATTTTTATGTACATTGTTATGTTTTGTAGACACATTTTAATAGTTGTTTTTGAATTAAAAGAACTTGAGATTTGAAATAAATTATATGTAAGTAGTAAAGTTTTATTACAAATAGCTATTTAAGAAAAGAAAAAATAAAAAAGGTGTCGCAACTTATATTTCATGAAATTTCATACCAATCTAACACAGTATTTCGTTTTTAACATACGAGAAAAACATTAAGTTAAAGTAATTAATATAGACATTGTCAGTGTTTCTATTTATATAAATAAACAATGCAACATCGCATTCTAAAATAGAAAAAAATTATAACCCATGCTATCCAAATGCTAATTAAATACAAATAATGCTTAATTTCCATTTCGCTTACTGAAAAAAAACGCTCTTTATTCAAATTCTCTCGGAAGGGGAGAAGGACCCATTTAATTTACATTTTGTGGCAAGTGGGCCGAGCTCACCTAACGGTTGTGGTTTTTCGTATTACAAGAACACTACATAGCAATACTGGAGAGACATATTTATTTTACGGACTATTCACCAAAAAGACATTAAACTTAAGGATAAAAGCATTCAAAGGAAGAGTTGTTACCTCAGAACTTTCGACTGAGTGAACCGATTTTGATTTTTTTTTCGCTTTAAGCTTGTGCATCCCGTATATATTAGGTCTTTACCTATGAAATTGCCGTTTTGTATGAAAAAAGTTAAAGTTTTTTTTTTTCGAACTTATTTATTTCTTTTATTCAAAGTATTCACCCTTGCAATCAATGCATCATTGCCAACGCTGAGGTAGTTTATGGATGCCCTTCTTGAAAAAATCAGCAGGACGGGAGACAACAAACTCTTCAAAGGCGTTTTGTACTGCCTCTCGGGAATTGAATTTTTTTCCCGCTAAAAAGTTGTCCAAATTTTGGAAAAAGTAATAGTCGGTAGGTGCAAGATCTGGTGAATATGGCGGATGAGGGAGAGCTTCCAAACCCAACTCATGCAGCTTAGAGACGGTCTGTTGTGCAGTATGGGGTCGCGCGTTGTCGTGAAGTAGCAGTGGAGACGACCGATTGACCAAAGCTGGTTGCAGACGTGCGAGTTTCGCCATCATTGTGGTCAGTTCTTCAATGTACACATCTGCAGTAATGCTCTCGCCGTTTTGTAAAAAGCTATGATGAATCACACCAGCACTAGACCACCAAACTGTGACCATCACCTTTCTAGGGGTCATTTTTCGTTTTGCACATTGCTTTGGTACCGAACCAGGATCTAACCAACTTGCTGAGCGCTTTCGATTGTCAAAAAGAATCCATTTTTCGTCGCACGTAACAATTCGGTTCAAAATTCCTTCATTTCTGTGCCTGTTAAGCAGCGCAAGGCAAGTCTCGACGCGTACGTTGCGCTGGCGATCGTTAAGTTCGTGGGGCACCCATCTATCAAGCTTTTTTATCTTGCCAATCTGTCGCAAATGGACCAATATTGTTTTGATGCTAACATCAAAAGCTGCTGCCAGCTCAGCTGTAGATTGAGATTCATCAGCTTCCACAATCGCCTTTAATTCATCATTGTTGACCAAAGTTTCCGGACGACCACGAGGTTCATTTTTCAAGTCAAAATTCCCAGAACGGAACCGAGCAAACCAATAACGGGTTGTACGTTCGTTTATACAGTTCTCTCCGTAAACGTCGTTGATGTTACGTGTCGTTTGTGCCGCGTTGGTGCCACGACGGAACTCATATTCCATAATTACACGAAATTTCAAAGTATCCATTATGAGGAAAAATGTTGAAATGTAATGAAAATACAACGCTAATCAATAAACAAAAGACTTATATTGTAAATAGAATGTCATATTTTTAAAACAAAATTAATTTGAATTTAGAATTCATAGCCAATCAAAACTTTTTGTTGTTTGAAAAAGTCTGTACTGCAATACAGCAATTTCATAGGTAAAGACCTATTATAATAAGAGCTTCTGCTCGCAGCTTCGCCCGCGGCGTGGCTATTGGAAAAATAATTGAACCACCCATTTCACCCTCTTAAGGGTGGAATTTCAAAAAAACCTTTCTTAGCGGATGGCTACGTCATAACATCTAGCTGCATGTAAAATTTCAGCCCGATCCGTCCAGTGGTTTGGGCTGTGCGTTGATAGATCACTATGTGAGTCAGTCAGTCAGTCAGGCAGTCAGGTGAGTCACCTTTGAGTTATACATATTTAGATTAAGTCTAGTCAGGTCCAATTCTGGTAATGGCATCCATGAGAAAACCATATAAATCTGAAGTCGTAAAACGCTGTGCGTTTGTTATTTTCGCGTAATTCCTTTCCATGCAAGGTTTGCTGTGTGGTTTCACTTAGATCGATAAGACCGCCCATTGACTTTTGTTTAATTTGGTCACTTAATTTTTAATGATTCATGGTGTGGTCTTTTAATACAGACATAGCTATCTAATATTCATCTAACTATTACTTATAATAATAATAATCAAAATAATAATAATAATAATATGTGTGGACATCTCACACAGCGCCATAATTTTAGGTATAATACTTATAAAATAGCAGTTTTTATGAAATAAGCTGCCGTAACTTTTTTAATTTGAAAAATAATTCTTCTAATTAAAGTACTCACTCACGCAAGCGATGAATCTTTGCTATAACATTTTTAATAATATTGATTCCGTTTGAAGTTAAAAATATAATTTGTTACAAAAGTTCCGTTGTGTAGAACACACGACTAACGTAAGATTGAATCTAGCAATATGGTCGATACTTTTTGACGTATTCATCTGTAACATGCCTGACTTAAGAAAACAAAGATAAAAGGTAAAAGGCAATGGTTAGCAGCAAAAGATCTTCCATTACGGGCCTTCGACGCAAAAGGGTCGGCTTCGAGCTCTAATAATTAAAATATACAGAGAACAATGATACGTTTCGCTTTGCACAATGTTTATTGACGGCTACGAAACCCTTTGTGTTCTAATTTGCAAAGGGTCTGCCGAGAACTCCATGCTGGGAATCGAAGGGAAACTTAAACAAACATGGGAGAGTATACGGTCAAGTCAAGTGGCCTATCGTGTCGTTTGAATGAGTACCTATTATATATATATATATAGAGTCTCTTGTTTTCTTGCTCAATTTATACCTGCTGTATGTATTATTGCCCACTAGTGCGTTGGCCCTGCCTATAAATATGTAATATTTTTCTGAAATTAAAACTTGATTGATTTATTGATTGATATTATTTAACACTGATGGAGAGAATTGGACACCATACTACACAAATATCCTTACAACATTTCTACATAAATATAATATCTGACAGCTTCTGTGATGTCGTGGTTGAGCAGGTCAGCTCATAAACTTTAGGTGGCGCGTTCAATTTCCGCGGCAGGACAAGTATATGTGCATCGAAAAAAGGCGCACATATTTGTTCCGTTTTTGGGTGCTGTAGGATCGTGGTCTTCGTAGATCTTGCGTCTCTAGATACAAAAAAGCCTAGTTATGGTCCAGGATCATGGATGTGATGATTGGGCGCTATTATTATTATTATTATAACCGAGTAAAAGTTTTCCGCAAATATTTCGCCATTTTGTTGCCCAATAAATTGGGATAAAGAAAACCCAAAATGACCACAACTCTCCTATTTGGGGACATTACACAACAATGGTCTCGCCCGGGATAGTTGGTAGTTTGTTCAAATTTCATCTCAGAGCGATGAGGAATAGCAGTTACGGCGAAAGTTTCCACAATTGGGGCAACTATAGTCACAAATCTGTGCGGGCATAGCCGCGAGCTGATGCTAGCTTCTAAATTATTTTGTGGAATTTTGGATCGTAAAGTTTTTTACATGATCATGAAGACAAACTATACACAAGTGTTTCACCTAATCTGCGAGTTCCACCTACAAAGGTCTACGGCGTAGCTGCAGTAGAGTTGTAACTCTACTGCAGCTACGTTAGCTACGTTAGCTAGCTGTAGCTACGCGATAGACCTTAACGTACACAAGTCATACATTTAGCAACACAAACCTGGTACTTCGTTTGTAAATAATCGAATTCCTAAATATAAATATGGTTCATGGTAAAGTTTACTTCAATTTATAGAATCTTATTAAAACGCCAAAACATACAACGTTCATTAAAGCGCAAAATCGTTGTAAACCGCAACACTTAGCTGAGTTAGTTTACAGTGCATTCGTGATTCAGTGCCAAGGGTTACGCGTTCAAATCCCGAGTCTAGACAAATATTTGTTTACGTAGGTGACACAACTATTTGTTTGGGGTTGTGTGTAGTGTTGACATCGAAACTGTTCTGTGGGGGCGCTACTTTGCTACTTTAGTGTGATTGTAAAAGTTTTATATGGGAACCTTTCTGGCGGAATGCGAAGATAAATAGTGAGAATCTTCACATCTTGATGAATTGGTTTTCTTTCGAGTTGATTTTATAGGGCTTGTGTTTGACCTCTATATATTGACTAGCTTTTCTCTGCGGCTTAACCCGCGTGGCCTATAGGAAAATAATTCAACCACCCATTTCACCCGCTTAGGGATGAAATTTCGAAAAACCTGTGCTACATGATATATAAGTCATTCAGCCAGTCAGGACTTTGAATTTTATATGTGTAGATTAATATTTTAATTATTATATTTATATTATTAGCTATTCAAGATATAACACACAATACTAAAGAAAAGATCTGAAAAGAGTAGACTGTATCAGTAGCAATTAATTAATTAAAGTAACCGTATAAGTTTGTAAAGAAGACAAGGAATTTCATTGTAATCGATTCCTACACGAATTGAAAATGTGAAATTTGGTGTATATTGAAAAACATATTCTAATAATGCTGTGCTGAAACAACCGAATGGGTATCGATGGAACTTTTTCGGAAACTTGGCGCGAAGGTACAATTTTAAGTATTGGTACACACAGAATTCTTGTAACCTTGGAACATTATCCACGTGGGTAGAAGCACAGAAATTAAATTAAATTAACACATTTAACACATCTATCAAAAAATTACCAATTTACCTGATTATCTCGGCGTTGAGACAGAAGCATTCAGGTGGTCTAAAGACTTTTATACCTGAATCCCAATTAATAATTCTCGAATTCCAGTATCAATCTAGTAAAATCCCCATCTGTACTAAAGTCTATTAAAATAAAATTTAGCTAAGCAATACTTTCCCCTGGGTTCTCGTATACGTTGGTTAAAAGCGTGTCAACTTGGCAAAATACTGAACGCTTATTGGATGCCTGTTGATCATTGGCTGTCTCAACCAATGAGCTCACAGTATTTGGCAAGTTGACTTGACACGCGTTTCAATAACATATGAGAAATCAAGAGCTAAAAGGGCTAAGTGCGAACTTAGGAGCTAGCTGTCTTTAGTACAGACGGGCATTAATATAAAAAATCGTACTCTCCAAAATGATAAATATCGTGTTTTAAGTATCCTAGTCCTGCAGAAAGATATTGATATAATATATTTTATCAAACAACGACCTCAGTTTCAAAGCGGCCTCATATTTAACAATATTTAAAATTTAAAATATTTTTTGTCAACTGCAGTAAGTTAATTATTAGTTAACGCCAGCGTCTTGTGAACTTAATACCAGTGTCTGTGATTTCTGGACAGCTGAACGATCTGGAAGTTTATAAGACGTGAGTGAAATGGTTTTTGAGGCTACGCGATTGTGCTACATTGTCGCAAACGTGGTCAAACGCAAGCCTATCTAGACATGTAAATATTAAAAAAAATCTGTTTCACTTTGTATTGAGCCTAACTCCAAAAAAATGCAATAGCTTCATTTTGTGTAAGTAAGACTACGTCCAAGTTTAGTTCCGTTTCCAAATAAAGATTGTAAGGCGGCGTTCAACGCTCCCCAATGGCAGCGGTCGGGTAGCGGATTGCGGCTCCAGCGACCGGGTCAACGTCTATAAAATTCTCCGGATCATGGAACCTTCACCGCAATGGCGAATTGTATAATACACACCACCGGCGCCATGCACTCGAGAGTAGTGTAATACTGTGGCGTGCTGGCCCACGAAAAAGTTTCTATACCAATCTCATAGATAAACTTTCCAGCTAGTTGCTAGGGGCAACGAATGTTGTTGATATAGACTTCACATTAGAGAAAATTTTAATTTCCGCATTTGGTTTTTGTAAATATCTTTTTAATTAATATATCGTATACAAAGTCAATCGGCATATCATTAATTCAGCAAACCCATGGACCTCCTTCTATTACAACAAAAGTGTATCTAACTTCGCTTTACTGGTGACCCCGACGTGATTAACTAGGCTTTACTGGTGACCTGTTTTGAACCGAAAGTCCACGTTTGCAGTAAATGTGTGTGATTTTGATTTTGTTGCTGATTGCGATAATTCTGATACTGATTCACATAAAGATGTCGCTCTCAACCGATAAGAACGAAGATATTTGTCGTGTGGGCGTGCGCATTCCGCCGTTTTGGCCTGAAAAGCCGGCCATTTGGTTCGCGCAGATTGAGGGCCAATTCGCGATATCGAACATTACTACGGACAATACGAAGTTTTTCTACGTTATCGGCCAACTAGACCCGCAGTATGCTTCTGAGGTGGAAGATATAATCATCAACCCGCCCGACACCAACAGGTATGAAAAATTGAAGTCGGAACTTATCAAACGACTGTCCGCGTCACGAGAAAAGAAGGTCAAGCAATTACTTATGCACGCAGAACTTGGAGACCGTAAGCCATCTCAGTTTCTAAGACATTTGCAACATTTGGCTGGACCTGGAGTTCCCGAAGATTTTCTACGTACTATCTGGACCAGTCGCTTACCAAGTAGCACGCAAACGATAATCGCTTCGCAGATGATGTCTTCACTGGAAGCGCTCGCAGATCTCGCTGACCGAATCCATGACGTTGTTTCGCCTACAGCGCACGTAGCATCAACATCAAGTGTCATGCCAGGAAGCTCTTTAGACGCCATGAACCAACAGATTGCTGAACTTACCAAACAAGTGCAAGCTCTAACTGCGCAGGTGAACCGGCATTCACGTGCACCGAATCGTTCAAACAAGAAAACGCGCGGTCGTTCTAGCTCCACACGATCACAGTCGAACTATAGAAAATTTCCTGTGTGCTGGTATCATAGTAAGTTCGGCAATGAAGCAAGTAAGTGCGTAAAACCATGCGACTACCATGCGGGAAACGCGAACAGCAGTCGGTAATGGCGACGACCGATTGCCAAACTTCCGGTCGCCTATTTGTCACGGACGGCGCTACGAAGATGCAGTTTCTCATCGATACTGGCAGTGACGTATGTGTCTTCCCCCGATCGGCACTCAAGGAACGTCGTGAGAAAACAAATTATGAGCTGTGTGCGGCAAACGGTACACCCATTTCTACTTACGGCTACGCTCATTTAGTGCTGAACCTAGGCTTGCGCCGTGACTTTACTTGGCGATTCATCGTAGCGGACGTTACAAAGGCCATAATAGGTGTAGATTTTTTATCATTTTACAACCTCATCGTGGATTGTCGAAATCAACGTTTAATCGACAACACCACAAGCCTTACGTCCCCAGCTTCACCTGCACAGTCAACTGGGAACATTTCATCGGTAAAAGTTATTTCTGGAAATTCCGTATATCATAACATACTAAGCGAATACCCTGAGATTACTAGACCTTCCGGTGTCCACCGTGTTCCGAAGCATAATACCATGCATCATATACAGACTACTGCAGGACCGCCAATAAGCAGCACACCACGAAGACTAGCACCGGATAAATTAAAAATTGCAAAAGACGAGTTTGCAGATATGTTGAGGAACGGAACAGCCAGACCTTCAAAGTCACCATGGTCATCACCACTTCATCTTGCGCCTAAAAAAGATAACGGCTGGCGTCCATGCGGTGACTACAGAATGCTCAACGCTAGAACCGTACCAGACAGCTATCCCATTCGGCACATACATGACTTTGCACATTGTCTCTCCGGCTGTCAAGTATACTCGGTTATCGATCTCGTAAAAGCTTATAATCAAATTCCTGTCTGCCCTGAGGATATTCCGAAGACCGCAATCACGACGCCGTTTGGTTTATACGAATTTCCGTTCATGACGTTCGGACTACGTAATGCTGGCCAAACGTTTCAACGATTTGTGGACGAGATGCTTAGGGGCCTTGAAGAGTTCTGCTTCCCGTTTCTGGACGATTTTTTGATCTTCTCACCTGATCAGGAATCACACAAGAAGCACCTTCATCTGCTCTTCAACAGACTCAAGGAATACAGCATGGTAATCAACACGAACAAGTGCATATTCGGTGTATCAGAGGTAACGTTTTTAGGACACAGCATCTCAGCAGCTGGCACTAAGCCGTTACCATCAAAGGTAGAAGCGGTTGCGAATTACCCACCACCGAAAACCGTCAGAGAACTGCGAAGATTCCTAGGAATGGTGAACTTTTACAGAAGGTTTATTCCTGACGCAGCGCGGCATCAAGCGCCTCTGAATGCACTGCTCACAGGATCAGTTAAAGGTTCACATCCCGTGCATTTATCAGAAGAAGCTACTAAAGCATTCATCGCCTGCAAGGAAAGTCTCTGCCAAGCAGCACTACTTGCTCATCCAGACTGCCAAGCGAAGCTCGCTATAGTCACTGATGCTTCAGACACAGCAATGGGCGCAGCTTTACAACAGCATAGAGACGGCCTGTGGGAACCTTTAGCATTTTTCTCTCGAAAACTTTCGCCATGTCAACAGAAATACTCGCCTTATGACAGGGAACTTCTCGCCATCTACGAAGCAATAAAATACTTTCGTCACATGGTGGAGGCGAGAGCCTTTATTATTTACACTGACCATAAGCCCATAACTTTCGCATTTCATTCACGAAAAGAAAAGTGCTCACCAAGACAGTTCAGACATCTGGATTTTATTTCACAGTTTTCCACAGATATCAGGCATATTTCAGGAAAGGATAACGTTGTGGCTGACAGTTTATCACGCATCGAAGAGATTACTCAGCCCATCGATCTATCCAAGCTTGCTCAAGCACAAAGCACAGATCCTGAACTAGAACAACTTTTGGATAGCGATACTTCTCTGCGCTTGACAAAAATCAAACTGCCTGGATCTCACACAGAAATCTATTGTGACAAGAGCAGCAATGTGGCCAGACCTTATGTGACCAAAGACATGCGACGGCAAGTGTTCGAAAACTTGCATTCTTTTAGCCACCCTGGCATAAATGCGACGACGAAACTGATATCGGAACGCTATGTATGGCCTAGTATGCGAAAAGATTGTAGAGAGTGGACTCGTTCCTGCCTAGCATGCCAACGATCAAAAATAACACGTCATGTCTCATCTCCATTAGCATCATTCAGCTTACCTCGAGCCAGATTCATGAAAATCCACATAGATTTGATCGGACCTTTACCTCTCTCACAAGGGTATCGTTACTGTCTCACATGTGTAGATCGCTTCACACGATGGCCCGAAGCTATACCATTACAGGAGATAACAGCTGAAACTGTGGCAAAAGCTTTAGTTCACGGATGGATATCCAGATTCGGCTGCCCTGAAGATATCGTCACTGATCGTGGTCGACAGTTTGAATCAGAACTTTTTAAGCATCTGTCTCACATCATCGGATTTCAACGCAGACGAACTACAGCCTACCATCCAGCATGCAATGGACTTGTCGAAAGATTCCACAGACAGCTTAAAGCCGCTATTACATGTCATGCGACCAGCAGCTGGCTTGAAACACTTCCACTTGTACTACTGGGAATCCGGGCGGCATTTAAGGAAGACTTACAAGCGACTCCAGCTGAACTCGTATATGGAGAGACACTACGACTCCCAGGTGACATTTTTTGTCAATCGGCTGATGGTACAGAGGACTTGACAGTATACACTGAAAGACTGCGCACATTCGCCAAAAATTTGTTGCCATTACCAACTTCTCACCATGGGAATAACCGCTCCATATTCATTTTCAAAGATTTAGCAACAGCATCCCACGTCTTTCTAAGAGATGACACCTCGCACCCATCTTTTCAAGCAGCTTATACAGGCCCACATGAGGTGATAAAACGAGGGGATAAAGTTTTCAAGCTCCGCATAAAAGGCAAAGAAGTCACTGTATCAGTCGACCGCATTAAACCTGCCTACATACTTCGTGAGTTGGACCATTCTCCCGTCGTGGCAGCACCCGAGACCCGAGACGCTCCAGTGACCACCACTCGATCAGGACGAACAGTGCGTTTTCCAGAATATTATCGCCCGTAGGACGGTCTCTGGAGGGGGGTGATGTGGCGTGCTGGCCCACGAAAAAGTTTCTATACCAATCTCATAGATAAACTTTCCAGCTAGTTGCTAGGGGCAACGAATGTTGTTGATATAGACTTCACATTAGAGAAAATTTTAATTTCCGCATTTGGTTTTTGTAAATATCTTTTTAATTAATATATCGTATACAAAGTCAATCGGCATATCATTAATTCAGCAAACCCATGGACCTCCTTCTATTACAACAAAAGTGTATCTAACTTCGCTTTAACAATTTTATCAAAAATTACACCCCGGCCCGCACGTGCCGCACTCGTAAAGGTGTCTCGCTCACCCCTTCTCCCCGTACCTACCTTCTATACACCCCTCTTCAAATATTCCGCACTCCCTCCCACCAGTGAGTGACCTTACGCTAGCAGACTCATGAAATATTTTAAGCAACTTAAATAACATACTTGTTTACTTTTGGTTTGCAGAAATACTGTGATTTTTGTTAACCTTAAATAAAATAAAAAATTCACAACTATGTTGTTTTTTTATCAACCTTCTTTCATGACACTCGATTATAATTTGAAATGGTTTTTGATCATATGAACGACAACTTTCTACATAAATATTAGAAAAAATTAAAAAGGCTTAACCATTTAAATTGCTGTGAGTGTAAATATGACTTAACACCTCCATGCGCGTGCTAGCAACTAAATAGAGTTGATATAAGTATTTTTACCCAGAAGAACCTTGTGGTAGTTGGAATTTCCTCGTAAACACAATTTTTTTTTTATAATTGGGTGCGCGTGAAATTCATAATAAACAAACAAACTAAAGCAGTCCGACATATCACTTTTATACACTATATACATCCAATTATGTTTTATTTTTGTTCGTATTCTATTAGATATAGGGATAAGAATTAAGATTTTTTTATTTTTTTCTGTAAACGCACAGTCTGAGACGGACACAAAAATAAGTGTCAATTCATGACAACTCGATGTATTTTAACAACGGTAAAACTAAAACATCTTAAGGTATAATTTCAAAACTCTAATGTCATTAACTCGGTAATCTTACTGTAACGTCAACATTCTTTTTCCATTTTATTTAGCGGCCAAAATTTATCTCGACGTGTTCGAACCACTTTCAAACTAATCCACTTAATTTGCGAGGAAAGATCGAAAGGCATAAAAACGTTAATGAAGTTAGCTCAACAAGCTGACATAACGCGATCCGCGCGGTAAGCCACGAAGCTCACGAACCACGCGATTCTCAGAATGGAAATTTGAAAAATCTTTAATTAACCGTGTAATAGTAAACTAGCTAGCATAGTCATGAGAAAACGAGACGAAAAGAAAACAACGGTCAGCATGATATTGTACGAAACGAGGCAAGTTATCGGACAATATTGCAGTATAAACGAGCCAGTGGAAATGCCGCACAATAAATCACACAAGTTAGCATTGCGATTCATGTTTGGGAAATAAATAAATATAAACGAAGGGCCGTACTCTCCCGACGCTTTATTTGAATTTCATAAAGGTGAACAAGCGCAGCAAGGGGAAATCGAAACGCTCTTTTACTTATTCGTGCAAACCAATGCTTCGTGGTCGTGCAATCTAAATATTATAAGTTTTAGTATTTACGTACTCTAAATACGATAACAGTTATTAAATAACATATTTGCTAGTAATGTCGAAACTGACTTGGTAAAAAACTCATGTAAAATAGAAAATTTAGATTACATTCATGACATTAACGTAGCGTAGCTTGAATCATAAAATACATCTTATTAACGATTTTTCTAAGCATTAGCCAAACCAATAGTATCGCAAAACTCACATATTGTTTTCTCATTGTTCTCTCACCCAAGAACTCCAATCATAAAAATACATTTTAACGCCATCGTTAACATTGCTTAGTTAACATTTATTCACAGCTTCACGCAGCTATAGTTTTAATTAAAATTTACGATTTCGAAGCGAAATGAACACCAACTATTTGCCGCTGTAATGAAGAAGCGAGACGCTTTATTAAAACGGCAAAAGCGCGCAATCAACTGCGATCGAACTTTCAGCGACGAAGAATCATCAAAATTGTTTACGGAAGGAAATTTGCATCAAAGAGTGCGATGTCAACAATCAGACACCGGGAATATCTTCAATAACGTAAATTTAGCGCCATCAAAAGCAAATGACGGTCGATTCAGTAAGCCACTGACTTAGTCGGCAACTGTGAAAGCACTTCGCGTCAAATCCGCGTCAAGTGGTTCAAATTGCCCCTCCTCCTTTCCTTATGATGAATGTTAGGAAAAATTGAAATCACGTTTCGTTTCCTGTAGTAATTCTGTGGACCCAGTGTAAGGAATGAATGCGTGAATAGCTGTTTTGTGTGAGCCATCAATGAGAAAAGGTAAAAGGATGGAGCCTAGTAAGGCGCCTGCGTATACTCAATAATAGAGATGAAGAAAAGGCTATTTTATTGCGATTCAAATACAAAACAAGAGAACTGAGTCACAAACAAAGAGCTAACAGTTCTGATTTATACTCTCAATAAGATTAATCACTGCAATATTCTCTCTAAGTTTCCACCGCTTCGCCCTAATAGTCCCGTATATTTTATATTGCAAGTTCATTACTTCTAAAGTAACGGATTAATGAATGTGACGTGAAAGTTTAATTTGCATATAGGAAGTGTATGAGAAGCATAAAGAAGTTAACTTCGGGATATGGAAAGCGTTGTAGAGCAAGCGAGACAGACGAGTTAATAAGTTTGAAATAATTTCGTCATTGCAAAATTATGAGGTGTACCATTAAATCCCACAACATTAGAGTATAAAATCGTTTGAGCACCTCCGCACTGAGCCGAGTAGCTGTCGAACCTTTGTCATTTTAATCGTACTTCCGATCTTTCAAAATAATGTTATTGAAATATGTTCAATTTCCTACGTTCTGTAGGACTTTGTAATTTTCTGCGTGTTGTCGTTTAATGTAAAGCTATGTTATGTAAATTATGTCTCATATGGAAATCATTCCAGTTACGAATATATCTATTTTACATATTTTGTGTAAGAAAAATGATACACGTACCGAGACATTAAATACTTATAATATTAATGTAACATAAGCTGGTCGTTGTTTGAATATTAATTACGTGAAACTGAAAAGTCTCTAATAGTTTTAATCATCATTAAAATGGGGGTAAATCAAAACACGGTACGTGGCTCAGCATTTGATGAACTTCAGATTATGGCATACTCAAATGCACTTGGAAAATTTTCCTCGGTGCATTGGCAACAATTATTACCGTTCTGGGCCATACCGGTAGTCACAGACGTCACTTTCCGTGACGAATCGTATAGGAACTATTAAATATTATCACACTGTTGGGTACCTAAGTATTCATTACTAAGTTTATAAACGTATGTAGTAGCTCAGCAGTATGTAGAAACAATAATGATGTTAAAACTTAATGTACGTACCCTTGATTACGATTTAATGAGAACTGTTTATTTTTTACATATTGTACTAAAAGCTTAAAACTCTCTAGCTTGTAAAACATATTGATTTTAAGACAGATATAGCTTAAATTCTATCGCTAAGATGTACATAACATGTTATATTTATTAAAATAAAGAATTTTTGAAATGAAAAATGACTTTATGGTACATTTCTATTGTTCATCAATGAAACTTTAACGTCCAACCCGTGGGAGTGATTTAAAACTTGACCCAATGTTAGTTCACGACGCGACAGCTTAACGTTACTTTACTGTATACGGTTCACATGAAACGTGTGTAATTCCGTTTGAACTGTTTTAGAGAGCGAGTAAAATTACATTGTTGACTAAACGACGAACAGGAATATAACTCGATGTATATATATATTAGGTACCTGTACCTTATAATAAGTACTTAGTAGAGATTGTTAAATTTTTTGTATCCATTTCTCTCCATCATCATCAACATTAATCTCCGTTCAATATTTGGCAATATTTTGGTAGTACTGATGATCTACGCTTAAATAAAAACACCATCACCCTTAATGGTTAGGATCAAAATTATGATGTCAATTTCAAAGTTGCAAATGCGCTGTATCAATAATTAACCGATCTTATCTAAAACAATTTCAATGATTTATGAATTAAACCAAAGAGTCTCTGTCAGGCGAAAACTTTTATAAGCCGTAACAGAATTTATAATATTGCTCATACAGTAAGGCAATAAAAATGCCTGCCGTCAAATCTGTGGCGCAATTATTCATTCGAAATGCCATTGGGGCCGTTTTGGCCCGCCCTCCCCTGCGAGCTAATACGTAAGCGTGCCATGCAAATTAAGCAGCAGCCGTATTGAGTTATAGGCAATCTAAAGTAATCTAGAATTAGCACGAAAGGAAAATTTAACTTTTGCGAAAATAGCGTGATAGCACGACCGGAAGGAACGGGCGGGTTGAAAATTTTAATTTGTGATGGTCATTTGTTTTTGTTATATAAGAGGGAACGTTTATTTGTATATGTCACAAAGGTTTTCAGTAATAGCGGGCATATCTAGTAGATATCATTGTGATTATGCGCAATTATCATTGCACCTCAGATGACATGCATTTGACAGTGTAACATAAAACTTTATAGTTTAGATTTCCAATACATATATCAAATGGGTGGCTGTGACGCTTAAAATGAGGTCAAACGCATATCTATCTTATAAAAAAAGAGAAAACATCCGGTAAATTGATATACAAAAAGTCAGTTCCCACGTAATTAAAACATTTGCCCATTATTAAAACTCATATTTAATTAATATTTAAAAAAATGTTTTTGTATAGAAACAGTTGTCTAAGGACGACAATGATTACTATATAACAGCGAAATAATAATAGTAGATGGTCAACATTTTTCTTTATTTTATACGTTTTTAACCATAAAATATTCTCACGCGATAAATAATACGCCGATAATAAAACAAAGCAACCGTGAAGGGCTCAAAGGCTCGAAATTCGATACCGCGGCTTGCGTGTCAGACGGATAAAAACGTTTTACGTTATACCGAAATATTTGACATAAACACTCACGCGGCTCGACGTCGCGTCGCACCGCAGCGGCATGGTATTGCGTGAATACACCGGTACCGGTTACACAATTGCGTTTCGATTTGTCCCACACTAATTGTCATATCGCGTCAGTACTAGGGCAAAAGCTATATGCATGACGCAGGATTCCTATTTGCTATTTTTAATGGAAATATGATCAAATAATACTGCAGCACATCATGAAACGTATTATCCTATACCACTAAAAACGAGGCTTAGCAATGCCGTTTTTAAGTTATTTCAAGTTTTCACGTCCACTTTGAAGTAAAAGAAATAGATAAAAATGTGCATGGAATCATTTGTTGGGCATTTTATCCCAGCATTGGATAGATGTAAATATAATGTTGTAGTAAGTTGAAGCGATAAATCTTATGTCTGCAAACTGAAAGCGATGGATTTCGTGAGTGATTCCCGATAGAATAGCTTAGTGGAAAGCGCCCGAGAATGTATTATAAAGTATAACTTTGTAAGGGAATGTGGCGTAAATTGAAAATGTAAGTGCACTTAAATTTTACACTTATTCTTTGAGTGTATAGAAAAACAACCCTGAAATATTATGTTCAAAATTTGAAAATGTGAAGTGAAATTTTAAAACCACATTTTATGTTTCTTCTTCTCGTGTAAGCAAGTGGAATAATGTATTCTTTTCGTGGTGGATAATAAGAATTCAGTAGCCGTTTAAAGTGACATATCTATGGAGGCAATTGATGTTTAGTAGTAGACGCTTTTTGGCTGCTGAATATGAAGAATTTTTCAAAGCCTCTTGAGACATTTTATTTACGAAATTTAAAAAATATATTTGAACTTGTATCAATAACTGTAGTAGAAAATCAATCATAATAGTTTAGGTACCTATTGAAATATGAGGCAAATACATTAATTTTAGTATAAAGGAAAAATTTGAATCATGTACGGGGTACGAAAAAGTCATGGAAACACATATGTATATCTTTACCGATATTCAAAATAAACGTTTATGCAGATTGGATATGCCATTCGTATACGCCTACGCAATATAATGTATATATAAATGTATATATATATATATATATATATATATATGTATATATATAATTACCTACAATACTTAAAAATTTAATTTATATAGGTACACCTTTAAGAAATATATTATACACTGAAACTTTTCGGTGTATCCGCTATTTGCAACGTCAGTGTAAATACTACAATTTTATTACCCTTGCTTAGAAACACAATTAGATGGCACATTCAGCCATTTATTAACACCATATTGCTCTGATTCTCTGCCAAGTGGTCCAACTTTGTTGACTGTATACGAATAAGGTCGAAAATTAAACATCTTTTTGTAGATTCAAAACACACACCTCTTCTAGAGATAGATAGAGTTTAAATTAAACCTAATGATCCGATTCCTACAAGCACACCAAAGAATTAGTGTACAAACAGAATCTTCGCCTGCTTAAAGTAAACGGTGTGTTATTTTTTATCTTAACAATGGAATTGTTACGTCAGACATAAATATAGTCATGACGTTAAAAATAAAGTTAAACGTAGAAACACTTTTAAGCAATTCCACAAAAGGCTTACCGAAATTTTAAATTCGCGTTTATAATATTTTTGTTTAAGGTTTACTTTATTATTAGGGCTTAAGGCATTTCTTTCTATGCAGTGTACCTCCAAGGTAGATGAGATTAAAAGCCAGAAACAATATGTGATGACAAAAAACGCATGGTGATCTGATAAAATTTGATATCATTATAAAAGGGCTATTTAGGAACTTATTAACACATAATTATTAATAGTGCAGCTACTACATTGTGATAAATTAGCCTTTAAAACATTTTAAGGTGGTAGGACTTTGTTGCAAAGTTCGTCTAGGTAGGTACCACCGCTTTGCCAGTTATTCTGCCAGATGAACACAGAACCAGAACACAGTAGTGCTTGCGCACTACTGTGTTCTGGTTTGAAGGGCACTGTAGCTAGTGAAATTACTGGGCAATTGAGACTGTATGATCTGATCTCACAGTCGAGTAATCTTATTACCAGACTGTGCTGATGTCTCAGGATGATGTGCGCAGTGTAGTGTCGCTCGAAATGTTTTGGGGTTCCGAGTGACACTGTTCTGTTATGGGCGGCCGTGGCGCTTAACACCAGGTGGACGACTAGATCGTCACATCATTCACTAACATTAAAAAAAATATATTACTGATATTTTTTTTGACATGTTAAACTCGTCTTTCGCCTATATTTCAATACGGCTGTTCATATCAGTTGCAGTGTCACTTGGAACTTTCGCATGATACTGCACTGTACACGTCATCCTTAGACATCATCAGTCTAGTAATAAGATTACTAAACTGTAAGATTAGATTATAGTCTCATTTGCCCGATAATTTCCCTAGCTACAATGCCCTGTAAACTGGAACACAGTAGTGCTTGGGCACTGCTGCTTGGCGGCAGAATAAAGTGGCACAGTGGGTCCTACCACCATTATTATTATTGATACAATAATTAAATAATAATAATAATACAAATGACGCCCAATAGTCACATACATAGATCCTAGACCCTAACTAGGATTCCCTGTATCCAGGGACCCAGGAACTACAAAAACCATGGTCCCGCTTTTTTGTGCCCAACTACTTGTCCTGCCGCAGGAATCCAACCCGCTGCCTCTGGGCTATGAGCCGACCTGCTCAACCGCCACTCCACAGAGGATCCTAATAATTAAAGCTTTTGAATTTTCTATAAATTTGAATATTGTTTTATAAACATTATATCCAGATCAAACATTCAGCTGTTGCCACATTGCTCTGTGAAAGCAGTATGGCAACAGCTGGGTATGATCTGGATAATGTTTGTGCTTAACAAGGTGTGATATTGAACGAAAGCTTGAGTTAGAATTGCAATATTACCATAAAATGCATGCAGTGAGAGATTCGTGACTTCAGCTGGGTATTTCATTAGTTGAATTTAGTACTTCTAATCATGGGTTTGTTTTTTATAGTAAAAGCTAAATTCACGATAAGTTGTAACATTTTCTGATCGTTAATGAACGCTCTGTTTGCTCGATACATTTTATCTCTTTAGCATTTAGATAGATAGATCAACTAACTTCTCACTATCATTGTACATTGCAAAATAAACATTTTACAAAAAGAAAAACGTAATTATCTAAATGGCTGCTTCTCTCGGTATTGCCATTTTTGCGAATTATATTTTCACCTCTCTTCTGATTCGATCAGACACTTTAACAACAAGTAATTCATCCAAATAAGTTTAGTGAAACTCTGATGAATACGACATCTACGATATAATTTGTAACAGTGTTAAAATTTGTATTAATATTCATTCTAAGATACAGGGTTCCGTCGCTGAGGAGCTGAGCCCTTGATCCGAGCTCACAGGAAATTGCGTTGCGAACGGAACATTGTCTCCTTCGGATTACTGTCAATTCGGCACGTCATTTCCGCTTCACGAAAACATCCGGTAATTATTCGGATATTGTCAAATGTAATAGAGAAGACCGTTGTTGGAATGAATCACCTGTAGAATGTTCAATTTCTGCTCTTGATTTACTAACTTATTAGATTTTTAGGAATATAGAAGTAGGTGGATTCTCTGGCAACACACTTTTTAGGAGTGAGTGTAGCTCAGAAGTTGACCGTACGACTTTGAAACTGACGTACCGTGATTTATTATTATTGTTATGTTTAAGGTTCAATATTAATAACGTAGGGTTGAAGAAAAGCAAAATTTAATAAAAGAAACTAAAAAATTATCATGATTTCCAGTGTATCAGTAATACCACAATGGGATAATTGATTGTGCGGGATGAACAATACGCTGACACTGTCCGGTTCCATTTCCACTGTGGTGACACACAGCCGCAAATGGAACAATGCAATTGGCTACGATGTAACAGATCTAATTACTATATCTACATCTATTTCCAGGCTGCAATGGAGACGTACTTGGTATGGTATTTAGTTTCGTCGCCTTTAGTAACCGGGTAGTGTTATGATCAAAGTACCTCTATTTTGTACATTTGATCTATTTCGGTACGATACACCAAAACGATCCACTGCTATTATTTTTTAAATGAAATTCCAGTCTGAGCCTCCAGTTTCGCTACTCTCTTGTTTTTATGAAAAATATTCATTGATGCCAGTGGTTTATGCATTCGATTGGAATAGAGACTAAAAAATTGTCAATGGCACGTCATATAACTTTCATGGTGAGCCAGTTCATACGCCTTTTTTTCCGTTCTTTAAATATTATTTTCTAACATCGCGTGTCAATTAAACTTTTATCGCACACTTGAACACACGCAATCACACTATATAAATTGAACTGACACTCGTGTCAAACTGTCCAACTCAGCGCACCCTATATCCTCCACAGAGAGCCCATCAAGAATCGCAATTAATTCGAGATGCATTCGCGTAATACCAATAAAATCAATACAAAGGAAAGCAGGCACAGTCTGAAACAGCCTTCATTAATAAAACGGAAAACACTTACATTTTGCAGATAACGATGAATTGTTTGAAGTCCCTGGAGTGTATCGAATAAAATTATCGCTCTAGGATGATTTTGCATTGTTTGTTGGTGTTTCAACGAGAAAATTATGGAATAGTGGAGTACCAGATAAAAATACAGTAACTGTAGTGTTAGCTGTCGGTATACAAATGTTTTAAATGGATAAGGATATGATCGGTGCAATGCTTTAGAACCGTTTATCTTTAGCAAAAATATATATGTATATCTTAGCTATAAATCTACAATGACGCGTTGCTTAAATTTTTGTCTATCACTATGGTAAAGTTTGTGTTATGGATTTTTTTATATCAATCACCTGATGATAAACAGTTACTGTCGTTTATAGATACCTAGCTACCAGGAGTGCTGCCAACGTGTTACCAATTTTTAAACTATTTACTTTTCATTAGAATGCCCTATGTTGTAGTTCGAAGGAAACATCTATTGATTATAATAACAGTTGATGGGACTCTTCTTTATAATTGGCCACAAATTAAATTAACTAATTATTACTATGATACGTATATTGTCATGTAGTATCCAAGTATCCACGTTATAATGATGGAAACAGCTTCTTTTTTATAACTGCAGATTTTCTTTATAATTTGAATAAATACAGCTATTTAACCAGAACGACCCAGACCGAATTCCCAAGACCCTTCCAAAATGTAATGAATATTATTTTCCTTTTTAATATCGCATAATAAAGTGAACTGACAAACAGAATAAAAACTGCGGAACGACACAAAATTCGCTGGCGCAGAGTCTGCTTACTCATAATTACCAGAGTTAAAAATAACATGGACGTATAAAGAACGCTTGGGACTTAAGACCACTGAAAAATGAGGCAACATTATTTATTCGCGGGGCCCTCTTTTGGTGTTAATTCGGATTTATGTATGTACATTAAAGAAAGAGGCTTATATCCCAAACCCACGACTGTGACACGGGAGCTCTTACGTGTGTCTACCTTTATTTCTAACATTACGCTTGCGCAAAAAGATTTACGTCCTTCAGACATAAGTATGTCTGGCTCAGTTTAGTGATAATGCAAGTTACCCAAACAATTTTAAATACAATTTATAATTTTCAAACTAATATTACTTTATTAAACACCAACATATACACAATGCGCTTACAAAAATGTGCGGGCAGTCTTTGGGGACAGCCGATAAATGAAAACTAAGTAACTTTTGACATACATATAGCTCATGGAAAGCGTTCGGCGACGATGACGCGAGTTCCATGATTTTTATTCACCCAAATAGTGATCAACGCGCCTATAGAAGTTTTCACTACAAAAACTCACAAAAGAATGGTAGAATAAAGGGCGGACTTATTGCAGATCGCGATTTCTTCCAAGCTACCTTTAGATAGACAGGAATTAAAGAACCTTTGAGGTTTAAAGTAAAGGACTTAAAGTAGATTTTTTAGGCGTATACCGAGGACCGTTGGTTTTGCTCTCTATAATTCTTAGGAGATACAAACATTAGAAAATCTAAATTTCTTTCTATAAAGACAATTTCATTCAATTTTCAGCTATTTTCTTTTATATTTATCTGGTTCCCATAATACAAGCTTTGCTTAGTTTGGAGCTAGATGGCGTTGTGTGAGATGTCCACACATATTATTATAATTATTATAGTGGTTCATTTAAAGAATAAAGGCATTTTGCCCATTTAATATATTTAAAAATATACATAACTCTATACAATAATTTAAAAAAATCTTTTAGGGGGTCTTACAATATAGTTTTCAGAAAAGAGGAGTTTGTTATATAGTTTGTAGGTAAAGTAATTTATGTGATAGTGGAAACCAGCTTGCAATATCGCGATCGATCGAGTGGCGAGTCGCTATATGAAATGCTGAACGCTGCAATCTCTCTTTTGTGATGCGTCGTTATTGCCCTTCCCATGTCGGACCAATCTGTTCTCAGTTTGTGTATCGCTCGCTGGTCTTATATATCGCACAAGGGTTCCATTTCTTTACACCGTATCTAAAGCGTAACTAAAAAGAAACACATATAATACTAGCTACGCCCCGTGGTTTCACCCGCAGATAAAATGTAGTATATGTGTTAATTTACTATATAAGCTACCTTCTACTTTCTGACTCTTGACTACAGAAGCACAAAAAATCTACTCAAAACAGGTCTAAACTACACATTCACTTACCTATACCCATTTTTGTACACACCTTCTCTCACACACACAGACCCTCTCACGTTATTTCCACACAAATTGTCTATGATGTTAGTTCTATTGTTTACTAATTCATTGTTATAGTTGAACCTCGAAAAGAAATACCTCCCGCAGACACAGGGTATCTTACTGTAGGAGCTAGTGACTTATAATTTGTTACAATTTGTTTGAGCGTGAAAGAGTAATAAATTACCATACATAATTTTTTTTGCGTTTTAAATATAAGCACGATGGTGTTCGCTTCTTCCATCGCATATGGTCTAGTTGATCCCTTTTATTATATTTTTATATTTAATTGTTTTTACATTTACATTTAAAGCATTTAAAACAATGCTAATATAGTTGTGTCGATGAGTCATACTATGTTGTCCTGGTGCTTCGTACAGCTTAGATTTCAAATTTTCCGATTCAATTTATTCGCTTTACGTACTTTTTGTTGCATTGAAAGTTGTACCATTGATATAAATTACGTTTATCGGACAGCGATATATAGTAGCTAATAGCAATATTTTTTTTTTTATGTTAAGGTATGACGTGACGAGCTAGCCGTTCACCTGATGTTAAACGACACGGCTGCCCATATCAGCTGCAGTGTCACTCGGAACTCTAAAGTATAGAGGTTCGCGTGACACTGCACTGCGCACGTCATCCAGAGACATCAGCACAATCTAGTAATAAGATTACTAAACTGTGAGATCAGATCATAAAGTCTCATTTGCCCAGTAATTTAACTAGCTACAGTGCCCTTCAAACCGGAACACAGCAGTGCTTGCGCACTACTGCTTGGCGGCAGAATAACTGGCAAAGCGGTGGTACCTACCTAGACGAACTTTGTAGTAAAGTCCTACCACCTAGTAAATATACACTTATATCTGCCTCCCATGCTTCTTTGTAAAGCATTCTTTATAAATCAAGCAATATTTGCTAACGTCTCACATCCCCGGCTCGTATCTCACTCTATTAAAGTAATAGACTGTTGTGATGTGATGTAATTCACCTTTGTGAATCAAACATTATTCAATCAATTTACCCTGAAAAGATATCGGGCCAAAATCACGCAGATAAGCGGAAGAGAGGGCTGTTGGGATACGTGATCCCCAGTTACTTAAAATCGCATGTATAAGGAGAAGCTCCCTCAACCGTGTGGTTGTTTTTCAACACGATATCTCATGAGGAATATAGTGAATAATAAATTTTTTTTCTTTCGACTTTTAGTGCGTTGAATAGTTAATACATAATTTATAAATTAGCAGCAACTGCGTATAAATTTTCAATTTTCAATTTCAAAATATCTTTATTCAACTTGACAATATTATTTTTGTACAATCTGGTGTAAATTAGTCCTAGACATACAAACGAATGAGCTAAATAAAATTGTTTAGCTTGTGCGCTTATATAAAACTTTTAGCATAATTATTTTACAGAATACTTAATAATGTTAACTAACTATGGAACTTCACTGTGTAATAGCTACAAATCAACAGGTAAATCCTATGTATGCCGTAGAAGAGCACTACATATAAAAAACATGAATGTCTTACTTAAAAAACACACCTCATTATGAGGTAGATAATAACAAAATTAAAATACAACATGGTAGTTCGCGGTAAGCAACAGAACGGAGAACGAAACCGGTTACTCGACCCCGCGCAAGCGACCGCGAACCACTGCATATCGGGCGCGCCATGTCCGCTCTTCATATCACTAGATAATACGGGCGGGTATGGCGCGCGCGACAGCGGCGAGCGGGGCACGCGCGCTGTGGGCGGGGCTATGTCTACACATCGACGTCACTGTCGAGAAATAGATGGTGCGGTAACTTGTATCGATTGTAATTACCATATAACTGCGTATAAAGTGACGATTGAAAATCTCAATATGGGCAATAATATAATTATATCTTTTAAGACATAAATCTCTTGTATCAATCTCTTATAAGACAGCAATGAGTTTTGTATTTTGAATATATCGTTTAAAACTTGCTTTGATCATCTATTCAATCCAAATAATATTTCATTTTAGTATTTTTGTTGCTTACATGTTGATATGTCAACATTCGCAATTAAAAAAGTACGGTTAAGTACTATTTACACCTCCCCCCTTTTTAAACCATAATTGTTAACTTTATATTGAACATGAACTAGACTTTGAATGGGAATAATGCATGCTTTCGCTAAGACGATAAGATATATATGTAATATAGAAATTAAGAGAATACGTACAAGAAGTTTCCAGTCCAGTGACATAGTGAGACAGCGTCTATAGTAGAGATCACGATCAAAGGGTCGAGAATGTCTTTGTGAATCAAACGTCGACGATAGGTATAGAGCAGATTTGGCTTGACCTTTGTCAGCCCACAAACTTGGATACCTAGTACAGTTAATGTAGAGAGTGTTTTATTTTTTCAATTTAAGTAACTAGGTTTCACAGCTTCCTAAATTGGTGTGGTTCTTTACAACAATGTTCCATTTTTTAATAATTACCTAGAAATAAATGGGAAGTATTTTTTTTCCATATTATTTGAATACTTTGTAAAGTTTTGAAGTAAAGGCAACCTCCTCTGTGCTAGCGTTTTATTTTTGGTAACTCCTAACAATACTATAGAATACCATTTTAGAATACCACTTTGGTTGGTGAAAGGCTCCAGAGCCTTGCACATCGACGTAAGGTGGCAAGTCTGTCGGTCTTTTACAGATTACACCACGGTGAATGCGCTCAAGAACTGCATGATCTCATTCTCCCATCACCATTCCACTACCGGACTACTAGACGCTCGGCTAAGCGCCATCCTTTCGTGGTCGAAATACCACCCATTCGTACCAAGCGATTTGACTCAACGTTCTTAATTAGAACGGCTAAGGAATGGAATGCCTTGCCAGCGTCTGTATTTCCGGCGAAATATGACCCGGGCGTGTTCAAGAGAAGAGTGAATAGGTATTTACTTGGCTAGCATGCTACACCTTCGATCACATCGTCACTTCCCATCAGGTGAGAGCGCGATCAAATGCTAGACAAGTTTGAAGTAAAAAAAAAAACATTTTTTTTAAATTGACGTCTTTTCTTAAAAATCAATTAATCACAGTCTCATCAAATACGTATCGTACATCACGTTTATTGATTGTACCATCATCGGCGTATGCTTATTATGGAAAGAAGTAGGCAAATAAAGTAATTTAAAAAGTTGGTAGTTTGTTTGTGTTGTTATTTTATTTTCTCGCAAAGTTCAGATGTCAAACGTGCGTTTAACAATACAAAATAGCAGTAACACTATTTTAAAGCTTTTGAGTTAAATTTGGGATCAAATCCATAGATACTTGATTCTATAGCTTGTATGAAATAGCTCGTCCTCTCCCTATTCAAACATTCTACTAAAATTTCCTCCAATCTAAAAAGCCGCGCTCCTTTGCTGATGGTGGCGGGGGAAATGCACAATATATCCCAAGTGGGACGTCAGTGCAGGTCTTACCACGTCACCACGTCAAATTGGAATTAAAAATCTACGAAATATTAAACTGAATCAAAATCATTAAATTTACCCTACAATTTAATTCAAAAATAGTTATTGAAAATACTTTGTCTATAAACTTAAGTACAATAATGTATCTATAAAATAAATAATAAACGATGAGTTCCTTTGTAGTTATACAAATAAACGACCTTCTGCCCGCAGCTTTGCCCGTGGCGTGACCTATGGGAAAATAATTCAACCACCCATTTCACCCTCTTAAGGGTGGAATTTCGAAAAATCTTTTCTTAGCGGATGCCTACGTCATAACATCTATCTGCATGCCAAATTTCAGCCCAATCCGTCCAGTGGTTTGGGCTGTGCATTGATAGATCACTATATTAGTCAGTCAATTAGTCAGTCACCTTTGAGTTATATATATTTAGATAAATAAATAATGACGCCCAACGATCATTGATCAGGCTCTAATCAGGAAATCCTAGTTAAGGCCCCTGGACGGGATTTCCTGTATCTAGCGACCGAGAAACTACAAAGACCATGGTCTCACAACATCCTGACTCAGAACAAATATTTGCCCTTTTTCCGTGCACAAATACTTGTCCACGCGGGAATCGAACCCGCCACCTCCGGGCTATGAGCCAACCTGCTCAGCCACCACACCACAGAGGTAGATGGTAGATGTTCGTTGCGTCTTTTACATTAATCAATATAGCAATGTTATAAAACAACAGACTCGTTTTAATAGCCAATATATACTTAGTTATTGCCTCCGAAATCCAACAAATAAATGTAAAAATAACCTTTTTACCAAATCTTCATGAATTTTTTATTTGCTTGATCTTTGCATTTTTGTTTTTCAATATTGAAAACATGAGTGGGCACAATAATAATTAGACGAAATTATTTATTATAAACTAGCTGACGCGCCTTGGCTTCGCACGGTTTAACTAGTTTTACGCCCTAACTTCTGTTCCATCCATTCATTCTTTTACCTCTCCCTTCTCTCTTCCTTTCCAGGCGTGAGTACAGAAGTTCATCTTCGTTATATAATTTTTCAGCCTCCTTTTCTTTCTCTTAATTAGTTCCTGTAAAAAATTTTTACGCCAAAAATTTATTATTTCAACTATTCATTGAAATAATTGCCAATTTATGTAGATAAATTTGCAAAAAAGGGATTTTTGATAAAAAAAACCCCCACCTTCTTTTCACGCCTTTGATTTGGCTCTATCATAAAACCCATTCTTAGCAAGCGTACCCAAGAAGATTACCTACTCATGCTAAAATTTTTTACCGTAGGTAATTAAATTGTTGAACGAATTTTCATTTGTTTTAGTATGGTATGGACTTCCTCGCTAAAAGTGTGTATAACTTGTGTTTGGGTAAACGGATTTTAATGAAATGAATATAAGAACTTACCCAAAACTCTATCAAATACATTACAGAAAACAGCATCAAAGTCAAGTATTATCACTATATTAATTTTGAAGAATTATTGAACAAAAAAGACACAAGAATTCTAAAAATTATATTATTGTATTCTCCTACATCATTTTACTCCAAAAAATTGATTTTTATTGTTTCTTTTCCATGTACAGATTTTTCTTTTGTTACAGTTTTGTTATGAGTACATAATAGAAGATATATAAGATATTATTTTACCATAAGTGATATTTGCATAATGCTTTGGTAGTTTGGCACTAATGGCAACACACGTGTAGACCTACGTATATTCGATGTACCGAGCGGGGAAGCCGTGCTCCAGTAATGTAATTTGAAAAACCGAAACATTACGGGACACGACGTCAGCCTACCCACATACGTAGGTAGGTACGTTCGCGAGAAAAAGTGTAGTTCTTGCTTTTTAAATTAAATTATTGTATTACATTGCTAAGCTGCTATTGACAGTGAAATGTTATCATCTGCCTGGCTTTTGCATTGTAGAAGATGTGTTCAGCAAGAAGTTCAGAAGTTAAAAGTTGTTGGTTCACTTAGATCTCTATTGTCAACATAACAATATTAAAAATTATAATTATTAAGTTTGAATTTATATTCTTACGTTGATATGTCTGGTAAAATGACAATTTACAATTGTCAAGGTGGCGACATTAAAATTAAACAAAGCATAAACTAGATAGGTAGAGTTGTAGAGAAGTTTTACTTCAGTCATCATTTACTTCAGTCATTGGCATAAAGCAAGCACCCTCGTTTCATTATATTAGAAGGAGGTTCATTGGATCACAGTAGTTAATACATTGCCATTATTCATATATATTTTATAGTAAAAATATTTGCAGTATAAAACGCAAGACAGTTTTTCTCTACTTCTCTAAAACTTGATTGATATTCATGCAGAATAAAATCCGTTGTCCATAGCAACTAGAATCGAAGGTTCTCTATGAGACTGGTATGAAATTTTCCATTAGCAAGCACGCCATATTGTATTTAGAATGGTCAATATATCACTTAATTACACATTGAAAATCGTGCTTATTAACAACGTACATAATTCAGGGCTGCAATACTGAGAATTTGACTTCTAGTACTTTTGTTTTTAAGTATACTCTTGGCTACAGATAATATAATACTATACTAGCCTTGGCAGAGCAAACTATGTTCTTATAGGTAACCGTTTATTGTGTCTACCTGAATAACTTTGTGTATTTGTGTGCGGACAATTTTCATAAACAGTAATATGTATGTATGTATTTAGTAAACTGTAATAATGTAATTTAAACTGACGGGTAATCAGTAATCTTCTATATATATAAAATATATATAGTTGCCAATCTATATTGTGTAAACCAGTTTTAATCTAAATTGCCTGTGTGATTGATTTTCTATATTTTATTTCTGTTTTATTTTGTCACAATAAACAGCTTATCGTTTTTTAAAGTACAATTCAAAAAATTAAAATATTTTTCGGGCATAATGCCTTGTTTTATAAGCTAACGACTACGTTTTAGTAATTTAGTTTTGTCCTTGAAATTTTATTTGTTGTAACTATGCCAATGTGTTAGCCAGAACTCAATGAGTTACTCTACTGGCTACATATTATTTAAGGCATTATTTATACATTCGTCTGCAGTATACCAGGTCATACTGTTTCGAGCATTATAACGAGTGGTAGCGTCAATATAACTCATTAACTATTTATAGTATATACAGAGTGCACTACATGTAAACTACTCAAATTAAACCATTGTAATGCACTTTGCATTGTGCTTGAGTATTAGACAAAATGTTTAGGTACTTATAATGGTACTACCTACAATAAATGAATATATAAATATATGTGGACGTTTCAAACAAGGCCATCTATCCCCAAAATAAACAAAGCTTAATTTATGCGAACCAAATAACTGATAGAATACTCAGATACTTTTTTTGTTTGAAAATACATACATAGAATACAACACCCAGACACAGAACAGATACCTTAATCATCTTAGATATGTTTGTCCTGGATGGGAATTGAACCTACAACCTACAGTTTAAAAGCAGAGCTACTGCTGAGTCATCAGGTCAGTCCCGCCCACAGTGTGCGTTAAATGGAATAGTTTTCCATTTTTGTTGCTAAATAAAACTATAAAAAAAAATATTTTAAAAGGTAGTAGTTCTTGTGAATGTATTCATGTTAGTTATACTTATATTACAGATTCACAATAAATTGTAGTAAAACCCTATGACAATTTATAATTGAATTCATAATCATCTTGTAGCACGCTTTGTTGATATTATTTCATCCCAAATGAGATTCAGACGTATTTACAAAAAATGGTTGGGGTTACTCGAGAGCGGGCGTGAGTCTGCATATTCTGTAGCTTTTTAATTTTATATACTCATCCCAGTAATACCATTTTTAGGGATCTGTACCCATTTAAAAAAGGGAACACTTGGTGTTCGTGTCTAACAAGATTTTTTTTTCTCAGGAACGGCTTTAAATATTTGGAGTGATATCCAATATGTACCTTAGGTACTAGGTAGCAGCCGTTCAAAGATGGGCTACGGGGGACGTCTGTCTATCTGTATGTCTTCAGGTTGATGATAATAATGATTAAACATACTAAGATCAACGCCTTATTAATCGCGTAAAAATTCTCAACTACCTACTACAAACTCCTAAAAAGTAGTTACTAAGGTCGAAAATTATAACACTGGAACCGTCAGTCCGCGAACTTTACCAGCTACTTGCGTGGACTTTGTGGAACGAAAATTTAATTAAAACGTATTTCATTAAGGTTCATTTTTAAATTATATTAATAGAACCTGCACCATATTAATAAATTATACATTTATAAACAAAGTAATGAAATTCGTTGAATTTATCTAATACGAGTATATTTTCTAAAATCAAACTCGCTGCTTTAACTCTAACCACGAACTAGTTCAATTAGATCCGATGAACCTGTATACCAAACGCAAAGCTCCTGTTAAGTAAGCTGCAAACTTAATACGTTTGAGTGCAAAAACGAAACATGGGTACCTAAATAGTTAGGAGGACTCGTTTAATCCCACAAATCCTTTAATGGACGTTCGGAAATGTTATCTAAAAGGTGTAACCACTTAGTTAAAAGCCTCAGACAAGCAATACATCGATTAGTTCCTGCTGATTACCTAATACACTTTTTTCTAATATACAATGTATAGCGAAGGAACACTTATTTTGTATTTGTTTCTGTACATAGGTATTTACTTATGAGATTGCCGTTTTATTATGAAATAAGTTACCGTAACTTTTTTTTAGATATTTTTATGAATAATAATAATATATAATAATAATGTGTGGACATCTCACACAACGCCATCTAGCCCCAACCAGATAACTGATACAATACTTAGATACTTCTTGTTTGTGAATACATACATAGAATACAATATAACACCCAGACACCAGAACAAACACACACAATTGTGTTCATCACACAAAATCAAATGTTTGACCTGTGTCGGAATCGAACCCACAACTCACAGTTCAGAAGGCAGGGTTACTACCAACTGAGCTATCGAGCCAGTAAACAAAAAACAAAATTATTTAATAAAAATCAAACCCATGCCGATGAATGTTTGCCAACGTAATGACAGTTTTTTGAGGTCCTTGAAGAAATTTAGCTGAACGGAGGCAACAATTTTTTTAAGGGATCTGGTTCGTGGGTATAGTATTTTTTTCCGCCAAGAAGTAATCCGAATTCTGAATAAGTAGTAATCTGTTAGCACAAGGTCTGGTGAGTATGGTGGATGTCGGAGAGCTTCCAACCCCAGTTCTAGTAACTTGAAGACCGTCTGCTGTGCAGTATGAGGTTGCGCGTTGTGGTCGATCGCTGGAGATGTACGAGATTCTTCATCATTGTGTTCAGTTCTTTACAGTACACATCTGCAATAATCCTCATCCTAATGTGTAAGAAGCTGTGATGAATCACACCGGCGTTAGACTACCAAAAAGTGACCATCAATTTTCTAGGGGTAATGTGACGTTTAGCACATTGTTTAACGTCCATCATAGGTAGAATCCTATTATTTAGTATGAAAACTTTCAATTACGTATAAATAAGGCATAAGAAAGAACTGTGTAGTTTTAGTTTACTAAAAATTTAATTTTTAATAATAATAAATAATAATAATAATAACGCCCAACGATCACATACATAGATCCTGGACCCTAACTAGGATTCCCTGTGTCTAGGGACCCAGGAACTACGAGGACCATGGTCCCACAACACCCAGACTCAGAACAAGTATTTGCTCTTTTTTTCTGTGCACAAATACTTGTCCTGCCGCGGGAATCGAACCCGCTACCTCCGGGCTATGAGCCGACCTGCTCAACCACCACACCACAGAGGCTGTCAAAATTATTAAATTGGTACTCTTTGAATAAGTCGTGTTCACAATTTTTTTACACTTTTGATGCCTTTTTAAATGAAAGGTAGTGGTTACGTAAGATTATGCAAGTTGAGCGAAATTCTCATTCTTCGAATTATTCCAGACGAATGGAAAATTTATCTTGCCCTAATTTTTTGCCACTTCTTTGCTCTACCTAAAAGTCAGTCGTCGTTGGACTTCGTTTCACTATTTTATGCGACATTGAAGTATTGCTTATAGGTATATTTTTCTGCTTACAATCTATATAAGTACTCTGAAAATTGTTTTCTTTGATAAGATTAAGTATAAAGTTTTCCAAGATAAATAATTTTAGTAACTGGCTTGTTTGAGTCAAGTTTAATATTTTGCTAACACTTTTTATATTCAACACAGCTTAAATAGACTCGTCTGGCGAGTTAAAAAAAAAATTGTAAAAGTTACCCAGTCCTTTTCAGTTGAAATAAAAATGAAAGGCAGGGAGGCAGCATGCAATTTGTAAAACATTGCCAAAAATCACGGCGCGTGGCGCCTGAATGAGTGAGCGCAGCCAAAATGGATGCGGGTGTATTGACTGTACCTACATACGTTGAGAGTGATTTCCGCTTAAACGGGTGCATATTATGTTCACTTTATCCAATGCAGTCAGATTTGATAATATATATTTAATTGGCAGGTCGGCTCATAGTCTGGAGGTGGCGGGATCGATTCCTGCGGCAAGACAAGTATTAGTGCCCAGAAGAAGCGCAAACAAGCACTTGTTGTTTGGGTGTTGCACAAGATCGTGGTCCTCGTGGTTCCTGGAACCCTAGATGCAGGAAATCCTAGTTTAGGTCCTGGATCTATGCATGTAATCGTTGGACGTTATTATTATTATTAAAAATACATAGCATATGTATGTAGATGTCCATTGCTTTGAAGTTCAAATTGAAATTTTATCATTTGGATTCCATTGTCCATTAAAAAGATTTCTTACAAAAATTTAACCGTATAGTTGTATTTCATAGACTGCAGTGATCCATTGGCTTGGAATCAGATGGAGATTCATTATAAATGTGCTTCCGGAAACATAAAGGTTGAATGTTGAAGGTTGAAGGCAGGTGAATCGTGAACCTACCTGACTATTTATGTGTCAGTTTGGACGGAATGTGATATTTTATTCAATATTTTACGCAGTACGAATACGCAGCGTACCAAATTTCACTCCTATCGAGTCATTAAAGTAAGACATATTAGGCATTAAAAAGTTCCCTGTTCCCTTCATGTCTTCCTTTTCTCACAAAATTTCTAAGCACATAAGATAATATTTAAAAGTACAATAAAAATGGGAAAAGCATAATAAATAAACAAGTAAATAACGCCCAACGATTACATACATAAATCTTAGACCCCAACTAGAATTGTGTGAAACTGTGTAGTCCAGGGACTATGAAGACCATGGTTTTATAACACCCAGACACAAAACAAGTATTTGCACTCTTTCTCCGCACAAATACTAGTCCTGTTGCGGGAATCAAACCCGCCGCCTTTAGGTTATTAGTCGAGCTGCTCAACCACTATACCATAGAGGTTGTCGTAAGGTATTTGGTAATAGCACAAAACCGTTCAAGGCTGGTATAAAAAAAATAGTACAGATCACTATGTACGAAGACTATACGACGGTTTTAATGTTATGGAATGCTCGTGTTTCGCCTGCTTCGAAGGCATGGGGGAGATGGTTGTGGTTTTTCTCGCTCTCGACTTCACGCTTGGTCCGGGCTCGCTGGTAGCTTTCACCTTTTGGATGATTATTTTCTCCTGAACCGGCGCCGGCGCTTTCTGTACGATCTGGCCGGTACGTTGCAGATGCTCAAACTGAGCCGCCGTCAGCTGCATCGCCGCGCCCGACTTTTGTTGCAAAAATATGATCGGTTCCGAGTTGCTCTTTTGAATGGCCTGCGTTAGCTTCTTCGGCTCCGACGTTACGATGCGTCATTGCACGGTGACGAGCTAGTCATTTGCCTGATGTTAAACAACACTACTGCCTTTATCAGTCACTGTGATAATACCATCACAGGTATTTATAGCGGTATATAGCGGTAATTTATCATTTAGATTTCATCCATTAATAGTTTTTAATCTTATAGTGACCAATGATATAGAATGATATATAATGATAAAGAAATTCCACTAAATGTTCGAAATATTTTCTGGTAAATTTTTGAACGAGTGGCGGGCCAATGCAGGATGTATGAATTTTAAGCGGTCTGCATACAGATGAAGCAAGTACGGTATTGGCAATGTGATTTAGGTGCAGCTAGCCAGAATCCATGATGAAGTTACACACCACTTGAGATATTGTGAGGCTTTTATGAGATTAGACTAGGTACGGCTGCTAAGAATCCCTTGTTTTCGAATCATCAAAACAATGTCAAGACATCACACACAGTCTCGTACTTCTGCAGACGTCATCGATATCATTTGCTTTTAAGTGAAACTATTTTTGGTTCTTAATAAGTAATAATAATAAATATGTGTGGACATTTCACACAACGCCATCTAGTCCCAAACTAAGCAAAGCTTCTACTATGGTAACCAGATAACTAATAAAATACTTATATACTTTTTGTTTGTAAATACATACATAGAATAAATACAATGTAACACCCAGACACAGAAAATCACCTGTGTTCATCAGACAAATGTTTGTCCTGGGTGGGAATCGAACCCACAACCTACAGTTCTGTAGGCAGAGAGACTACTAACTTAGCTATCAGGCCAGTCTGTCAGTAAATATTTAATATAATGTATATAATATCTTAATATATATAAATCTCGTGTCACAATGTTTGTCCTCAATGGACTCCTAAACCACTTAACCGATTATAATAAAATTCGCACACCATGTGCAGTTCGATCCAACTTGAGAGATAGGATAGTTTATATCTCAAACTATAATAGATATATATTAAATACCCGTGCGAAGCCGGGGCGGGCCGCTAGTATGATATATAAATCAGACTTTTCGATTTATTAAAAAGCTAATACGCGCACGGTTACTCGAGGTCATGTGAGTATGTAAGTGATCAATGAGCGTGTTCCTACGATAATGATCGTTGGCGCACTGCTGTAATGTTGTTCTTTCTTTCTAAATAAATAAAAAGAACGTGTATTGGTAAACCACGTGTATTAGCCGTATCACAGATAATGAAAAATATTACTTGTAGCTTATATAAATGGGCAGTTATCTTTTTTTTTTTTGTAGTGTTGTGATTAGCATACCAAACTTCTCTAATGTCGGATAATGTCTAATATACTTTTACGTAATTGATAAAAAGCTAAACATTGCTTTAATAGATAGCAACTTTGACTATTCAGGTTGAATAGATTTGAAATAAAAGTGCCTAAACCGCACCTAAAGTATGTATCTGCAAAGGTATTATTATATACTAGGAGAATAAAAACTTGTAAAAGGTTATTTTTTTTTTTTTTAACAGTTTTGTCATCGAAAATAAATTCATTTTCAAAAATACGTGTTCTGTCTGCGTTTATCATTTGTTTTGCATCAATGATTTTAGAGTTGCAAAAAACATTAGGTGGGATCCGTTGGGACTCACCCCAAAAAAGTCACTAGCTAACAAATGGAAACAAAAATTTTAACGATCCAACTCCGATGTTTCGTTGCAAAAAAAGCCTTGTTTGCTGTGACAAGCTTAGCTTCAGGCTATGATAATTGTTTGGGCCTACTTAATGAAGTTAAAATTTTGTTTGGCCATCAATTTTTATATTAGTGTGTTTATGGAAGCCTTATCATTTTAATGACTTAGCCTTCCATTTTTATTGGCTTTATGAGTTTTGTTACTGTCACTCTTTCTTCCTATTATGGGCTCTAAAGTGAATAAGGCAACGCGGTTGGAAGGAAACATCCATTGTAGCATTATGAATGACCGATTTCTATCGCACAGTTTGAATTTTACGATAATATAGCATAGGACACAGTCCTACCTCAATTTTCATCTATAGGATTTTTCTTATCAAGTGAAACAAAACGAAACGTGTTTTGGATCGCAGTGAAAGCCTAACGTTTTATCCTGAATTATAATGTTTTTTTTTTTTCAATATTGAGATAGTTTTACAATTGAACTGGTCCTTATTTTCTTTTCTATTATATGCAATAAAAATAATTTTAGATTTATATGTACGATAATGTTTTTTATGACTTACTTAACCGCCCCCAGATTCGCCCAGGGTAATTAGTTTTATGCTTTAGTTTTCTTTTTTTTCCGCCGTCCCATACGCCCCGTTTCTACCCGTTTCTTTAATCTCACAATCCATTCCTCTCCTTTGTCTACTCTCCCATCCCTATAATCCTTCTTTTACCTATTTCAAATGTTACAAATAACATCCGCGGGGAATCGATGGATACAAACCAAGCAACCACTCAAACTGGCGCTCTATGGCTCTCTCTGCCTATGCTGAGATACTACGATATGAGAACTATGATAATAGAGATAGATAGAGATAGAGATAAGTATTTTTTCTTTATTTCCTTTACAAAGCATCTATACTACTCCAGAACCAACAAGAACGCATTCAACCTCAGCATTGCATTGTGATAATTTTCTGTTTCAACGAATGCATTTTTTATGTTAAAAAATTATGTAACAAGCTAGTCGTTCACCTGATGTACATAATCGTGGTTCGCTTATTTATTTACATTTGACAGCGCATTTGCGGATTATCCTTTACTATAAACAATTGACACGACGTGCCTGCGCGAGTGTGGGACGAAAGATAACGCGCGCGGGCGTGCGAGAGAATACGTTAGTGATACGGTCACTTTCGGCTGATCCATGCTATTCTTCCCGAGGTCAGTCGTGCCTTTGAGAGAGAGCGTTGTACATATTTTGACTGAGCTAATAGCTCAGTTGGAAACCCTGCCTTCTGGACTATAGGTTGTAGGTCCGATTCACATCCTAGACAAACATTTGTGTGACATCGATGTTTGTTCTGTATAAAATAAAATTATAATAAATACATTTATTAGTTGTTTGGATTTAAAACCAAACTACTGAACCGATTTTGATGAAATTTCTATTGGACCAATCTGAAAGTATATGCTCTTGCTAGCTCGGATCGGATTTTTCCGTTCTGCATTGTGCCGGATTGCTTGCTTGCCAGTAGTGAGAGAGAGAACTGCTTTTTTGTTTACTAACTAGTATATTGTAATGGGCTTGCTATATATTATTTGACAATACGCGCTTAGTTATTTTATATGCTTAGTGAAATAACTCAATTGTAAGTACCTAATATAATTTTGACTTGTAAAAGTGCTAAAAATAGCCTATTTGCAATAAATCTTTTGACTTTGACTTACAAATAATTTTAGAAATCGGTTTATAAATCACGGTGATTAAAAAAAGACATGCTACAGAATTGATAACTTTCTCTTATAAAGAACTAATACAGATAAGGCTATACTTAATTACAAATATTGTTATTCATATTATATCATAGGTATAATGTTCGCTTGTATGGCCATAAATTGTTCGTTATTACAGCATTTTTAGCGTTATTAACATTCTTAATTTTACTAAAAACATTTAAGTGTTTGTTTTTAAATTTTTTTTTAAATTTTTTAAATTAATTAATGATTTGATTATGATGATTCAAATTAAAAAAAGTGGATGATCAATCTATTCCCAGAAAAGTATTTAAGCACAACGTTGAAGATATATTTTGATTGAAATTTGAGAAAACATAAAGCTAAAATCTGAATATATATAACTCAAAGGTGACTAACTGACTGACTGACTGACATAGTGATCTATCAACGGACAGCCCAAACCACTGGACGGATCGGGCTGAGATTTGGCACGCAGGTAGATGTTATGACGTAGGCATCCGCTGAGAAAGGATATTTCGAAATTCCACCCTTAAGAAGGTGAAATGAGTGGTTGAATTATTTTCCCAAAGGCCACGCTGCGGGCAAAGCTGCGGGCAGAAGCTCGTAATAAATAATTCTCCAAAGTTAGAGTTTTGATCCTGTAGTGACACGCCCACGCACCGTATTTTATGTAAATATTTTTATGTTGTATATAGGTGTAGTCAAGTATTTTAGGTAGGAATGATTATATTTTTGTTGTACATTTATTAATCCCAATACTAGTTAAGTATTAGGTGGATTAGATAATAAGTTAGGATTAATTGTAATTATTATATAATCTATACCTAATATTGTGATTAATAAATGTACAACAAAAATATTATATTTATTCCTACCTAAAATACTTTACTATACCTATATACAAAATAAAAATATTTACAAATACAGCGTGAGCATGTCACTACAATCCACAATATATTCATTGTATTGAAATTATTATCTGGTAACAAAATATTTTACTACGAAGGCTTACATATAAAATTTCATTGTAGGTACATTTATATCAAAGACCATTCGTCTATCCTTTGACTATTCAACTCTATACAACAATGTCATGTAGTGATTTCATAGTTTTATATATTTTTTCATGGAAAAATTGGCAATACCTGCTTCTTTTTAGGGATATCTCGTAACAGTCAATACAAACGTAGTTAGTTTTAAAGATGTTTCGTGCGTAGTAACATTTAAGCGTGTTACCGCGCCGTATCATTATGTAAAGTAGGATCTAAAACAACTCTGCGAACGTAAACCGTATCAGCTTAGGCCTGCGACTGTAAGTCGTTTAATCAAAGGAAAATCGTATGCTGAATATTTAACCTACCTAATATCACCTTTATATTTACGAGTATTACGATCAAACCATTCTGTTTGAGTCAACCTACTTATATTAATAGCTTGAATCACGTCACGAGCCTGTCATTTTTAGTCGATGCTAATGCAGTCTGTGGAAGACTCGTTTGTTGTCAGTTTTATGCTATTGGGATGCGGAGACAACAGTAAGTTATAAAATAATTGCAATTTTTTTGGACTTTTGCATTTTCTTTTTAATTAATGGACTAACATTGCCCTGCATTGCAGTCCTGAAATATTTCATATGTGTATGTTAACAACTTAGTTGGCAGCGCAAGCTAAAACTGACGAACTACGGCAACAAAACAATCCTTCTCTTGTGTATAAGCGTAGTACTTCGTTTTTAAAGTAAATACTCCTTACGCACGCTTGAGTTGGGGAGTAAACCGGTGAATGCGAGGCGAACGGAAATTGAACTTGGTGCACGTAGATCTTCATTGTCAACAAAACTAATTTAAAAATTTGTACGTATTATTATGAAGAATGTCCGGTAAAATGACAATTTATAATTAACATTAAACAAAGCAAAAACAAAGTTATATCGGCCGATAGATGGAGCTAAACTAAAGAAGTTTTACTTCACTCGTGTGGTCTAAAGCACATTCGTTTTTTTGGATACTGCGTTTCTACTTTTCTAACATAAACTGAAAATATTCCCTTAATTGCATCATCTATTAATAATTTAGAACCCATTTTGTGTCAATTCATGTCCGTTTACTGTATCAAGTTTTTACATCAGGAATACAAAGTTGGTATCTATGCTCCTCATTGGCAATTGTCGGTAATTAGCTGACCCGCAGTCCCGTGGCTATTCTTTTTTTTTTATAACATAGACAGACAAACAAGCATACAGCCCGCCTGATGGTAAGCAGTTACCGTCGCCTATAGACACCTGCAACACCGGGGGCGCTGCCTTTCAAGACTCTTCTTTTTAGTTCTATTGTTTAGCGAAATTATTTTTACTGTGTAAAGGATTGTGTCAAGAGTATCCCATTAGAATATTTGAAACAACAAAAATAATTTAGAGTTGGCTATTTCTGGCTGTGAAATGCAATAAACAAATCTTTATTGTAAACGTTACGGTAAATAATTACCTATGTTTAAAATTATTCAACATATCTTACCATATCATATCCGCTTTGCCAGTTATTCTGCCGCCAAGCAGTAGTGCGCAAGCACTACTGTGTTCCGGTTTGAAGGGCACTGTAGCTAGTGAAATTACTGGGCAATTGAGACTTTATGATCTGATCTCACAGTCGAGTAATCTTATTACCAGACTGTGCTGATGTCTCAAAATGATGTGCGCAGTGCAGTGTTGCTCGAAACTCTATTTTGGAGTTCCGATTGACACTATTCTGTTATGGGCAACCGTGGCGCTTGACATCAGGTGAACGGCTAGCTCGTCAAATCATTCAGTAACATAAAACAAAAATATCTACAACCCTCACTCAGCGCGATCCACTTATATATATACTTATATAGAATAGTAATTTAGATTCTGAACCTGTACGCGTAGTTTTCGGGTTTCGAAACAAAAGATCCTAGTCCCTATTGTCCCCCCCTATGCCGGTGCAAATAAAAAATGCAGAATAATATTAAAACTTTGGACTCGGTAAAAGAAAACTCATTGTTTTGTTGTGAACAGAATTCGAATTCATGTAGACTAAAAATTCCGCTTCTGCTGTTGCCTGATAGTGTATACCTACAAGTAGAAAAGCATACTATACTCGTACTAGTTAGTTAGTAGGTAACTTCTGTAATTGTAACGTATGTCAGAATAACAGTCTTGGGTCGCTTCCAATTTATTCGAAAACTATGAGCACGTAACGTCAGATTACCGCGAAATTGCTGTATTAAATTAAAGTCGATAAGAGTGTGAAATTTTTGGAATAACCAATTCACAATAGAATTCTTATTAACCGTTGGTATTTTTCTGTTTTAAAACACCAAATGTATTAATTCATTTGTCTATGAAAAAAAAATTTAGGTATTTCCAAATTAGAATAAATTCAACTGTATTTCCTTAAAAAAAAGGTGCTTAACCGACTTCAATCCCAATGAGAACATCATCAATGTAGTCGAAATCAAAAAATTCATTATTCATCATTTTACTAGGTGGTAGGACTTTATTGCAAAGTTCGTCTAGGTAGGTACCACCGCTTTGCCAGTTATTCTGCCGCCAAGCAGTAGTGCGCAAGCACGACTGTGTTCCGGTTTGAAGGGCACTGTAGCTGGTGAAATTACTGAGCAAATGAGACTTTATGATCTGATCTCACAGTCGAGTAATTTTATTACCAGTCTGTGCTGATGTCTCAGGATGATGTGCGCAGTGCAGTGTCGCATGAAACTCTATCTTTTGGGGTTACGAGTGACACTGTTTTGTTATGGGCGGCCGTGTTGCTTAACATCAGGTAAAAGACTAGCTCGTCACAACATTCATTCATATAAAAAAAAATATTAAGGATAACTCAAAAAACACTTGTTAGATCTTGATCAAATTTAAATGACACTACCCGGGAAGCACCAGGTTTCAAATAAAAAATAGAATCATCGAAATCGGTTCCCCCAGTCGAAAGTATTGAGGTAACAAACATAAAAATATATTCGAATTGAGAACCTCCTCCAATTCCAAGTGAATCACTGTTGTAAGAACCAAGGGTTCTTCGATCATGTTTTAGTACGAATTTAAAAAAAGTTAAGTTTTGTTTGTATGTGCAAATATAATAACTACTGCTTCAAAAAGCAAGAGATATGCCGGGTATATCGAGAATTATGAACGTCCGAGTCAATATTGATTTTACCTTTTTTTTATGATCCATTTTCTTTTTCGTTTGCGCGTGCACGTCGGCTGCCGGAATTCTGTTGCAGGCTCACAGGACTACGTTTAAAATGTACGCTTGAGTGAACTAGTTCGCAACGCTAGTGAAATTGTGTGCAATTTTCCGACTCCGTACATAACTTATCAATATTATGACATATCCGTTTATCATTTTGTGCTCGATGTGATAAATGTTTTAAATCATAGCGTAGGGATCGGCAGATGTATTTTCTTTTTTAGTTTCCTCTACCTGCAGCTATGCTCGTGTTATTTTTGGCACCAAAATACGTAATGAAGATAATTTTAATTTTATCTTTGCAACAATTTATAAAGTATTGTGTACAAGTTGTATTAATCAAAATATAATGATAAAAACTAAATCAAATCCTTAACTAAAATAAACTAAGTATCTAAATCTAAAATTAAGTATATTAAAATTAGGTAATACTCATTTTTATCTTATCAACCTAAGACAACTTTTTATGAAATTGCAAAACGTATAGATATATCAAATTTTGCTAATATTCGATTAATAATTCCACAATACGCAAGTACCAACGTACATCTGTACAGATGAACGTTTTCACGCGTTGAAGCAGACTTCACTCGCGGCTAAACATAAATATATAGAAGTGAATAAACTAAGTTTCATTTAAGTTTCATATGATAAGGTTCACTTAACTACCAATTGCTGGCGAGAAAACCAATGTGTTGCCTGAGAACAGAGAACGAATGCAAACTGAACGTTGAACGCAACCTAACTCGACGTACAGAGCCATCAGTCTTACTCAACTCGCGAACTAAAAACGTTTACTTCAGAGTACGGTCCATAGTTATCTAGAACGATGGAACTTTTAAATCTGCATAACGGAGAAAATGCAGAATGAACTATTAATATATTAATAGAAATTCACGATTACTTGCACTGCGAGTTTGCATGAGATGAGAAAAAATGCAGATTAGTTTATCTTAAACGATTGTGCGGCGCGCGGTCAGATCATATTTATTTTGAATAAATATTAGGAGACTGGTGAGCGTGGGTTTATCAAATGCTTTAGATATTACAAAGCCGTTAACAACATTATGTCCTAATCTTAATATAATTGAGATCTTATCTTCAACAAAGGTAATATAGCAAAAAATTACTATTTAACCAAGTCAAAACCTTATGAAACTACCCTATATCCGGTAACAGTAGTAAATCGGTTCCATTGAATAAATGTCAGGGCGACCGAATTGGGGTGTTTTACTAAGAGCTGAACGGCCCCAAGTAAAGGTGTCGACTCATAAAATAAATTGAAATGCTTCGTCGATCAAGATCTCGGCAGGACGCAGCGGCCGCTCGTTGCTCCGACGATAAATCAACTGAACGCTTTTATGTATAAAAAGAAAAGAAAAAGAAAATCGACCGGGAAAGTCGTTTATTTGTTTCCAAACTATAATATTTGAAAGGATCTTCAGCTTCCGATAATTTATTAAAATGTTGGTGTGGAATTGAAATTTTATATTCCCCCGTACCAGTCTCAAAGGTAAATGAGCACGGCACGAGACTTGGAAAAATCGGTTAACTGCCCAACTTTTTGCGTTCGGCGCTTTAATTAGTTGGAAAATGCGTTTGTTTGCTATGATCTGAAAATGGCACAAGGTATAACTACTACAAATATATTTCAATTAGATTATGATTTCATAAGACTAGGTATACAAAACTGAGGATAAACACTTCACTAAATTCTGTCCTGCGCTTTAATAATGTAACTATAGCAGCTGTTCCTTTCAATGTAACTTTTTATATTGGCCTTATTAATATTTATAATACTGATTCCATGTGATAAAAAACAATGAAACAATTATTAAGTTAATATTTGTGATTTCTTACGTAACGTATTACTTAGCAGTAAGTGGATTTCGTTTTCAATTTACATTTAATTTCACCCTCAGCACTTTACAGGTTGCACCAAAATATTACAAAGAAAAATGCGCGAAGTTTTCTTTGCTCTCCCATTTATAATTGGAACGGCTTTGACATTGGATTAATTTCTTACCTTTCTCGGCCTGTTTGAGGCGAGCCCTCTTGTTCTTTCGTTCATTCGAAAATAATTTATCGAGATTAAAATTTATGAAAATGAAATTTTACTTTGTGGCAGATCTGTTCCGTCTTTTTTCGGTGGCCAACTTAAAGCAAATTACATAAGTTATAGTAAATATTATGTAACTAGATAACACAACACAGAATCTGTAATTTATAAATACACTGTATTTTCAAAGCCAAAATCATTTAAAAATAATTACAACTATTACACGGCTAACACTCACGAAATACAGTCGAATAACTCGACCGGTGTTCGGGCAATATAAATGCCCATCCTCAAGGAGTACGCGCGGCGGCGGTGGCGGCTCGGCGCTGTATTTCGTGAGTGTTAGCCGTGTAATAGTTTTAATTATGAGTACTACTCACGTCGGTTTTTATAATATTATAAACAAAATCACTTTATACATTTTGAGGCTCTCTTAGTTATATTATTAGTTTTAATGCCCCAAACGATGTCAGTGTAACAGTTAATGCCTATCTCTTAGTATGTGAGTGCCTAATGCTCAAGTTCTCTTATACGTGTTTACGTAATAGCAAACACAAATGCACGAGGTATGATATACGAAACTTGGTGAGATTCATTCGCATTTGGCTGGTGCCTTAGGTTTGCCTCCCCAAAGTTTGCCTGTAAACTTTGTGTGGGGACAATAAGTATGTACTCCGCAGTGGAGTAGTTAAGAGATCTTGCACGAGTCATGTCTAAAATATGTAGTACTAACGCTTTTATTGTAAGTTCTTTACCAAGTCATGTATCAATACCTAAGTAAGTTAAGGGCGTGAGCACCTGGACTGTCTATAAGTGAGCATGGCTAATATACACTTCAAATATTTAAGTAACATTTTGCGGTTATAATAAGCAGCCTAAGTCTTTATTAGAATGTTGATTCTAAAAAATGTGGTTTTAATTATAAGTTCTTTGCCAAGTTATTTATCAATACCAAAGTAAGTTAAGGGCATGAACACCTGACCTGTCTATAAGTCAGCATGGCTAGTATATAGTCCAAATATTTTGTAATATTTAGCGGTCATAATAAACAACCTGAAGATGTCCTCTGCTGAAATGCCCATAGAGCGCCACTTTGAGCAGCTGCTTGAAGAATTGCTAAGGAAACGAATGCCCTACCGGCGTCTGTGTTTCCGGCGAAATATGACTCGGGCGTGTTCAAGAGAAGAGTGAATAGGTATTTACTTGGCTAGCATGCTACACCTTCGATCACATCATCACTTCCAATCAGGTGAGAGCGTGGTCAAATGCCAAAATAGTATGAAGTAAAAAAAAAAACAAATGTATGGTCCTAGTATTGGTCTCTATTGGAGAAAGGCTCTCGAGTGGTGGCCGTGGCTTTGGCATCGGTTGCCAGTTCTACAAGCGATGTGACCTGCCCACTGCCATTTCATCTTGCAAATTATAAGAGCTATTATTATAACCTTAGTTCTCCTATGGATTTACTTATTTTGGACCTTATCTCGCAAAGTTACACTGAGCATAGTTCTCTTCCTAGTTCGCTTTGCTTTAGCCGTATTAGTTATTTATGATTACAGTCACGAACATCATACTTCTAGTCCATCTAATCTAATACCTACCCAAAAATATAAGGCACTTTAAACGTTATTGTTGGCTGTGGTTGTAGTTCTTTTTATTGAAAATGCGAGCAGACTAGGATGTATCTCTGTTTTATTTATATCTATATCTATTGCCTTATGTACCTATATTTTATGTACTTTTATCGCAAACCATGAGGATGTGGTGGTAGTAAAAACTCACATACACCCACTGACTTAATTACTCATTTACTCGCTCACTAACTCACTAACTCACGCACTTACTTACTCACTCGATCATTCATTCGCTCCCTCACTCCCTTACTCTGTCACTGATTTACTTTTTCATTCACAAACTTACTCACTCAATTAGTACCACAATTCAACACTCCCTCTTTCTCTCTCTCACTCCGTCACATACAGACTCACTCACCCACTCACTAACTCACTCACCCACTCGCCCACACACCCACTCACTCACTCACTCACTGAGTCACTCACTCACTCCCTCACGCACTCACTCACTCACTCACTCACTCACTCACTCACTCACTTACTCACCTACTCGCCTACTCACTTACTCGTTTACTCACTTACTTAAACACTTACTCATTTAGTCACTTACTAACTCACTTACTCACTCAATCACATACTCGCTGAATTACTTAATCACATACTCACTAACTCTTTTACTCACTTACTAACTCACTTACTTCCTTACTAACTTACTCTTACACTCATTCATTCAAAATTCAAAACTACTTAATCATCCGATGCACGACAAACCCACCCACCTAAATTTACCCACCCAACCTACTAACTCACTCACCTATATTAATTGATTCATTCAATAATTCGATCATTCGCATAATTATTCACTAATTAATTCTGTCATTTATTCATAGTACAATAAAAATAAAGTGTTTAATATGAGAATCTGAAAACGGCTAGAACCAAATTTTTGTTTGCTCTATAAATTACACTGAGTGAAAATCACATTTCGCAAATGTTGCTTGATACGTAAAAGCTTCGTAACTTGTATCAATATCTCATTTACTCAATTTGCATTGCTGATGGTCAAGTTGAGAGGTTTCACTAATTGAATTCTGATTAGATTTTATATAGAGAAGAATGTTTGGCAAATGTAGGTAAAGTCGTGTTATATTTTGTGTTTTATGTTTCGTGTATGAAATCACGCTTAGGTTTGATATTTAATAAGTGCACGAAAAGACGGCATAATTCGATTACTTTAATTTCAGACATAATATATTAATATAAGTTATTTCAAAAAGAAGCTTCGTAACTGCATCACCGCCCATCATGCCACGTCTTTTTGAGTTTTTTCTTCCAGATAGTTGACTGATTTGCCCATTGTCTTCAAGATTTGTTGAAGACCATGACAAGTGTTTTGCTGTCTTGTAATGGTTTAGTTGCCAGACTTTCCTTATTCCAATAGAGGTCGTACATTGAATGGATTATTTTAAATCGTAGTTGCAAACACAATGTCGTAGCTGAAAAATAAATCCTTAAAATCATTTAACTTCACTCATTGATCTAATACTTAGTGCAGATTATATATTATTTTTACTTACTTTACAAATACAAATAGCGCATACTTACATTTTGAATAATTTCAATCGCTTTAGAGTTTTTAGTATAGCTATACACCAATAATAAAAATTTATCAATATGAACCAGAACAGAAAGTCGAAAAGAAAAGAAAATATACCTAAAAAAATTATAACAAAAAGCTTCCAAAATTTCGCGCTAAGGAAACCAATTGATTAAAGATTTTTGGATGTTTCTTAGTACGCTCACTAACATTGGGTTGCTGATTTTTTCTTATTTAATCTGTATTTGCTGAATGTAACACCATTCAATTTGATAAACGTAGGTATCCTTTTTCAAAAAGAATAAGATTACTTAAATTGTTTTTTGGAAATGCTTGTGAGTAAGTAACAATTGTTATTATAGCATTTATAATTCATATTTTTTCTTACCTATAATATGTAACTATTTGAAGAAAAACACGCATTTATTAGCACCAAACATATGATTTTTTTATATCATTATAAAAAGCTACTTAAATTAAGAGTTAGAATTTGTCCTAAAATTTAACGTTTGTAAAAAGATAGCAACATGCTGAAACATAAACTGCCCGGAATCAGCAAAACTGCAGCTAAAAATAACATAGAATAAAACAATACAAATACAAATAAGTATATACAAGTAAGACACTTGATGTCATAATAAAACATTCCGCAGCCGAATTTTATTATTTCAGCATAAACTGGAAACCTGGAAATAGAACTTACCTTTTTTTAATTCACCACTGGTCACAGACACCGCACTGAACAGTCATAGTCACAATTGAGTCACCATGCTTAGAGTCACTTCACTATATAAGTCCGGTAGTGAGTTAGGCGGGCAACATTGCGCGGTACTAGTTAGCCGGCGTGGAGGGCTGGAGAACTGAGAGTGCCACGGCTGCCGGCTTCAGGCGTGGATCTGAGCCCTCGACACAGCCCCCTCGTTTTTTATACCCGGGGGGGTAGCAACGCGCACGCGTCCAGCACCCTGTTGCTTCTTAGTGCTGTGTGTACAATCGATAGAATATTTTATTAATTCTTAATTACGGATAAGTAATCTTGAGTAGAAAATTAAATATTTATAAGTTTCTTAATATACAAAATTGTAAAAGTTGTTTGTCTATTTAATTGTGTGGAATTCTCGTTAAAACCTGTGCCGATCATACTCTTACCTTCCTTGCTTTTTTGCAAGTACAAGCGATTGTAAGCAGATATCAATTGGGCTTCGCTTGCATGTTTTGTAATAATAACGATATAAGAGTTCTATAGAGGAACATAAAAATAGATTTCAACACGTTTTTTTCGACTTACGGATTGTATGGGGTCTATTATATCTAGGTGAATAAGTGGTGGTAGTAGTAGAAGTAGTTTTAGAAAAAATATATACTTAAAATAATGGGACCTAATACGAGTTAAAATTTGCGCTCTGAGGGTTCCAGTACCTTCTTAACAAATCCTGTGTAGCCTTGAAATTTTTTGTCTCTACAGTGTTTTCATACAACTTGAGTAAAATGTTTCCCTAATTAATTATTTCTTGTAATAGTTCCACCGAAGAATTTAAATCCAAGGCTATGTATGGTCCATCAAAATCTTAATTTATGCCAAACAACATAACGTTATCGGAACCCTATAGATTTTGATGACACGTGTCTTAAATAAACGAATCTAATAATAAAGGCTTTTATTATTTTGGTTATTGTATTGAGCTTGAAGTTTAAATTTAGTTATGATCTATAAACCTATTGATTATAAACAGTTTACTTTCTGTTATTTCTAAGAAAATGGGCCATGCATGCAATTTTTGTGCATTTCTACATTAATCTCAACTTCCTTATATATACATCACATAAAATTGAAAGTTTGTTTATTTATGTGGCTTTCACGTCAAACGGCTGAACGAATTTACATGAAATTTGGCACACAGATTTCAAATACAACCAAGAACTGCATATAACACTTTCTTGTTTCCGAATACATGGATTGAAATAACACAGATTATGATGGTTTTAGAACTTTCAAATTAAATATTCAAGGTGTTTGTACAACATATTTCATATGATATTTTACTATTATTATCTTTCAAATAATGTCGATATCGACAATCGACACGCTCTCATCATTACACCACCACTCTCTCACCCCTAGCAACCTGTAACACCCCACCACCCCATCGTTTAAACACTGACTTATCAAAAAACTTATGTTTAAGAGATAGATTCCGCTACAAGTTCCGCTACACTGAAGAGAGGAAAGCGTCTGCGGTCAGGTTGATCCATCTTTTACCGCAACATAACCCGGTCCTAATCTTTTATTTAAATAATTTCGAGGATGCTTTAACAAATCTTAAAAGTTATAACGTAATCTGATTACCGAGACAATGCACGTTGAAAAAGGTCTGGAATATTAATTTTCCGAACATTTTGTCGGAGAACCCTTTTGTGAGAAATCATTTATGCAAATTATTGAGATGAAGCCCCTGGGGCGAGCTCTGATATCGAGATCGCTTTTGTCTGAATTATCTGTTTTTATTTAGAGATAGGACCGTCGGGTTCCACTACCGGCTTTAAAAACCTTTAAAGAACCTGGGGGCAAAAAAGTGTCGACGACAAAGAATTTTTCATTTATTCAGATGCAAACAAGGGTCCTTCTGTTGTTGACGTTAACTGAAAAGCTGTGAAATTGTCAATGCTTTTACATCATTGTGATTGTATCTGCGAACTTACCAAACGATCAATGCATCTTCAAATAACTCCATAGGTTTCTAGTATTTTTTTACAGTATTGCAAGCAATGTTCCTGAAAAATTCAAATTTAGTAATTTATTTATTTGCCAATAAGTAAATAACAATCTTATGCTAGTGGCTTATATTAAGTATAGTTTTCAACTAAATATCATATATATAAAAGGAAAACATCTTTAAAAAAAAGCAGTTGGTAACTATTTATACATAGGTAGGTATATAGGTATATATATATATATAGATAGGTATCAAATGGGAGAAGAGGTAACAAACAAAGTTGAACTGATGAAAAGTCAATTAATTTAAGGATTATGTTTTGATTGGTTGAGTGGCTGACTTTGCAATCGAGATTAAGCTAATTGGTTCCAGTATTTTCTTTGTTGTTTCATTGTGCCTGAAATAAATTCAGAACTGTTTAAAAAAAGTGCATTATTATATTTGCATTGTAGAACTTTGCAGATTCAACTCAGCTAGCCGTAATGTACGAGTAAATAACCGCCTCTTCGATCAAATTTACTATTTTTTAAAATATATGTAGTAGATATTATTTACCTTTTTTCTTATTAAAATTATGTTTATAATCGAACCGTGTTTTATTTTGTTGGTATGGTCCAGAACTAGTAAATTACGGCTAAATGTGGGCCGCCATATTATTGTAGCAACTATTGCAATAACAATCCGGCTTACCGCTGACCCGCTGTATACAAAAAAGTTTTAACAGCAAGCTGGAATGTTATGTAAAGAATTAGAAAATCTGACTAAGACCTATACATATAAATACAATAAACACTTCACTTACTCACCACACATACCTCCCAAATCCCTACAACTCACGCACACTCAACCATGTCCTTATAGTTCTTTTCTCGACGTTTCTCGACTAGAATGAGCCTCAGTTACGTAATAAAACAAAAAAATTTAAATTATTATAAATTTCACATGGTAAAAGCTATGATAAGTCTACCCCAAACTAAGCAAATCTTGTATAATGGAAACTAAATAACTGATACAATGCTTAGATACTTTTATTTGTAAATACATACTTAGAACACAATATCACACCCAGACACAGAACAAACAGCTATGTTCTTCACACAATTGTTTGTCCTGGGTGGGAATCGAACCCACAACTAGTACCGAGCTATCCATATTAGTATTAACTCTTCAAAGTTTAATCTACTCTCTTAAAGCTTAAAAGTTTTCCTCATAAATATATTATATTAGATATTATTATACCTCCTAATTTTTTTAGTTTTCAGTGGCTTTGGTACCAGAGCCTTCTGACTTACCAAATTAGGTGCTCTAGTCTCTAGTCAATCTTAGTTAATAGATGCACAATATAGATTTTCGCAATCACTGGGCATGACACCAAATTTTTAGAAACTATAATAATTTTTGTACTTTAGTCACTATAGTTTTCGTCGTCTTGAAGAAATCTAACCTGCTGTCAACTCACGTTGCGATTTGTCTTGAACGTAACTTGTAACCTTTAAAAGACAGTCCAAATGCTCCGGCCCACTACCAGGCAGCGTACCCAACATCCTGCATTGCCCCGTTGAATCGCTGATTCGTTGTGCCAGATAAGTGCCAGCATTTTGGTCATCCATCGCATCTACCAGGCGCTCTGATAATCTTTTGAAAAAGCGATGAGCCCACAGATCCAGGGTCTCAACGCTAAATGGCTCAAATTATGTGTAACCACTACCGAGATTACTAAGAATAAGGGTATAAATTGCAAGAGAGTTGGTGTAATATTTGTAACATGCGTGAAATGTTTAAGAAACCTACATATTTATCAAATGTACGTGTACTGGGAAGTTTAATATTGGGCGTTAATAGAGAACTATAGAATTAAGTTATAAATACCTATCTACACATATTAAATTCAAAGTCCTGACTGACTTACTGACTGACTGACTATATATCAACGCACAGCCTAAACCGCTGTTCCTAGAGACTTGAAATTTGGAGGGTGTGTTCTTTGTAAAGTATAGGAATCCACTAAGAAAGGGTGTTTCGCCTCTAAGAGGATGAAATGGGTGATTGAATTATCTATAAAAAATGTTCTTCTCTGGATCAATTGACTCAAAAACTTATACACAACATGTTGTCTAAAATTATGAGATACGTGTATCACAGTTTTCCCAAAATCACCCCCAGTTTTTCGTCATAGCTATCCCAGTTAAATTAAATATTTGATTGAACTCGAAGGGGTAGTTCGATGGTGTTATAGGTATCTTCTGAACAAACATGGACTCTCCACGGGAACCACTGGTCAGTATAGAGGCCACGATAACAGTGTTTTTACTCGCCACTTTTAATTTAATTAATGTTGGTGGGCATCAATTACGCAGCAACATAACTGTAGTTCTCTCTCAATTTTAATATATGAGTAGAAGGACTGGGAGTCTTCAATGTGTTCAGAAATACAATCAGGTGCCTGTCTGCACTTATGTTTGACAACTCCTAAGTTCGCACTTATCCTTCTATAACGTACCTACTTCATTTGACTAATATCAATACTTTTTCAGTTTTACGTAGTAACACCTTTACCTTTGACCATATTGCTGTGTTTGGAAATACTGCATCCATTTTCTGATTATCTCCTAATAAGATCTTTTCACACACGCTTTGAGTAATGTTAAAACCATACTACTCTCATCCCATAGTTTCATTTTATTGCACTGTTTGACATATTGTCAGTTTGTATATATCGAGAGAGAGTGAGCGCGTTTATAATGTATGTTTCTAAAATATGCCATTCGTTTTCTATAGGTCACGCGGGCGAAGCCGCGAGTAGAAGCTAGTTTTCTATAAAATAAAATATGAACTTGTATCGGTACATAATTTATAGAAATAAGTAGTTAGTAGTAGAGTGGTAGGGTAAATAAATTCAAGCCTATTTACCTGCTGGGTAAAGCAAAACTCTCTGAATCCTAATTCCCGTCTTTCATTGCGCTCCGCCCTGTAAATTACAGTTGCTAATGAACTACCGACATTATCCTAACGATTGTTCTTGGCTGAGTTTTAAAGCCACAACTGTTTATTTTTCTGCATTAAATCTTTTAATCCTATTAAAATAAATATAAAACAGGTACAGGGCAACAAATTTTAAAGTTGGAAACGGTCCGCATCGCCTAACGTTGAACTTTTCTAATATATTAAAAATTTTCTCATACAAAAATGCTACATCAAGCTGAAAGTTGCCTATGAGTATGTAATACGGAAGGCAAATCTTCGTTGTAAATAAAAAACTGTGGCAAATTATGTACTACGTTACCCCTCAGACAGTAACTTAACAGTATTTTCGGGACATACAATTATCGTCCTTAAATTCTTCATATTAGATGTTTGATTGATTCATTCATAACGACAAAGTGATAGAGTTTGGATAACCGATTGATGAAAGCAGATTAAAAACATTAATATACGTAGCATTATTAATCATTTCATTTTAATCCTACTATGTGCATGTATCAATAACACAATTAACAATACTTAATTGTTTAGAACCGACTAGAGATTTCATTTATTTTGACCGGATTGTGAAATAGGAACTATTAAGTTTAAAAATGTATACATCCATTCTCCATCCAGAATATATCTACTCTGTAAAAAAAATATATATATTTATGAATGATGTGACGAGCTAGTCGTTCACCTGATGTTAAGCGAAACACGGCCACCTATAGCAGAATAGTGTCACTTGGAACTCCAAAATATAAAATTTCGCGCGACACTGCACTTGCACACTACTGCTTGCGTATAATCGTAGTGAGATGGGGTACACAGTATAAAACAAGAAATTAAATAGCCGAAGGAAATTATATTTTAGGGTAAAAGCAACTGGTATATTCGTATTACTTATCATCATAGATCTATGTACCTAATTAGACTAATATGTAAACAAAAACTGCAATATAAATGCACGTCTGTGCTAGTCTATTAAAATACAACATATATCTATGTATGCAACATTTTCCCCCGGTTTCTAGTAAACGCTTATTAAATTTGTGTCAACTTGGTCATTGCTCATTGGTTGTTTCATGATTATCGGCGGTCTCAACCAATGAGTGTACTGTATTTGGCATGTTGACTTGACACGAGGTTGAAAAACGAACGAGAAACCGGGGGATATAAATGCGAATTTAGAGTTTTGGCGGGAAAACGAAAAAGATCACGTTACCGCATTATATTATTTTCCAAAACTTGTGTTATTTTCAGTGTTAGTGCATAAAATTGGTGGCATTTTATTCGTTCAGTGCTGGATTATAGGCATGAGTGTGGGAAAGTGGTATAATGATGGTGAAACGGTTTTTTTTCGTGTTGTTACCAAAACTCCATAGAAGCTTCTGGTAAAGTTGCCACCACTTTACTAGGAGTATGACTTGACTAGACTAGACTATGACTTGACTCTGACTTGACTTGATGACTTCGACTGTGACTTGATACATATTTGCGTGAAATATTGTTAACTTGATAAATTATCAATTACTTGACACTGGCTAAATACACAAATGTGTGGAGCCAAAACACAAAAAAAAAGAAAAAAATGCGAATTTAGAAACTGTAAAATTTTCGTACTGTCGGGTATTTATTTCTTTATAAAAATATATTTTTATCTTGACCCAGTAGTTTAACCGTTGTTTAATAGTTTAGTAGTTCTGTGCAAAAGTAACTAGCGATACCTTACAAAACACAAGTCTCTGGTAACGCACGCCAACTAGGTTTTGATTAGAAACGTTACGTTACGTGCTATAGGTTTAAATAATGTCGCAATCATAATGCTTAAAAATAAACTTTACAAAGGAACAATGGTTGAAATTTTTAAAACTATTAGGTAACGTGATCAAAACATGCTAATATATCGCCCTCGCCATCGTTTTACGCAAGGATGCTAAAGCATATATTTCACCATTACGCATGACAAATGCTTTGATGTAATGACCGATACTGTAATCTTCTTATAATCCCCATCTCGGAAAACATATTGCTTACAGCTGAGGATAATAAATATTGACATTAGGATGTTATTCAATGTTGGTTGTCGTTTTAACCTCTGTGGTAATAGGAATTAAAATCAATTTTGTTTCTTTGATATTATCGGTATCTGAACAGGTTTGCTATATATGCAGTATTATCTCTGGTCAGCAACGCGTTAGTGGCCCGCCTAGTGTTGCAAATGTCCATAGTCTACCAGGGTACCCTCCATCACGATCAGGATCTTTTACCATCATCATGTAGGGTCCTAAGTGCTACTTATAGCGTAAAAGCATTTAATGCTAATCATTACTTTATTATCTGCCTACTATTTCAATTTTATCATATTTTTAATAATACGGTAATTGTCAAAAAACTGAACAAATACAAAAAAATAGTAAAGATCAACAAAAGAGGTAGGTGAGTAATAAATAAAATAGTTGCGTTCATCTACCCTCCGCATTTACACCAATTCAATCATTGATATGTGCCCCCTGTGTCCCTTGCACACTGCAATATACCTACCTAATGTTTTATTTTGCAATAAAAAACTAAATTGCAGCTGTGATGCATTAGTTCAGCTAAATGGATTTGTTGAGTATTTCACTTTTTGTAATCGTGGAGCGAGGGATTTTATTATAAATTACTAATATATTTATTTTTATAATACCGTTTTCATCAAGTTTTTTTTTTGTATTTCCATAATATTGGTAATATGGAGGGTAAAACTAAATACCATTTAAAATTGTGAATTCACACTTACCAGTTGTCTAAGAAAGCTCGGTAGATGTATATAACAGGGAAGGTAAGGAACCTATATTACGGTCCGCTTAAATTAAGAGCGACGCACACAATTTGACGTGTCAAAGAATGACATAGCAATACGCGTGTTGAGCTACAAGCAGAACAGACGTGGGACCCTTTATTAGACAAAGCGATGCCTCCTCTATGGAAACTTCATTATATTTTCATGATTGTAGAAAACTATCAATATTTCTATACACATCGTCGTGTTTTTTTTTTGTTTTTTTCTTTCAACTTTATACTGCAATAATATAATAACTACTACTACAAAAAAACCACTACAAGCTGGTAGCGTACCCAGCATGCTGGCAGCATTGCCCTGTTGAATTGCAATGCTCATTCGTTGTGCCAAATAAGTGCCAGCATTTTGGTCACGCGTAGCATCAACGTCGTTAATTGTATGTCTTTAGGAACATTATAAAAATACTTAACTTATATTTACTTTTAGGCTCGTAACCGTGAGTTGTAGATAGTACGACAAGCTCTCAAGTTAAATTGTTTTGTAGTTGTTCAACCATTTGCAAACAATATTTATTTTAATATATATACCTTGTGTCATTATTTTACTAGGTGGTAGGACTTTTCTGGAAAGGTCGTCTAGGTATGTACCACCGCTTTGCCAGTTATTCTGCCACCAAGCAGTAGTGCGCAAGCACTCCTGTGTTTCGGTTTAAAGGGCACTGTAGCTAGTGAAATTACTGGGCAAATGAGACCTTATGACCTGATCTCACAGTCTAATAATCTTATTACTAGACCGTGATGATGTCTCAGAATGGCGTGCGCAGTGCAGTGTCACGCGAAACTATAATTTAGAGTTTCAAGTGTTACTGTAACTGATATGGACAGTCGTGTTGCTTAACATCAGGCAAGCGACTAGCTCGTCATGTAATTTCGTAACATAAAAAAAAATATTTTTATATATTTATATATAATATTTCTATACCATTTCAAAAAAGCGCAGGTGCTCAAGTGCCTACAAGTGTACTTATTCGAGTTTATCAATACACTCTTATCGATTAAATCTAAAGGGCTACGGGTAGTCGTAACTTTGCGAGGGTTATTATTTGATGCGGTAATGCGGCAGAGGGCACTCTGCCCCAAAACAAGGGACGCTGAGGGGCGGCTTACTCATTGGCGACGCGAATGTATATTACGAAGAACCAAAATAATTATTGTCATGGTTACATTCATTTGATTATTTTGTTAGAGGATTTTCATATTCTCTCACAACGGCAAGATATCAAAATACATCGTAGAATCGCAAAAAAACAATACCAAAGAAATAATGACTATTGGATCCTGAAATAGGGGATAAGTTTATAACTATAATAATAAGATTATAAGATTGAAAAATGTAAAAATGTCATCGGGAGTTTAAATAATAATTAGATTATAGTATTTTTAAGAACCAACTTAAAAAGAAGAGGAGTTTCTCCGTTCAATCTATCTTCTTTCTTTCTCGTGTAGTTATAAATACCACTTTTTACCAGTGTTAGCGGTCACCCACCCAAGTGACAGCAATGGCGGTCTGATAATACAGCTTCGCTACATTGATGATATGGTTTGATCCGTATGATAAATTTGTTATGTTTTTAACGATAATACATTTCCAGTCAATAATGCATATTTTTTACTAGGTAATTTTTTAATGATCCATAAATATATGGCACTACAAACGAAAATCGTGTTTTTTGTTGTCATAGTAATATATGGATCATAATAAAAATAATTATGAACAAGACGACCACCACAGAATTCGGCCTATGATGCTAAGTTTGCGTACTTAAATCACCATAAAATTAACGTATAATGTTTATTAACAACTTCACTACCGGAATGGGATAAATAAAAAATATTATTGCTTTTCACCTTATATATTGTCCACACAAACTGAACACATGGTTCACAAAAAAGCCAAAAAGTTAATAAGCCCAGGGTATGTGCGGACACGCATCTCAAAGGCTATGGAGGAACTATCGAATTCAACTCCTAGCAAGTGTAACTACGACTACTCTACAACTCTCTGTGACCGCCTTAGAACTGTTTATGCAACTTTTGAATTATTAAATCTCGCGCCTTATACTTTATATATGCCGGCGCTGGCGTCGTCATTGGCGTAAACAACGTGTGTCTCTACATGAGTATATAACAACAACATAATTGAGGTTTTTGGCGGAAAATGAAAAAGATCATATAATTTTCCAAAACTATTTTTAGTTTTATTATTAGTTATTTTCATATTTTGTGCTTAAAATTGGTGGCATTTTATTCGTTAAGAGCTGGATTACATGCATGAGTGTGGGAAAGTGGTATAATGATGGTGAAACGTTTCTTTTCGTGTTGTTTCCAAAACTACATAGAAGCTTCTGGTAAAGTTGCCACCTACTACTAGGAGTATGACTGGACTAGACTAGACTATGACTTGACTTTGATAACTTGGACTATGACTTGACTTGACTTGACACATAATTTATATATAGTATTAATTAACTTGAGAAATTGTCAATTACTTGACACTGGCTAAATGCACAAAAATGTGGAGCCGAAACAACTAAAAACAACATAATTTTAGTGCACTGCACTATGCAAAAAATAGTAATGTGCTAAAACTTTGAGCGCCAATTTCGTGAGCCATGCGATGTGTTAACTTCCGGCCACAGATCGGCCGCCGGGGAAATCATCAGGTCGTGTCGACTCCGCGGGCTCTTATTCGCTTTCAATAGAGACCATATTCAACCGCATCAAATAATAACAAATAATCAACGACGCGACAGTGCAAACCTCTCTGTAGTACTTCACAGTGTGTTTCCTTATCAATTAGATAACCGTAAAATCGCATAGTATATGCGTATTAGTGCTCCCGCTGAACACAACTGAACAGAGGCATTTCAAACGACGAGTAAAAGGATGGGTAACACATCCGTCAGCTTGCTTTTTTTGTCAAAAAGGTCAACTAATAATAAGGTTATTTATAATGAATATATTTGCAAGGGCAAAACATAGTGAAGAAATCGGCATATTCAAATTTCACAAAATTCGGAAACATGATTGTGATTTGTGTCAACTAAGTGGGCCAGCGTGGTGGATTGTGGCCCACGCTTTCTCCAAGTGAGAGGGCCTGGGTCCCAGCAGTGAGAAATTTGAAGTTATGTACCCGCTTGATTTCAATGCCGCAGATAAAAGTGTACATATTCCCAGATGTAAAAGTTGTACTTAGTCTCGAGTACAAAATAAGATTAGATAATCAATTTGATGTCCAGTGAAATGTGGCGCACTGCATAAAAATGCATTTATGAAAAACTAGAGGAACTTCGCGTGGGTATTTTATATATATTGTATTTAACGTTAGGCAATGTTTACCGAAAACTACTGAAAATATCAATACTTCTTCCTAGTCTTCTTCCTAGATCCGTCCAGTGGTTTGGGCTGTGCGTTGATAGATCACTATGTCAGTCAATCAATCAGTCAGTCACCTGTGAGTTATATATTTTTATAGATAGATTTTAGATAACTGTTCACTCTAAAGGCGTACGTTTAAAAAGAATAGGAAGAAGTATTGATATTTTCAGTAGTTTTCGGTAAACATTGCCTAACGTTAGTAGATTGTAAGTTACAGCACATTTGGAATTCGACATAACGCCTAACAAGCACAAATTAAAGGGCATGTAATATCTACCAATTCCATCGGGTTGCCGTGATATTAATTTTTTATTACCCTCCGCTTTTTGTGTTAGTAATATATTCATAGCCCGGAGGAGGGTTCGATTCCCACGACAGGACAAGTATTTGTGCACAGAAAAAAAAATGTAAAAACTTGTTTTGTGTCTGAGTGTTGTGGCACCATGGTCCTCGTAGATCCTGGTCCCTAGATTCAGGGAATTCTAATTTGAGTCCAGGATCTATGTATGGGATCGTTGGGCGTTATTATTATTATTATTATAAGTACCTACTCAAAGTTTATGCAAATTTTATGAGAAAATAATGTATCAATAAGTAAAAAAAAAATAAACGACGAAAATTAATCGATGGAGACAAAATTTTCGTTGGTGAATAATTTTTTATATCAGTTTCATCGGAACCGAAAAAACAAATACGACAACATAACATATTTATAATCATATTATATTTCAATAAACGCAGAATATGGTATTAACAAACATAACGGATACTCTACGTTACGTCATTTCAGTAGTGGAGAACAATGAATAAACAATAACATGTATTTTGATAATTTCACAAACATACTCTATTATACAAATCTAGATCCAAGTTCTATAGTGATTTTTCATGCCAAATAGTCTGTCATTACGACTGTATTCGACAACATGTATAGTGAAATATATTTAATATTAATACTGTTTTCAGAAGTTTCTCAATCACAGGAAATTGCTGAACGTAAATTATATGGTCCCCGTTTTCGTACGTTCCTAGATTTAATAAAGAAACTATCACAGTTCTTTGACGCTTCTGAATTATTTCCAAATCAAGGACACGATAAGCTTTCAGATAAAGTTCTGCGGTGTGTTAATGCAGCAACTAAAGCAGACAAGAAACAACCACTGAACGAAATCAATAGAAAATCTGAAAAACTTGCATCCGATCTTGAAGATATGTCAACTTTGCAGCTGATTCACATCCACGGATATATAGCTGAAATTCATACCGTTCAAACAAGAGATGGATATATATTAGAGATTTATAAAGTTTTACCTACTGAGAATTTGACCAGAAAGAAGAAAAGCTTGGTATTGCTTCACCATGGTTTGATGGGCAGCTCAGACGACTGGCTGCTTAGTCCTGGAAAAGCGTTACCATATATGCTAGTTGATGCTGGATATGACGTTTGGTTAACTAATGCTAGAGGTAACAAATATTCAAAGTCTCATGCTGGTTTAAGTGTCGATTCAAATGAGTTTTGGGACTTTTCTTTTCATGAAGTTGGACAGTACGATCTACATGCTACCATAGATTATATTAAAATCAATAGTAAAAGTGATATAAATATCAACTTTGTTGGCCACTCCATGGGAGGTACAGCTCTTTTAATTTTTTTGTCAATTTTACCAGAGTATCATAAAGTTTTGAAATCGGCAATTTTGTTAGCGCCGCTAGCATTTATGTCCAAAATCAAAGGGCCTCTCGTATTATTAGCTGAGTTTTACAAAAAGAACGGTCATACCTCACTTGATTTTCTTGGAGTAAATGAGTTTATGCCGATGCGTACATTTCCGCGCCAATTTATTGAGAAATATTGTAAATATAGCGTGGATGTATGCTCGAATCCTTTACTGTTTCTGGCTAATAGTGGAAAAACATTATCGGATACAGCTACTTTGCGAATTATTCTAGCTCATATTCCAGCCGGAACGTCAGCAAAGACTATAAAGCATTATATACAGCTAATAAATAGTGGTCTATTCTGTGAATACGATTACGGTGAATCTAATAACTTTAAAAAACACGGTAGCAGGACACCTCCATCGTATGATTTGAGTAACATAACTTTGCCTATTGTTTTATATAGCTCCCGAGATGACTGGTTATGTACCAGACCTAATATGTTAAAATTACTACGTAGCCTCCCAAACGTTGTTATTCACCATACAGTTACAAGTAACGGTTTTAGCCATACTGATTTCGTTTGGGGACAAAACGTTTCAAATCTGGTGTTTCGTCCTATTAAAGATATTTTGGAAAATATAAATTATTGAAAATAAGTTAATACAATTAAAATAATTAGTATTTTTTTATGTTAATTAATGATGTGACGAGCTAGTCGTTTACCTGATTATGCGGCCGCGTATAACAGACCAGGGTAACTAGGAGCTTAATAAGATAAAGTGTAATATAAATTTTAGCGTGCCAGTGCACTGCGGCCATCATATTCATATTCATTTATTGGTATATTGAAATACTGGTCAAATTTGTACTCGTAGGTACATATTATAAATATATATTTTACATTCGTTTCAATAACATAAAAAGAAAATAAAAAACTGTTAACATTAGAAATAAAATAAAATAAATATAATTTAAGTATAATAGAGTATTATTTAATAATTATTTAATAAGGCCTTATGCTCACAAATTCATCAAAGTCATAGAAGGTTTGCTCGATGAGCCAGCGTTTTAGTCGCAGTTTAAAACAATTAAGGCTTATCTCCGCCTCTGTGACGTTTTCTGGCAGTCGATTGTATACTTCGGGTCCCATGACATGCGTTGGCTTCTTAGATTTAGCCAACTTACAGAAGATATAAGCTAACTTTCCAGAGCTCCGCGTGTTGTATAGGTGCATATCCCCCCTTCTCTTGTACCGTACCAAGTTTACTCGCACATGTACCGCTACTTGGTAAATGACAATCGGGGGAAGCGTTAGTATCCCTAGCGACTTGAAGAATGGCCTGGCAGAGGAACTCATCGGGATGCGTGCTATTGCGCGCACGGCCCGCTTCTGCATACGAAACGCGCGCAGGCAGTCCGCGGACCGACCCCAGAGCTCTGCGCCGTATTGCAGGACAGAGTGGACCGTCGCGAAATAGCACGACCGCACCACGTACTCTAGTAAGAAGCGCGACAGTCGGTGGAGTGCGAAGCATGCGCTACCTAAACTCCCACATATTTTCCAGGTGATCGCTCTATCTAGCTCAAATCCCAGGAACGTGGCATACTGAGACATCGGCACAATTTGGTAATAACTCGACTTACAACAATATAATTCATCGATTATATTACTTTTTTTTTTGGTTTATTGGATTTAGTTTTTTTTTAGTTTTATTTACAAATATTTCAAGGACTCTCTAATGTTGTTATTCACCAAACAGTTACAAGTAAGTAACGGTTTAAAATATGTACATAGTAGTAGTTGGTAATATTGTAGTAGCAAATAAACAAAAGCATGTCGTTATATATGTACTTAAGATTATACCTATTTTAAATACCAAAAGATCAAATAGATTTATTTCTGAAAATTTCACTACTTGTTCACTACTTTTGTCGGTAGTGGAACTGTCACTTCAACCATTTTGCGCACTTTTTTTTCAAAACCAAAACTTTTTATATTTTGATATTTGAAATAGGTATTACCTAGCCGCTTGTATTTTTTTTAAACTAGTAGTTTGGCAAATAGTAGACACCGCGAGCAGTAGCTTTCTTGCAATGATTTCACTACGCAACGCTGCCACTATTTAACTTGATGTTTAATGTTTAAAAAAAACTGTCACAGATATTTATTATTATAAAAAAATAACTTGTGATTTGAACCATATTAAAGAAAAATATAGTTTTCAGGTATTACCTTATAAGGCAACAGTGACAGCCTCTGTTTTATGGTCGTTGAGCAGATCTGCTGGGCGATCACGTAACTCGATTGCAACAGATAGAGATAGAGTTTGAGTACGCAGTTTATGTGCATAGTTAATATAGAAATTTCTCCTGTTGCATTGCAACCGAAGTTTCGTGATCACTCTCCAGCTCCACATGGCGGCGGCGCGATTGATTCTCGCAACGGGCAAATATATGTACACAGAAAAAAAGCGCAAATAGGTATTTGTTCTGAGTCTGGGTGTTGCATTCAACTCATTAACTACTAAATAACATAAACAATTAGTGACCAAACCCAATTAAAGCTTTTATTTACTTGTTCACATACAGTTTCCTTTATAAAGGTTACATTGTTGATATTGTTACAGTTCTTGTCGTTCTTTAAAATATTTCAATAATTATAATAGAACGAGCTTCTGCCCGCAGCTTCGCCCGCGGCGTGGCTTATGGAAAAATAATTCAACCACCCATTTCACCCTTTAAGGGTGGAATTTCGAAAAATCCTTTTTTAGCGGATGCCTACGTCATAACATCTACCTGCATGCCAATTTTCAGCCCGATCCATCCAGTGGTTTGGGCTGTGCGTTGATAGATCACTATGTCAGTCAGTCAGACAGTCAGTCACCTTTGAGTTATATATATTTAAGAAAAATAGATAACATCAGTCCATATTTTTCTATACCTCTGACATATGGGTCTTCTGACACTGGGTTATAGAATGTAGCCATAATCTACGATGCTGGCCAAGTGCGGGTTGGTGAATGACACATGTCCTCAAATTGTCTGATTTGTTTCCTGATGTTTTCTTCGCCGTTAGAAAAGTAAGTGCGGATTCCGCACATTAATTAAATATCAACTAAGATAATATATTAAACCATCGATGTTTATATTATGTTTAGTCGCTACATACTTTAAAGGAGGTAAGTACGTACCGAATAAGTATAGATAAGTTGAGTTATCATTATATTTGTAATTAGTATAAAAGCATCGGAGTTAAAATTGTAATAGGACAAGTATTATAAGTATAAGTATTAAGTTATAGTATTTGTGCATAAGAAAAACAAAGCGTAAATACTTGTTCTGTGCCTGGGTGTTGATAGACCATAGTTCCTGGGTAGATCAAATAATGCTAGTTAGAGTCTAAGATCTATGTATGGGATCGTTGGGTGCTATATTTGCTTTATTTATTCACAAGGTAGAAAAAACGTTACTTCACTTATGTATTGTACTTCAAAGACACAGTACAATAAATTAATGACACTTTTAAAACTTACTGTTCATATCTTAATTGAGATATTTGTGAATAATACCTACGCATACGTGCTACTTGATCTAATTTTTCTGTAGGATTGTGCTCCTATGAGGAGAGAGAGGGCGTTCAGTTTTAATGCAGCTTCCTTATTAATATTCATCGTAATATCATTCGACTATATATATTAAGATCACATTATATGTTCTTAGGTAGGTGGTATATCTATACACCTTTAAACCACTTCGTTTTGTTCCATCATGTTCCATTTTAATCCATTCTCTAAATATTCTATTACTTTGCTAAATACCAACGACTTTGCATCCATTCCCCATACGAGGTCGGTATGTGCCAACTTTCTATCTCTAATGATGTAGTGGTCTATAGGATTTAAGAGCTTAAAATATAAATTAAGTACATTAGGAGACGTAGCGAGCTTATCGTCACTTGAGCTAATTAAAGCAATTGGTATAGTTACATTGCTCAACGAAAATTCAGAATTAGGTTGGTTGTATTTATGAAATTTGCCATTATAAGCCACTTGCATATAATGAAGAAGGGTTTTCGTCGACCCTCCTGCAGGTACGTGGTATAACAATCTTGCAATGAAACTAGCATTCCACCTTTTATCATGAATAAAGCCACTGAGAAACAATAAAGGATTAGTGCAAAATATTTTCGGTCCCTTACAATACTTGGTGGCTAGCCAGCTCGGTATTCTTCTAGAAGGTAAAAATTCTCTAGGACCCATTAGCTTTATCACCTCCTCTGACATACCAGTCATTATTTTTAGAGGGCCTTCAACATTATTCATATAAGCTAAAGGAGCAAGCAGGATCCCTATTCTCAAGTATTCATTGTACTTTGGTGCTGTCGATAATAACACTAAAAGCGCCGTGGCTCCCATCGAGTGTCCAATAAAATTGATCGACTCAGTGACATTTTTCGTTTGCCTTATGTAATCGATAACGGCTGGTAGGTCGAATTCTCCCATTTCTTGCCAACTGAAATCCCAGTATTCCGAACAATCTAGTTGCTTAGATAGATGACCTCGGGAATAATAATTACCTCTAGCGTTAGTGATCCAAACGTCATAACCAGCATCTGATAAAATGTATGGCAGAGAATCTGTAGACCCTAACAATATCCAGTCAGTTGAGCTGCCAAGTAGACCATGATGCAGAAGAACTGTTCGATTAGCTTGTAGATTTGTGTCCGCAGCCATTCGATGTAGCGTCAAAAAATAACCATCTGTTGTTTGAATCACATGTGATTCCATATCTCTTCCGTGCCAGTATGCTAGCTGCTGTGTTCCCAATAAAAGTTCAGAGTCCGTTTTCATGATTTCGACGGCATCCACATTTCTTCTGTTATCACTATCGATAAAATCACTAAACGCACGTTTCAACTCATGATTTACGGGCCGATCGGTAAATAAAGGACGTTGATACTCCTGGACGTATTCTTGTATGAAAAAGTGTTTGATTTTCTCTTTAATATTTTGCAAAGTCTTGGAGACATAATTGGCGAATGTATTAAATGCTCCAGAAACTGAATCCAAAAATGAACAATTTATAATTACGGTTTGTGAAAATATTAACAGCGTGAGCATTATAACTTTCATGCTGTGTGCTTTCGAGGGCGGTGCTGGTATAGAACTGAGGTCTGGGTTTTGTATTATGTAATTATTGCGAACGCAAACTAATTATTACTACATGTTTAACTGTAAAAAAGGAACAATGGAACGACTCATATGTTTAATCAATTAATATAGAGATGCTATGTATACATTCTACGAACAGAATAGTCGCATTTAATAACATAGTGTACGTAACTATGATGATACTAACAATTTTGTAACGTATCATAAAATCATAATCTGTTTGCTATCTACTAACAAGCTGTATATGTAGATAGGTGATGGTCTGGCATGGTGGCTCATACAAAAGTAGAGCAACTGCATTTTTTACCAATATATATAATTAGTGATGTAGTACTCATATATAAGCTCGACTATCCTTTCATTACTAACAGGTAAAGTTAAGCATCGTCTGGCTAAGGGAATATCCAGGGAATGGGCAGCAGCATTCTCTGTGGTACAGTAAAATCTTCTGCAATCTCTTTTTTGACCTCTATCGACCTTAACAGCGTCACCGGGCGGGAGGGCAGGCGCTTAAGGCGCCAGCCATTAAAAGTGGGACGCAACTAGAAGAAACCCCTACCCCTCGGAGACCACCCCTAAGAAGAAGGAAGAGTGGACCCTATTGAAAGTCATGACCGTTCTAGCTCACCTACGGGGGTACGAATCTTCTGCGATCACCAAGACTTCTAAATATGGGATCTCCCCCCCCCCCTCCCAACGTCTAAAGTGCGTTTTGTGGTGGACATCTTTTTGCTGTTGATGTGTACGACGCAGTCATCATATAGTTATATATATATATATATATATTATATACAGTTCTCTCCGTAAACGTCGTTGATGTTACGTGTCGTTTGTGCCGCGTTGGTGCCACGACGGAACTCATATTCCATAATTACACGAAATTTCAAAGTATCCATTATGAGGAAAAATTTTGAAATGTAATGAAAATACAACGCTAATCAATAAACAAAAGACTTATATTGTAAATAGAATGTCATATTTTTAAAACAAAATTAATTTGAATTTAGAATTCATAGCCAATCAAAACTTTTTTTTGTTTGAAAAAGTCTGTACTGCAATACGGCAATTTCATAGGTAAAGACCTATTATAAGGTGGGTGACCTATACAAAAAATCAAAACTTCTATAGTAATTTAAATCTATGCTTCTATTCTAAAGACAATAGTCTCAGCTCCACTTAGACTGGACCACCCCCTTAGACAACAGCAGATACGATGGATATAGGCAACTAAAAAAACCTCCTTGCTTAAGCAAAAAGGTTATTACAGCATATAATCCTTAACACAAAATATACAAACACATGATTTCATTTAATAATAAAATTCAACATTATTATGCCATGATTAATATTATTTCATCACGTATGATTTTTATGTTTCAGATACTCTAAATTAAAAAATCTGTTATTGTTTCTCTTTTGTCATGTCAAAAGAGAAACAATAACGGATTTTTTAATGGCTGGCAAAAATTTAAAAATTATTTCCATTAAAAAATAAAAAAAATATATAACACCGCAATGTCATAACTATATCACAGAATACTATTACACACTATGTTTTCTGATTTTGTATAATAAAATATTCATGAAAATCTTAGAATTGTAGTAAATATATTATTTATAAATTACCTGAATATCTAAGGATTATATACGCTTTAATCAGAGCTTGGAAAACACTTTGATAAGTTAAAGAAATATTAATTGCTCGCTGTTCCACTTACAACCATGCCAATAACAAAGATCATGAAGGGTCAGCCTTCAGATATCTTAGCTGCTGAAGGGTTGATGTACCACGATGCATGCTTGACTGCATGCCAACGAGAGTGCTGTAACAGACTCGGGGTGTCAATACAACTTGAACAGGAAGCTTATTTGACTAATCATCCGGAGGTTGGTTCTGGATCAAACAAAGATGAAAATAATCCTTCATATTTAATAATTTCTTTTCGATTTGCAATATGGTTAAGTACTAACTATCTGGTATTTTTTTCATGCTGTGTTTCCTTTCAATAGACAATGCATTTAGAAAAATTGTATGTTTAGTAAGTAATATTATTTAAAACTAGTTGGTCGGTTCCACTCGCGGATAAAAAGTATTTTAATTATTTGCTCATCCCACGGGAGCATTTAATTTTTCCGGGATAAAATGTAGCCTATATGTTAATTCAGTATATAAGCTACCTTGGTACTGAATTTCATTTAAATCCATTCAGCCGTTTGAGCGTGAAAGAGTAACAAACATACACACATACACATACAAACTTTCGCCTTTATAATATTAGTGTGATAGTGTAATTGCCAATAGGAAGCCGAAATAAATAAATTTAAGATTATGGCTTGATTCTGTGTTGAGATGTCTTGCAGGTTAAAGCTATGATGGAGTTGTTCATAAGCAAAATGACTCATTCGGCAAAAAGAAAGGATATATTGAGAGAAGCAGGTGAATACTTCTCAAGGCCTGCCGAAGAACTTGACAAAGAAGTGAGAGAGAAACTTGGCGTACCCCAAAATGGGCCATATATTAGGGTACATATTATTAATATTATATTTTGTTAATACTATAATTAGTAGCACTCATTGCAGCATTATTATATGATTTTGAGGGTTTTTGCCTAAAAAATAAATATATATAACTAGTTGTGCCGCCTGGATGCCCACGGTTTCACCCGTGAGTAAAAAATATCCTATAAGCGTATAAGATATCTGCATTCTAAATTTCATCAAAATCATTTCAGTAGTTACAGAGGCTAATGACAATCATTCACTCACATCCACAAACACAAACTATCGCATTTATAATATTAATAGGAGTGGGGTACTTCATAAAGAAAAAGTTGTCAATTGCGGTCAAAGGGAAATATAATGAATTCATACTGAATTCTCAAAAGATGTTACCTATGGAGAAATTAATGTTGTGTATTGTTCGTAACGCCTAAGATAAAAATTACAAGAGGGTAGGTAATAAAATACAGAGCTATTTACTTGTACTTTACCGATTGTACTGTATTCAACTGACTTAAAAAAAGGAGGAGGTTCTCAATCCAATTTTTGTTACCTCAGTACTTTTGACTGGGTAAACAGATTGTGGTGTTCTTTTTTTATTCGAAAGCTGGTGCTTCTTGAGTGGTCCCATTTAAATTTGATCAAGATCTGACAAACGATTTTTGAGTTATCTTTAATAATGTTTATTTCGATTTTGACTACATTGATGATGTACTCACTGGTATTGAAGTCAGTTAAAACCCTTTTTTGAAAGGATATTATTTAGAATCACAAAATATAAAACATAAAATCCTTTTCGCCAGACTAATCTAACCTCTAGTCCGACCACTGGGAAATGCCGTTTTTACGGGGCGTAGATAGCCAATAGCTGACTGTATAATTGTAAAAAGCAAAAAATTATAATCAGTGAAACATTGTCAAAGAAGTTGCGAGGCCAATTTTGTAAACAAGTAAAACGGTAACATTTACCTACTTTTTTAAACATTTCCCGTCTTATTACAAAACGCAGACCAAGCGTGTAGTGCTTCAAGTAAAGTTGCCACTACTTTACTAAGAGTATGACTAGATTATGACTTGGCTATGACTTGACTTGATGACTTCGACTGTGACTTGACACATATTTGCGTAAAAATCATTAACTTGAAAAATTATCAGTTACTTGACACTGGCTAAATACACAAAAGTGTGGAGCCAAAACATAAAAAAGTGTTATAACTGAAAAAAAAATTTTTAGGATGTTTTGTAAGATAAATAACGGCTAAACTCACCAACTCACTCACTCAATTAAAAGTATACTATATAATTAAAAGTACAAGTGGATGTACTGACGCTCGCGAAAGCCGCCGCGGCTTGTGTTAGTAACTGGCCCCCAGAAGAAGGCCATCGAATATGTCCGAAACCTGGTCGGAGTAATTTTGACTTTTCAATTGACATGAGTTTAGCCGTTATTTATCTTACGAAATGTGTCATACTCACGATAGTTTCAGTTTTACTAGGTGGTAGGACTTTACTACAAAGTTCGTCTAGGTAGGTACCACCGCTTTGCCAGTTATTCTGCCGCCAAGCAGTAGTGCACAAGCACTGCTGTTTTCCGATTTGAAGGGCACTGTAGCTAGTGAAATTACTGAGCAAATGAGACTTTATGATCTGATCTCACAGTTTAATAATCTTATTACTAGATGGTGCTGATGACTCAGGATGACGTGCGCAGTGTAGTGTCACGCGAAACTCTATACTTTAGTGTTCCGAGTAACACTGCAGCTGATATGGGCAGCCGTGTCGTTTAACATCAGGCGAACGACTAGCTCGTCACGTCATTACTTAACATAAATAGTTTTCAAACTAAAATTTTCAGGATGATAAACGTCCTTACAAATTTGAAGATGCTGACTTGATAAAGGATCTAAAAGATATAATTGTGAAACACTATCCGCCAGAGCCGTGGACTGTTCCTACTTCGGACGTTAGCAAATCAAACACGCCATCGTCTTCGTTCTTATCCATTAATACATCCAACACTACTGTCCCTACACCAGGTATAATATAAGCTGAGTACCTTTGGTATAATTTGAAATTCATTTCAGGCACTGTATAATAATTTAAAAAAAACGATTGCACTTTAGACCTCACGACTGAAGTGAAACTTCTTTAGCTCCATCTATCGGCCAGTTTGCTTTGTTTAATTTTTTTTTTGTTTTGGTATGGCTCCACACTTTTGTGTATTTAGCCAGTGTCAAGTAATTGATAATTTTTCGAGTTAAGTAATATATATGTATGTCAAGTCACAGTCCAAGTCATCAAGTCAAGTCATAGTCTAGTCTAGTCAAGTCATACTCCTAGTAAAGTGGTGGCCACTTTACCAGAAGCTTCTATGGAGTTTTGGAAACAACACGAAAAGATACGTTTCACCATCACTATACCACTTTCCCACACTCATGCCTGTAATCCAACACTTAACGAATAAAATGCCACCAATTTTATGCACTAACACTGAAAATAACACAAGTTTTGGAAAATAATACAATGCGGTGACACGATCTTTTGCGTTTTCTCGCCAAAACTCCTTGTTTAATGTTAATATCGCCATTTTCACAATTGTAAATTGTCATTTTACCGGACATGCCAAAATAATAATACAAATTTTAAGTAATTTTTAACTTTTTTATGTTGACAATGGAGATCTATACTGTACCCATAGTACAAGCTTTGCTTAGTCTGAGGCTAAATGGCACCGTGTGAAATGTGCACCAATATTTATTATTTATTATTATAGAGCCGATCCCAACACCGGATCCGACATTATCTGAAATGTTCTTCAAGATGATTTCCAACACTGTCGACAAAGCTATATTCCTTCACGTCGACGACGGATCACTTAGATATGACACTGCATATATGGAGTTAGTTAAATGCGTCGAACAGGCTATGGAGATACCTGTTATCGAAATCAAGGAAGACATTGCCCAGCTCTTCTATAATGCTTTCAAGATGTTCGAAATGGATATTACGATCAAGGAGAAAATTGGTAATTTACCTGTTTTAATAACACGTCAGAATTACGGGACTCCTTAAAAAAGATAAAAGAGTAAAGCGAGAAAAATAAAAAACGTTAAAATCAACATATACTTATTAATTTCCTATTTAAAGTCATAGATAATATAAATACCTACTTTGGTTACTTAATTTTACATTCTTCCCGAACAACATTTTATTTGTATATAAAATTTAAACGTTTCTTACCAATTATTAACAACGAGTTGAACTGCCCAATCATCGCACGGTTGAATTAGTAAAACGCAGTCGAACGAGATAAAAAGTTCATCCTATGTCCATCTCCTGGTTCTCAACCAATTTTCAGCCAAATCGATTCAGCCGTCCTTGAGTTATAAATAGTGTAACTAACACGACTTTCTTTTATATATATAGGATTTTTACCATTTTTTATAATTATTTCACAATATTCATTTCCAATCGTCATTTATAACATATATTTTTGCAATATTTCAGCTGCTGAAATTGCTTGGGAGAAAAGAATGAGGAAGAAACTGAAGAGGAGCTTGCGACGCATGAATAATTTCAAAGGTTATAGTCACTAAAAATATCTTTTCTTTTTGTTTTTGTTTTGGCTCCACACTTGTGTGTATTTAGCCAGTGTCAAGTAATTGATAATTTATCAAGTATATTTCACGTAAATATGAGTCAGGTCACAGTCGAAGTCATCAAGTCAAGTCAGAGTCAAGTCATAGTCTAGTCAAGTCATACTCCTAGTAAAATGGTGGCAACTTTACCAGTAGCTTCTATGGAGTTTTGAAAACAACACGAAAAAGAAACGTTCCACCATAATTATACCACTTTCCCACACTCATGCCTGTGATCCAGCACTTAACGAATAAAATGCCACCAATTTTAACCACTAACACTGAAAATAACACAAGATTTGGAAAATAATACAATGCGGCGACGCGATCTTTTTCGTATTCCCGCTGAAAACCAAAAAAAAAAACCTTAATATCCTTTGGGGGCGAATCAAAATGAGGTTTCCACTATTATTACCCAATAATAATTGAGATCACTATCACTGCCACGGCGACTTCCAACAAAACAGTCTTTAAAAACATAAGTATCTATGTTCAATTTTTATGTTAAGGGAAGCGATTACCACAACCTAGAGATGGAAATGTAACACTAGATCTACCGTCTGTGCAGTGCTATAGAATTTAATGGCCCTAAATCCTCATACAAACATTGTCAGTCTGGCCCTGTTAATTGTATACATACGTACTTTCAAAGCTGTAAATAATAGTTATAGCAGAGTCCAATATTTTCTGACCGTTTGCAGGATACGAAACACCGCCATCGCCGAAAAGTAAAATATCCTCGCATGAAAGCTATAAAAAGCCTCCACCGAGACCATGCATATGTCATCCTCAATACAAATACAATCGATATCCAAAGGTAAATATCGCGTGGCACCGCATAATAAAATTTTGGTTCATATGTAGATATTGCACTAGAGATGACTGTACCTATTTTATTGCTGTACCTGCAAAACAACAAGAACAGTCGAGTAATCTTATTACCAGACTGTGCTGATGTCTCAGGATGATGTGCGCAGTGCAGTGTCGCTTGTAACTCTATGTTTTAGGGTTCCGAGTGACACTGTTCTGTTATGGGCGACCGTGGCGCTTAACATCAGGTGAACGACTAGCTCGTCACATCATTCAATAACAAAAAAAAAACAATTTCAGATTCAAATTATCTCAGTAATGTTGATAATTATGAAAAACTAGTTTACCCGCCCCGGCTTCGAACGGGTGAATTAGTCAAACGAGATAAAAATCCTATGTATGTAATCCTATGTCCGTCTCCTGGTTCTAAGCTACCTCTCAATTTTCAGCCAAATCGGTTCAACCGTTCTTGGCGATTGTGTAAATTCATCACAAATTGCTGATCTAAATACTTACCAGTATCCAACTTATTGTCTACCTCATTGGGTACTAATGAGACATAGTGATCTATCAATGCACAGCCCAAACCACTGGACGGATCGGGCTGAAATTTGGCATGCAGGTAGATGTTATGACGTAGGCATCCGCTAAGAAAGGATTTTTCGAAATTCCACCCTTAAGAGGGTGAAATGGGTGGTTGAATTATTTTCCCATAGGCTACGCTGCGGGCGAAGCTGCGGGCAGAAGCTCGTGATTGTATAAATGGGAACAAAATCCCGCTCCATCAACCATTAATCAATATTACTATTACAAATTCGTTCCAATGTTTACGATACTCAGTACCGGAAAATATATAAGTAAGTGGCCGCTAGTAGCCCAGGGCTGGATTTCATATAAATATTTTACTATTTTCGATAGTGAGTACAGTAATATACATTTGAATCAATTCATAATAGAAGTTATAATATGATCACCCTGAAGACTGCTAAGCATGGCCTCCCCACAGAGCGCCACGAAGGAAAATTTAAGAAGAGCTCCACATAGTACCAAGGTGGCATCAAAAGCTAAGAAGTTTTTTTATATTTTTTTTACGTTTTGGCTTCACACTTTTGTGTATTTAGCCAGTGTCAAGTAATTGATGATTTTCAAGTTAATGATATTTACGCAAATATTTATCAAGTCACAGTCGAAGTCATCAAGTCAAATTATAGTCTAGTCAAAGTCGTACTCGTAAAGTGGTGGCAACTTTACTTGAAGCTTCTATGGAGTTTTGGAAACAACACGAAAAGAAACGTTTCACTATCATTATACCACTTTCCCAATAATCCTAATCCAGCACTTAACGGATAAAATGTCACCAATTTTATGCACTAACACTGAAAATAATACTAGTTTTAGAAAACAATACAATGCGCCGACGCGATCTTTTTCGTTTTCCCGCCAAAACTCCCTAAGAAGATGTTCAGGATCTATTTAATACTGGAGGCTGAACGTATTCTTAATTTTGATGCTACCCTAGTACTTCATGAGCAATTATAGTACAGTAACCTAAGAGATCAATTACCCTCAAACTTTATTGGCCAAACCCCGTCTTGGGGCTAAATAAGTCTTTAAGCCGATGTAAACACTGTGCTTTTCATTACGAATACAAGGAAAGCAAAGGTAAAAACACGACTTAATAAAAAAATGAGTAAATACAAATCTCTGCTATACAGAAGTATAAACAAAAGTATACAGCTCGAAAAAACAAATGAAGATTGGATTGCCGCTATTTTGTTTTTTTTTTTCTCTTTGGCCGGCCAGCTATTCAGCCATTATTTTTCATTTTCATTATTTAAAAAGTATTTGTGCCCAAATTTGTTATTATAAAGATAGTTCTGTTTTAGACTTACCTTCCAAGTACGTGTAACAAGTTATGGCTAGTTCTGTCATGGGGAAGAAAAACTTCCCTTTGACACAACTGGTAGTACTTAAAAGAACAGCAGTTCCCCAAGACACAAATTATGCCACGGACTAGTCACGCGAGTGTTTCTTGCATTTTGTTCTTGTATTCAACGACTCCTTACCACCCGCGGTTTTAACTTGAGCGTCGCTGCAACTTCCGGTTCGTGGTCATTCGAGAATCTTTCTTCTAAAGAGTTATATTAGTGACTAGGCAATAGAGGTACTGACCACTGGTAATGAACCCATCATATCGTAGGCCAATAATATATCCCTTTTTACGCCGCTTCGGAAACTACAAAACCCTAAAAAAGAACCTTTACTGAAGTAGCTCTTTATAATGCACAAATTATTGTATTTGCCAGGATCGCTTCGGAATTTACTTACCACTCAAAACTGAGTTTGGCAGCGGTAACGTGACGGCGACTCCAGCCATATCTGTAGAGAACCTCATGGAGGAGCCGGCCGATGAAAAAGTGGACACAAAGTCTGTAGCGAGCAGGAAATCTGCTATATCGGCAAAAAGTGGCACCAGCAAGAAGACGGTCCACCAATGAAAAACTATTCTTATTTCATTTTTCCTTAGAAATATAATTACGAATTTTGTTAAGTTTTAACAGTTTTACTACCTACTTGGTTGCATTAGTTGGTCTAGTAGGATTTTCTGCCTGATACACCTGTCACTACCAAAGTATCCATACTAGTAGGGATAGTATTAACGCCCAATGAATACATAGATCCTGAACCCTAACTATAGGATTCCCTGTATCTAAGAACCCAGGAATTACGAGGATCATGATAAGATGAAACAGAACAAGTATTTGCGTTTCTTTTTGTGCACAAATACTTGTCCTGTCGAACCTAAATCAAACCCGTCACGTCTGGATTATGAGCCTACCTGGTCAACCACAGCACCGCAGAGGCTAATAAGTAGAACTCAAGTACTCGTGCCATAACTGCTTTAAATGGTGGAAGCATATGTACCACAGCTGCTACTACAGAATCTGTTCTTAACCGAACAAAGGTATGGAATGAAAATGCCTTAGGCCTATTCCACTTGTGATAGGAATTTTCTGATAAGTTCGTCTGCCACCACTGCTTTGCCAGTTATTCTGCCGCTAAGCAGTAGTGTACAAGCACTATCGTTCCAGTTTGAAGGGCACTGTACCTAGTAAAATTACTGAGAAAATGAGATGTCACACAGTATATATACCAGCTGGGCAATCGCGTAACTCGATTGCAACCAATAGATACACAAATTTGTATGGATTTGACAGTTTGAATACGCAGCTTATGTGCATAGTTAGTATGGAATTTTTTCCTGTTGAATTGCAATCAAAGTTTCATGATCACCTTCCTGATCTCACAGTAGGGTAATCTTATTACTAGATTGTGCTGATGTCTCATGATGACGTGCGCAGTGCAGTGTCACGCTAAACTCTATAAACTAGATTCACGAGTGACATTGCAACTGATATGGGCAGCCGTATCGCATAACATCAGGTGAACGACTAGATCATTCAAAACTGAATCATACGTATTTCATCTGTGCAACGTGTGGAGTCCGAGTATAAATGCATAGGCACTACTCGGAAGTGCTATTTAAAAAGCAGGAGTACCTACTGCAATCGCCTTACAACTACCAAATGGGCAGCTACGGCACAAGTCTTGCGGAGTTTTAGTAAAAAGTATATAAATAATACATTTATTATCATTCCATTGAACCACTGAGAGAATAAATCCCAGCAGTTTCATCATATTACTAGTACCAAAGTACCAGGAGATCAGTAATACTGGGGAGATAAAAACAAATCTGAAATCGCTGAGGTTTCAAAATTATATTACTGGCTATTATATGTCGCATGTTGAATTGAAATAAGACGAAGTACCTATGGAATGGAATTTTATTTTATTCATATAATTTTTGTAATAAAATACCAGTGAATTCTTAAAATAATGAAATTGTGACAATTCCTGGCATTATCTTCATAGCGTCGTCTTAAAACTTAAAAGGTATCCCATTGGCAATACATAAGCTAAATATGTATTAAACGTAATTTATTCACGATTTTGGATCTGCTCGTTGTTTGGTTGTTATTTTACAAGCACCTTCCGGTTTATCCACTTCGACAGAAAGTATAGCTTTAAAACTATACGGTTGAAAAGGATAACCACCACCAATAAAAAATTTACTCATAAATTCAACCCTGTAAAAACGTAATGATCAATTATTATTTATTTCGGAAGTTTGATCACAAATTCATTATTGTACGAAGTCTAGTACGATACATTGCGATATATTTTACGATGGGTCGTGCGAAATATTTATACATACACTAGCGGACCCGTTCGGCTTCGCACGTGTTATTTAAACCATACATGGAACTCGGTATGCACACAAAAAAAAACATTAAATTTAGGTATAGTTCAGTAACACGTATAGAAGATATATTAAGTAGGTTATTATATAATATGTTTTGATATATGCTTAAGATATATAAAAGAAATTCCTAAAGTGTAGTCTATGGCCAAAAATATTGTTTATATGTAATAATGTAAATTTAATTTATAAAAATATTTATATACATGATAAATTAGTAAGTATTGATGAGTACAACGAAATTGTCAATTTTAATGTACATTTTATAAGCAACTACAACGTATATGAATACAAACTGGAAACTATAAGTACTTACCAATGTAAACGCAACGTGTGTAAGAACGAAGAAAGCCCTTCCATCATCACCAAGATTGCAACTGTGAAGGTAGCCCAAACGGCGAACGCAATGACAATCTTCAGAATACCGCCACTTGAATGATCTTGGAGGCCCAGTTTTGAAAGTATCATCACCCATAGCATTTCTGAAAGCTCTTAAAACAAAGGTATTTAGGAACGAAGAAAGCCTTTCATCATAACCAGAATTGCAAATGTAAAGGTAGCCCAAACAACGAACGCAAAGCTCTAGAAAATAAGGTATTAAAACATTTTTGTTTGCTGAAATGATTATGCTGATGATGATAATAACATCACTTCTACACCAAAATACAGCAGGTTAACCTAGTTCCCACAAATTCCTTGTAAATTTAATATAGGAGACCAGATCAGCAGCAAATTACTGGAGAAACGTAAGCGGGCTCAATGCACATTTACCCTTCTGTTGGGTACAAACAGGTGGTAATTATGCACATCGAGATAAATGGGTATCCCCCTGTTTGGCTAATTTTGGCGTCGTAGTGCGTCGTCTGTCATACAGATCATTAATATCCTGGTATCTACTAAGCGTGTGTTTTTTTTGTGTTACCAAATGACATGACGAGCTAGTCGCTGTCCTGGTATTAAGCGACACGACTGCCCATATCAGTTGCACTGACACTTGAAACTCTAAAGAATAGTTTCGCGTGACACTGCACTGCGCACGCCATTCTGAGACATCAGCACAGTCTAGCAATAAGATTACTAGACTGTGAGATTAGGTCATAAAGTTTTATTTGCCCAGTAATCTGGCCATCCCGTTAAAGTATTCACACACCATACAATCTATGACACGATTTTTAATCAGTTAAATTATTTTGCACACTGATTATGTAGCAGATCGCGTCGCAAACCATATTGCAGATTGGGTGGTATGGATTTTAGCCTGGAATGGACGATGTTTTTCAGTACTTTAAAGAAGGTGGGTATAGCTTTTAAAGATTTTTCTGGGATGAGCCGAGAGCGTTGTGCTAGGGTAGCACCGGTGCGTTTCTCGAGAGATCTAGGGTGTGTAATAAAAAGTTGCTCTGGTGGTACTTACGGGAATGAGCCAGTGACAGTGCCCAAAGCCTTAGGTAAGATGCGGTATGTGATATAGTACTTAGCACAAACTCTATTGTATGGACTGCTTGGAGTATCATCAAATCCGGAAACTTGGCGCTATACTTTTCTATATTAGCTTTCAAGCGCTCATCTGTCCTTGTATCCTTAGAATCCCTCATTTGGTATTTTCGGAAATGAGTTAAGGCATTCTGAACATTATCAAAAAATTATCAGTAGTACAAAAAACGAGTGTGCTTTAGACCACACGACTGAAGTAAAATTTCTTTGGTTTAGCTCCATCTATCGGCCGTCTAGTATAACTATGTTTTTGCTTTGTTTAATGTTAATGTCGCCATTGTAAATTGTCACTTTACCGGAAATACCAACATAATAATTTAAAAAAATAACTTTCTTGTGTTGACAATGGGGATCTACGTGAACCATCTGCAACTTCCGTTCGCCTTACTAAAATTAAATTAATTAACCTTTTGCATTTCAATTGCATTTAATTGATGATTTATCAAGGGAGAACTTGATGTGAGAAAATAACTCAGCAGCTCATCAATGAATTTAAGGTTAAATTTATTCACTATATTTTAACCTTAAATACAAAGTTTATGGTTCGCTTACCATAGCTTTTTTCAACTGTTTCTTGTTATGAAAATAAACATAGACTGGTGTTCCAAACAGTAATACTGGAATGCAGGCTAAGCCTATTAAAACTAGTATTGTATGTAAAGACTGTTGATTTTCGAACAAGTACAAATCACAGCCTTCTGGTGCCTCGGCAGAGGTTGAGGATAAAAGGACCATGTCGATGAACAGAATCAGAAGCTGAGGCGCACACGCTGAACCCAGTTTTGGGTTAGCTAAAACAAAGATGAATATTAATACTACGATTAAGTTTTACAACTCACGTTTTAGAAACGAAAGCTGAATAAAATCAAATTCAAATGTATGTAATCGAGTGCTCCTGCCCAAATAATGAAAAGCTCTGAGACGTGTGGACACACTGTCCAATCTTTTAGTGCTATAAACCTAGTTAATATTACTTATTACTTTTTTTTCAGTTAGCCTTTGTGTAGTGTAGAGTGAGTGGTCCGAACAAAAGTCAATGATATTTCTAGTACAAAATTGAAAAAAACAGAGACACGAGAAAGTACTCACAATTAAACTTGAATAAATGAATTGATCAAAACTTACGATTATCGTCAAAATAAGTGAACCATTTGAAATATATCATGAATACCAGAAACATGAAATTACAAGTTAGAAACAAAAATTGCGGTATAAATTGTAGGAAAATAGCGTAGTACTTTCTGAAAATTCTGCAACAAAAAGTAGTATTGTAAAATACATTTCATATGTATGATTACCGAATGACCTTTTTTGGTAACCGTAACAAAATTTTGTATATAGTAGCCAAGGTTTAAAATAATGAAAGGAATAAAATAATGATAATATATAGTTTTTAAATTAAATCAGTCGGTTAAATTGATTTAATCGATTTTAAAATTTGACCATTTCCTGATAAATAATCGGTTTCCTAGAATGTCCACGCCATTTTGCTATTCTACTGAGTTCAACTTTGTAGCTATCAAACGTATTATTTGTATTGTGCGACTGCAGTATAGTCTTGTTTCGTTCATTCAAATCTTAACGGAAAGAGACAAAACACAAAATCATTGTACCTAGTCTGCTAACAATGTTTATTAACAAGGATACAAATATAAACAAGTATTGTAATATTGGTTTTTATAGATTGTCAAATGGTTGGCAACGCCTCTTTAGCGCATCTGGATGTTACAAATGTTTACAATGAAGATATCTGCTTATATGCCAATCATATCATAATACAAAAAAGTTAGTTAAATTATTTATCTGTATATTTCTACGCAAGAAGCTTTTCTCAAATAACAGATTACTTCAGTCGTTAACTTGGTACATTTATCATCGACGAAGGAAATTTTTCTATGATACTTACAAATGATTGACAACGCTGAGACATATCCCGAATAACATGTGTACAACACCGATAATGATGGACAATTTCATTTTTATTGAGTTCTCTATCATAATTTTGTTTTTTGTCATCTGAAAAAGACCAAAATATCATTGTTATAATTATAACCTAACAGATACTATCCATCTTAAATACTTAAATTACAGATGTAATTTCAGTTCCGTCATTTAAGCTATTATCGGATGAAGAATGCACATGGCGTCATTCGACGTAGCTCTGACCATGTGCCACCATTAGATATCTATAAGAGCGTAATAAGAAGCAAGTGGGAAAGTCGTAGGAAAAAATCCGGAAATGCCGATTGGAAATTTATATTTTTTTCCATAACTGGTGTATTTTTGTATATTAATGTGTGATTAAGGGGTGGATTATTATCCGTTAAGTGTTCATGAGCATGCACGAGTGTTGGCAAATGGTTGCAAGTTTTTAAACCACGCCTTTTAGTTTTCTCTTCATAGCTTCCCTAGAGCCTTTAGTAAAATATCCACTATTTTACTTTGGCATTTTGACTGACAGAATAAAACTTTGCCATGACATAACTGTACAAAAAAGTTTACTTGACATTGGCAGAATTATCTCTAAATAGCGATAGAAAGCCATTAAACGAAGAGAAGAAGAAGCAAGTGAAACTCGTCCCCTGAAGGCTCTGGTATAACTTATCTTCTTCCTTCATATCCTGTATATATTAGTCTCCACTTCATATATTATTTTAATATATATTTTTTTTATATGTGTGGACATCTCACACAACGCCATCTAGCCCCAAACTAAGCAAAGCTTGTACTATGGGAACCAGATAACTGATACAATACTTAGATACTTTTTGTTTGTAAATACATACATAGAATACAATATAACACCCAGACACAGAACAAACATCGATGTTCATCACACAAATGTTTGTCCTGGGTGGGAATCGAACCCACAACCCGCAGTTCAGAAGGAAGGGTCACTACCAACTGAGCTATCGGGCCAGTCAATATGATTATTTATTGTTTATATGTTTTTTTATTGGAACAAGTTTTGTGAAAATAACACTCAATACTAACTTTTTGTTATGATAATTCTGTTTAGGGTTGGGCGGGCTCTACGTCAGTGCAGATAGTACCACAATAATTAATGTTTAACATATGTTTCTGGGAATCTTCAAGTCAAGAGTGAACAGGTATCTTCTAGGCTAGCATGTACCACCGTAAACTGCGTCGTGACTTTCCATCATATGAGACAGTGGTTATTAGACATTATCAATTAACAATTATAAAAAGTACAATCTCTAGTCAATAAACGACTACGCTAAATCAAAATTATTTATATAGATCTGAAGGAGGCTTATTCTGCGAGTCGTAGCCAACAACGAATTCGTTCAGTGTGTTGTAATTTGGAAGGTTTTAGGTGTAAAAAGTTCCCGCAAAATTTACTCCGTGAAATGTAAATCACAACATGACAAAACTTACTATAGTTGTTTTAACCCTTCTTAGCATATATCACGGGTAACAGTGGAATAACTGCTAAGTGCTTTCTCATGTTTTATCGTTACCTTTTTCTAACTTCATAGAGAAAATACTAACACAAAACAAATATTCCGCTACCTAAGTTGTATTACGAGTAGTATAGGGTAGAAGATTTTAAGAATTAGTGTATTAAAGTGTTCGGTAATAACATTAAACAAATCAGAGAGTTAAAAACCGATTTCAGACTTATATGGTTTTCTCACAGATGCCATTGTCAAAACTGTACCAAATTGAAATGGTACAACACGGGAAGCAGCAGCTTTCAAATAAAAGAATCATCGAAATCTGAACCCAGGCGAAAGTTCTGAGATAACAAACATAAAAAAGCAGTCGAATTAAGAACCTCATTCTTTTTTTAAGTCGTTTAAAAATTGAAATTCGTTTGATTTTTTAAAAAGCCGCGACTTAAGCTTTTTTTAACCACCAGCGACTTGTGTTTTGTAAGGTGCCACTAGTTAATATTTTTGCATGGACATCATAAATCACTGGGTCAAGCATTATTATAAAGTAATTAAATATTGTAAGTTAAATTTGTAGTTGTTGTTTACATATTAGTCTAACCAAATACTTAGGTTAATTGTATAGTAACGTATGTCTAAGATAAGCGATTCAAAGATACGAGAATATCAATTTGTTTATGTGGTAGTAAATAAGCGTACGGCCCTCCTGATTGGAAGAGGTCACCGTAGCCTATCTGTAACACTAGACGTGCCACAAATGCATTGCTTACCCCGAGAGAATGTTCTCTTTTGACAATCCTTTTAAATTGATGCATCTGGATAAAGCCACTGTAGGAAGATCATTTCACAATTTAAAAGTACGCATAAACCGAGCCCTATGCGATTTCCACAACTCAGTAATGTCTTCCTTTTAAATTACAAAATAATTTACTATTACGAAACAAAACGACACGAAAACGACGAAACACGAAACTAAACTAGGACTTCAGCAACTTACCTGCCAAACAGGATCCATTCCCCAAACGTACGGTTTATTTAATCTACTTTTACCAGACAGTGCAATGATATCATTCTTTTCCAATTCTGCTACAGCAACTGTATTCTTCCACATACTGCTGGACAAGTTTATGGCTTTGCTGAACATTTCATTGTAAATAAGGCCTGCGTACAAACTGAACACCCCGAGAAGAATTATCACGTAGCGTCCTGAAATATCAAACTCATTTCACTTATGTTTGAATGAGCTATAAAAAACTTACTAAGTAATAGTTAATAACCAATAAATTACTTTTTTGAACCCAACATAAAAACATAAAATTAACGGTGCATCTGTGCAAGTATATATGATATTAATTTTTTATTTGTTTGAACGGTGACATGACCGAAACTGTTCTTAGATTTTTTTATTATAGAAGAATTAATTACACATACTCATTCTAAAATAAAAAGATTAAAAAATCTTTAAATGAAAAAGTCCGTAACTGCAAAACTATATATAATAATAATAGTAGAACGTATAATTTAGGAGCGTTTCAATCTCTTAAAGTTAAGGTACTCTGCTCTACTTTGGACTTTCACTTTATATGTATACCTAGAATTCCATGTATGACGGTGTGTGACAGCGAAAGTGTGTGTGCGTATTACGATCACGTTTTTACATAAATCTAATTTAAACAATACTTACCGCCAAACATTATGTTCCAAATCTCGCTACCCTTTTGTGCCATGTATTTTTTTTCCATTATAATCATCCAAAGACCGAACACTATAATTATGGCGGCATGTCCACTGTCACCGAACATGATGCCAAATAAAAACGGAAACGTAATGATTGTATAAAGACCTAAAATAAATTAAATAAGTAGATCAAGCAAACATACTAAATGAGACAAATTATTATCATTTAGTATGTAGTCCTACGTACTCCATCTATGCTTCAAACTTAGCAAAGCTTGTAGTATGAGAATTAGAAATGATAGAATACTTATATACTTTTTGTTTGTAAATACACACGTACGAGTAGAATAAATATAACACCAAGACGTAGGACAAACATCGTTCATAGCATAAATGTTTGTCCTGGGTGGGAATCGAACCCGCAACCTACAGTTCAGAAGGCAACTACCAACTGAGCAATCAGCCCTTTAAAATGCGAATGTTTGTGTTTTTTCCTCTAGGCGCTGTAAGGGTTGGCCAGATTTGAATGGAATTTTAAGTAGAAATAGTTTACACACTAGGTTACACACACTATTAGGAAACATACATACACATATACAGTGACGAGCTTCTGCCCGCAGCTTCGCCCGCGGCGTGGCCTATGGGAAAATAATTCAACCACCCATTTCACCCTCTTAAAGGTGGAATTTCGAAAAAAAAGCGGATGCCTACGTCATAGCATCTACCGGCATGCCAAATTTCAGCCCGATCCGTCCAGTGGTTTGGGCTATGCGTTGATAGATCACTATGTCAGTCAGTCAGTCAGTCACCTTTGAGTTATATATTTAGAGATAATGGTAGTGTGATAAGTAAGGTGTTTATAAGTACCTGGGTTTACTTCTCGATATTTGGAATCGCCATAAGCATTGATAAGCGCTTGAAATCCGCGCGTAAACTTATTAGTCCGATGGTAGGTAGGTGGTTCGATGTCCGTCGGTACCTTCACCATGAAAGACTGAACGTTTGTCTCCACCATTTGCTGCAACAAGAAATATTATTTACAAATTATAATAGTCATTTATGGAAGGTACCGATATTCCAAAACCATTTTGAGGTTATCCGCTACAGAGCTTATAGAAATAAATAGCTAAATAAATAAATAAATAATTTTTACATTCACGATTTCTTAAGATATTGTTAAAAAAAATTGTGAGTATCAATTAAAAATCGACGTGTGAAGTCTAGTTTGTGCAAATACTTCCATAAAAAAAGACTACGAAACAAAAGCGTTAATTTTTTTTTCTTTCGACTTTTAGCTCAAATTTTCCACAATAGCCAAAAAAATTCATTTTTGAATATTGCAATAAAAATAGTTTTACAATGGAATTAGAGGCCAAAAATCCAAAATTTTGTCAATTGCGCACGCTCATGATATAATTTAGCAGAATAAATAATTATACAAGTTTATACAAAGACGCATACTGAGCAATTCTCCAAAGTGTCCTGAACCCTTTTCAAATCTCTATCAGGCATCCAACACTGGCCAATGAGACACTTCTTCGTAATATCTAAAGTGAATCGATTCATTTGATGGTAGATAGCTTTAGTTTTCCGCACTTGTATCATCCAAACTCTCCACTGCCTGCTTACTGCACGTAGAGACTTGCAACGGTAATATTTGGTTTTTGTTAGAACCTGTAAAATGAAAACCTTTGAAAATGCATACTAATGGTTACGGTGTAATGTTTAATATATAGAATCAAAGGTTGGCGTGTTTGAGTGCCACTATTGTAACTAGATTGCAACCGAAATACGCAAATCCGCGGCGATGACGTCATATTTTATAAGCACGTGATACGTACTTCGGGGAACATGGTAAGCCATTAATCTTGGGTGTTCTAACAAGACAATTGCTAAGCAAAGTCAGAATCAAAAGCGTTCGGGCAGCCCAAACATTCTGACTCTCTTAACTCCTACACCAAAAAGGAAAAATCGAGTGAAAAATTAACAGTAAAATATAATAAATATGTGTGGGTGGACATCTCACACAACGCCATCTAGCCCCAAACTAAGCAAAGCTTGTACTATGGGAACCAGATAACTGATACAATACTTAGATACTTTTTGTTTGTAAATACATACATAGAATACAATATAACACCCAGATACAGAACAAACACCTATGTTCATCACACAAATGTTTGTTCTGGGTGGGAATCGAACCCACGACCCACAGTTCAGAAGGCAGGGTTACTATCAACTGAGCTATCGAGCCAGACAAAAGCCAAAAGCCCAAGTAAGTAAGTTCATAAGTGGTATTTTAGACCATAATGAAAAACATTTTATAAAAATACTTCTAATTTCATAATACTTGCAAGAATGATATCAGAAACTATGATAATAAGCTATAAACGTAGAAGTTAATAGAAATGATAGTAACCTCCTCCAAATCCAGTACGCGTACTTGTATTTTTTGTAACATAAACATTCGCTCTTCATATGTTTCCGGGCAAGGATATAAGTTTATTCTGAATCCGGTAAATACTTTCTCCATCCGCGAGTAAAGCGTTTCACCTTGACAGATAGCTAAGAACGCCACCTTCCTAATATCACCTCCCTAAAATAATAGTCCTAGTTAAATGTACGAACACATGGACCACTATTGAATGCTTAACACAAGATACATAAAAGAGATAGATATGTATTGCTTAAGTTTATTAAAATTAGTTTGAGAAAATTTTTCTTTGCATTTTGTGCAAGAGCTCATCTCTATACAAAAGCAATAGAACGAGTTGCATATTTGACGTTAAAATTTCGAGACTGGAAATGCTTGGACCAACGTTGTATCCTTATTGCCAATTACAAGACTTAATTATACATAAAAAGTTCGTAATCAAAATAAATATGATATTTTCAGTCATTTTAATACTTTTTGAAAAATATACAAATTTGCCGTTATTTTCACGCATTTTCATAATAAAAGAAGAATGATTAATATATTGTCTTTAAATGCTTCCCAATAACCATGCCTAGTTTAATACAAACAGCACAACCAAGAAAGTTGGATAAATTCAAAATAACAAAAAAAAAAACTTATTATATTGAGTTAGTCAACCCAATTTTTTGATAGTTAATTTATAAATTAATATTTGTACTTACTGTGTATGGGTCCTTTAAGACTTCATCATATTCGGCCTGCCGATAATAGATGTTTCCATGGGAGATTCTCCATAACATCAATTCAAAAGGGAAGGATCTGGTCCTACGCACAACTCCTGTCATAACGAAGAGCCGGCTAGCAGAACCAACCAAGTCACCGCCTCCGGTCTTTACACCTCTACAAACGGCATAAGAACCCTTATTCCATAAAGCATATATAAGCGTATAGTTAGTTTGGCTTTAAGCATTGATGTGACAATTCATCCACTGACGGACTGCAGAATGTACGTTGGTAGGTGTGAGGAAAGCAATAGTATATTCTGTAAGAGATCTTATAGAATTATCTGCCGTATACCAAGCCAGGCCACCAGGCTATCTTTAGTGAGTAGAAATCTCAAAGAAACCGTCTGCATCCTCATTGATGCCTTCTTTCTTTCATTATTATATAGCCAATGGTCAGTTATCTTACTACTTACGACAACAACCTGGCAAACGATTTGTTAAGAGCGGCAAGTCAAGCTTGACTATAAGCGACACTACAGAACCATCCAGAGAGAAGGATCAAAAATTGTATCTTAGAAAAGAGAAACGGGTTTTTGGCGGGAAATCGAAAAACATTGCGTCACCGCATTGTATTATTTTCCAAAACTTGTGTTATTTTCAGTTTTAGTGCATAAATTGGTGGCATTCTATTCGTTAAGTGCTGGATTAAAACTTCAAGTAAAGTTGCCACCACTTTACTAGGAGTATGACTTTGACTAGACTATGACTTGACTTGATGACTTCGACTATGACTTGACACATATTTGCGTGAAATATCATTAACTTGATAAATTATCAATTTCTTGACACTGGCTAAATACACAAAAGTGTGGAGCCAAAACATAAAAAAGACAAACCTAGAGACCATAAAAAATGCAAATCACATTAATCCATTATCCAGTACCAAATTACAATATTAAGTACATATTGTCAATATTTGGAGTTTTAACATTACCTGGAAAGAGTAGTTTCTATCCCTAAATCCGTGCTTCCCAACATAGGCCCTATGGTATTCAAGACGTAGCGCATTTCTTTCATTTCCAAAAGATCTTGCATAAGGTTAGCCTGATTTTCCGACAGTTCATATATATCGTTCTCCCATTTATCGATCAAGTTCTGTAAAATAAAATAAATAGTAATGTTAAACAATTACACCTTAGCGGAATATTAAAACGTCCACAAAACAATCAATCCAAAAACGGAAATGAGATTGGTTTGGCAACATAATTTCCAACTTCACTTGAATCTACGAATATGGAAACAAAAATCCACAAATGTGACTTGTATCTGCGGTCATTTCTCTACTGCGTAACATACATTAATTCAAAAGTGAATTCACCTATGAAATTACGTAGAATTTTATAATAATCTCAATGTATACATACCTCATACATAACCATTTCGGTAGGGTGAATGGGCAGAGGTTCCTTCAGTGGTTCAATGGGGACTATATTTTCTTTCATCATTTCACCATCAACGAACCGTAGCTTCCTCTCCATATCAGCACAACGACACACCTCTGTTATATAGTTCTTTAAGTATGGCGCCACTTCTTCATTCATCTGTACAATAGAATTTGCAGATTATAAATGTATTTACATAAAATGTTTTGATGTAGTTATGGCAAGATCCCTCTAGAGAACACAGAAAAATTTAACGAAATACCTTAGATTGCAATCTCATATTAACATAGAAAAGAAAGAATATAAGCTTTAAAAAAATTATGACCAATACCAACATCTATAAATTGAACGCAACCCATTTGTCCTAGATGCGTCATTGTTTCAAATGCAGCTTCTGGTTGCAGAAACATTTCGCAATAAGACATCTTATCAGTCCTAAACATTTTGCTGTAAAAAATAATAATAAAAGCAATTAGAATTAAAACTTTGTTAAAAATATTCTTGCGCCACCTAAAACATAAAATCACAAGGCTGATCTTTCGGATACAGAATAAAATATTTTTGTGGTTACAATAATAATAAATAATAATAATATGTGTGGACATCTCACACAACGCCATCTAGCCCCAAACTAAGCAAAGCTTGTTTTATGGGAACCAGATAACTGATACAATTACTTAGATACTTTTTTGTTTGTAAATACATACATAGAATACAATACAACACCCAGACACAGAACAAACATCTATGTTCATCACACAAATGTTTGTCCGAGGTGGGAATCGAACCCACAACCCACAGTTCAGAAGGCAGGGTTACTACCAACTGAGCTATCGGGCCAGTCTAATAAACAAATATTTGTAGACAGCTCGCACAGAAACATATAGTACCAAAATAAGCAACGCTTGTACTATGGAAACTAGATAACTGATAGAATACTAATTTAATTTTTGTTTATAATTACATATGTACATATAGAGTACAATATAATACCCAGCCTCAGCACAAACACCAGGGGGGTGATCACGAAACATTGATTGCAATGCAACAGGAGAAACTTCCATACTAACTATGCACATAAACTGCGTGTTCAAACTGTCAAATCCATACAAATTTGTGTTTCTATTGGTTGCAATCGAGTTACGTGATCGCCCAGCTGGTCGTCGGTTGGGTCAATGTGTACGAAAACTGAAATGAGGCAGGTGAAATAAAGTTAATACTTGGTATTGCTAGGCAAATAATTGGAATTAAACTTTGTAGGTGGGTACTTATTAAGGTATTGCCTTGAGTATAATAGGTGCTTTGAATAGGATTCATTAGGCTCTGAAAGGGCTCAAAGCACCTACGTAATCCTAGATAAAACGATAAAAATGTTAGAAGGCTTAGACATTGACATAAAATATATTACCCAAATAAATAGGGCGAATTCTATGCAGTCTAAAGGGTAATATGTAGTATGTAGGTATACATCTATCTTTTACTTAATGAAGGATTAATGAAATTAATGTAAAATAATATACCTGGCTATTTTAAAACGGCCACTTAATGGAAGAAATAATATTTTTCACATAACTTTATACGTCACATTTTTTGCCGAAAACAAAAACTGATTTTGATATACCGTTTTTTTACAATCTTCTTTTTTCAATCCTCTTTTTTTTTGTCAATTACCTGCCAAGAAGTTTTTGCACTGATAATATTCAACCTGTTTACACAAAGATTTAAAAATAGAATGGGGAAAGAAAACATTCATCGGAGATCTATGAAATTATTATTTCTTATGCCTAATTATATTGGCTAAAACTAAAATGTATCACAGCAAAAAGCATCATAATATGGTATAAGCCGCAGAGTTCAAACTATATCCTATCCCATTAGAGGTAGGTGCAGCTGAAAACATAAAAAACTGAGAAGAACAGAGTTCGTTTTGTTGTTAAAATATGAAATATCACTGAACTCTAAATACGCGTACTTGTGTAGAAGCTCAGTGATGAGATATGGATTAGTATTTACCCAAGGAGGTTTGGTTTTCCTCACTACCCCTGACGCCATACAACGCTTATTGGTTCATGTTTCATGGCATTTCAAACATGATGATTTCAGTTACTAGCAGTGGTAAGACCAAGTGGTAGTTATTAGTATACTAGCTGTTGCCCGTGAATTTGCATGAGAGGATATACTGTTATAATAATAATAAAAAGTAATAAAGTACAGAGCGTATAAAGGAAAGATATGTAAATAGGGGGAATTCTGTGAGAAAGATATGCATGTAGAGAGAAAGAGAGACAATACAATGTTACTCGTATACAAACCAGTATGAATGTACCAATATACCTTCATAACGAAATACGTAACTAATTTAAATAGGGTGAATTCTGTGGTTTGTTCCCTTTGCATTTTTTGTGATAGACAAGATACATTATAAGTCTATATTTCAGTAGGTACTATGTTGATTTTTGATTGTTTCTTTTCCAGGTATCCTCAAGCCGGAATCCGTGTTTGGTAATACTATCACGTCCACAGCTTCTTACGCGAGGAAGCTCAAATACCGCGCTACCATCATCTTCCTCACATTCAACATGTGTCACTGGAGCAGTTGTACCAGCAGCCATGCTCCGTTACTTCAAGAAGCTGGGACAGCTCGGATAGATGCTGGCAGAACGATGTGCACAATACACCTCAGACACCCTCTGTGGTATGGTGGTTGAGCAGGCCGGCTCATAACCTAAAGGTGGCGGGCTCGATTACCACAGCAGGACAAGTGCACAGTATTTGTGTATAGGAAAAAAACGCAAATACTTGTTCTGAGTCTGGGTGTTGTGGGGCCATGGTCGTAGTTCCTGGGTCCCTAGACACAGGGAACCCTAGTTATTGTCAAGGATCTATGTATGTGATCGTCGAACGTTATTATTATTATTGTTATATTACATCGAAATCAATGCAAGACTTATAACTCCTATGTAAAGAAAAGAATGTATACTTAATTATTCTGCAATCCTAAATTACTTCTTAATTGATCACCGTCACAAGTGAAAGTGCTGAAAGCGCATAAACATTACAAAATCGTTCACATGCCCAGAATCATTATACTTACGAGTATGTATCTTTCATCCACAAATCAACAAGCACCTGCGAACACAATCGATTACTGGCGTCCGTTGATACGGGCGCCAGTAAACCAGTCACAGTTAAGCGGTAATAGGGCAGTAAATCATCTGGAAAAATGATCGAATCCCCGCAAGTGCGGTCGATACAAGAATCAAGCACTTGAACAAGACAATCCCTAAAAGCTACAATTAATAAGTCGTGGGTAAACAAATTTTATTTTTACTGATGAGCAGTAATTAAAAACAAAAACTCCTCAATGAATTTCAAATTCATCGCAATTTGGTGTTATATTGAAAACTAGCTTCTGCTCGCAGCTTCGCCCGCGGCGTGGCCTATGGGAAAATAATTCAACCACCCATTTCACCCTCTTAAGGGTGGAATTTCGAAAAATCCTTTCTTGTCGGGTGCCTACGTCATAACATGTACCTGCGTGCCAAATTTCAGCCCGATCCGTCCAGTGGTTTGGGCTGTGCGTTGATAGATCACTATGTCAGTCAGTCAGTCACCTTTGAAATGAAATGAAATTGAAATGAAATGATATTTATTTCGGAAAAGAAAAAATTGAGTTATATATATTTAGATTTCTACGAAGGTAGCTAAAACGTATGAATGTATAGGTCCATGCTAAAACAGCCTTTCCACGGTGCGTACGATTTCACGCACGGCTGACGACCACGGACGGCTACGCACCACACACAAGGCTCTTCCAACGGGGCGTGTTGGTCTTGAGATTCAAAGCTATTTTTTTATTCCAAAATGAAATAGAATGTGTTGTTGCAAACCTGCGGATCTTTGAAGTTACCGACTTGCTGCGGATCGGACGTACCACACCAGACGTGTCTGCGCTACCACGGACGATACTCTTCACATGGTGCGTCGGTTCGGGCTAGCCGCGTCCGTCCGCAGCATCACGCACCATGTGAAGCCAGCTTTATATGTAGGTAAATCACAATAATTTTATTTTGTGCGGAACTTGTCAGTTTATCAAACCATTATGGGTAAACGATCTTTTAAAATACATCAGATAAAAAAATATAGAATTAATTATATTATAGAACTTCTCAATAACAAATGGCTTACATAATAAAATCCTACAATCTTTAGGAATTAATTTATGGCAATGAAGATTATTGGAAATAGCTACGCCGGTAAGTGAAGATTATATTCAATAGAACTTCCATGAAATTCAACCGAAATAGTTTATCGGGAGAACTCTATAACGTTCCTTTATTTGTCCATCCAGCCCTATGTCGCAGTGTAACACGCCTGAGCACATGTGAATAGTTAGCTTACTTTTATAATCCTTTTCAAATAGGAAAGCACCTGTGGATTTTATGAAATGTTAGCTATCAAATCACAAAACAATTTTAGTTGTCTATACGCTAATATGCCATGGCCGTGTGGTCCCAGCGGTGTACAAATACGATCAGCCCATCTCTTCCCGTGGGTCCTGTAAGAGCCGGATAAGGGAATATCCAGGGAATGGCCAGCTGCATTCTCCTTGGTGTATTGAAATCTTTTGCGATCACTAACGTGCCTGCAAACTGTGGCGATTATGGCTTATCCCTATGATATGCGTCTAAAGTCCAAAATAGCGTAAGACTTGTTCAGCATTGGACGTCTTCCGGCTCTGATAAGTGATTTACGCCAATCCTTAAATATCGCATTCTTTAAATACCGATTAAAAATTGTTTTACGTAACTTACCGAACACTTGTATAATACCTAGCTAAAATGCTTTCTATCGACTGGCTATAAGTCACTTCCTGTTTGAAAAGGATTAGATGAACTACTGTAATAAATATACTGTGCCCGTGTGTTCTTCTGTTATTCTTCGACCTCCTGGGGCTCTGGCACTGGAATAATTTACAGCTTCCGAACTTAGTTTTGAGGTGGGCCAGGTACTCCCTTGAGACACTAGGCCTATTTTCTCATCGTACATACGTATATTAGTCAATTATTATACTTTGCTTTTGTTGCGATGTTTCACGTACATTAAAAGCAAAAAAAAAAATTCCAAAGTATGTAAATACAATTCCGAACCGTCTTAAAAATTACTTAATGAACAATGCTAAACGTTGCATGTATATCATGTGCCAATAATAGGATTGCTTAACAAACGAGTAATCAATATTTTTAGAGCTATAGTGTTTCTTTGAGAGTGGAGAAAAGGATTCTGTATAGAATCCTGAGTGTTTAAAATATATCACTCGAACTTAAATTTTAGCATCCTTTATGATAAAATAAATAAACTACAAATGCAACTTATTTGTATCACATTTTAGCGGCCAAGCACATTTTAAGGCATTTTTATTCTTTATTAATATACTTCTATTGTCACAATTTGAGGAAGACATAATTTTTTTAGAAAACTAAGTTTTGTGTAAACAGGCGTATTTAGTATTCTATTACCTATGATTTATCAAACAACCTGTTACTTTTCATATAATGTTCGTGTTTGATCTCTTTGGTGATTGAAACTTTTAGTAACAATATCCACATTAGAAATTCAAATCACTTTCCGGATTTAAAAACAAATATAGTTTCTGTTTACGAAGAACAAGCTAATTTTAGCCTTTTTTTAATATTTAGACATTCTGGTAAAAATGCCCCGGAAAATCGTCAAGTCTAACGTCTACTTGATACCAGACGTTAGACTTGACGATCTAACCGACTTGTACAGTAAGCGACGCAGGGCAATATTATGATCGAATAAATAATATTATATGCTTGATTTTTGACATGGGTGATTTAAAAAACCAATCCCTTCATTGGTGAATATGGAGGAACAAATACGATTTCACTGGCCGTATACAGCTGTTATCCGCATTGTCTCCCGCGGAGTTATCGCGATAAAGTTAAATAAAAATTATCACCATACCAATTTCATATTGACTCCCAATTAAGTAGTTTGAGATGGTTCATTAGAAAAAAGTAAATAAGTATACAGAGTTACTTTCGCATGGAAGTAGGTACGGATATGCTACCAGCAACGTCTACTTGCCCCCACTAAAAAGGAAAATAAGTGCTCCGGTGCTGTTTATCGTTTATTTTACGACATGAATTGTGATCAAATGGCCATATGCAATAATATTTTCCAGTATCATTAAAAAAATATTGCGATGTTAGAATCGACATTGTGGGATCCAGCTTTGATTTTTACTGGTAAATTGATGTAGTATTTCTATATATACTTTTACATTATTATTTTGCATCGAGTATGCATAGATGTTTCCACTTGCTTTCCACATCTTTGTGAATTTTACTCATTACGCTCTAAACGTTAATTGTTCACCGAGCTTTTCCGACGAGGAAATCATTTGGAACAAAAGTCAGTATATTTCTGTGTTGCTCACGGTTAAACATAGTCTCGCCCACGCTGCTCAGGCGCCGTACCGCGGTTCTCCGGCGGCCCAGTACCATCTGCTTTCTCGACGCCTGAACACGCACCAGGTTAGTCAATTTTTTTATTACTGCCTAGTTATTTACTTCTGCGAAATCCTTTCAAAAACTTAAGAGCTGTGCGACGCTGTTTTATTGAGTGCATTGTGTATATTCGGTATGTTACGTAGAGCGCATTCCCAATTTAAATATCGAATAGATCGTTAACAGTAATGTGTTACGTTCGAGTTTCCAAATCGTGATTATTTTTAGCTATGCCGTTGAATTTTCCGAGTGCATATCACAATACGCTATGTCAGACAAAACCGGGTTTTCGATACTAAAAATATCCCATATCGAATGTTTGCGAATTCTATTTTGGAATTGTTTCACTATACGCGCACGCGTCGGTCGCGGGGATCGTCCATCACGACGGCATGATCGATTACAGCCCGTGTTCGAATCAGTAGCATCCTTTTACATTTAAATTTGTAACATTACTTATCGCAGATAACATATCTCTATAGTAAACATTGAGCTGTTTATAACCATAATAAAAATGAAAAAATATCAATGAATATTGTCTGAATGTGATGCCAAGATTTCACATGGAAGCTAAATTGCTTGTCAAATTAATGCCTCCGCTTAATTTTTTCTGGTTTTGTAGATTTTGGCTTCCACAACAGGATGTTACGAACAGTTTGCCTTTGCATTAGTGCCACGGAAATTTTAATTTACTAATGCTTTTACACCAAATATAGGCTCCTTAGGCTCCTGGTTACCACTAAATGGACCACCATTAATTTCACCGTTGTTGAACATATTGAGCGAAAACAATGATATCAGTTCGCTCGGCTAATCAAATAAAACAAATATACCGTTGTTCAATGTTGGTTTTCGTTATTGAAATGCTGAACAGTCAATATGAAAGCTAAATTGAAGGGGGAGATAATTAAAAAAATGAATACGCCTTTGTGCCGTCTACCTAATACAAGGCACCATATTTTTTTTGTGGAAATGTAATTAATTTTTTTTCATAATTAATAATTAACGTTACCTACTCGTATGTTTGGCATAACTGTTTAAGTACCTTTATAACATTTAAGATAAGTAAAATCTTAATATAAAAACACAACCCTAAGTAAAATCTTCTATTGATTGATATTTCAACCTAATTGTCGAAGTTTGTTAAGTTGAATATAATAAACAACAGATAGAAAACTTTTTATTGTTTCACCGATTAACATTTATTACTACTTTAAAAAATAATTTTCTGTAGTAATAATGGGTGATCTTATCAAAGACAGTGATCTCTTCCAGACTAATATACCTTCAGAAATAATTGGCTTGTCGTATGACTTGCTGTCTTCCTTAAGCACCGCTAATTGTGTGCGTTGCACTTAATTTAACAGAAGACAACTTTCGAGAAGTCAGTGCTTTGTTTATTGAAATCTATTTGTACCTATATTAGATTTATTGGGTCCAGTAACAGGTCTACACTTTCCCTGATTGGCTACTTTAATTAATTGACACGTAATGACGTCATCGCAGTCCACTCAAAGCTCAAACAAAGCTGCAAGGGATCATTTAATACTGTTGAGTAGGACGACATAAGCCCTGAACTTCTAAACAGTTACGTAGAACTCATCGTTCAGTATTCACTATCGACTTATAAACTGCTTTGTAGGGATAACATTCAATACTGCTCTTTGATACTTATGCATGCCTGAGTTCTAAGAAACCGCTTCGCTCTCGCAGATTAGCTTTTACCAAAGCTCTGTTACGAGACTGACTCCGAGTTCGTTCATAATTGAAAGTTTCAACGGATAAACTGCACTGTTAGAGGATGCTTTGATTGAACATTTTAAGATATACATTTTATTCCTTTGTATGTGTACAATAGATACTATTAATGCTATGATCGCCATCGAACTCTAACAACACAGTTACATTGCCTGTGAAAATAAATAATGGAATAGGCATTCAAACTTTGCACTGAGTACACTACTTTGTTTATACGTATTACTTTGTTAGTACAAACGCAATGCAATGCCTTTAAACTTAAAAAAGCAAAATTAGGTGCAGTCAGCTAAACTATGTAACTTTCCCCATTACCTAACGATTGGTTAACTTTTATGCAGTGGTCGAATAAAATTGGACTCGCTCACAAACCGGAACTCGTTTTCCCTAAGTTCCCGATAATTTGTAGTGAAATAAAAATATTCTGCAATTTGGTAACAATGTAGTTACCAAACAATACCCAATGAGTTTATGCGCCCTTTTTGTATTTGATGCGAAAGCTGGCTGAGGTTTGATGAATCATAAATATATGATATTTCTGATAATTTTGTGTGAAATATTTGAATGATATTGTCATCTATATATTTTCCCAGATACTTTTATTTAAATATCAAACCACTGAACTGATTTTTGATTATGATGAAGTTTTTTTGGGATCAATCTAAACCTAGGTATATCTTTAAAACAAAAAAAGAGAATTATCGATGGCGGAGTTCTAAGGTAACATACATTCAAATAACTGCAACCACATTGAAAACCTCATCGTTTTTTAAGTCGGTTAAAATCTATTATAAAACAAGCTTCACGTAACTTAAATTTACGAGAAGAACGATGCGTTTCGTTCCGATGTAGGTAATTACAGTCAACATCATACCTCTAATAAATTTCCAAAACCCATGTAGGATCTATATTTGATCTATCCCATATTCTATGAGCTTGTAATGATGAAAATGAATTGTCAGGCAAATTACCTGAAGAATAGTAATATTTACTTAACCTTTTGCGAGAATAATGATTTCTATATAAATAAAAATTAAATGCTCTTCGCACAAAGCATTACTTTAGAACGGCTGGAACAATTTACTTATTAAGCAGCAGCTGGTACAAGTACTAGCCGCCTCCTTATTCACTCATGAATAAAAGGTATCCTATTCATAAAAGAGCGCAAAATCTCTTTTCTAAATTTCATTCAAATCCATTCCGCTGTTGCGGCATGAAAAGAGCACAAACGCACACACAAACTTTCGCATTTACAATATTAGTGTGATGTGATAATAAATCATATTTGACCTTACCTTATGATGTTTTAAGTTTTTCCTACATTTTTGGATATAAATCTTGAAAATAAAACTGAAACCGTTGCGCTTACATCCTTCCACAGAATATAATCAAACATGAGTCGTGTTGGCCGAACCAGGCGCACCCGCGTCTACGATTGCAACTACAACAAAGGCGAGAGCTATTATCGCCCAGTGCTGGACCGGTTGGATGGGAAGACACCTCTGGCTAAGGAACCAGAACGCGATCACGTTAGATCCGACGTAGAAAATCGCATCAAGAACGCTTTGGAGGAGATTGAGGCACCGCAAGATGACTTCTTCGACTCGAGGGGAGCGCGCGCGCAGAGAGGCAGGCCGTTGTCTTCCGCGTTCGAAGACGATGAGCTGTCTGAAGATGTAAGTTAAAAAAAAAACATATTTTTAAATACACCTACGCCATTTTACAACTAAAGACGTCGACGAAAATCTGAGTAATTTTCTCATTAAGATTCATATATTTTCTATAGAAAATTTTACAAACTTCCTCAAATTACACAAACAACAAAAATTTAAGCAAGGAAATTATTACTCTTAAAATCTTCTTTAGCAAAAGATTGACTTAAATAGGTACGTACGAGTATGATATATGCATTACTGTCTATATTGATTACATCGGTAGCTCACACATCTCCGTGTAGCATCTCATTCTCGTCGGGTTTATTTGCTATTTGCCGATAAAACGAACTCAAAGTACTATAGTTTATTAATGTAAACTATTGTTGAGAATGTGTTAGAAATGTACGCTCCGAACACAATATGTCTAGGAAAGCTAGTCTAAAAGTTATTTCATGAAATATTTCGTTTCGTTTGTAATCCAAGGCGTATTATACTGTAGCGGTATTGCATTCTAACTTGTATGTTACATGGGTGCGAAATTTTCATATAGAGGAACATCGGAATTTCATAACTTTGATTCAATGGTCTACGGAGTTGGGATCAAATTCGGACGGATATTACATATTTCATATTTTATGGTAATACACTACAAACCAGTTCATGTTTTTGTGTGTACCTGCAATTCTGTCTCGATTTCATTCAATGATTAAAATGGATTCAATGATTTTAAAATGATGAATTGAACTTACGTTCAAATAACGACTGTAAACATAAAAAAGCCAAAATTTAATACTACGCATAGTTTCCTATATATAATATGACTAATACATGTGCTTATTAAGGGGATCCATAAATAGCCTACGGAGTTTAGAGGGGTCGAATCTCACTCAACCTCACATAAGGGAAAGTGAGTCTCGACAAACCTCAAGTAATTTTTTTCATGCAAGAAATTGTACTGGGTTGCTAGAAAGCTGAGGTATATTATAAATAAAACATATTTCTCCACTACAATGGTTAAATCCAACACAAAAATATTTATCACATTCATAAAAGCGCCACAAAATAGTTTAAGTTTTACTCACTGTAATTCTGAGCTGTCGTGAATATATTGATTAGTACCTATTTTTTGAAATTAGTTGGGTTAGCGGCAATAATCTGCATTTTGAAAAACCTCACATGAGTTAAGATCAGGGGAGGTCGAACCTAATCTCACGACATCTTACCAAAAAATGAAGAACGGACAAAAAATCGCCAAAACCACCTCATACAATTTATGGAAGGCCTTAGCTATACCTCCACATTTATTTAGAGATGCCCTTTTTAATTATCATACATTACCGGTTCCAAAAGGTACAAATGAGCTGTTTAAGTATATTCTCAGCTCTTGTTGCCAGTTCGCTGTTATTATTAATGCAAACCAACAAATATATTTATGGCAATCATTATAATAAAAACAACGCTGAAATAATGACATTAAGAAAAAACATTTTCGTAATAAAATATTTTGTTATCAAATCGGGCTTTGATCGTAAACATTCTGTATTGAGTAAAATGATGGATTTTATAAGGGACACAAAAAGTTTCAACATCTTACGTTGCTAATAAGGGTATTACACGTTGGTTTATGATTTTCGGGAGAATTACTAAAAGTAGGTACTTTCTCAAAAAAAAAACATGCTTACGTTGTTGTTGAATATAAAAACCATCTCGTTTAATAAAAAGTAAGTTCTATGAGTTGTTAACCAATAGAGCAAAAGGAGCATTAACATTAACATTCATTGTTGTGTATAGATTACCTGCAGTATATAAATACTGTAGGTAATCTTAGATTCAAATAATCTTAGATTACCTACAGTATTTATATACTGCAGGTAATCTTGGATGACTATAGCAAACAATTATCTTTTCCATGGCCTCATTTATACCAGGCCATGGAAAAGATAATTGTTTGAACTAGTCTCAGTAGTCTTATGCCAATATAATAAGTATTGAGCAAACCGTGTGTGTCGTAAATCGTTCATATCCAGGATGTCCGAGATAGGAATCCACTTTCATACTAAATGTAAATGACTCCGATAGTGACAAACATCGTCAGTACTCGTGTATAGCTTATACATTAAAATTCATAGTTTTATTCCCTTCTTTCTGTGTAGTTGCCGATTAGCTCAGGTGTCAAAATTATTAATCTGGCGTGAAGGCTTTAGGGCTACGGTCTTATTACAGCAGCCGGTACCGATGACGAAGTACAGTAGCGCTCTTTTGTAAATACCACTTTTTGTAGCTGTCATCCATCAAAGTAGTTCGCAACGAATGTCTATCGATCTATTGAGAACGACTACTAGATCTTAGCTCGTTAGTTTTACTTATAATCTAACATCAAATTAATTTTTATTTATTTCCTTAATTTTGTTAATTAATTCCTGTGTCAAGTTTTTGACTTTATAGAGTGTAATATGACTGATTGTTATACTGACACATTTTATCATTGAGTTTGCTTTACTGTGCGTATTGGTTTTGTGCAAAAAATACACGATTTTCCACTGTAATCCACTGAACAAATCCATCAGTGAATATTTTCCTACTCATTATCGAGATCCATCAATGGATTAATCCAACCTGTGTAAGTAGGTATACATAACTCTTCTTTCGATGAGCGTTTATAGCATAGATAAAACATCGTTCCAGTTTATAAGGTACCATTATAAATTGTTTGAAACGTTTAAAATTAAACATGACACGATCAAAAGTCAGTGTTATAGAATCGGAAGGCGCTGCCAAGGATTACACAAACTCTATAATTAAACTCGGTATACAACTGAAGTATAATTTATGATTGTAAACAGACGAAATATATGCAATACCTACGTCAATAAAACGTAAGCAAGAGTCAGATACACGCGTAATTGTATATTTGGAATGCAGACAAATATAGAATGAATGCAATGCAATCGTAGGCTACAAATAGGCACTTATACATTTTAATCATTGCATTAAATGTGTATAATGTATCTTTAGAAGTATTCGTTTTATCTATATCATTTATTCTATGTATATTGTGTATATAATTATTTAATTCACACAAAGTTATTTGTATTATTGTATTATTATTTTTTATTAAGTTCTGTTTAAGTTTGATTATTTAAGGTACACTCGTTTGCTTACTTTCTCATTATTTCTTTTCGTTTTTGTAATAAGTATGTAATTATCACTGTTTTAAATCAGGCTGAGTGCATGTGTGATTGGATTATAGAATTGTTCACTGTGTCATTTTTAAATCATGTTGCTTTATAATGTATTTTCTATGATCTGTTATGTGCACCTATAAAATAAAATAAAATAAAATAAAATCGTACACCTTTTTATGTTATAACTTAAAAGTAGAAACAATTCAGAAACAAAAGTCGTAATGCTTATGTGTTGGAGATTTATGTCAGTAATTCTGTACGTCTCGGTGAAATTAATAAACAATAAGCATTTTGATATGTTTTTTGATTTAATATATAAAAGTAAGCACCTGCATGGGAATGGTGCGCACATACGCTTTTTTGTACCATTTATCTTTACTGAATTCAAATTAGATGAAAAACTCTAACTATAATATATATATGGGGTGCACATAAAGTTTCCGGAATGATCAAAAAAACACTATTCATTGTTATGTTTATTATATTACTAGTAGACCCGCCCCGGCTACGCACGGGTTAATTGTTTGACACCCTAAACCTGTTCAAAAGAATATTTCTTCTTTTTTTTCTTTTCTCACCTAAAAGGTGCCCTCTCTAGACCTCCACGAACATTTCAAGACCAAGATAAGATAATACCGTTCAGCCGTTTTAGCGGGACTAACGAACAGCAATTGATTTTTGTATATATAGATTTATTAGCCTTGCACTTTAATAGACCACTGTCTCACCTGATGGTAAGTGACGACGTGGTTGATGAGGAAACATGCTTGCCTAGAGGATACCAGTTCACTCTTGCCTTGAAAACTCCTAAATTATATTTTTCAAAAAACAGAGGCACTGGGAATTTGTCCATTCTTTCCCCGTCTGTGTTAAAGCGAAACGCTTTGTGCGCTTGATCTTACAGAACTCGTCAATAACTTTCGGCAAACAAATAGTCATTTATACCAATCACTATTCATGTTACGAAAATTTTCCAAAGCATAAGTAGTCACATATCCAGTTTTGTAATAAAGAAGCAATCATTCGCTTAGATGGCAACTTTGGACGCGCGCCTCTTTGGTTGGTTTTGGCTCATCTTAAAAGATCCATACGCTCGATCGCTGCTTTGTTCTGGGATTGTAGCAATAAATCTATGTTTCGATACCTGTATCTACAACTCGCACAAATTTGATGCCCCTTCGTTGAATCTGGTAACCATGGCATTGCACCAAGTAATGCAGTCCGTTTTTTTTTGCTCATGTAGCTAAATTTGGTGGGATCCACCAAGAGCACATTTCCTTCACACCCATCAAATAAAAATAAAAATCAATCAATTATTTAAAACTATGGCAAATAATATCAAGTTTGAAATTTTTAAATAGTAATTTCATTAAAAAACGTAAAAAAGACCATTGCATTACAGCACAGCTAAAAGGTACTAATCTAAATATTACATCATTATAAATTTACAGCATTATAAATATAAAAACACAATATTGTCGAATGGCCCTAACTATTCACCGGCGACGCGGCCGCCAGTTTCTGTGTTAGCTACCCACCGACCGATCGCGAACTGGCTCCTCTGATGCAAGTACCTACATGAAAAATATATCAGAAAATTGATGTGCGATGCTTGCATCTTGTTAAACTTTCAAGGCTACGCCCAACGGCACCTTAATTGTATAATATTATTGTATTTTCTCTATAAGTGATTTATTCTTTGAGAAATAAAGTCGTAAACCGTATATATTTGTGTAGAATTTATTGTATTTGACTCATTGCTATGCTTAAAGATGCTCAAATCTCAAGGTCACACACCTGTCTGTTTCGATCATATGGTACACAGCATTGATATTTTTGCTGTTCATGATGGTGGCTGAGCAGCCATCACGAAATTCGTCACTGAGATTGACGATCAGAACGATCAAGCCTTCTGATAAATTTTATAAAATATAATCGGGAGTTTTGGCGGGAAAACGAAAAAGATCGCGTCGCCGCATTGTATTATTTTCCGAAACTTGTGTTATTTTTAGTGTTAGTGCATAAAATTGGTGGCATTTTATTTGTTAAGTGCTGAATTACAGGCATGAGTGTGGGAAAGTGGTATAATGATGGTAAAACGTATCTTTTCGTGTTGTTTCCAAAACTCCATGGAAGCTTCAAGTAAAGTTGCCACCACTTTACTAGGAGTATGACTTTGACTAGACTATGACTTGACTTGATGACTTCGACTGTGACTTGACACATATTTGCGTGAAATATCATTAACTTGATAAATTATAAATTACTTGACACTGGCTAAATACACAAATGTGTGGAGCCAAAACATTTAAAAAAAAAATATATATATATATATATAATCACACTAATATTATAAAGACGAAAGTTTGTATGTGTGTGTTTATGTGTATGTTTTTTACTCCTTCACGCTCAATGCTGAATGAATTCGAATAAAACCCGGTACCAAGATACTGGATGGCTTATACACTGGATTAACATATAGGCTACATGTTATCCTGGAAAAGTGAAATTTTCCCGTAGGATAAGCAAATAATCCAAATACTTTTTATACGAGGGTAAAACCGCGGGGCGCAACTAGTATAAAATAATTCCAACTTTATAATACTATGCGCACCTTCATTTTTTTTTTAATTGTTTTCAATTATAACTGGTAAATTTGCGTTATATATGACCAAGCCAATATTGTATGCAACCAGACTTACTAAGCTGATAACTAATTTTATTTGAGAACTTAAGGGTACTTACAAATTGGTGGGCTCCAGTCTCCAACCAAATTCAATGAAAAAGTAAAATTATTCAAATTATTCAAATTATTGAGTTTCTGACACCGATTTATTTATTTTTTTATCCAAAAGTATCGGCCAAAGAGCAGCTCAGCACCGCACAGCACAGCTTAATACTAACTTAAGGATCGTTTTATTCAATATTATTATTCTTAATGAATTGGCAGATCATGTCGATTTTAAGATGTACAAGCATTACATAATAATACGCACTATGATATTCGTAATTTTTAAACCCATGTACTTAACTTTATTTAACTATTTTAATCGGTTATCCTATTAGATAACCAGTCTTCTCTATCTTATCTGAGTCGTCATCAAAAATTTATTAAATTCAATCTAAATCTACAATTAAAATTACTAATGAAACAATATTAGTTTGATAAAGTTTCTCAACAGCCAAGCGGGATGGCGAAGTTAATAAAAGATTTAGTTTGTCTCACGTTACCACTAAGTTCTAAAACCTGTTCCCATTGTGGCTAGAAAACTTCTGGAACTTTGCCACCAATAACGCGAATCTGTGTTAACGCCTTACATTTATAATATTAATTAACAAAAGATTCTTGTTTAAATGCAAACATTTAGAGAGTAATGAATATTAATTCAATGATGTTTAAGTAATGATCAAAGGTCATTTTGATTTTTCATTATTATATTATGTATCGAATAAATAAATAAATAAAATAAAAAAATTGTCGTAGAGACGTTACATTATTGAACGGATATCAGTATGTTCGTTATTAATGCTTCTTTTATGTATGACGTAACAAAAGATACCTTTTCTATTTTCAGATCACAGAATCACTGAAGCGTCTACGCGCCGGCAAGAAGACGTCACGGTTTGCCGAGGACATCGACTTCGAAAATAGTGTTGCCAACCTCGAAAATCGGATGAGAATTTCGGATAAAATCCTCGAGACCGTCGGTATAGGCTCGTCTGAAGTCAGTGGTGCGAGGCGAGCACTACAAGAAAACGAAGAACGTACAGAGAAGCGCATCTCGCGCAGACTGCAGTCCGAAGATTCGCAGAACTCGCTCACTAAATGGACAGCTCTCAAAAGCTCAGAAGATGAAAGCGCCGCCTCTCAAAGGATGAAGGCGACCAGAGCTCGTCTTACTGACTTAGAAGATGAAATGTCAGAGCTGAGCGAGCGAACTGCGGCAAGAGAAAAACGGGCGGCTCGCCTCCGCGCTCTTGTTGCCGACTCTGACTCCGCCGATACCACCATCGCTGCTTCTAAGGTTACCATCCGCTCTGAGAAGGAGAAGAAGCAAGTCACTTTCTAAAAAATATTTGTATTTTTAATACTCTCTGTTCTAAAGCATGTTTCAGAGCAAAGTGAGTTGTCGTCGTGAGATAGATAAGTTTGCTAAGTGTATTCCTGCATTTGACCATGTACAATGATGCCAATGTCTATTTTATACTTGGGTAGAATAAAATGCTATGTGTTTCCCCGTTTTTATTTATTGAGTTTACCTTTACGAGTATGTTATGAAATCGAAGACTGAAAAAATTATATTGCAGTAAATAGTCTTTTGTATCTATCTATGCATGATATTTGAATATAAATAGTAGTTATGTAACTTACATTTCTTTTAGAATAGCTTTTTACCAGCTAGATCTATATTTCTTGGAAACCTTTATATAGTTTTCTTTCTCAGCTACGATAAGTCGATACACATCGAAGCAGAAACAAAATCTTCCTGTGGAGATTTGCTATATACGGGTCATCGCACCAACATCCTGTGTCTGCTAACTTATACTAATTTGCTACATGAATTCCACAAAAACTAGATAGCAAAAATAGAAAGGTGATATTAGAGTAAAAAAATCGGCTAGGTGTGTGTGGTAAAATGTTGTGACGAATAAAAATAATACCAATAAGAGTATAAATTAAGAATCACATTATAAATTGAAGTACTGTAATTACGTCAAGAAAAGCAATAACAAAGTTCAAAAGCTTGTGAAATGCCAACATGCAATTTACGTGCGCAGAGCAAATTAAGAAATAAATGTGAGTAAAGTGTTACTCTAATAATGTTGATCGAGTTGTAAGTAAAATCCATGCTCTAGAAGTACGAGGAAGAATTGATGTATAATAATTTAAACATCTGACGATGAAGTCGCTAAACTCATACAATATTAATCACCTCGAGCCTGAAGCCGCTTCACTGCAAGTTAACTTTTCTAGTAAATTGCAATATTAAACTAAGTTTTCTTTGGAGTTTATGCGCCGGGAATAAAACCATACTTAGTCCCGTATTACAAAACGATACTAAGTCATCCGTCGATTTGTGATCAAGTCGTGTGTTTATTTACAAATCGATTTACGACTGAGCACAGTTCTTTAATACGGGCCTTAACATATGTAAGCTTAAGTTTTAATTGATATTTATGTGTCGTCCATCCAAATGCTGAGATCTTGAAAGAAAGTGAGTCTATTTCTCAAAATCAACGACGTTTGTTGTACAACTTTTGAAGTTCATGGTTTTAATTAAAGAAATGAAATGTGAATTTTACATCATAGTAATATATATCTAAGAGCTTGCAAGGGTTACTACGACAGCTAATTTAGTTGAACGTTTTGTAATGTTGATGTTGATCATAAGAGAAAAATAGGGTTGCCACGCACAACCCAAGGTTTGAGAATCTAAAGTGGATTTATTCTTATACGAAAGTTTGCAATCGCGTATTTCCAAAGGTTCTTAAAACTCGTAGAAAACCACGAACAGTATGTTCCCAATCATTTTGCTTCAGGATAACATACAAAATTAACATCAGATCGCATAACGGTGACTAAATTCAGAAGGTACATACGTACCTTTATATACATAAATAAACAAAAAACCTGTTTGTGCCAATACAAGTAAACTCTAGTCTAGAGTGTAAGTCTAGAGTTCTAACTACATCATAAAAATAGAACCATTACCAATAAAGAATAATTGCTATGATTTCTTCAGCCGTTTACGCAGGAAATGTTAACAAACAAAAATAGCAATAGATACAGGCATTTCACATAAATAAATACACTTCTTTGTTCAGAGACATCATAATGTTCTCTCATAAATAACGATGGCATAATTATTAGCCTAGTCTGAAGTTATTTTTGTCCCAAAAAAGGTGTACTTAGAAATGGTTTGATTTGTATTGCTTAGGTATTAGCTGTAAAACTTATATTAGCTTCAAAACTAAATTCTTCAAAGTATCGGTAATTATTTAAATTTAGTTTTTGAACACTATGGATTGGGTTAGTCTTAGCCACCATCTTAGATAAAAAGGTGCCCATCCCTATCCCTACTTAATATAATTATAAGTATAAAACGACTGTTCGTTTGTTCCTCGCGTTCGCGCTCTCTCGTGTATGAAACTTTGCACACAATACAATTTTGTTAATACTAACGAGATCAAAATAGCATACTTTCTACGTCGGAAAATGAAAACAGCGTGAAACACAAGGCGCTCTTTAGTTACTTAAATAAACACAAAATAGTGTTTAGCTTTGGTATAAATCATGTAACGCCACGCTCACACACGACACGACGCAATTCAGGAAATAGCTCCTTTAAACTATTTAGTATTTTTATACAAATTCATTTGGATAGATCACTCATCGCCTATAAATTTATGCGAGCACCACATTTGACGCAGTGAGCAATCAGCAATCAAACGTGGCTCAACACCATAGATCTACACAACCGCAATCCTGTTAGTTAGGGACGATTCATAGACCATTAGCCGACTCGACTTGTACTGCTCTGTTGACTGCACGTAGACTAACCTAAAATACCGGCATATGATTTGTAATTATTGGTCTTTACCAATACACCAATATTATTTTGACGCTAAAGTGGAAAGCTGCTGCTAATTCAGCCGTAAATTGAGCATCGTCAGCTTCTACAACCTCCTTTAATTCGTCATTGCTGGCCATAGTTTTCGGATGACCACGTGGTTCATTTTAGGTTGAAATTTCCAGAACTGAAGTGGGTAAACCAATAACAGATGGTGCATTCGCTTGTAGTGTTTGTTTCGTAAACGTTTTTGTTGTTGCGTGCCGCTTGTGCCACGTTGCTGCCACGATGGTACTCATATTCCATAATTACTCAATTTTTTAACGATCCTTGATGATGAAAAATAATTTTTTTTCCTACTGGCAAACCGCTTTTATATTCTTCATTGCGGCTAATATATACTTTTTTTTTTGTAGTTGGTAGTGTTTAGTAATAGTAAGTAACGAAACAAATGACTCATTTTATTAAACCAAAAAAATCCATGTTTTTAACATGATATTCATTTGAATTTAGAATCCTTATTCAAACCAAAAATACCTTCATTTAAAATGGCCAGTACTGTAGAGCAGCAATTTCATAGTACTTATTTATTATTATACTGACAAGTGGCCAGTTATAATATTGCCCAAAATACACCGGAGGAACCGTCGCTTCCCATCAGGTGAGAGGGTGCAGAGTTAGCAGTAATAATTGATTTTAAAAAAATATCGTACTCTTGTTTGATATTGCTCACAGCAAAGACCAACATCTTCACTTTACTTACGTTCTAATTTATTTTTAACAAGTTCTTAAATAGTTTATGGAAATTATAAGAAATGTTGGTGATTCGAGTCCGTAAAGCATAACTACTGCATATAGCAAAAAGCTTCCTGTTTTGTAGTTAGCATCGATAACTCTATTAGAGTATTAGGAGTCTACCGCCATGCTCAAATGGAGCTCAATAATGGAAGCCAAAGTATTCGTCAATAAACTATAGTGGGGCGATTCATGCAACCCTGATGGAACTACCACATGTAAGTAAATTGACTAAGCTCTTTGACCTAGGTGAAACTCTCTGCGTAAGCTAAATTAATCATAGTTTCAGTGCACCTTTCAGCTACATAAAGGCGAATGTTTCTGGCAGCCAGCTAATATTAAAATAAATTAAGTATTTATTATGTAAATACTTATGTTATTATTTATATATAATCGTTGAATCGATCGAGGATTTCGGAAACATTAATGCATCGAAAGCTGGTATACCATTATAATGATTCTTAAGTTGAACAAATTTATATAGAATTAGATAAAACTCTTTATTGAAACACCACATTACCGGAATAATTTATAGGCACAAACTTAAGAATTAAGCGTCACAATGGGCGGTCTTATCGCTTAAAGTGACCACTTCCAGACAACCCGATTTTACGTTACGATACATTTTAATAATGGATGAGTTTTTAAACCTCCTTTGGATTGGTCAGGGGCTCTATACATATTATAAGCGAACTCGCACATTCGGTTCGGCAAGTTGAACGGCATTATTGAACGGCAGGGCGGGCCCGAAGTAAATAGTACAGATTTATTTATGTAAAGCATACAATATTCCATCACAAAGAAAAAAGAGAATTAAAAAAAAATACAGCACAACGAAGCTAATCGTTCTCTATGTATAACCAAGCTACCTATATTTTCCACTTGTTTGAGAAGCTTGCATTGAAATACTTTTCCACAATAAGCCGTTCTTCATTTGTTTCAGTAATATAATAGGTCTTTACCTATGAAATTGCCCTATTGCAGTACAGACTTTTTCAAACAAAAAAAAAGTTTTGATTGGCTATGAATTCTAAATTCAAATTAATTTTGTTTTAAAAATATGACATTCTATTTACAATATAAGTCTTTTGTTTATTGATTAGCGTTGTATTTTCATTACATTTCAACATTTTTCCTCATAATGAATACTTTGAAATTTCGTGTAATTATGGAATATGAGTTCCGTCGTGGCACCAACGTGGCACAAACGACACGTAACATCAACGACGTTTACGGAGAGAACTGTACAAACGAACGTACAACCCGTTATTGGTTTGCTCGGTTCCGTTCTGGGAATTTTGACTTGAAAAATGAACCTCGTGGTCGTCCGACTTTGGTCAACAATGATGAATTAAAGGCGATTGTGGAAGCTGATGAATCTCAATCTACAGCTGAGCTGGCAGCAGCTTTTGATGTTAGCATCAAAACAATATTGGTCCATTTGCGACAGATTGTCAAGATAAAAAAGCTTGATAGATGGGTGCCCCACGAACTTAACGATCGCCAGCGCAACGTACGCGTCGAGACTTGCCTTGCGCTGCTTAACAGGCACAGAAATGAAGGAATTTTGAACCGAATTGTTACGTGCGATGAAAAATGGATTCTTTTTGACAATCGAAAGCGCTCAGCAAGTTGGTTAGATCCTGGTTCGGTACCAAAGCAATGTGCAAAACGAAAAATGACCCCTAGAAAGGTGATGGTCACAGTTTGGTGGTCTAGTGCTGGTGTGATTCATCATAGCTTTTTACAAAACGGCGAAAGCATTACTGCAGATGTGTTGAAGAACTGACCACAATGATGGCGAAACTCGCACGTCTGCAACCAGCTTTGGTCAATCGGTCGTCTCCACTGCTACTTCACGACAACGCGCGACCCCATACTGCACAACAGACCGTCTCTAAGCTGCATGAGTTGGGTTTGGAAGCTCTCCCTCATCCGCCATACTCACCAGATCTTGCGCCTACCGACTATTACTTTTTCCAAAATTTGGACAACTTTTTAGCGGGAAAAAAATTCAATTCCCGAGAGGCAGTACAAAACGCCTTTGAAGAGTTTGTTGTCTCCCGTGCTGCTGATTTTTTCAAGAAGGGCATCCATAAACTGCCACAGCGTTGGCAAAGATGCATTGATTGCAGGGGTGATTACTTTGAATAAAAGAAATAAATAAGTTCGAAAAAAAATACTTTAACTTTTTTCAAACAAAACGGCAATTTCATAGGTAGACCTATATTAGGAGTATTTTTTGCTAGTTACAGCTTACAGTTTTATAACTAAAACATGAGTTTATAAACATGTTTATATAAGTATTTAATACTGTGGAAACCGTAAACTTCAAAGTAGATTAAAATTAAGGTTTAAGAGCAACTTTACCAGAACAAGTCCTGGTTCCAGACGATAATCTCATGTGGGAACGTTGTAGGATCGATCGGACACTACTTAGTTCCACAAACTCTTAACGCCTAAACTGTTTGTGCTTGCTTTTCCATGTAGGTGAAGTTTTCGCTTTAGGGCTGCTATAGGAAGTGTGTATTTTGCTGTTGTCTACTGAAATATGTAAATTATCTTAACGAGAGATGGAAAAGCTTAAATATTTTAGTATTTTAACTCATATTTAGATTCTTGTAGATCAACATTGTCTACTACTTTATTATAATGAGTACTTATAATCATGCTGGTACACGTACATCTATACCTAATTATTTAAACCATCTCAGATTTTATATAGGTTTCGATAAGTAAGAATTGTTACTTATCGAAACCTATATAAAAATTAAATTTCCGGTGTGGTCCAGGTTGGCGAATAGGACTTCTCCATCTCTTCCCATGGGTGCCGAATGGGCATCAGCATTCTCATCGGTACATTAAAATTTTCTGCGCCTGTGTTCAGCAGTGGAAGTCTTCTAGCTGATGATGTGAAATAATAAATATACATTAAAACTTATCAAAATTATAACTTTAAAAACAAATTTCAGAATAAAGATTTCAATCATACCGTATGCGATGTATCCTTGATTTTAGAATGATATAAATAAAACTTTGGATTTTTTTAAAACGAAAAGGTGATTTGGTGCCGTTTCCTTCAGCTCCGGCCTATAATATCTTGTCTTCCGGTCTGGAGCATTGGCGACGATTGCTTCAGAGCTGCACATTGCTACCTTTTCGACTTATATAAGCTGCCCTATATAAGATTTTATGTGTTGGTTTATATATGCACCACATATAAGGATTAAAGACCTTGAGCTGTCTATATAGTTATACGACATCATCTGAAAAGTTTAACGTTATAGAATCAGAATAGAGAGATAACATACAGTGTGAAAATATTCTAGGTCTGTAGTAAGAAATGATATGAGTTGTGGTTTGATATATTTAATATTTCTAGTTTTACTATTATTATGTGCTGACAGTAATTATGACGGTTTTACTTTGCGTAGTTAGAGCAGTTCATTAAATCAACAAGAAATTATCTTATTCGACACAATAGCTTTAAAAAGTAAGCTAATTATGAAAAGAAATAGTATTGCTTTATTATAGACCCACCGAAAAAAGGATGGAATAAGAAAAAAAATGTTCGATTGAAAAGTGACATGTAGCACGATAAGAAAAGAGTTCTAAATAAAACCATGAACGTGCAAGATAAAATAGAGTACTAACCCTGAATTAGCTATTTATTTAATTAATCCGGGCTTAAAACGGAACGCGCAAGGCGTCCTAAGCATAATATCATTATGTATATTATATTTATTACGAGTTGCTCCGGCCACGCGCCTAGCATAGCAAGACGACATAGTCAGTGTTTACCTGCGATGCTCCAAATGCCACTCTGATTCCTATCAGGTGACTGTAATTTATTTGTTAGATTGACCTTCGATTTATTTATAGTTTCGGCTATTGATCAAGTGATCCATATAACATTAGCGATGTTGGTCAGGGTGTCATACTGTCTAACAATTATATGTATGACGAGCTTCTGCCCGCAGCTTCGCCCGCGGCGTGGCCTATGGGAAAATAATTCAACCACCCATTTCACCCACTTAAGGTTGGAATTTCGAAAAATCCTTTCTTATCGGATGCCTACGTCATAACATCTACCTGCATGCAAAATTTCAGCCCGATCCGTCCAGTGGTTTGGGCTGTGCGTTGATAGATCACTATGTCAGTCAGTCAGTCAGTCACCTTTGAATTATATATATTTGGATGTATGATACAAATGGGTACCAACTAATAGTTAAACGTGTTTTTAAGAAAATCCATTATTTTATTAGTTCTGTATTAACCGGGAATGAGGCTCATCTGAATGTAAACGCCATTTTAATGCCTATTCAAGATTATTACTCTATCGAATTTTAAGTAGGACTCGTAGATAGCCTCTGTGGTGTTTTGTTTGAGCAGGTTGGCTCATAACCCGAAGGCTGCGGGTTCGTTTCCTGCGCCAGAACAAGTATTTGTGCACAAAGCGCAAATGCTTGTTCTGAGTCTGGGTGCTGTGGGTCCATGGTGCTCGTAGTTCCTGTGTCCTAAATATAGGGAATCTTAGTTAGAGTCCAAGGTCTACGTATGTAATCGTTGAACGCTATTTATTGTGTCTATTTAGTCAACATGAAGTGTACCTAAATGATGGATGCTAAGTTGTCCGAGCACCATGTTAATAGGGCAAATTAAAAGACGACCTTGTATTTTGGACTAGCCCTACGTTATAATTAGTGTTTTATTATAAATGTAATAAGGCATTGCTCATCAGCGATCAAAGTAGAGAACTATCTAAAGTATATATAGTGTTCAGTTTTAACATTTAGAACGTTATATTATTATCTTTACATAAATATTGTAGATCAGAATTTTAAAATGCGCCTAACATTTGGCTCTTTTCCATATTCCACACTCTACCGTCACAATCTCATCTAAATTACAAAATGTTTTGTCTTGAAAATTTCATTATAACCAGTGACAACGTTTTATATCTCATCGGCCGAGATAAAATTTGTTAGAAATTGTATGAATGAAAAGTTTTACTTTCATTCATTCTGCGTAAAATTATATATGCTGTAAAATATACGATGCGTTTTGCATGTGTCACTTGGCACGGTAATTAAAAACGATAAGGAATTCGTCAATAGAATGCACGGCCATAGTATTGACGGAGCATCATTGGCAGGCGGTACGGGAGCGCTTGCGACAGGCAGGTGGGGTCAAAGGGAGATAAATCGGGAGGCTGAAAGCCCGCAAGGGAACGTGCGAAACAGTAGTAAACGAACGAGCACCCGATACACACGTTTTTCCTTTCCCAGTTAGGTGCGTTGGGTACCGTAGTGTGCTGGGTAGTGTGGGGCCAGTGTGTGAGATAAATCACAGTGTTTCTTGACTGCAGAATAACCCTTGTGCAAGATGTGGGATGATGACGAGATAGAGGAAGCGCCTGCGCCGGTGCCTGAAGCGGCCGCCGACGCTGCCTCTGCTCCCGCCGACGGTGCGCCAGCCACGCAGCCCGAGGTGGCTGAACCCCCAGCACCTGAAAACGTCACCTTAGGCACAGAACCTCCTAAATTAATCTGCAAGCATTGGATAAGGTAATTACTGCTGCACTAATTGTAATAAAAGATAGAAAAAAATAAGTTTGCAGAAAGTTTTCAGTGAGACTAATTATCTGGACAAATCTTTCACTGGCAAATGGCGAGCCCTCGAATTGATGATTGTTATTTTATGATATTTTTACTCAGTTAAATTAATTTTATTAATAGTAAACTCTCAGTTGTTCAACAAGTCGATATAAAAAATAAACTGCATGTAGAGCTATTGAGCGTAATTTATAGTTTATGTAAGATTTTTTTTAATAATAGAACTTGCCTTTTTAATAGTTTGGAACTAAGTTAAGAGCAAAAATAAAATTCAATTTATTTTCTGTCTGCTGATCTTTAATAGGAAAACAGTTTAAATTTTTTAAACCCTTTTACATCTTTTTTAGAACAAAATTAAGAATAATAAAATATCGAAAGTTCACCATTTAATAAATTATACCGTTCAGTTCTGTACTTAATTTAACACTATAATAAAATCTAATACAATACCTGTTGATGACCATTATATTAACTTTCCAGGCCATCATTCAACCAGTATAGATACATTAACAACTACCGGCAAAACTACTACAATGACTTGATCACCTACCTGGACCGACGTAACCAGGGCTTGCCGGTGGAGCGGCCGAAGGCGCAGACGTGGGGCGAGCGCGCCCTACGCACATACCTGGCCACCACGCCCAAGTCCGCTTCCAAGTCATCGGACACCGTATTACTACGTGGCATCTCTTCGGGCGCGCGGTTCCATCGTTACCACAGCAAGTCCTTAATCTCGAGGAAGTATTCCCGGCTTGGGTTCAACATCGTCTCCATCTAGCTTCGCTCTAACACCCCGCTTTTAATGGCTTCGTGGACTCGTTCCGGTCTCCCGCGTGACCTCTTTTTCCCTGTTACAGGATTACGTTGTCTTAGTGCGACACGCTGCCATGAAGTAACCAACTTTGATCGGAAGCCGTCCGCATTCCTTATTTAAAATCAGTCTCATTTTGGTAAGACAATAAACGTTAATTAAGTTTAACACTTGTTTTATTCTAAACTGCTTGCGTTGAAGACTAAACTTTACAAATCAAAGTAAGTATATAAGCAGCTTAGATAAATTAATTGAAATATTTGAATAGTTTAATTTGTTCAAATGATAACTCATCTTATTCAAGTTATCTTGAGAAAATATAAGCTTTGCGACGTTCTAGTGAATATTCATTTGAAACGCAATGCGATTGATTCGATTTTTGAGTTGGCTAAAGAGGTATGAATCATAAAAAATATAAATATAAAAGTAACCGTTGTACGCTTCTTACCTTTTTCACAGCTTAATAGCTGATGATTATCATTTAAGTACCTGGGAGTTCTTAAACAATTTTGTATTTATAATTTACTAGCTGCGCCCCGCGGCTGTACCCGCGTGGTAAAATTTTTCTAAACTTCCTTAATTTTTATATCACAAGAACCTTTTCCAGACTATAATAAATACAACAAAAAAAGGATTAGGGAAATGAACTATCCGTTTGCGCGTTAGGCGATGACCGAGGGAAATAGAGGTTCATTTTTATAAATAAAGTAGATTATTATTTACGAATGTTATGGTGAGTTGGTCTCGCCTGAAGTTACGGCTGCCTATTACAGTGGCAGTGCCACTGGGAACTCTCTAAACTGCCTGCTTAGGTTGTGACGTTTGGCACGCGTCTTGGTATATAATATACACCGAGGAGAATTCTGCTGCCCATTCCCTAGATATTCCCATAGCCGGATTTTACCGCACCTGCGGTGAGAGATGGGACTACATATGTAACATAAGATAAAGTTGTTTTTATTCTGAATTTAGGTAAATAGACGGGCATATTATACCTTCGTCCATATCGTTTCACCTAATTCCCGTAGATCACGGTCAAACTCCCACTTTAGACTGACTTTGTAAAAGTAATGTAAAAATTGATAAACTTGGAGTTTTCAATTAGGTATATGGGTGTTACTCTTATATCATAATGCATGGGAACGTATAAGAAAATTGTAAATTCATTCTCAAATATCTATTGAAGTAAATAATAGATAATAATTCACTATTAAGCCTATTAAGATAGTGAAGTGTCGAAGCTACTCTTGGTATTTTGGAAACTAAAACCTCTCTGTATAACATGCGTACACAATTTAAACCGTCAGCTATCAGTAAAAAAATTAAATGTTAATTTACTTATTAATTTACATTTTTGTTCCGTTTGGAGTTTAAATAATGGGGCCCGCAGGCGCGGCTTCTTGTCCGGGAGCTGTTCAGACGCCTGGTTGAGCTGACGGTGACCGAAAGGCTGGCACATACCTCAGCCAACGAATCAGCCTAGCTATTCAACGAGGAAATGTTGCCTGCTTATTGGGTACTCTTCCCGCAGAAGGTTATCTAAATTCTTTATTTTATTTACAGCCCCATTTTACCTACAATTTGGCTTTTTTATTTGAATATACTTTATAGTTTTTAGTATAGTCATTATAATTTGGTTATCCATTGGTTTATAATACACAGTACTGAACAATGAAAAAAATATTAATAATTCTTATAAAACATTTAGGTTACTAAGAAATAACAAATAAAAAAAGAGATTTACTGAGCTCATGCGCTTTTGGAAATATTAGCACGTCATAATTATCTTACATCAAAATATAAAATAGTAAAAATGATTTATCTGTATTTTGTCATATTATTGTAGCATGTCATATCGTATATAACACTCATTGAGATTAATTTCAAATATTGTTAGTCATAAAGAGCGCATGATCAAAGAGTCCACCCATCACCCGTCATGTTTTAAGAGGCAATATATTGCACAGACCATTTGTTTCACGAAAATGTCACATCATTACGCCAGAAAATGCCAGATTTACAAAACACACGCGGTTTTAAAGTGTAAAACGACACTTAATCTAAGTCTTTCAATATCACAGTTGCATGACACATCCACTCAACGCAAGTGGCTCAAAATTTCAATGTCAGGAATCTAAAATAACTTATCTTTGACAGTTCAGTGAATGTAATCGGTTGGGCACGGGCCAGCTCTCTGGGCTACCTAGCAGGTAAAGCAGGCAATCAGCCAAATTGAACATAATTAAATGTTACAATGACCAAGACAGCCCAGACATCGATCGATAACCACAAAACGGCTAATTATAGACGGATAATGCGACATCTTTATTATCCAAATGCTAATTGCCTACGACTATTTGATGTATGGGATAGTCATGGACCCGTGGAAACTTATTCGCTGGATTCAATTTTAATAATATTATTACTTTTTAACTAAGAATATTATCAACTAGCTACCAAAGAAAAGAAATTAGTAAAATCTTTTAAATAGGTAACTTACTTCAAAAATATTTTAATTCAAAAGGGAATTAAATTATACCTATAAGAAAACTATTATTATAACAAATTCATGGGCAATGCAATTTTCAAACTTCTGAGAGATATAAATTTGTATAACCTATAACAAAATTACCTTTATAAGGATCTATTTCTCTTAAAAAACAACTGAACGCTTATATAACATTTTTTGCCTAAATGTCTTTATATGTGTTAAATATCGTAGCCAAGCGGCTTAGGCTCAAACAAAACTTAATAAGCCCCATAATAAAAATATTGCATTTTTATTTTTACGAATAATATTTTAAATTCAATGTCCATTTTTTTATAGGTTTGGGTCACAGGATTTCTTATGTAGAACAACTTAAATACAATCATACCTAAAAATAATCAATCGTTAAGAAAATCGAACAGTATGTCGTACCACTAGCTTACGTAAGTATTTATTTGAGAGAACAGCAGCTGTCGACATAACTTTTCAATGTTATTGTTAACAGTCAACCTGTTATCCATGATTTTTGTCTATCTCACAATTTATTTCGTCAAATAATCTTCGGAAACACCTGACACAAATACACAAAAATCTTTCATATTAGAATTATTGCAATAATTATACGAATAAGATAAATATTGTAGTCGAGAATTGTGTTACATTGTAAACATACACCTCCTGTGTCGATGTTTTGGTTACATGTTTACTTTTGTCTATAGAATATTGGAGGAATTATCCGATTTATCCGATATATAAGTATTACGGTTTTAATTATAACTTCTTCTTAGAAATAAAGGAAGAGTGAATACATAGTAATAGGCTTTTTATTTCTGTGAAATTATTTACAACGATAGTTTGATAGAATCTTTTAAAAAATTATGAATAAATTTTGTTTGTAATACCCATACATGTTAAGAGGGGATGAACAAATGATATTCACCGCTTGTAAAGTAAGTATGGGCCGTCAAAGTAGCTTTGCAATGTGTCTGCTAATTCCAAACTACGTATTACAGAAACGTATCGTCTCCTCAGTTGAAATGCATTAATAAAATCTCTGTTAAACATTTTTTTGAACTAAATGTATATATTTTGGATAACAAAAGAAAAATGGTAAACACTAAATAAGGCTATAGACTTTTTTCTGCGATATTTTTTTTATTCCGAGTTTATTTGCGGTTTTCAAAAGCTACATACCTATCATCATCATCATCATCACCTTAACCTGGAAGACCTATAGAGCGCTGCTTTACCCGAATTTGCCTCTTGCATCCAACGGCTCCCCACAATTTCGGCTAGATCTTCAGTCCCACTTAGAACCCTCTCTAGCTAGCTGGCTTAAGCTGTGTCTTCAGGGTACGGTGGTCACTACTTGAGAACCTTTCTTTACCTTCAGTTTTGTGCATGTGGCATGCTCTTGTGAAGTTATTTTATTTATTTACAAAGTGTACAAACAAAGTTTTAGGGCAAGCGAGATTAACAGGAAGTAGGATTAGGTTTGATTCACGCGCAAAACAAGTGAAATTGGACCATGACTTTTTTGTAGGTACTGAATTAGAAGTTTTAATTTTTACAGCTTAAAATTTAAAATGGCATAATAGTATATACAAATAAGCTTTAATATTATCGGTATAATGGTATAATGTTATTTTATTTCTGCCGTAAAAGAGATCTTGAGACAGACAAACAAACAGATAACAAAGTTTCCGGACCTCAAAAAATACGTACAATATTTTTGTCTCAAAGTTCAATAGAAACCTGGAAAGTTTTCAGATGACTCTTTTCAGGTTATTATTATCTTAATGTATTGTTCTCAGCATGCATCGTTGGACATTGCCAAACGACACACGACATCATCTGTTACCATCATTGTTATGGATGAGTCCCATCTTTCACCCACAAATTAACGGATAATTGATAGTCGTGTCTACTAGTATAGTATTCTGTGGCATGGCGGATGCGCGATAATCGAAGCATTCAATCTTCAAAATATTGTTACACAATAATCACAATATTCAATTAATTGTCAAATCCCAGTAATAACATTAACACGCATTTGAGAATGCATACGGTTCATTGAAAAGAATCCAAAAATGGCGGTTGATGATTATGATTTTTTTTTTGGTATGGCTCCACACTTTTGTGTATTTAGCCAGTGTCAAGTAATTGATAATTTTTCGAGTTAAGCAATATATATGTATGTCAAGTCAAATCAAGTCACAGTCCAAGTCATCAAGTCAAGTCATGTAGTCTAGTCAAGTCATACTCCTAGTAAAGTGGTGGCCACTTTACCAGAAGCTTCTACGGAGTTTTGGAAACAACACGAAAAGATACGTTTCACCATCACTATACCACTTTCCCACACTCACGCCTGTAATCCAGCACTTAACGAATAAAATGCCACCAATTTTAAGCAGTAACACTGAAAATAACACAAGTTTTGGAAAATAATACAATGCGGTGACTCGATCTTTTTCGTTTTCCCGCCAAAACTCGAATTTTTTATATAACCTATGAACATTTGAATTTTAATATGTGATAAGGGCTCGTAAACGTGCACACAAGTGTTGGCAAATAGTTTCAAATTTTAAAACCAACGCTATTCGTTTTCTCTACGAGGCTTTCTAGAGACTGTGGCATTTGACGTTGACAAAATAAGACTTGACATGACATAACCGTACAACAATGTATTACTTGAAATCGGCAGAATTATCACTAAAAACCGATAGAAAGTCATTAAACAAAAAAGATAAGAAAGAGAATTTATACTCACATGAAAGTCGGCATTCCGGGATCACTCTCGCGCTTCCTACGTCACTGCCCTAAAACCATTTTAATCTTTTAAATTAACAATAAAGCATATTAAACGATAATTTTATCCAATAATTTTGTTGAAAGTAATATAGTCCTAAATATTTTCTTAACCACTGTGAACCAATGCGAACATGCTTAGTTGGTCTAATCTGATAGTTTGAAAAGCGCTGGTACAAATCTAGCCGCGCGCTGGTTGGTAATAATTTCATATATTTTTTTATATGCTTTGTGCACTTCACTCTACAACTTACCATGCGTTTACCATCTAGGTACCTTCTATTTATTCTCTATAATTTACCTTTCATCATTAATAATGACTCAATAATTAACAAGTAATATTTGTCTTTTCCAATAATTATCCGACGTATAATTAAAACGGTGCCAGCCCAAGCAGCGTTACATAACATAACAAATGATTGTACCTATGATTCCTTGAATGGTATATACCTATTTCCTGAAGATTACTTACTATTTCCATCCCGTGACGAATAAATGCCAGCCTAATTAATATTAGAGAGATAAGTTAGACCATGGGCTTTGTGGTGTATTAAAAACTCTTTAAAGTTCAAATTTAGATTTTTTTACTTAATAAGGATGTTGATAAAATGGTGTGAATAAAAGAAGCACGAAATATTCTTTATTTTTTATTGGAAATCTTAAGATTTACCACAGGTTTAAGGCCAAACTTGTCAATATAATATACATTGTATTATTACGCACTAATTATATCATACATCCTAGACTACATGATCACAATGAAGTCACCATCATGAGTGATCATACCTATCAAGCCTATCAAAAAATTAAAAATATTTAGTTGAGGCAAAATTACGGGCCGCCTCATTATCTTTCAACCGAATCAAATACAGTTTGTGTTGAGATAATTACAATAAAATTGCAAACATTGTAGTGATAGAAAATATGAAAATAGACCAAATATGTCTTGGCCTAGAACAAGGACACGCAGGCCTCCATCTCTTTCCATGAGTGGGCAAAAAATGGGCAGCAGCATTCTCCTCGGTCTGCCTTATGATCTACTGCAATCAACAGGACGCCTGGAAACCGTGGTGGTTAAACCCTTCTTTCCCGTAAGTACCTACAACGAACGATTATGATTGGTTGCAAGCTCCGACAAAATAATTAAAATGGTCTGTTCAAACGTAGAATCATGTGAGTTAGGTAATCACATGTGTCACAGCACAGTGATACATTAGTTACAATTCCCGTGTAGAGCGTCTACGGAAATCTATTTTTGACTGTAGGAACAATTGTGATTCTTTCGCCAATTGGAAAGAGTTTTGAAGTCGACGACAGATATAAATCGTCGTACATAAATACTACTAGCTCAGTGTTCTGGGAGCCGGAAGGTTGCTATAAGGAAGCAGATAACACGAACGGCAGGTTAGCGAATCGATTTCTCGTCTTGAAGAATTGGGTAATATTTCGATGTTTTGTCAACAGACAACGGATTCATCTAGATACAAGTTTAATAATGTATCATGGAATTTAAAACAAATGCTCATTGATTATTTTTTTAGGAATTATTTGAGAGTTTATAGGATCGCGTTATTATTTAAAAAACGGACTCGTTGTGATAATTTGAAATATGTCATTAAATTTGGCAAAAGCCGCTAGCTAGTAGTATTTTTTTAATAATTACATTAAACATATGTTAAGTAATACGTGGGGCGGACTGAATAAAAAAATACATTAAAGGTCGAAAATATTTTACTCTAATTTACCACAAGAACCCATACAAGATACATATTAAAGAAGGATGCAAGGTACAAATTAAGTATAATATTACATTTTAACATTTTACGCAGCCCTAGATAGGACTAGGCGTACCTGTTTCGCAATTTATTGTTTCTCAAAATATTCTCGTTAGCGTAAATGCACTTTTTCATATGAATATACCAATTTTGAAAACATTTATGCCACTCCTTCGTGGTGACCTTGGAAACATATTTATCTAAAGTTGATCTTATAACTCTTTGTTATTTTATTTTGAAACATACAACATAATATTATTTAACAAACATAAAACAATAAAAAGGGAACTTAATCAAACAAACCACTACCAGTAGGCAACGTGCCCATTATTCTGGCAGCATTGCCACGTTGAATGGCAATGCTTAATCTTTGGCCGAAGTAGAAGCCAGCATTTTGGTCACGTGTGGCTTCAACCAGACGTTTCGAAAGGTCTATCTTATAACTGTTTTTTAAATTTTCGGATTAAAAAAGTTACATGTTGGCTGGTCAGGTTGCCACATTTTGACGCCTTCCTTGAATTTGATGTCAATGGGTCTGTTGTTTGTGCATCAGTCAAATTGTGTGCATGGGATCCACTGAAAAGTATTTTAAGGTAAGTAAGTAAGTAGTAAGTAAGTAAGTATTTTAAGGTAGGTATTAGTAAGGTTTTTCACACCCAAACGTTTGTGTAATTTTGATTGTATTTGAGTCATGCTTATGCAAATCACACTCAAGTTAAAAAGTTAAATCCATGGTAATGATGACACGCGATTTCTAAATTGACAGCACGATGTGAAAACAATTGACATTCAGATGACTTTAACTGTATTCTACAGCCAAAGAATTCTATCATCAAATGTTGTAATTACTTTCTAAATATTTTATGTAATTGGCCAGTTCTGGACATATAATAGCGCGCCCTATGTATTATATTCACCCTGTTTAATAATATTTTGCAATTCACAATTATAATGGAATTTAATAGACCATATAAACTTTTAAAACACTACTCTGCCAAATGTTGAGCTGTTTGTACTGCCTAAACACTTTTATGTCGGTAATAACCAAATGATGTACGTATTATACTGTAAATGTTTTATGATCAGTTACTAGTTTGACACAATGCAATTAGAACTATTCACGCTACCTAGGTAGGTACTTACATAATGGCATTGGGGATGGATATTTATTGACCCATTCATTTAACTATTAGCTCATGCCAATATTCATCGTCATCAAACGCTAATTATTCGAAAATTTAATGAGCACGTTTTAACAAGAGAACTTATTTCATATTTTGTTAATGAACTTTCCTATATAAATTCACAACATTATCCATTACATAATTAGCATAATTACCTCGAATATTATCACTGTAAAGGCGTTTCCATATTGTGCTTTGCGAACGTTATACAGCTATTTTTCTAGATGGAACTACTTTAAAAATAAATAAGTACCTATTACCGCTACTAGGAGATTAATATGAATGAAGTGTACCACAGACTCTTCATTTACGACTTCAAAAAAGGTAGTTTATTCTCTATAGTATATTCTCAATTTGGCTCTATGTTTTTTAATGTACTCAAGACTATAAAGAAGATCTAATAAACAGATTTATTTTTTAAAAATTAGAATCGATTTTTTTCCAGATTAGTCCAAGTATTTTTTTTTTTTTTCAAAATCGGAGTAGCTGTTTAATTTTTGAAAAAAAAAAACTGGATTGAAGTATGTCATCCATGTATCTCTCAGTATTAGAAGGATAATATCCCTGACGGCCATTTTAAGCATTCTAATAGGCTATTTGACTACTATTAAAAATGAACAAGTAAATATTAGGTCTTTACCTATGAAATTGCCGTTTTGTTTGAAAAAAGTTAAAGTATTTTTTTTTCGAACTTATTTATTTCTTTTATTCAAAGTAATCACCCCTGCAATCAGTGCATCTTTGCCAACGCTGTGGCAGTTTATGGATGCCCTTCTTGAAAAAATCAGCAGGACGGGAGACAACAAACTCTTCAAAGGCGTTTTGTACTGCCTCTCGGGAATTGAATTTTTTTCCCGCTAAAAAGTTGTCCAAATTTTGGAAAAAGTAATAGTCGGTAGGCGCAAGATCTGGTGAGTGTGGCGGATGAGGGAGAGCTTCCAAACCCAACTCATGCAGCTTAGAGACGGTCTGTTGTGCAGTATGGGGTCGCGCGTTGTCGTGAAGTAGCAGTGGAGACGACCGATTGACCAAAGCTGGTTGCAGACGTGCGAGTTTCGCCATCATTGTGGTCAGTTCTTCAATATACACATCTGCAGTAATGCTCTCGCCGTTTTGTAAAAAGCTATGATGAATCACACCAGCACTAGACCACCAAACTGTGACCATCACCTTTCTAGGGGTCATTTTTCGTTTTGCACATTTCTTTGGTACCGAACCAGGATCTAACCAACTTGCTGAGCGCTTTCGATTGTCAAAAAGAATCCATTTTTCGTCGCACGTAACAATTCGGTTCAAAATTCCTTCATTTCTGTGCTTGTTAAGCAGCGCAAGGCAAGTCTCGACGCGTACGTTGCGCTGGCGATCGTTAAGTTCGTGGGGCACCCATCTATCAAGCTTTTTTATTTTGCCAATCTGTCGCAAATGGACCAATATTGTTTTGATGCTAACATCAAAAGCTGCTGCCAGCTCAGCTGTAGATTGAGATTCATCAGCTTCCACAATCGCCTTTAATTCATCATTGTTGACCAAAGTTTCCGGACGACCACGAGGTTCATTTTTCAAGTCAAAATTCCCAGAACGGAACCGAGCATACCAATAACGGGTTGTACGTTCGTTTGTACAGTTCTCTCCGTAAACGTCGTTGATGTTACGTGTCGTTTGTGCCACGTTGGTGCCACGACGGAACTCATATTCCATAATTACACGAAATTTCAAAGTATCCATTATGAGGAAAAATGTTGAAATGTAATGAAAATACAACGCTAATCAATAAACAAAAGACTTATATTGTAAATAGAATGTCATATTTTTAAAACAAAATTAATTTGAATTTAGAATTCATAGCCAATCAAAACTTTTTTTTGTTTGAAAAAGTCTGTACTGCAATACGGCAATTTCATAGGTAAAGACCTATTATTATTTTCATAAAGTAGGTTAAAAATGAATGTAATCACTGTAAAAATAAGTAAAATAGGTAAATTAATCACGCAGTAGTACGCTTTTAAAGTTTCATCGCCTGTCCCTTTCTCGCAAAACAGAGATCGTGTTGAGCTTCCTCACAGCTACTATGAAGGCATGGCTTGTGACGTCACATGCCAAAAAGATTGTATGTAGAGCTACCACAGCTTAGTAATGAGTTACTGTGAGGACTGGTAACTGACGTCACTGCGTGTTTGAGTTGTCTCTTTCTATTTCTGTATTTTAAAATGCCTGTAACTTAGTCATTTTTTGAGATATTCAAGTTTCGTTTTCACAGTTATCTATTTTTTGAGGTATATTATTTATGTATGTAATAAAAATATAGTAGTCAAATAGCCTATTGTATTACAATCTAGCCACCGGTGGAAAAAAACAATGGAAAACAAATGGATTTTAGGTATGCTATGGACTGCATTACATACTACCACATTATATAAAAATTGTTTGGTTCTTACATTCATGTGATCGAACATGAATGTAAGAACTCGGATTGCTTAGATATTCACATTTCACGAGGTAGTGAAGTCTATGTTGGTAACATAGAGTAATTACAAAACAAGTGAGTAGTGAACACTGAGGTTAGTGAATTTCATTTTTATTTTGGTCTACGAATTCATTTTCATTATGGTCTGGTACGTCATTCTCTTTTTTTAATTCAGCATGATGCTCCACACGGAGGGAGGTAGATAGCTAGATAGATAGAGAACTCTTTATTGTTCCACCAATGAAATATAAAAGTTTCAAGAAAAACTTATATACCAGTGTTACAATGGGCAGTCTTATTGTTGAAAGCGATCTCTTCCAGACAACCTTTGGATGGACAGTATCAAATACAAAAGAGTAGATGGTGTGTATGACAATTTAAAAGAAATCTAATAACAATAATTAAAAGATAAATACTTAATTTTTAGCAATATATGTACCCAAATCCTAATACATATATGATAATAATATTATAATAAACTAATACATATTCTATATTACTTATAAAGCAGATCATGAAATAGTGTGATGAATGAATGCAGCAGATATGAAAGTAAATAATAGATAGATAGATAATAGACAGATAAATAATAATGAGAATAAAATATAAATTATATGAGAAATAAAATTAGATGAGAGATAATAATTCATTTACAAATCGCTCTAAATTGATAGTCATTTTTACACTCACGATTGAGTAAGGCTTTGTCTAACAGCGATAACACAATATCGATGTTTGCACAACACTAGCTATTTGCAAATATCAATTTAAAACAAGGCATAAAATATAGTACCTACCTGTTAGGTAATATACCTATATGTTGTAAGAGTACGGTATATATATAAAGTTTGTTACCTTTCCGAATCATTGGATATTAAGGTGAACGAAAAATAATTTCGTTTTTATAACAATGATCGTTTTTTGTTTCAACATATTTAAACTCAATATATTTTGTTCATTCTCTATTATTATTATAGCAGAAATTTCACAAATAAGAGCAGCCGCTATTAAAATCACGCACGATCCCAAAGTCACGCACGGTGAACAATTCATTGAGAGAATCATTCATGGAGAGAGTATGTATATTATTTTAAACAAAACATATTTAAATGAATATCTACATTTCATAGTTTCAGTCACTACAGCCATCATTATATTTTAGAACTATCAAGTAAACCGGAATACTTACTATTCACTGCACCTTACAAACTATGCGAAGGTGGGTGCAATGACAGTGAAAGTAATTTTAATATGATATTCCCAATTCATGTGGGTAACAATGGTATGAGAAAGTACAAGGAATCATATTCAAGGGACTTCAACTTAATACAGTCTTCTAAACCATATGCACCGTTTCAATATAAGACAGCCAGACATCCGTTCACTCTTTGTCTTAACACCGAAACAACTACCACAACCACAACTACGAGTACAATAACAGCTCCAAAAATCACAAATACCGAACCAAGCACTATTCTTACAATCGGAGACTCTGTAGCAACCTATAAAGAATCACTTGTAGAAACATTTGAAGATCATGCAACGAATAATTACAAAGAATCTTATGCCACTAATGATGATATCGTTAGGTGTCCAAAACCACGACGCAATTGCAAAAAGAAGTCTAAGAGAGTAACAGCAGAGATAATAACCCTCATGTTATACTCAGAAGACTACAAAAGCAGAGAAAATAGAAGATATTATTATCATGACGACAGCTATTAAAAGATAGAACATGACAGTCAAAAAATGTGTCAATTTTCATCAAAGATTTTTAAATCTTTAAATTAAAATAAATTATATGATTATACAAATGATATTTTATATATGTAAATTGATCGCAGTTCATTAGAGACAAAAAGCATTCAGGTTGCATCTACGGCACTCGAAAACAGATAAAAACGAGCATTTAAGTTAATCTATTATCAAACTGGTTTTTTACAGGATATTGATTACAATCGTATAGCATTTATGAAAAGTGAACAGCAAGCGGCCTGAAAACTTGCCCTTTTATAATTATAAAACGTTGACTCCATTTCAATGTTAAGTGACGATATGGCCGAAGATGTTACAACGTTATATCTACATTGGCCGGGACCTCTCGTTGCCGAACGTGGTGAAAGCCATGCTCGGCAGCGAGAGAGGGTGGCAGGCCACGGCCTCCTTCTGCGAGAGGGTGATGACGCAGAAGGAGGCCGAGGAGCGGTTCAGGGAGGATGATACCAACTCTAACCCGCTCCGGCGCAGACGGGTGGGGAGACGGAGGAGGCGCTTTATCGAGCGCTTTCTCCATCCCTCGTAGTGGGGCAGCGGAGAGTCGGGGGACTCTCCGCTGCACTTACATGACCCCACACGTCTGGTGGGCAATTGAGGTGGAAAGTGGCCCACCCACTGGGGCAGAGGCCCGGAAGGGCCTACCGCTGGGGCGAGATGGTTAATGCAGCCGCGACACCATCTCGCCCCATCCCGGCGGCAGACAGATCACGGAGGGGTTTTAGTGGGTTTGAGTCCCATATACCCCCTGCCACCACCCCCGTGGTGGTGCGAGGGCATTTCCCCCTCTAAAAAAAAAGTACTCAAGTGAGACTATTTCTTTAACATATGATAATGTCCTAATTTAACTAATTTTATTAGCAGGCACTTCAGTTGTGCTTATTGTTGGCCATATTTGGGTCAAGCCTGGCTGAACTAGCGTGGCGCCGATATTCTTGGTATAATCCAGCTAAGCACGTTGAGGCTATTAGTTACCGGAAAAATAATAACGAGCCGTTCACAGACGTCGAGTATCATAAATGCAAATGTCCCCCTCATAAAGGTAAGCTCTTTAAAAAACTATATATACCTTTTTTTCACGGCAAATTGTCTTTATTTTTTAAATTCTACAATGATATAATAACTAATTCTAAAAACTACCTACTACTACTAATACAAAAAAAAATTGGACTATATACTGGCCGCGATGACCTATAAATAGTCTAAATGCTTTAAAAATGAATATCACCCGCAACTTCAAACTCAAACTTATAGCTAGAGAATCTACCATGCTCTTTTACTTTATAACATGGCTGGAATAGTAAACAAATTCAAACTATTTTTATTTGCCGATATCCACAGAATGTAAGTTAGAATTCAAATTGAACGAAGCCGCGTTGGACATATTGAAATATCGTGGAATAGTAACAGAAGAATACATACAACAGTTAAAAGAGAATCAAACCGAAGAACCAATTCAAATGTCACAAAGAATTCGTAGACACGACGACCAATTGCCAGTTATGGAAGAGTGTTGCTGCCCACCAAGGAGCATAATGATGCCGACTTTCATAACTGAAAAAATGTTCAATGAGACGCTTGGAAGGATGGCGGCCGCAGAAAAAAGTATTAGATAGAAGACTTTACTTCGATTACATGATTCTGCAATTATTTTTTTGTTTGTTATATCTGCAATAAGCCAAAAATATATTTTCGATCTTTTGTTGGTTTCATAGTACTTATCTAATGCATGGATCTACTAAATCACTCATGAAATCATGGTGTAAATAAATTAAGCATCGCGTGTGTAAACATCAAGGTGGCCAACGACCTTAGTTTTGTGGACTTTATTTAATTGTTATCTTTTCCATAGATATTTTAATTTTCTATGATCATAAGAAGACTCCTGTGAGTCTCGGTAATATAAGTAATTAATATTAACTAAACAATTTAGCCAGTTTGATGTGAACGAATATAGAAATCCACACAAACAGTCATACAAACAGACAATGTTTCTGCACATTTTTCTAATAAGTATTTGAGGATAATTATTTCAAAGATATCTAATTAAGTATATTTATATCTTCTATATATATATATAAATCAATTGCTGATCGTTAGTCTCGCTAAAATTTAAAAAAGGCTAGGCCGATTTAGCTGATTTTGGTTTTAAAATGTTTGTCGTAGTCTAGGGAAGGTTTAAAAGGTGAGATGAGAGAAGAAAAAGAAATATTCTCTTGTACAGGGTTAGGGTGTAAAACTATTAACCCGTGAGTAGCCGAGGCGAGTCAGCTAGTAGGTAATAAAAGTTTTCTATAGGTAAAGTAAAGTTTGCTCCGTCTTTATGAAATTCATATAATTTATAAAACGCAGAAAATAATAGGTCTTTACCTATGAAATTGCCGTATTGCAGTACAGACTTTTTCAAACAAAAAAAAGTTTTGATTGGCTATGAATTCTAAATTCAAATTAATTTTGTTTTAAAAATATGACATTCTATTTACAATATAAGTCTTTTGTTTATTGATTAGCGTTGTATTTTCATTACATTTCAACATTTTTCCTCATAATGGATACTTTGAAATTTCGTGTAATTATGGAATATGAGTTCCGTCGTGGCACCAACGTGGCACAAACGACCCGTAACATCAACGACGTTTACGGAGAGAACTGTACAAACGAACGTACAACCCGTTATTGGTTTGCTCGGTTCCGTTCTGGGAATTTTGACTTGAAAAATGAACCTCGTGGTCGTCCGGAAACTTTGGTCAACAATGATGAATTAAAGGCGATTGTGGAAGCTGATGAATCTCAATCTACAGCTGAGCTGGCAGCAGCTTTTGATGTTAGCATCAAAACAATATTGGTCCATTTGCGACAGATTGGCAAGATAAAAAAGCTTGATAGATGGGTGCCCCACGAACTTAACGATCGCCAGCGCAACGTACGCGTCGAGACTTGCCTTGCGCTGCGTAACAGGCACAGAAATGAAGGAATTTTGAACCGAATTGTTACGTGCGACGAAAAATGGATTCTTTTTGACAATCGAAAGCGCTCAGCAAGTTGGTTAGATCCTGGTTCGGTACCAAAGCAATGTGCAAAACGAAAAATGACCCTTAGAAAGGTGATGGTCACAGTTTGGTGGTCTAGTGCTGGTGTGATTCATCATAGCTTTTTACAAAACGGCGAGAGCATTACTGCAGATGTGTACATTGAAGAACTGACCACAATGATGGCGAAACTCGCACGTCTGCAACCAGCTTTGGTCAATCGGTCGTCTCCACTGCTACTTTACGACAACGCGCGACCCCATACTGCACAACAGACCGTCGCTAAGCTGCATGAGTTGGGTTTGGAAGCTCTCCCTCATCCGCCATACTCACCAGATCTTGCGCCTACCGACTATTACTTTTTCCAAAATTTGGACAACTTTTTAGCGGGAAAAAAATTCAATTCCCGAGAGGCAGTACAAAACGCCTTTGAAGAGTTTGTTGTCTCCCGTCCTGCTGATTTTTTCAAGAAGGGCATCCATAAACTGCCACAGCGTTGGCAAAGATGCATTGATTGCAGGGGTGATTACTTTGAATAAAAGAAATAAATAAGTTCGAAAAAAAAATACTTTAACTTTTTTCAAACAAAACGGCAATTTCATAGGTAAAGACCAATAACACAACACGGGAAATAAAAGAAATAAGGGTTTCAATAAAAAATAACCGTTAAATGAAATTGTTACAAAAATATAATCATATTATAATTCAAATGGTATTTCATTTCAAATACATTATAGTACAGCTATTGATGTTTCCGCTATAAAGTACTCAATGTTAAGTATGTACCAAAGCTGTTTGATTTTCAAAGTGAGAGGTCTTTATTGATCTTAAAGGTTAAATCACGAATGTTGTTGTATACAATCATAATTACAACTTTGATTATAGAAATATCATGTCAAAGTAAATCAATTGTTGTCGATACGTGTAGAGATAAAGGTATGTGTTCAAACATTACGAAAGCCTTTTCTATTGCCACCAATACATTAATCGTATAAATATGATAAATAATAGTACTTAGTTATGGCTATATTTTGTAATTTTTGACCATTTGTTATCACAAACGTTGAATGAAATGTTAGGCTTTGACTATTCAATACCTTATCTATTTTAGAATTATCTATATCTATGTTAAATACCTATGAGATACGGATAATAAAATTTCAAAGCTTAAACATGCGTTTCGGTTTGCGTTCAACATTTCATCCATTTCAACTTCATACATTTTCAGAAAAATGTTTTGAGCAGCCACCAGTTGTCATCCTACCGGTTATTATAAAGTTATTTCGATATCCAAAACAATTACATCGCCCAGGTCCTAGGAAAACATACTAGAAGGTAACGTCACTTATGTCCGTCTGTATTAAAGTTAGACAGCTACTAAGATCGCACTTATCCTTCTACGACGTATGTGAAAAGAATAACTGATGATGATGATGAAATAAGATTGATGGTACGTAAATACTTTCCTAGAAGATACCGGTTCTCTCTTTCCTTGAAAACTCCCAGGTTATAACTATTTTTCAAGAAACATAGACATTGGTAAGTTGTTCCATTCCATTTCTCTCCGCACAATAAATGTTGACGAAACGCTTTGTGCGGATTGGAGAAATGCCCACCATATACGGATGTCGTGTTTCCGTGCGTCGTATTATGCGGTGGTAAAAAGGACATGACGAAGAGAAGAATGAGGAAAGGACAAAAGGGGGAATTAAGTTGTGCAATTCCATCGCACACTCTCCGAAATGCAGCTTGTAAAAGATCGATAGGCGACGGTGCTTAAGGCTTTGTAACTTAGCCTTCATCCGCGCTTCGTCACCAGTGAGCGTTATTGGTCGTCTTTGAATCGTGTCCAAGGCTTCAAGCTGAAACAAAATATTTTTATTTTTCATCTTTTTTTGCGAACCTTAAATAAATGTGTAGCATTTAAGCTAAGTTTCGATAGTTACTTCATATTTTATTACTTCTTATGATAGTAATTTTATTCAATAAACTTGATGATGGATGATAAATAAGACAATGATTTTTTTAAATTGAGTAATTGCGACTTTTTCTTAAACTTTCGTGGATTCTATAGTCCCAACGACGAACTCTTTAAGGTCGCACACTTTCCGGCCACGATCGCACCAAGTATTGCTTTTGTAACCAATTGCAAAAGAAGAAAGTTTCATTGTTCAAAACGTATTGTGCGATTAAAATATTTCGTTATTTAAGCATCTTAAAGTTATCATACTTATAATAAGTTCAGAGCTCGCGTGTGCTCATTTCCCATTTGATCTTTAATTTAGAGAAATAAAATACATTTATTAATTTATCATATGAAATACAATTTACATAAAATTGAGGCTTAAAAATCATACTAATTACCTCATTTCTAATTGAGTGCTGTACAATTCAAACAATACCTAGTGCCAGTGCTCTCTGTGAAAATTGCATAATCACACAGGTGGTCTGACACAATAGAGGTGACGAAAAATTTGCAATACAATGCTATAACTAGGTGCTAATAAAGAGGTAATGAGGGAGAGTGACATTAAAAAATCAAACTCGATAATCTACAGTGGTGAGTATTCTGCCAATTTTATTTAAGGTCCACGTACATTTCATTTGAGTTAGTATTTACTGTTGAAAAAGTTTTACGTTATCTTTACACATTTCAAACTCAATAAAAAGAAACAATAACTGATGCTCGTGTGCACTAAAGTTATACAACTCTTATATAAGTTCGCTCTTATCTCTCTAGCCCCTGGTATCTACTGCGTTTGTCAAACTCATATCACGCTAACATACACATACTGTATAGGCGCGCTCATTGGTTGAAGACAGGCGATGATCAACAGGCAACCAATGAGCGTTCAGTATTTGGTCTGCCAAGTTTACCCGAATTTAACAAGCATACGAGAACTCGGGGAAAAGTGTTGCGTATGCGGGAAAATGTATGAAGAGATGCATTATTGATTTATTGAGGTGATTTTTGTAACTGCAAGAAAGTTACTTATGATGAATTGATGAATGATGAATGAGTTTTATCTTCTGATTTTATCTCTTACCAAATCGCTACAATACAATTTGTACTGTAGCGATTCACTTTAGCTTTTCATTTGAATCGCACTAATGAGGGTGACGGTAAACCCCAGATCTATATTATACCTATTATTTTTTATATTTGGCTCCACACTTTTGTGTATATAGCCAGTGTCAAGTAATAATTGATAATTTATCAAGGTAATGTAAATGTAATATTTCACGCAAATATGTGTCAAGTCACAGTCGAAGTCATCGAATCAAGTCATAGTCTAGTCAAAGTCATTCTCCTAGTAAAGTGGTGGCAACTTTACTTGAAGCTTCTATGGAGTTTTGGAAACAACACGAAAAGAAACGTTTCACCATCATAATACCACTTTCCCACACTCATGCCTATAATCCAGCACTTAACGAATAAAATACCACCAATTTTATGCACTCACACTGAAAATAACACAAGTTTTGGAAAATAATACAATGCAGCGACGTGATATTTTTCGTTTTCCCGCCAAAACTCTAATCTCTCTCTCTCTCTCAAACTCTAATATAGGTATAATATTATACTTATCTTTATATTTGGCATTTGTCAATAGTGATATACTTCTTCTTTATTTAATGGCTTGCTTTCGCATTTTAGAGATAATTCTGCCAAATATCAAGTGAGAAATCCAATATCTAAATCTGATCTACATTATGAGGGTATAGGTATGCCTACTAAAAAGCAAAATTGCTATTTTCGATAAGACCCTACTTACGAAACAAAAATATAAAATTTTCTAGATAAACCGCAAAGTTTCGAACCCACGACTCACGTATCACAGGTCACTCTCAACACCAACTGAGCTACCATCGCATCAAAAAGACAAATGCTTAAGACGCGTATGAAATCCGCAGCTACGAAATCTTATGCATCGTTTGCATTTTAATTAAAATTAATTATTCCGTTACCCGCCAACTAATTGACGCACACCCACATATTGGCAAAGATTTACAGAGTTAAATAAAATTATAAATAGACAGATAGGCCGTTGAGTGAGCGGACTTTACATAAAAAATTAAAAGTTTCTAAGGTATGATAATCTAGGACTTTCAGTGGACTGGTTTTTTTATCATTCGTTGCAATAATTATGTGCCTGCAATAAAGGATTTACAAGACCAACAAGGACAGTTCAAAGATGAAACGAAACAAAAAATTTCAAAAATAGTGTGTATGATGTATAATATTTACCACAAATAACGATAGTTTTTACTAAATATTGAACACTGCACACCTATACCGGGCCATAGTTTTATAAATGAAATAACAATCCCACCGTACAGTAGGTACCCTTACTAATATGGTTATAGATACTCGCCGTAATATAATAATAATAATAATAACACCCAACGATGACATACATAGATCATAGATCCTAACTAGGATTCCCTGTGTCTAGGGACCGATGAAATACGAGGACCATGGTCCCACAACACCCAGATTTTGAATAACTATTTTCGCTTTTTTTTTGTGCACAAATACTTGTCAAGTCACAGTCCAAGTCATCAAGTTAAGTCACAGTCTAGCCTAGTCAAGTCATACTCCTAGTAAATTGGTGGAAACTTTACCAGAAGCTTCTATGGAGTTTTGGAAACAACACGAAAAGAAACGTTTCACCATCATTATACCACTTTCCCACACTCATGCCTGTAATTCAGCACTTAACTAATAAAATGCCACCAATTTTATGCACTAACACTGAAAATAACACAAGTTTTGGAAAATAATACAATGTGGCGACGCGATCTTTTTCGGTTTCCCGCCAAAACTCCATAATAATAATTAATAACCTACGATTATACGAGATCTGATAATAGATAGACAGTAGATAGAAAATTCTTTATTGCACAAACAACAACAATTGAAGGTACATAGGCAAACTTAATGCTATAGAGCATTATCTTCCAGTTAACCCTGGTGTAATGTAGAAGGCTTTATGCGGTGATAATATCTATTTACTCGTAGGTGGCAATCGGGATTGAGCACTGTTAATTAAATCAATTTGGTATTAATTCGAAAGCAATTTGACCCGTCGCTAAATATTAGACTATGCTGGGTTGTATCCTGGTTAAATTTAGGTTAAAGTACGTGTATATTGGCTATGGTTAAAATTAACCTTAATTTTAGCCATCACCTAACTATGACCGCCAATCTTAACTTAGCTAATATTATCGTTAATTATGACGTTATTATAGCAACGATAAAATGGCGCAGATCTTTTATAATAAATTACAGTTTCCGTAGATTAAACTAAATAAAAAGCGTTATATTTTACTTCACTAGGTGGTAGGATTTTCTGCAAAGTTCGTCTAGGTAGGTACCACTGCTTTGCTAGTTATTCTGCCGCCAAACAGTAGTGCGCAAGCACTGCTGTGTTCCGGTTTGAAGGGCACTGTAGCTAGTGAAATTACTGGGCAATTGAGACTTTATGGCCTGATCTCACAGTCTAGTAATCTTATTACTAGATTGTGCTGATGTCTCAGGATGACGTGCGCAGTACAGTGTCACGTGAAACTCTATACTTTAGAGTTCCGAGTGACACTGCAACTGGTATGGGCAGCCGTATCGCTTAACATCAGGTGAACTGTTAGCTCGTCACATCATTCCGTAACATAAAAATAAAACAAAATGCTTTTTTTTACGGTGATTTAAAAAATTTTGAACTGCTAAATAAATCGTCCTATGTAATACTCGTATCTCCTATATACAAGGTAGAATATTCACTCTTTTCCTTATTATATATGTACTCAGACCATGCTTTATAATGTTCGCACCAACCAATTTAAAAAAAAAGGTTTTGTTTTAGTATTAAGTGCCTCCTAAAATAACTGCATGACAGCCAAAATGTCTATTTAACGGTACACACAGCGCGGGCACCAGCTGAGTGCTTTGGAAATGTTTCGTAGGCAATAAACACCTGCTTTGTTCATTGTCGCAAGGCTTTTCTTTAGAATTTAAATTTGATAATGGCTAGATTTAAGTTTTATTTCATAATTACTTTTTTGTTTAGTTACATGGGAGCATTCTATAGCATGGACTGAATACATACATTAAAGGAAAATTACGAATTAAATTCCACCTTGTATATATTATACAGGTGTCTTAGAAGCTTGTGCGTTATGAAAGCGTAAGTTCAGAGCATCTAAACAAATGTGTTAGTACCTAATTAAAACAATGTTCATTACAGATGAAATGGGTGATTTTATTATTATTACACATGGAATTCAGTACAACATTACAATCAATAGCCGGATTAACATATATTGACGACTACGACTTTGAAGAGAAATATAGAAATCTAAACGAATGTGACCCATTTTATTGGCATCCGTTACATTTACCTGAAAAATGCGCTGCAATGTTTGAAAAACTAATTAGATCACGTGTGGCCGTTGCTGCCAATAGACCTGTCAGAGTTGTTAGCAGAAAAAGAAAAGCTAAACTAAATAACTATTATGGATACCCACAATTTGATTATCCTAGTTATAATTATGACGCAAATATAATCAGAACTGAATATATTTACGACTATGATGAATTTGATGATCTAGAAGTGATGACGAAATCGTTATCTCCTTACGAAAAAATGTTGGCTCTTTTAGAAAGAGACGTAAAAAGAAATCCGTCTGCACCGGTGGTGGGAATGTCTAATTTCGGACCTGTTGCTATGTATGAACAACCTATATCGAAGAAGAGTCGAAATTTAATCATGAAAATGGCTCGTGCTTACGCAAATGCTGGTAGAAGAAAACATGATAAAAATGACGATGGATACTATTATGGCGAAATTAAGTTTCCATCTAATTTAAATATTTCAATGTCCAAAAACCAAAATAGGGCAAGAAGTACGACCGATGTTAAAAAAAAGAAATCTAAGAAAAAATTAAGGAAGAACAAAAATTATGTAAAATCTGAAAAGCATAAAGACATTGGCTTAAATATAGAGTAATTTATAGTAATTATCTGTACAATAAAATTTAGAAACTTTTATATAGTACTCCCAGCTTTCTTGTATCTTTAAGGCTATAGAGTGTATAGGCTCCTCTTAGGTATACGTTCTACACCTTCGACTGCATCATCGCTTAACATCAGTTAAGTTGCAGTCAAGCATTGGCCCATTCACATATAAAAAAAATAAACAATTATATACATTGAATATCTTGTCTAAATTGTAATTTCTTCATCGATATAGAAACTAAAACAATTTATTTTTTATTTTGGTCTGTCTGTCTATCCCTTTGAACACGCATCACCCTGAAACAAGACAGACTTCGATAAACCTAGATATGACTATAGCTAATAGTTTAGAATAACATTAAGAATACTTTGTATTTTTAATAACGGCTATGTGCATGAAGTAATAAGGAAGTAATTATTGGGCAAGTATTTTTAATTCGTATATGATTTATAAAACCACAAAAAACAATTAATAAAATGGAAAGGTTTGATAGAATTATATTAATCTTAAAAAATTATAAAGTTATTTAATTGAATCGTGGCCATTTCATTTTCGGCCAGCTCTGGTAATCGATGAAAACAATGAAATACAATTGAAAACAAACCGCTGTTCATTAATGTGATTTTGCAATGGCAAAGCGTTCTAATCGTCATTGTGATATTACCAAAACAGTTAAGTAGTTTCAGTCGAAGCTACTACACATATTAATCAGCAGTTTTTTAGTATATTATAACGTTGTGCTACCTATTAATACCCAATAGGACGTGGAGTGCTATAGAAACAAAATGCTATTAGTGAAGGTAAACTTTGTCGTATTCATTTTAAAATATATTGTGTTGATTCATAATAATAATTTCGATTATTTTTAGGTATTATTTTTCATCGCCTTTACTACTGCAGGTGCGATATGCAGCATCGCAGGTGTCAACTATATGGACAATTTAAACTTTAAGCCCCTCAAAGCCCCATTACCTCGTGAAGATCCATGTAATCCTTTGTACTGGTATCCTAGGAATATACCAGAGTTCTGCTATTACAAACAGTCCCTACAACCAGGGACTAATCCTTACCCTGTCCCATTACCACTCCCAGTTCCTCTACCACCACAACCTTTGCCTTACCCACCTCACATGCCTTCACCATATCCAATACCAATGCCAGTTTATCCTCTTCCTTATGGTGTTCCAATAGAACCCATAAATTCTATGCTGCCAGTAGCAGCTGTACCAGGTCCTTATCCTAATCCTTTACAGCTTTATAGGCCACATCAACAAGTAGGCATGGTTCCAGGAATACCAGGTTTGGTGACGCACGATGGAGGAATAAACATTCTACCGTTCTCAGATGTCTATGCTGAGATGCTTGAGAAACATAAGCATAAATTGATAAGAAAGAAGCTTCAGAATGTACTCGATAATTATGATGACTACCCCACAGGAAGAAAAAAGAAACATCGGCGAAGGATACACTTCTAGAAAGCTAGCTTACATGTAAGAAGAGTAGGAAAAATCAGGTGTTTTTTATATGAAAGAAAGGAAACAAGAGTCAATAACCTGAGGGTAAGAAGTAGCCGTCAGTTTGTCTAGTTCCAGGTAATGCATAGTTAAATATAATTACTGGACGAATTTATTTCAAAAATTGGGTAAGGTGTATTGAATAAATTACTGTACATTTTACATATTTCTTTATTTCAATCTAAATAATAACAATACACGATATGAATAAACAGATTGATCCTAATTTTATGGCGGAGATACCAAACTTTGAAAGCGTGCCATTCGCGGATGCATTTAGAAGATAAAGTAGGTATTAAAAGAAGCTTCTTTGACCTATGTATGGAAATTAGATGATTATAATTTCAACATTAATAGTGCAGGTTGTGACATAGTAAACTAACATAAAGTTACATGATTGCCTCGCTGGTTCCCATAGTACAAGCTTTGCTTAGTTTGGGGCTAGATGGCATTGTGTAAAATGTCCATAAATTTATTATTATCATTATAAAAGGTCAATTTATACTTTAATAGTTTAACTTTTGCATAAATTGACCTTTTATAATGATAATTATAAATTTATGGACATTTCACACAATGCCATCTAGCCCCAAACTAAGCAAAGCTTGTACTATGGGAACCAGCGAGGCAATCATGTAACTTTATTGCAACAAGTAGAAGCACAAAATTACATGAATTTGACGCATTTTGTATGGAAATTTCTCCTGTTGCATTGCAAAGTTTTTGTTTGTAAATACAAACATAGAATACGTTATAACACCCAGACACAGAAAAAACATCGATGTTCATCACACAAATGTTTGTCCTGGGATGAGAATCGAACATTAAAATGATAATTAAAAGTCCACAAAATGCCCAGGCCATTACAGTCTGTCTTGTCAATAAATATAAATATAGAACAAGACGATTCGAACTTCACTTTTCTATTCAGGTAATGTAAAATTTTGTCATACATTGTAGGTCTGCGACGAAATTGAAAATCATTACATATAAAATTTCATACTCGGTTCATGTTTCTAATGAAATAGCTTATTACGTAAGATGGTTGAAACCTATTGTTACTCTTTGTATGGATTTAACTGTTTGTACAGTATAAGTACAGACCAATATACAATATACGGATTTTGTTGATCAAGGGCGAATTTAGACTACTAGTTGCCCGCCCCGGCTTCACACGGGTGAATGAGTAAAACGCGGTCGAACGGGATAAAAAGTATTCTATGTCCGTCTCCTGGTTCTAAACTCCCCACCAATTTTCAGCCTAATCCATTCAGCCGTTCTTTAGTTATAAATAGTGTATAACCAACACGATTTTCTTTTATATTTATAAATTACATGATTTTACAATCAAAATTACTACGTAATAAGCCAACTGCTAAAGCCAACAAAAAAAAAATGATAACGCCCAACGATCACATACATAGATCCTGGACCCTAACTAGGATTCCATGTCTAGGGACCCAGGAGCTACGAGGACTATGGTCCCACAATACCCAGACTCAGAACAAGTATTTGCGCTTTTTTTCTGTGCACAAATACTTGTCCTGCCACGGGAATCGAACCCGCCCCCTCCGGGTTATAAGCCGACCTACTCAACCACCACACCACAGAGGCTGTCAAATTAACTACTTGATGTACACTGCATCATAAAATTAATCGATTGAGATCTATCTATCTATTATAATGGATAGATAGAGTTAATTGGTCTGTATTAACTTAGGTACAGATGACAAGATTAAAACTACTGGACTTTGGAAGACGATAAACGTTTGATGAGCTCGACTTATGAAAAGCGACTTTTAAGTGGTCTTCTATTTATAACATAACCTAATGGTGTACGAAAGGATAACTCATTACGTCAAAATATAGGTTTCATGAAGAAAGATGCGCCACCTATTCGCGTGTAAACATTATTCCAAACGTGACGTTCTTTTTGTGGTCAGTCACGCGGATGGAGCCTTATTTATAGTTACACTCTCGTGATCAAATGTTTACTGTTGCACGTTATTCATTTCGTGTATAATTTATATATTATAGTCTCACTTCATTCGTTCGTATGAGTACCCTTCTTCCGAATTCATATGGTTACATTTTACAATACAGCTACGAGTTGGAAATAATATAGTACCATTGTAGAGTTAACGATTATATCCTTGGCATTTATTAAATGTTAGAAATGAAGTTTTGTTTCTAACTTCATGTTTAAAAACGTTGACGACTTGGAGGATTCAATCCTGAACCGTATAGTACTGAATCATTTGTATGAAAATGTTATGAGAAAATCAAAACTTGTCTTTTTTTAGTTTTAACGTTTATATAGTACGTGTGAGAGATGATATTGTAGAGTTAAGTGCACTACAATTAATCCCTATATTGAAGTTTGGTATTTTCCGCGTTTACGATCAATGTATAACTACTTTTATAAAAATGTGTAAGTATTGCTTAATATAGTATCTATAGGTAACCTTAAATCTAATATTCATAATAATGAATTTTCAGATCTTAACTAATGGACGGAACTCCTGAAGGCTTCACGTATATACACATACTATTTTATTATCTACACTTATAAAAAAGAACGTTATTTAAAACGCCGATGTAAATTTAAATTAACGAAATTACGAGATTATTCAATTGAATTAAAATTAGAATACATAAGTACGTAGGCCTAAATAAAACTAAGCTCTTAACACCTTAATAATAAAGAATTGATTAATAAAATTTATATATAGTAACAATATAATTCAAGGGGTGAGATCAAAAAGGGTTTAACTGTCAAATTGATAGTTTCGAGAAAATTGACTTTAAACTTCAACGGCTTCATTTTGATGTAGAGTGCTTATTAAGTAATAGAAAAGGTTTATGTAAGATTCAGTTGCTTGAAAATGTTTTAATTCTACTTTAAAATACTAAATATAGTTCTAATTCATACAATTCCTGTAAAAATATAATAATGTTTTTATGCTGAGCGAACTGCATTCCTGTGACAGATAAACCGTTTTTAGACTAAAAATCTCGAGATTTAAGCTTCATTTCAGTATTTTGAGAATGTATTATTGTAGATAATTTCGCGCTGAATCCAACGATACCAATAAGTCCTTTTGTGAAAAAAAATCAGTTAAACCCTTCTTGATCTCATCCCTTCATTATTATGAACTCACAACGAGTTAACGTAATATCTACCTACGCTATGTCTTTTAAGTGCGTATGCCGCTAGAGTTTTCAAGTAGATTCCCGACTTAAAAATTATTTATATTCGCCTATATCGATCATAATAATTATGACCTAAGCTAAGTGTCTTCTAAATTGCAAATACCTATAAATCTGCACCTTAGGCTATGATTTATACTTAAGTACTATATAGTACAAACAATATAATTAGAAACTATTAGATTACTTACAATGTCATTGCTTTATAGCCATCAACAAAGTTAAATTCTAAATAATAGTAATAATAACACATCAAAATAATGATAAAAATACATTTTCTAATGGAATGTTCTGTATGGAACGGTAAATACTTAATAATGTATAAGTACATATACATTATAATTAAATTCATAAAACGACATTGCTTTGTAGCCGTCTACAACGTTAAATTCTAAATAATATAGTAATAATAACACATCAAAATAATGATAAAAATACATTTTCTAATGGAATGTTCTGTATGGAACGGTATATACTTAATAATGTATAAGTACATATACATTATAATTAAATTCATAAAACGACATTGCTTTGTAGCCGTCTACAACGTTAAATTCTAAATAATAGAGTAATAATAACACATCAAAATAATGATAAAAATACATTTTCTAAATGAATGTTCTGTATGGAACGGTAAATATGCTTAATAATGTATTCATATACATTAAAATTAAATTCATTAAATGATTAACTACAATTCAATACTTAAATTATACTAATTATTTGAATATGAAATATAGCTTCTGAATTAAAATGAATTTTTTTTTTTTTAATGGGAAATTCCCTTGTTTTTTATTGAAGCAGCATACAGTAGATGTGGAATTTGGAATCAGCAAAAAACGAGAGCCAACTGCTGTCACTAGGATATAGGTATAGGAAATACTTCACTCGACATAGACTCACATCACTTGACACGCATATAAAGAATATTTGCAAAAGTGACGATAGATCATAGCTCTGGTAAACAAAATGCTCACCAGACTGGATTTATAGACATTCAGTAGACTTGAATGATCACAACGAAATTATCACTCAACTTCTAGATACCCAACTTCCTTGATTATTTTTATTCCATGAATGTTTTATGTAGCTTTGGTGGTTGTACGGAATGTACGAGTAGATATAGTGAAAGGGAAATTTGCGTATGCAATAGCTTCGCAACGGTGTTGACGTCAATACTATCAAATGTTTTTATTGGCTATTATAGTTAAAGACGTGTGCAAGTTGTCTCTGTATTGACATAGATAACAAGTGCTATCTCTTGATGTGATTGTTAAACATATACCGTACTACCACAAATACATAAACAAGGCTTAGACAGACATCAAACGCACATAACCAATACAACAGCAGAGTAACACTAATTTAAGGATTGTTTAAATCTTTTGTGATTAAACCTACCAGCTTGAAATGTTTTAACCGCAGTACTCTAAATACTGGAGATGAAAAATTTTACTCAAAGGAAACATTTATTTATTTTTAGAAAGAAACAAACACTTTTCTAGAATTTTCGAAAACTTATTTGCCGTGCTCAGGGATCGAACCAACTGAAATCCGAAAAACAACATTCTGTACGTTTATATGTCTTAAATCAATAGGATCAATAATATGGATCAAATCTCTCTAACAAACATGGTAAATTAAATGAAAAGAAAAAACCAAATTTGTTTATTCTAGATACCTGTACCGCAAAGTGCGTAGGTACGATTTGATGTACTTACATACATATATATGTGTGTATATATAATATGTAGGTTTGCGTGAGCTTTTTGTTGTAGATAAGCACATCAGCGTACCCACTTTTGACTAAAACGAATCAAAAAAATACTGTTCGTTTTCTTGCATAGATCTAACGTAACTTTTTACATCACAAAACAATACAAATACAAACAAAAGTTAATCTAGTATTACACTTGCACAATTAAGCGATGTTATTACATAAAAACATATAAGTCGTGTAACAATAAAAAAAATGCCTCAGCCATGCTGACAATATTTATTTCAACCAGAGTTAAACTCAGCAATACATTGTAATATCATAACACCTTAATAATTCATAATAATTAGTCAAATAGATTTAAGTACACTTTCGAAACTAAGTAAGAACTAGAACAAAGATACAAACAAGTAATTTTGTATATTTATTTTGTGTATTAATTCACAATTCAACAGTCACCAATATTTGTATGTATATATCCCTAAGTAGATACTTTTTAAAAATGAACTACGTACAATATCAATAAAGATCTGTTTCAGTAAACAAATATTTAATTCACCTGCACCTAATACGTAATACTCCTTTTGCATCGGAATTTAGTAAAGGCTAGAAACAACAATTAGATTCCATATAGGATACGTGAGCGTTCAATTCTGCAGAAAGCTCAGTTATCAATTGTCCATTTTTTATTTGTTCTTTGTATGCTGTCAAGTTATAACATTTACATGTCTTATAATAATCAATAGATTATTATTTATACAAAAAAATTCATAACTGAGGGTAGTTCATACATTACGTGTTACTTCTTCTATAACCACATTTATAATCTACAAATATTGTATGTAGACATACGAAATTATATCCAAAATTATCAAAGATATGTGATTTATTTAATTAAGTACTTACTTATATACTTTAAGAATAACTGGCGGTGTATACAAATATACCTAATACTTCATTCGGTATATAACTTAATCCTGTGATGTTAAAAATCTCTTAAACTACTTGTAAATACTACACCCATTATTATTAACACACTGTGATCGAATGTACTGAAGGTACTTCTTGCGTTTCTTATTAAGAAAGAAGGTGACTAAATAACATGGCATCAAATATTTCAACGCCTTTATTTAACAAAATGAACGCTTGTAACGTCAATCAACAGAACTCTATAGTTCTAATAACTGGTTGCAGTTTTCCATAAGATAGAAATAAGGACGCAATCATTGCATAAGCTAAGTTCAAAGGGTCGTTGCATAACGCTCTCGGAAAAGGCAAACATGGCCGGAACAAAATAACGTATGTACGCTCGAGATGAACGCACAGTACAAAGGATATTAGATACTTATATTGGAAATATCAAGACCGGGGAAAATTCCTCTGTATCTAACGACATTTTATATCTGACTTCATCACTATTATTAGACTTTCAATTTTACAAGTAAGATGGTTTTATTAACTGACTTTATACGTTACTAATATTAGTAATATCATTGTGTTGCACAATATCAATTTCTGTTTCCTTCTCGTCTCGGATATTGAAATATAATTTCATATAAAAATAGAAGACAGACGTATAAGATAGATATTTTATAAAAAAAGAACTAATAAATCTTAAAATCAATGCGTTCAACCCTGAACTTGGAGTCAAAGAATGTTTCATTTTAGTTATTTATACCTTCATAAAATGAATATCCGGCGAGGGTAACCCTAACGCAAAGAAAAATAAACAACAAGTTTAGTTGTCTCTTTTCGTTACTTTAATTTTACATAGATTTTTAAATAGCCTTTGTAACTTTTAGAGAAACGCAATTCTGTACCTACTTACTAATACATGTTTGAAAACATATAGCAATTGATAAAACTTTGTAGCCTGATGTGTCTACTTCGTAATTTGTTTAATACGAGTTCATAAAATGTTTAAGACTTGTTTGTAATCCGCGTGATGGAAAATCGTAAGCGACCATGACCGCAACAGGCACCCAACCTTGTTAAGTGGTTATACATATTAAACTAAAATGATCTTTACACTCTGTGATGTATATTATTTACGATTACATCGTGCAAGTTCGTCGTTATAATATTATTCGTCGTTATTATAAAACATGAAATAAATATTGTGGCCCCTTACAACAGGTGTATCCATTTCCTTCTTATCCGAAAAGAATATTCTACTTTAGTCCTACCAAAAATATAATGTGAATGTTTACGTTAACCCTTATACTTACTATGATACAATCATAACTTGTAGCTGCTCTACGAAAGGTCATTAACTAAAAAAAATTACATATTACTCACTATTATTTTTATGTTTTCTGTCTACTTCAATGATAATTTAATCAACTTTCCTTTACCAATTTTCCAAAATCTTTGAGCATTTTTGCGTTTGAAAAGTTAGTATAATAAGATTATATAAGATATACAGATTATTTATTTATTTATTATTTAAGTCGATAAAAGTACCACTTTAAATTGTTTGCATACTCACACACGAAAGTATTACTGATAATGCTGATATACTCTTATATTTATATTATTATTTATTGATATTAAAGACAGATTAAATACGGTTGACATAATTAGTTCGATATTATACCTTTCTATCTACCTTTATGACATATATAAAAGCATTTTTCATGAGTCTACATATCGAAATTGGGGTCGTAAGTTCGAGGGGGGGGGATATATCTAACAGTTTTTCCTCCGAAGCTGACTGCTTAAACTCAGAACTTGTGACTTGCAGCGGGCTGCCCCGGAGGCGTCACATTCATTCCCATATTATCGTAGGAAAAGTCGAGGGTCGTGTCTTCAGCAGGATGCCTGTTACTCAGCGCTGTACTCATCGTCTTTGGTGTAGTCGCTCCTTGACTTTTCTCGGTCTGTGAGGTCCTCGTTTCCAGGTCTCGCACGTTGAGAGGCTGGCTTCGCTTCGGAGGGTCAGGGTTCCGAATCTCTAGCTTTAAGTCGGGTCGTGGTTTGGCCATTTCTGCGTGTGGATTGTAATGCGTTAGGTCGCCAGGATTCTGCTTCACGCGGTTCTGGAATTTTAATTAAATGATTATGCGTTGTCAAATCAAATTATAGACAGCTTAAATTAGCTATCTCAGAATAAATCTATACTTATGTACGAGTATATAAAATTTACATTCCTATAACTTGCCAATATAAAGTCTTTTGGTCTTCACAACCATAACTATGTACTTATATATTTCTATCCACTAACGAGCTATGAAAACATTAGTTTTGATTACTAAACTTCTACCTACTTATTTATTTACTCTTGTTTGCCGGACTTAGTGAAACAGGCTGCAGGTGGAGAATGCAGAAGAGAAACTAAGATGTTGCCTATGTTAAACTCATCTATATTGAACGTCCAAATATTACGTGATGTATGTATTTTACTAGTCCTGCAATGCAAGGCAGAGACCGGAGTACCTTATGTCATAAAAATACGTGAACTGACATAAGACACTCTGTGCTGCGTCAGCACATGCCTGGACGGCACCAATCGCAGTGAGCTGTCGACTGACGTAACACGATGACGTAACAACTTCAACATTATCTGATGTAAGTCTAGGTAAGCATATTTTGTGTAAATATCAGTTTTCCCATGATCGATGCTTTTCAGGTTATACACACGTATGATTTCAATTGGACTTGGCATATTCCACAACTACAGTCCTCCATAATTCTTAAATGTGAGATATCTCATGTCAAAAGTATCTACCAACACAGTTACGTAACAAAAAATAAAAAGTACAAAATATAGCATGAAGGTAAAAAATAAAGCCACATTGCCCGTTAAAAGTATACGTCAATCTTCTCGTTTTGTTGAATAAGGTTTACTGTATAATATAATATAAGATCTAATGTGTATATACGCGGTACAATTTTTTCAGGCTCAGCACGGTGTTGGTTTATGCAACGTGAGAAGTTTCATGTTATTATACATCCTTACATTGTACCGTAGTTAGTTATCTACTTTTTTTTTTGTTTGGTTTTGTTTCCACACTTTTGTGTATTTAGCCAGTGTCAAGTAATTGATAATATCTCAAGTTAATTAATGTCATATAATGTGTCAAGTCAAATCACAGTCTAAGTCATTAAGTTAAGTCATAGTCTAGTCTAGTCAAGTCATATTCCTAGTAAAGTGGTGGCAACTTTACCAGAAGCTTCTATGGAGTTTTGGAAACAACACGAAAAGAAACGTTTCACCATCAATATACCACTTTCCCACACTCATGCCTGTAATTCAGCACTTAACGAATAAAATGCCACCAATTTTATGCACTAACACTGAAAATAACACAAGTTTTGGAAAATAATACAATGCGGCGACGCGATCTTTTTCGTATTCCCGCCAAAACTCCCAGTTATCTACTTATTTTGACAACAATGTTACAGTTATCAATATTTCCAATGTTACAGTTTTTTTTATGTTTTGGCTCCACACTTTTGTGTATTTAGCCAGTGTCAAGTAATTGATAATTTATCAAGTTAATGATATTTTGCGCAAATATGTGTCAAGTCAGTCGAAGTCATCAAGTCAAGTCATAGTCAAGTTATAGTCTAGTCAAAGTCATACTCCTAGTAAAGTGGTGGCAACTTTACTTGAAGCTTCTATGCAGTTTTGGAAACAACATGAAAAGAAACGTTTCACCATCATTATACCACTTTCCCACACTCACGCCTGTAATCCAGCACTTAACGAATAAAATGCCACCAATTTTATGCAGTAACACTGAAAATAACACAAGTTTTGGAAAATAATACAATGCGGTGACGCAACCTTTTTCGCTTTCCCGCCAAAAACTCTTAGTCTCTTGCGATGTACATTATGTTAAAAAAAGCATGGGCCCAATAAGGTCCTAGTAAAAAAGTATCAGGAATGGATGATTTGTTTATGGTTCCTGAATTTTTTTAAAATTCTTTTTAGATTGGCACAACTATATATTTTCCATTTTGGTGCAGAGTTTTAGTTGCTGTGCTTGAATTTACTAAGATCAATATAGGATAGATAAAATAGGACGTTTCACCCCGAACATTCAGATTTCCCATGACTTCACACGCTTGTACTTAACTAAGGTAAAGCTTTTGTCTTTTCCCAGAGTTCATATTAAGCGCTCTTTGGTACAGAACAATAGCTAGTTTAGTGTGTAAGGTAGTGTCGCCGAAGATGGCCCGGCTCCTAGGATAGCCCACTTTAAAAAAAATACAGTTATGATTAAACGAAACATTTTAAATTTTGCGGGTTTATGCTACTAGTACCATAGACAATAATGCAAGTGTGTTTTAATTATTATTATTACAACTTCCATTATGTTTTTTCTATACTTTATTTATCTGCAAGATTTCACGAGGTTTTGAAATTAAGTGGGCCTTCATTGGCTCCTGTACCTTATATGAAAAAATTAAAAACTGGCAGAAATACAGACAAAGTTCCTTCAAAGTATAATATAATGGAACGATGAGGAGTTTTTCAATTTCGTTATTAGTGAAACCAACAAAGTGAATGAACTTAGAGTCCGTCTGTTCTGCCGGTCTGTTATAGACGGTACAAAACTTTGGCAAGTACGTTTATAAAGAAAAACTGCTATTTATATTAAAAATGTGAGTGTCACATGCAAAACGATGTCCCGCAATCAGAAACGCTCGTTTCACACGCACTCGCACCCACTCATACCCACGCGCACACACACACACACGCACACACACACACACACACACACACAAACACACACACACACACACACACACACGCGCGCACGCACCTTACACATAACAACTGACATTCTCTCACATGGGCACTTATAATAAAATATTTTTTTCTTGTTAAAAGTTTAAATTAATATTAAAATTAACACTGACATAATTATATAAGTCATAGGATGAGAGAAGCCTCGGCTCCTTAAATTCAATGTTCTCACTAGTTTGGGAGTCTATGGACTCATTAACATGTATGAAACCTTTTTATGTCAAGAAATGATTATTTGATTTGATTTGATTGATTTGATTTGTTAACTCAAACCTGATCATCTTTTATGAGATTATATACGGGTACCTATGCTACCGGTAACGGTACATCATGTCTTTAATATCATTTATTTCATGTTACCTTTACTTTATGTTTGGATGTGCAAGCCAGAAAGTTATTCTGCGTATACATGGCAAATAACTTTTTTCTACGACTAATAAAATTTCTTAAATTGCCCACACTAAAGCTAGTGCCTCCTTTTCAGTCTGGCAATACCGTTTACCGAAAGCAATGCTGTGAGGTTTTTTTGTCATCGTACAGCCCCTAAATCTAAAGAACTCGCAGCAGCGATTACATGGGTATGGTCTTTTGGGTCATAGTAGCCAAGAATAGGAATCTTAGGTCCGTATTACAGAACGATGCTCAGTCATCGACCGGTGCTCAAGCAGAGATTTCATTCAGTAATTGATCAATTTATGAATGAAATCTCTGCTTGAACACTGATCGATGACTGAGCATCGTCCTGTAATACGGACCTTAGAGAAACAATGCTTGCCATTGCTTCTTTTTACCAAAATACAGGGGTTACTTGCATTTTTGAATACTTTATTCCGAAGTTATTGCCGAACAGGTTCTTCTAAAGGTTGATAAATTAGATCAAGCATTTAAAAATAAATAACACATAATTTATTATATTATTACAAAATTTTATGAATAATGTAATAAGTATTGTTTTTCTAAATTGTCCCTTATTTTTTTTCCCAAAGACTTGATTAAATTAAGAATATTCATTCCATAAGTGGTACATACAATAATTTTACTTACTGCGATTTTATACGTCGCCAATGTATACATACTAGTTGAGGTATAATAAATAAACCGCATAAATAAGTAACCTTGGAATTTTGGCAGGAAAACGAAAAAGATCGCATCACCGCATCGTGTTATTTTCCAAAACTTCATGTTATTTTCAGTGTTAGTGCGTAAACTTGGTGGCGTTTTATTGCTTAAGTTTTGGATTACAGGCATGAGTGTGGGAAAGTGGTATAATGATAGTGAAAGTTTATTTTCGTGTTGTTTCCAAAACTCCATAGAAGCTTCTGGTAAAGTTGCCACCACTTTACTAAGTGCATGACTTTACTAGACTAGATTATGATTTGACTTGACGGCTTGGACTATGACTTTACTTGACACATATATACATTAATTAACTTAAGAAATTATCAATTACTTGACACTGGCTAAATACACAAAAGTGTGAAGCCAAAAAAATTAATAATTAAGTAGGTACTAGGCACTGGCGTCCGTCCGCGATCTATGGCAAACTGGAAGTGCCGGTGTTACTACATTACCTAATAGTTTTTATTCTGTAAAGAGATAGCTAAATTATTTTTATTATATTCACCTTAGTGGGCTGAAACTTTTGTTTTATATACCGCCAGGAGAGTCTTCCGCGGCACACCATAACCAGGACTACCAGTAGAACAGCCAAAGCGACTCCGCTTATGATCAGCGCGACCTGCGATTGTCGCTGGGCACCTTAAAAAAAATGTAATAATGTGTTATTCAAATACCTATCGTATATATAAGGTTCTGTTTGTTTTTTGTTTTTTCTAAGAAATAAAAATATTCTTATTCTTAATTAACAAAAAATATGTTAACGAATAACGTGACGAGTTTGTCATTCACCTGAAGTCGAACGACACGGCCACTCATAACAGTTGCAGTGTCACTCGGAACTCTACTCAAAGTTTCGCGTGACACTGCATTGCGCACGCCATCCAGAGACATCAGCATATAAGATCAGATCATATGTGATCAGAACATAAAGTCTCATTGCCCAGTAATTTCACTAGCTGTAGCTACAGTGCCCTTTATACACACAGTAGTGTTTATGCACTACTGCTTGGCGGCAGAATAGCTGGCAAGCGATGGTACTTATCTAAACGAACTATACAGAAAAGTCCTACCACATATTAAATTAGTAATTGTATATTATTCATCATCACCACCAGACTTTTTTCGTCCACCAAACATAGGTTTGCCTTAATCACTACGCTCGGCAGGCGCCTCGCAGTTAGATTGTAATGTAGACCAAATGTAGAACTGACTGAATGAACTCGCTTGAAAAGATAAAGAAACAACGACGTTGGAAAACTATGTTGATATTACCTTTGATCATAGCTAGATGAAATAGGAAGCGGTAACTGAAACCTATCGCACGTATATAATATAATTGAAGGGTTGAGAATAAAAATTGATAGTTTCGAGAAAATTGACTTTAAACTTCAACAGCCCCATTTTAGTGTAGAGTGCGTATTAAGTAATAGAAAAGGTTTATGTAAGTTTCAGTTGCTTGAAAATGTATTAATTCTATTTTAAAATACAATATATAGTACTAATTTGTACAGTTACTGTAAAAATATAATATAATAATGTTTTTATGCTAAGCAAACTGTATTCCTGTGTAAGATAAACCGTTTTTAGACTGATAATCTCGAGATTTAAGCCTCATTTCGGTATTGTGAGAATGTATGTAGATAATTTCACGTTGAATGCAGCGATACTAATAAGTCATTTTGTGAAAAAATCAGTTAAACCGTTTTTGTTCTCACCCCTTCAATTAATATATATTTGCTGAATTATACATATTCGATTGCGTATTTGGATTATAATTTTAATGTCGCAATACTAGAGACCACGTCTGAATAACAGCGTAAATTTACTGTCGTCAAAGTATCAAAATTCAGTTTCTCTTTAATGAGTTGCCGTGTTTTACGCTATTGCGATCAATTCAATACACGCTCGTATTTGTTAAATTAAACTAGGCTGAGCTGTTCCGTTTATTTAACATAAGCATTTTCAAGGCTTGTGCTGGGCAGCCGGGTAATAAATTGGAAGTTAGGTTAAATAATATTATAATTAATTTAGTAATTAAAAACCGTTCATGTCATAATTTAAAGATAATTAATCATTTATCGTGGATAATACATTAATCAATATTCACTTTCAATAAAATTCATTACGTACAATATATAGATAACGCTGCACAAGTCGACGTGGCGACACTATTTAAGGCTTAGATAATTTACCAGGCATTTTAGTCCTGCAAAATTTTTATTCCCAAACAAAATATAATATAAAATATAAATATATAATGACTATGGACATTTTATAGTCCCTAACTAAGCACAGCTTGTAGATGTTATGGAAACCAGATAACTGACACAATACATTTATATTTTACTCTACTGTTTGTAAATACATACATAGAATACAATATAACAACCAGACACACAACAAACACCTATATTATATTCGACAGCTTCTGTGGTGTGGTGGTTGAACAGGTCTGCTTATAATCAGCAGCGGGTTCAATTCGCGCGGCAGGACACGTATTTGTGCAGGAAAAATAAAGTGCAAATACTTGTTCTGAGTCTGGATGTTAAGGGACCGTGGTCCTCGTAGTCCTTGGCCCCTAGACACAGGGAATTCTAGTTAGGGTCCAGGATCTATGCATGTGATCGTTGGGCGTTATTATTATTATTATATTCATCACATAAATGTTTGTTCTGGGTGGGAATCGAACCCACAACCTACAGATCAGAAGGCAGAGCAACTATACCATCTATCAAATAGCTTATGTGAAATAACCTACTTGTATTGTCAGCCCATAGGTAATTTGTAATTAGGTAAGATACTCTTACATTGGTGACGATTCTGTGTCGCTTACTCTAAAGATAAACGAAATTAACATATTTCCGTCTTTTTCATTTCCCCTTTGTCAGAAGAGTACCGCCACACTTTGAGTTTAGTTTTAGAGAATGCGACACAAAATCGACACTATTGTTCATTTAAAATTTTCGAAAATATTTTTTTTCGTATAACCAAATAATAAAAATATTTCATTTTAATTCAACAAGCTTACTCAGTCACCATCGCCATAGCTCAACAAAAGTAGTCGCATCTCATATAATATTAAATCGCAAAAGCAACAATTGGACAAAAAATGTATAAAAAGTTAAAAAAATAAACTTGACAGACGATGAATTTTTTGCTTAGGCGTGATAGAGCGTTTCTTCTTAGAGGATTTAACGACATCGTTTTTTAAAGTTTTCTAGTACTATTAGTTATTCTTATTGAAATATTTTTGTTACTCTACATACTTATCTAGTTTATTCTTTTTTGGAAGACTAACAGCTGTTATGATATTATAGATATCCTATTGCAAAAATAAGCCAGTTAAAGGTCCTCAGGGATAGAAACAAAAAGTAAAATAAAGTACAATTTATTTCTTCATTTATTTTCTGCGGGTGAAATTGTGGGCGCAACTAGTATTATAAAGGCGAAAGTTTGTATGTGTGTATGTTTGTTACTCCTTTACGCTTAAACGGCTGAATGGATTTGGATGAAATTCGGTACCAAGATAGCTTATACACTAGATTAACATATAGGCCACATTTTATCCCGGAAAAGTGAAATTTTCCGTGGGATGAGCAAATAACTAAAATACATTTTATCCGCGGGTGAAACCGTGGGGCGCAACTAGTTATAAATAAGTAGAGGTATACTGCGGTTGCATCCATTTTTCAGGGGGTAATATTAGTTTCCCAGGTAAAAAGCCTGAGCAGTTTGTCAACTAAAATTCATCCAAATCAATTTAACAATTTTGCCGTCATACAAACATATACGCAGGCGTTTCACTTTTATTTTAGACGAAGAGATGATGAGGTGAGAAAATTATGTTTGGTAGTTGGTAATAAATAGATTCGCGGAAGTAATTCTCAAGTTTGTTTGATAATTTAAACACAAAGTGGAAAGACATTTCAGTTAACCATTAAGCTCTCGTTACGCGCTACACAACTTAATCACCTACCTCATTAGTTGGTAGGTAAATGCCTTTGACGCCAGTTACCTTAGTGTAAGTGAGTAGGTGGTATGATAAGAAGCCGTGGGATTTTTTTCTTTCTTATAAAAATCCTTAACTGTACTAATTGATGGTATATAAATTGTCTCGTACGTATGGAATTATGGACACGATGGGGACTAGAGCTTTTATGTCCAAAATCAGAAGTACTTTTGGAATGACTTAAAATGGCTGATCTAATAATCCAATATTCAATAAGGATACGGATTAGCAATTATAAACCTATCTAAGGGACCACACAGAATACTATCGATATGAATGACTTGTCGACTTATCACCACTACATAAATTTTTCGTACATAATTGATATAAAAGTACCTAAGTACTACATCGTCTATTTATTTATTTATTTGGTGTTTCATACCTACTTATCCTTTTTCTATTATACACTGCATAACAGTATAATTGTTTTGTCTTGTTTTATCTATGCCTATTTTAAATTAGATAGAAAAAAACAAAACACAAAAGAACTGTTCGTTCGCTACACGATGTTAATTTTTTAAGGGGAACCTATACTACTGTATTTTGTAAACTTTATTAAGAAAATTCCTTTTCACAGCTGTATAAAAAATTATGATTAGTTATTTAAATTTAAGAGATCCACATGGGATACATTACTGTTCCGGTGGGAAAAAGGATAAATTTTGGTAGCTGCTGCGGTGCGGAGCGCATTTTATGTGACTAAGTAATTATATAAAAATACGGTAACTATAATTACACATAATTATAATTTGAAATATTTATATAATTGTACATACACAACAAAATGCACATGTTGCACCAAAATACTAGACTGAAAAATTAAATGATATTTTTCTTGGAATGATTAATTACAAATAACATAATAAAATACAACACTGAAGAATATTGCGATTACTGAATATTACCAATACTTTAATTCGCAGAACTGAATAATGAACTAAAAGCAAAGCTTAATATAGAGCTGTAGCAATATTTAAGTATGAGTTTTCCGAAATTATACAATAAAGCGTAATTGCACCTATTTTATTTCCACAAATGGAGTTTCAATATTCACAAAGGATAAATAAAATGTTACATGAAACAGCCGCTTTACGACGACGTGCCGCCTACTATTCCTACCTTTCCATGTAATCATTGTATATTTATTAGTGATTGCAGGGGCTGCTCTCGGAAAAATTCAAACAAAAAAATATCAAAACTATTTTGTGTGGGTGTCACTTACTCGGAATTTTTACTGTAAGCTGAGCTCTAAGATAATACATTTTGATGTATCGTGGGCATGATTTTTCATCCTTACCAAAATACAATATATAATATTGTACTTACTGCTAACGTCGGCCGGTGGTAAGGCTGCTTCCGATTTTCTCATATACCGCAAATCTAGAAGGTAGCCTGAAAAAAGATGTTCAATAATTATTTTCAGTACAATTGTTCAGTATTTTTAAATATCTACCATAACCATAGATCTTCCTTTGAGGTTATATGCCGCTATAATAGCAGCCAACTCATTATCGGAGTAATATAAGTAAATAGTAATTATTCTTTATTTTGTCTGTGGAAATATCAGAGTGTATATAACTTGTTTTTTCTCTAATCTGTAGGAAAATATTTAAGAAGTGCTAAGCTACTTTCCCAAGTTTTAAATGGAGATAAAAGATAAAACAAGCTCAATTGTTTTGTTCTGTCTTGGGACTCTTTGAACCTCAGTATATAAAAAAGGGCTTTGGACTACATAACATCTTAAGTCATTCACAATATTCACAAATGGATTCGCAGTAATATATTAAAATAACCAGCTCTTGTCCTCGACTTCATCCGCGTATAAGTCGAAAATGGTTCTAAGAGGTTTTTTTATTGGTTTTTCGCGTTCTGAATTTTATTATAATACATAAAAATTTCGTGTTTGTTACCACACTCCTCCAAAATGGCTGAACCGATTATGATGAAATTTTATATTCACACATGCTAGATCTGAGAATAGGTTGTAATCTATTTTTCATCTTCCTAAGTGATAAGGGGTATTAACTTTTTACAAGAAGTCGAAACATTACACACTGACACGCAGTATTTGTTTGTAAACAATATTTTTGTTTTTCGTTCGGGAGCTAGATCACCAGGCTACTCTGTGCGCTTACTCTGGAGCATGCCACATACAACTGGCCGTGAGAGAAGCAGCTTTCCCTCAAGTCGATGTCTGCTAGAGTTTGACGTTTGTTTATAGCTATTTCGAAGCAGACTTTGATAGAAAAGTGCACTCTCTTGAATTTGAAGAAGTAATTTGTTAGTGCTAGAGGAATCCTAAGGATAAATACAGTCTCTCCTCGAGAAGAACCGGTCAGTATAGTTGCCTCGATTACATTACGATGCAATTTTTTCACTTGCAATCTAGTGCCATTGCATAATTATGAAAAATATATATTTACCTTATGAGGCCGTGTTCTAAAAGTATATAACCTCTTAAAGCTTAGAAACCTTCAAATGAGGTACTAATATAGTACAGTCACAGGAAAGACATTCCAATTTTAAAAAGTAATTGCTTATGTTTTTAAGTGGTTCAACCTTTTTTGAATAAAATCGGACTGAGTTTCAAACATGTGAAAAATGTAATTTAAATCAAAAGTACTAAGGAGTATTAATATCAACTTCGAAGTGAATCACCCCTAATATAAGTTTCTACATATTTTTAACCCCGTTACGAGATGAATTTCATAAAAATACTAAACACGGCTTCCAAAAATTCTGTTAAAAAGGTTTATGCAAAATTTTAAGTAAATTGGACCAAGGAATCACGTACAAAATTTGCTCCTGTTTTTCACGCCTTTAAGGGTAGGATTTTGAAAAATCCATTCTCATAGGATGACCACATCATACAAAGAACACACCCACCAAGTTTCAGGTCTCCACGATCAGCAGTTTAGGCTGTGCGTTGATCCGTCAGTCATTCATTCAGGACAAAGCATTTTATATATTTTTTTATTAGTCATACTGTTAGCCTCATTAGTAAGTTCAAAGTTACGCGAGCTATGCAGAAAGCTATCATAGGGATTTCCTTGCGAGATAAGATCGGAAATGAGGAATAAGTCACCGATATATAGCTCTTAGAAATGAGAGTGAGCATGGGCAGGCCACATCGCTCTCAGGACCGCCAATGTCATCCGATGGGGAAGTAAACTTCTCGAGTGGCGACGAACCGAGAGATGCAACGTGGACCAGCCCTCCAGTACGAGCGACATCCTGGTCAGAACCGCAAAGAGCCTATAGATGCAAAAGAGGCAAGCAGCCATTGAAAGTGGAGCTCTATGGAGCCTATGTTCAGCATTGGACCTATTCAGACTGTAAATGATAATAATGATATTTTAGTGCATCACTTAAGTGCTTTATATTTTTGTGGCTAAGTTATTTCCAGATTAATAATCTTCATGTAACTACATCCTAGATTTTTCTTATTAACATCCATTTTTGTTCGTATCATTTTTACTTTTCAACATATACGTGGGTATAATTATGTAAGTAAATATAATGTTCAGCCACGGTTCTGCCTCATTATGATAGGTACGTATAGTTGTAGAAAAATAATTGTTTCGTGTACGTGCCTTTTCCTAAATACTATGACACATGGACCGGGAATAAGACGCGCAATGTAAAGTGTAAATAGTTACGACTTCCGACCATACTATTATTATTTTATTATGTTGCTACAAGTGACGACAGATGAACGATACCCATACAAGACCCGACAGGTGTTTACGCACACACGCATACCCTCCCTCTCTCTCACACAGACACCTTCACAGTTATAGAGCAGGCAGTTGCATATTCTACAAGCTTTAGGGTAAAGGTAAAGAGCATCTGGTATCCCTATAACTAATACCTATATTTACAAAAGTGAAATGTCGTCTTGTTTGTATGTTTGTTTATTTGTGTGACAAAACAGCTGAAGAGGTTTGGATAAAACTATGCATTACATAGATATTGTGTAAAATACTTAGATCAACACGAAATACTTCCCGTGGGAAATAAAACGGATCAATTGTGGATGAAATTGCTCTCACTTATGTAAAAAAAGAAGGAAAGATGGGGACAGATAGAAAATATTACAGGAAGATGGAGGGGGTAGGGGAAAAAGAAGTAGATGGGGAAAAACATGAAGCGTAAGTCGAGGTGGGTCAGCTAGTTACTCACTAGTACAGTTCTTTCTGCGCTAATTAAGCTGTATATTCCTCTATTTAAAAAATCGCAAGCTTTTGCTACTAAGCAAAATAAAATAATGAAAACGACATCGCCGCTGATTAACTTTTTCAAAGAGAAATTTTATCAAAGGGAAGAGTAAAGTAAAACATCCCGTTTTCGCAACTTCATATTGAAGTGAGTGAATTCAAGCGCATTTAATTGCAATGCGAGTTTACTACGCCCGCCCTTTGAACACATTTCCCGAATTTTAAACGAATATGCACCTGAGTTTCACACACGCCGCCTCGTTCCATCGCGCATTCTTCTATAAAAGTACACAAAGTTTTGCTATCAGTACACAGGTGCATAACTTTACAGACCTTTACGTTGGTGTGCGTAAGAGTGCATTGTGTATGGGTATTGCTTCTGTAATCAACAGACCATGACGTTTAATGGGTATTGTTACACGCATACATTGACATTCTACGAGCGGTCACACGCCTGTCGTATACTTTGTGTATCTGTAGTATTATCATAGTATAGCGCAGCTCCTGAGATAAAGTGTAATTAGCTCACAATGTGATGGGCGACAATCAACATGCAAGTAACGACTGTATGTATGGCTTTTAATAGCAAAAAGAAGTACGGAATTGTTTCAGAATTGAAACTTTGATAATTTTTGTCTAAATAATAAACTTATGTGAAATATATGTCTCGCTAACTAGGCTAACTAAAACATACAAGCAAGGACTTGGTGTAAAAATCGACATGTATAATAAATTGCCCATTGAAGTAACTAAATTACCTGTATTAGAATTTAAACTCAGAACTAAAGCTTTTTTTGAAATACATCCATTTTATACACTAAACGAATTTATGACAAAATGCTGGTCAATGAAATAAATGAAATGAAATCGCCTATATTTTTGACGTAATAGGATTTGTCTAATGTCCGTTTGCACTTATCTTCCGTATTGCTTCCGAGTTCACACTTATCTCTCTAGAACGTACCCAAATGTGTTGCAGTAGGTATCCACGTCATAGGGGGATAAGTTCGCACTTATCCCCCTATGATTCTAGAGAGATAAAGTGCGAACTTAGATGCTGTTAAGCTTTAGTGCAGACGGGCGTTAGTATTATAAACCAGAAAATTTATTGTTTTCTCCTATTCTTAGATACTAATTTATCAAGGTTAATATCAGGGTAGTTATTTGATTGTGTGTAATTGTATATTTGATTATTTTGGTGGCAAAAACAGCTTCATCAATATGTAATCAATATTACTACCGAGATCAAGTCATTGCTATAATACCTACTTTTATCACAGAAAACAACCGTGGGTCGCCTCCTCTTAGAAGTACCTAAATCAAGTAAATAAGTAGCATTTTTTTGGACTAATTTAATCTGTGTTGTTTTATCAAAAGTAATCATTTTCATGTCTGAATGAGTTTCGAACGTCTATTGAAACAAGTTATTTTTATCTTGCTTCTTTATATATTTTAAAATATATAATGTAAAATGCTTATCAATCATCATTAGTTCACTACATTAATGCATTTAAAAAAGGAGCAATTTGAATTGTGTCCTTGGTTTAAGATATTTACTTGTCGGTGTAGAGTACCTACCTACGTGAGGTCTTTCGAGATGCTTGACCTGAAACCACGACGTTGTAAGCGCGAGAATGACAGAGAAAGCTGTTACTTAGAAGAGAACAGATATATAACGTAAGCAACTCACGGGCACGAAACTGGTTGCACAAGTTTATGAACAGAATAAATAAAAAAGTAAGTATCCTGTAACCACTAGGCTTTACAGTACGTTGGTAGTTGGTATACTTATATATGGTATATGTATAGCTAGTTGATAGCCTCTGTGATGGTGTGGCTGAGCAAGTCGGCTCATAGCCCGGAAGCGGCGGGTTCGATTCCTCCAACAGGACAAATATTTGTGCACAGAAAAAAAAAGCGCAAATACTTTTTCTGTGGGACCATGGTCCTCGTAATTCCTGGGTCCCTAGACACAGGGAATCTAAGTTCGATTCCAGGATCTATATACGAGTATGTGGTCGTTAGGCGTTATTCTATATTATTATTAGTTAGTATTTTACTAAGAATAGCTAATCGCCATATATTATTTATAAATTCATTATTAATGTAGTAAAGGAATTTGAATCGCGAATTACCACGTAAATTTATCGTAAAAGGTTAGGGTTACATTTGGATTTGGACACAAGATCACATGTTATGTCCGGCTTGGACGAATGGGTGCAGGTTCAAATCCCGGTCATGATCCATGTTGTAAAGTTACATTAATGATAAAACTTTATAAAAAAATACGGATTTTCTTTTTTTATTGTGGCATTTTTGTCGGTATGGAAAGCGAGACAAATACTGCGTGTAAATATAGTTTCCCCTAGTTGACTATATGGATATTTGCTAAAAGAGGATATGAACACTGATCTACCTTGACATTCCTTGACGCAAAGTCCCGAATCGTAGTTATGGTCTGTCTTGTTGCAGACCACGCTACAAGGAGCGCATCTGTTTATCTCCGGGGAGCAGTATTCGTCCAGTGAGCAGGAGAACTGCCCACACTTCACTCCATCTAGGGTAAGCTGAGCCGACGTCGCGCCGGCCAACGCCAGCAGGCAAGCTAGTCGCGACATCTTGTACCTGGAAGAGAAACACTCTGTATTTTCCGCTCAGTAATCAGTAATCCTTCCGCGATGGAAATGGATATTCTTGAAAATATTGCGTCAAAAGCATTTCTTAAGTATTATATTTCTGAAATGTTTATTTGTATTCGTTTAAAGCAAAAAAACTCGATCTATTTCATTGCGAAAACAGTAAAGTAAAGCAATAAATAGCACCTGACCTACATAGATAAGGATCTATGTTCTTTGTATAATGTATAATCTTAGTTATGGTCAAGGGACCATAATTAAGATTTCTTAAACTATCTATCTTTGATAGCCTCTTTGGTGTGGTGGTTGAACAGGTCGGCTCATAACCCGGAGGCGGAGGGTTAGACTCCCGCGATAGGACAAGTATTTGTGCACAGAAAAAAAACTGTGTCTCGGTGTTGTGGGACCGTAGTCCTCGTAGTTCCTGGGTCCCTAGACACAGGGAATCCTAGTTAGGGTTCAGGATCTATGTATGTGATCGTTGGGCATTATTATTTTTATTATTATTATCTATTGATCAATAAACTACTGAAGAACATTGTTCCACAACTGTGGGCTTTTTTTAATAGAAATTAGTAAAGGTATGATTTTTTTTTTGTTTTGACGACAAAAGGAAAGTAATGATTTGTCATATCTACCCCAGAATACAGGAAATTTGTTTGATATTTCCATACTCTGTGATCTGTATATGCCTAAACTATTCTATTGTGTTATAGGAAAGCGTATTTGTTGATTTGTCTTTCTTTTATAATGGCATAATACAAGTTTATCCAACTGCGTTATAAAATGATTAACCAAATAACATACCGTTTAAAAAATTCACTTCTAATTTTAACTGATTTTTTATCCAAATAATAAAAAAAATATATGGCTTTCACAGGCTCCTGGGTCCGTGCTCTTTTTTAATATACTATCATATTTGTTTTTTAACAAAATTAATACAAAAGGGACATACTTATATTTTTTTTTCTCTTTTTTCCTTACATACCTACATATATAGCTATTAAAAGCCTAAATAAATTAAATTATTTTGATTTCTCATTGTAATGATTTAGTAAATAATTTTATTTCAAGGTATCCTAAATGCTAAAGAATGCTGATTCCAGTGTCTCATAGAACAAATAAAAAATTATTTACACACGTCGCGTCGGTTTGCGTCGGTGAGTCACCACCGCCGCTACCATCATTTTAAGAACGGGTTTATAAGAAATCATGGAAATTAAATTTGAGTGCACTATGTTAGACTATCAATACACATTTTTGTAAGTAAACGTATAGATACCTACATATATAGCTATTAAAAGCCTAAATAAATTAAATTATTTTGATTTCTCATTGTAATGATTTAGTAAATAATTTTATTTCAAGGTATCCTAAATGCTAAAGAATGCTGATTCCAGTGTCTCATAGAACAAATAAAAAATTATTTACACACGTCGCGTCGGTTTGCGTCGGTGAGTCACCACCGCTGCTACCATCATTTTAAGAACGGGTTTATAAGAAATCATGGAAATTAAATTTGAGTGCACTATGTTAGACTATCAATACACATTTTTGTAAGTATACGTAACTTAGAAATAAATTAATCTTAGACTGTACAATAGTGAACTTACCTATAAGCAAAATTGACTTAACCACGCCGCACGTAATAATAATAATAACGTAAAATAAATTTGACTATAAACGAATTTAACGAATGCCTTCGTACGACAAACCCATTCCTTGGATCCCATCACCAAAGTTAATGACTTCTCGCCCGGTGACGACCTGTAGTCGATATCGTGTTAGCACGTACAATCACTTTAAAATAAAGGAGGAGACTGAAACGTTCACCATGCAGTTATTTCTATCGCTTAATTTCATCAATCAATTTTTTTATAAATACAAAGACCATTGTACTGAAACACAGAGACACAGAACAAGTATTTGCGATTTTTTCAATCTATTACCATACGATCGGGTCAGTGTTTTTGCCTTGAGATAATAGAGACAGAGCTACCATCGAAGTTACAATATTATAATATAGAGATAAATCAAATTTTCGAAATGATTACTGTAGCTAACAGGGTGTTTTATTTATGTAAATTCATTCGCAGATGGAGCGGCAAGCAACCGCTAGTAAAGATGTAAGGCTAAACTTTACTAGCGTAGCTTTATTTTAATCAGCTGTAATCTGACGGCCGGAATTATATTATATATATTATATATTATATCAATGAGGATTTCGTAATTCCGTTAATTTAAATATCTGTTATGTAATGTAGTTATATATAGGGTAGCAGATATAGCCTTCTATGAAACGGTTAATTGGCGTATTCCAGATTTTTTTATTTTTTTATACTGGACTTGGTTGATTAGTAACCATACCATTTTTCACTACCAATAACTTTGCAGGTTCATAAGATCAATAGTATAGTTAAAAACGCTATAAAATTAAAGGAAATGCAGCATACTTTCGCCGCATAGTAAACAGCATGACTCATTCTACCCACACGCTGACACAACACAAGCAAGCGTTTAGCCAGAGACACCAACGGTTAGAACAAATCAGTATCTATATACTTCAATGATAAAATCATTAAAACGTATCAAGGTGCTAAGATGTACTTAATTTTTACAAATACGTAAATATAATAAAATCATTTTAAAAAATGGTCTATGCCTACTTCAATCTGTCTGTTTTTGTACCTCAGTAAATTTTCATTTCTTTTTTATTTCATTTCATTTTATTTTTCATTTCATTACATTTTATTTCAATAGACTTAATTTCGTATTGAAAAGGATCCGTTTTTTTTGAGCCTCGGTCAAATTGGGTGGGATTTACAAAGAGCACAGCTTTTTCACACCCAAACATTTGTGTAGATTGTATTTGACTCATGGCTTATGCTTAAGGATGCGCGAATCTCCAGGCCAGTTACACTGTTTTTTTTTTTTTTGTATGGCTCCACACTTTTGTGTATTTAGCCCACTGCCTACCACTACACTACTACTAGTGTCAAGTAATTGATAATTTTTCAAGTTAATCAATCTATATATGTAACAAGTCACAGTCCAAGTCATCAAGTCAAGTCATAATCTAGTCTAGTCTAGTCAAGTCATACTCTTAGTAAAGTGGTGGCAACTTTACGAGAAGCTTCTATGGAGTTTTGGAAACGACACGAAAAGAAACGTTTCACCATCATTATACCACTTTCTCACACTCATGCCTGTAATCCAGCACTTAACGTATAAAACGCCACCAATTTTATGCACTAACACTGAAAATAACACAAGTTTTGGAAAATAATAAAATGCGGCGACGCGATCTTTTTCGTTTTCCCGCTAAAACTCCCAAATTACACTTGTAGTCGTAGAAAATCCTAGTAGGATTTTCCAAACGGTAACATTTACGTAAAAAAAGGGACAATCAGATGAAACAAACTGTATTCTACAACCAAAGAGTTCCATTTTAAAATGTTGTAATTTGCTTTTTAAATATTGTTCATTAGTGGCCAATTCTGAAAACATAGTTCTCCCTATGTAAGTATAAACAATGTGAAAAGTGTTTGTAATCTGCTTTGTGATTTAGTAAAATAAAATAAAACTTGTAATTCTCACGCAGGGTACCTATGTATTCTTTTATTTCATCCTCTCACGGAGAATTTCCCTAAAATATTTACACATCATCGTTATTACCTCCTTGATTTAATAAAAAAAAGTAGTATAAAACGTAGTATAAAACGGTATAAAGAGATAAATTGATATAGATTAGATTGTATTACCGAGCACAACTATAGGGTTTTATTACAAAACACTAACTATAGGGTATTGCAGCTTTATGAAAGGGAGAAAGATTTTCAGAAATCACTATTAGCGTGTTTAGCTCCTAAACGAGTACTTATAATAGCAAACTACGTACCCACCTTCTTTAGCCCAATATCCAGCTCAAATTGTTTGGCTTAAAAAACAAATCCAGATCATGATTAGTCATCCCTACACCCTTTTCACGTTTTCAAGCGTCATCGGCACTTAGTGACGCTTTAAAACGAAGGACCCACAAAAGCACGCCAACTATTTATTAAATTAGGACACTGCACGGTTATAATGACAAACATTCACGGCGGGAACATGGGCTCACACATTTCAGTCCTTAATATACACATGGCTACGAAGCGTAGGTTGTAACTACTGAAATACGTAGAGTTTTAATATGGTCGCTATGGTGATAGAAACAGTCGTCGATATAGCAAAGCGAGAAAGGTTGGTTCTTGGACACGCACTTGTCGAGAAATAGTTGATTTTTTATTTATTTCAAGCTCTAATTTTGATACGAAACACTTATGATTTGATATGTTTATTTCCTTCTTTTACAGCTGAGATTTACCATTCGTACATATATCACAACGCTACTACAAAACAACTTCTAACAGATGATATAAGTGAAGATATGTCGACTGTCAAATCCATTCATAATGCCGTTAATAATACGTAATTAAGTAAATGGTACAACCAACGTGAATCGCTAATTAGCGAAATTACGCATTTTAATGAGATTTTATGACTGTGAAAAGGGATTTGTCATACTTACTCAATTCTTTTTATGTCGATAATCATAGGGTTTGCGACGATGACGTAAGTACCCTATTATATTAATGAGCTTAATTTAAAAATTACTCGATTAGATTAGATCGATCGTGTAAATAGCTTGTATTTTACAGTAGTAAAATGTTTTAATCACGAGGGAAAATCTATTGATATTATTGCTTGGTGAAACGTTATATTTATGACTATTCAATCTCACAAAGATAATCTAAGCTATAGATGAGCAAACGGAATATTTATTTAAGCAAGTTAATATCAAACGAATATTAAAGTTATGGAAAAAATACGCCATTGGACATAAATCTCCATAAAACAGAATACTACGTCATACAAGATAGGTAAAACATGACATGGAAATAATACAAACGATGGCTGATATCTAATACACTTATTAAAATTGTGCATAGAAGAAAAAGCAGAAGGAATATTTTTGGGTATACATATATTAAAGAAAAATAATATATGTACAGTCAACTCTCGTTAATTTGAAACTTCAGATAAGATGTTACGAATTATCGAGTGTTTGAAATATCAAATGGTTCAAAAATTTTGAGAGAAAAGAAATGAAACTTCGAACTATTGAGTGTTGATACTCAATTACATATTAAGGTTAAGAGGTACATTGTACACACGTGTACATATTCATAATGCGAATCAATTAATATTACAAAAGAACTGAACGTTCTGCATTGTACTTAGATGTCTCCGCGGCGGAATGTATTACGCGGACTACTTTATAAGAGGATCAAGTGACTTACTTTTTACGAATTATCGAATGTTTGACGCCGATAATTTCGAATTAACGCGTCATTTTGTTGCGTAGAGTTGACTTTTTCGTTCGAATTACCAAGTGCATAAAAATGTATTGATTTAGTTGGAAATATAAAGAGATTTTCTAGGGAACTCGTGATAACTTTGAATTATAGAGAGGTTCGAATTATCTTAAGTTTGTCGATTACATAATTATTTTTGTCTGTGTATATGAAAATTTATCACACAAAAATCACTGAATATATTTCGATTCCGTTTCCTGTTTTCTAATCTGTATAGGTATACTATGGAGTTCTGAGCAGGCTCTCGTGTTTGTTTTATCAAAATCAGGCTCTCCAAACAGCAGTTATAGGTATTTTAAAATAAATGCTTCTGTACCGCACCGTTTGCGCCGATGGATGACCTGAGATTTGAATAATAAATATCATGTAGGTATTTAAAGGGAAAAGGAATAAGTAAGGTCGAAGGGAGAGATGAAAGAAGAAACGTGGAAAGTGTATAAAGGGCAAGTTGAGTTGGAATGTTGAATAAGGGCAGAGAGGAAGAATAAGACGTAAAATTATGTCTTAAATCTGGGTTTCAGCTAGCAGAAGTATCATAAGTGTATGGCTGCCCCTCAAATAAACAAAAAATAAAACGAAAAAACAAATTTGGAACAGCATTAAGGCGCCTTTTAATTAATTAACTAATAGTTTGTATGAGAATGAGCTGTGCCGATACTAAAGAATTTTGTTGAAACGTGACAAAGAGGCTCAATGATCTAACACGCGGATCACCTTGAAACAACTGTTGAGAGGCTCTGGCGCACGTATCTCTGCCAACATCACATAGCAATATATAGTATGTACTAACATCATATAATATTAGCTCGGGGTCACATGGGTGTGATCAAAAAACAACGTGACTTTGAAAGGTTCTTGCCAGTTTTCACCAGGCAGTATTGATTTTATATTTATTAGAATTTAAATTTGCCTTGCCATTTTTAACCTATTGCATCGTTGCTATAGGCTAGACTACAAAAATTAGTACATACAAATTAACGCTACCGTGCTACGAAGGGCAAGTTAAGCCGACGGTGTTGTTACAAGACAACTGTTGTTGTTGTCTTATATAAGAAGCCTTCGACCGACTTATTTGTCCTGACACCATGGCTGACCTACACGAGAAGAAAGGAAGTAAAGGAAGTTTCTATATCAGGATTTTGAAGGATGTAGTAATGATCTGCTAGCAGCGTACAAAAGGTTTTCTATCGACTCCAAAAAAGTAGGACGCTCTCTACACAATCGTATTTTTCAAAATTTTTGTTACTATAAAGGTCATAGGTTACTTACACAAACATTTATAAATCGATTAGGAAAATATATATTTTTTTATTTTAAAGTATTGGTCCCACAAATGACTCATCCAAATCGGTTCAGTACCTACTTTTTTAATGGTAAAAAAAACTCAATACTAAAAATGCTCCCTGCGTATTCTGTGCTGTTAAAGAAAGGAACAAATTTGACATTTGCTGCGAATGCTGATTTTGAATCCAGAGTAATCGAAGGAATCTAGAATTGAATCACGAGCTTAACAAGTAACAAGCTCAGGGTTTTGAGTGTAGCGAGAAATTGGAAGACAGGAAATGCAAAAAAAAATATCCTCGTTACTAGTGTAATCAGTAATTGTTATGTGTAACTATTTAAATAGTCATTAGTAAATTTTTAAACATAATTAAAGACTTAAGTCTGCTAGCCTACTAGTTACCGTTCCTACTCGCATTTAAAAATATTATTGCACTTGCGAGTGAATATGATTTTTTAAATGAAAATAAATATCTTAAACCTAAATCTTATCAGTGGTCTCGTGTGACACATACATAGGGTAATTTTTCAGCAATGAAAACTTAATAAAAGAAAACTACACTTCAGTTCGTCCGTCAATTCATAGTCCATTTCGCACTGCTGGGACACTGGACAGCGTGATTATGGCCTCCTCTCACATAGAGTGGAGGCCATAATTACGCTGGCCAAGTGCGGGTTGGTGGATGACATGCTCTCAAATTTCGATAATCTTAACCGTGCCGGTTTCCTCGCAATGTTTACACACATAACTTGAAAAGTCATTGATGCAAAGCCAAGCGAGATTTGATCCTGGGTGCATGAACGATGTGGATCGCCGAGTCAATTTCGCACTAAAAAAATTACTTTCTTTATCGTGGTAGGTACTAAGCTTTTCCGAACGTATCATTGTTGAATTTAATTTATACTATTGGGAAATCGCGATACATCCTAGACCGCGTCGTCACTTACGATGGTAAATGACGACGCGGTCTAGGATGCGTGTGGTCAAACGCAAGCCTATCAATCAATAAAAAACTGTAAATTAGAACTCCCTCCAACACTGTAACTTTTTTTAATGGCAAAGTATTTTTATTCTATCAAGTGACTAAATAAAACAATAATATAACAACTACCACTAAATACTATCTAAGTACAACAACAAAAAAGTTTAGACTATATATACTAGCCGCGATGATCTATAGATGCTCCAGTCCACTACCAGTAAGTAGGTAGCGTACCCAACATGCTGGCAACATTGCTCCGTTGCACTATAACTAGTTTCAGTAAAAAATAATTGATGCGTAATGTAGTTGCATATAAAGCACATTCATGGTCGACAGTTTCGGCCAACCATGAGTCGGCCGTCGAAGAAAAGCATCCGAAGGCTATATATGAGGCATGACAGTCACATCGCACCTTATTATTGTATCCTTTTAATTTGTATTCAAGAAAAGTAGCCGTGTGGCTCAGAGGCTAACCTACGTCTCATTTAATAAGTTTGACACGCTAAAGTGAGCATTATAGATATATACAGTTAGGAATAAAATAGGCTGAGGTACCTATGTAAGACTGCAATATGGGACAAGGTGTAGTATGTATGGAAAGATATTGTTTCGACAGAATGTTTTGTCTGTAGATGCTTGGGTAGTTAGGGTGTGTCTTTCGTGTCTAAATATTGCAACATTCTGCTGGCATCATTTTTTATGTAAGTAGGTATTTAGGTATATAGTTTTATATATACAGATACCAAAGTATTTTTTATGATATAGTATATATCTATCTACATATATACCTATATGTAGAGATATATACTATATGATGTTGACTGTATAACTACACAAATAAATAAATAACGCCCAACATTCACATCCATAGATCCTGGACCCTAACTAAAATTCCCTGAATCTAGGGTCTCAGGAACTACGAGGGCCATGGTCCCACAACACCCAGACACAGAACAAGTATTTGCGCTTTTTTTTTCTGTGCACAAATACTTGGTAATACATTTTATTACGTGTTGTGACTTTGCTGCAAAGTTCGTCTAGGTAGGTACCACCGCTTTGCCAGTTATGCTGCCACCAAGCAGTAGTACTACTGTGTTCCGGTTGGAAGGGCACTGTAGCTAGTGAAATTACTGGGTAATTGAGACTTTATGATCTGATCTCCACAGTCGAGTAATCTTATTACCAGACTGTGCCGATGTCTCAGAATGATGTGTGCAGTGCAGTGGCACACGAAACTATATATTTTGCAGATCTGAGTGACACTGTTATGTTATGGGCGGCCGTGTCGCTTAACATCAGGTGAACGACAAGCTCGTCACATCATTCACTAACATAAAAAAATAAAAAATCTTGGCTAGCCGGGGGAATCGAGCCCGCCGCCAGCGGGTTATGAACCGACCAGCCCAACCACCACACCATAGAGGCTGTTGCACTTATTCCTCTGTGGCATGTCATAGAGGGATAATTGCGAACTTAGGAGCTATCAAACTTTAGTACAAACGGGCGTAAATAGTATCTACATACCTACTCTCTAAGTATGCGATTTTTACCTAAAAGCGCTCAAGTAAATTTTTAGAAAAAATTAACTAATTCCTTGCGGATGAGTGCAGCTTTTCATCCGAGGTCTGAGACTGAACCGGGTGTTCTATTCATTGGGTGAAATTGTACAGAAATGTGTTGCGAAGCCTGTATGTCGCAAAATGAAAGAAAATTGTTTAGCTATTTCTATAAATGGTATTTTGAAATTAAATCTAAATCTGAGATTTTATTTAGTTACGTAAAAGCGCCCTACGATTACACCAGCAATTTAAGCATTTTTCTTCGGAAAATCATAATAAAAATAATTTTGTGTTTATTTTGGTGAAGTTAGCTATCCGCGTGCAGAATTATCCTTCGGTAATAAGGATGAAATTACAAATGCCCCTTTTTATAAAGATAGTAAATGTTACATTAAATTATTACAACTACCTAATATAATTGTATATAAGTAGGTACCTACTGAAGACGCGAGGAGAGACGTCAGAATCATCAAGGCCTCTCAATCGCATAGGAATTAAAACTAATCTGTGAAAGGGTTCTATAAATTTCCAGCAACGTCAAAACTGTAAAAGAAAAAGTTATATTTATCTAAAAATTTTATTATTAAGAATGTACCTTGATACTTAGATATATTATGGTTTGTGGTTAGGTCGTTGAAAACATGAATTCCTAACGATTTGCAAATGGACGAGTGCATATACTGATAAATATGAAAACCTGAATGGCATCAGGTGGAATGGATCGGCGGGTTCAGGATTTGATTGGGCTGAACTGGTTCTGCACCGGATATTACGCCAGTCACAGCTGGGATTTGATGTTTGCTCGCTCTCCAGCGTTGCGAACGGCCTAATTGGCACAAAAGGGTGATTTCGAAATATGTCGAACACAATCGGTATGTTACGTGAATTTTTAACTGACTTCACATACGGAGAAAGTTCTATGTTCATTTCTTATGTTAGTATATTTCATCTATAATTTCATCAATAATTGTGGACTGATTTGGAGGATCCCTTTTTATTCCGTAAAATATAGGTATGCAGCTAATAACCAGAAACTACTCAATGGATGATGGAAAACGCACCAGCTATTGATAATTTTATTGAGGGAATAGAATAGTGACCTAACAGTCAAGTATCAACTGACCCGACCATGGACCTGGAGTTAGAAGTTATGCTATGGAGGTTCTCAGTGTAAAATAAGTGTTAGCATCGAAACCATTATATCACCTACTAATCTTATCTTAAAAATTATTTCTTTTATAACAAGTAACCCCCAGCACTGCACATGCACCCTTCGTTTTTAGTGTACAGTTTATAGCCTTTACTGTTTTTGATGACGACATACAAAACACTAAAGACAAGGGATTTGCCCCGTCAGTCGTTGCCACCCGAGACACGTCTTGAGTGACTCGGACGATCCTATGGCAGTAGTAGTATCAGCTGCGCTAGGATCACTGAACCAGTATAGCCCTTCTGGCTCAGGTACCGCTTCCAGTACGGTATAGGATACTAGCGTAAAGCAACCAAAAACCGACACCGCCGGCGAGGTCGACGTACCCCCCGTAGGTTAGCTAGGACGGTCGCGACTTTCCATAAGGTCCACTCTTCCGGTGAACGTAGTCTTCTCAAAACTCTTATTTCGGGAACTGCTTAAGCCGAGACTGGCACCCCAGGGGTGCCTTTGAACTAATTTAATCCCACTTTTGACGGTTGGGGACCTTAAGCATCTGCCCTCCCACTCGGTGACGCTGTAAAGGTCGGTAGAGACCTACAAAATTGGACCGTTTAAAAAACAAGGTATATGCTCGTAGATCAATGGGTCTTCGAAGAATGATTTTGAGTCATACCATTTAATGTATAGGTACGTAGTAAAATACCTACCTAATAAAAAAGAACGTTCGAGGTTACACTTTTAGATACCAACTCTAGTCACGAGATTATAGAGTAAGAAGGAAAGTGTCTTAAAAATATGGATTGTGGAGTCTCTAGAGGAGACTAGTAGGCGACTAATTACATAATTCTTATTTATAAAAAATACACTACATTATTAAATTTATTTTATGTTAATGTGTCAAAGTCTAAGCCAGATATGTTCAAGTAAAACTAAAATATAATGTGTATGATTCAAACTACGATAAGTAAACTGGTTGCGCTAATGATTTTTCCACGGAAACGATGTCACAAGTAGGTACTAAATTCGCATAGCTTCCAGTATGGATTACTGTAATTATATAAAATTAAAAAAGAGTGTATTTACTTACCTAATTTTAAAACACCGTTGCCATTTTTTTGTAATGGTATCAAAACACTAACACTACAATCCGTTAGCGACTAGCTTTCTAAAATCGAACTACAAACGTTGTAAGCCTTCGTAGGCTTGGCGGCCAATCGCAGTGTTGCTCGACGGAATGTGACTCCCGCGCAGGTAGAATTACAATGGTGTGGGTGAGCTCACCTGTGTATACGTCTTGTAATTACATTGTATCAACATGCCTGCTATTGTGTGCGTGGATGACGTAGCCACAGCTTGGATGGACTGTCAGTACCATAACTTTACCGATTTCTGAAAATGGAAAATTAACATGATCCGTTTAAAAGAGGACCAAGGCAGATCCGACATCCAAAAAATAATTAAGCACTTAAGTTACATAATTAACTTAGACTAAAGGGTTATTAAAAAATAATTAAGCACTTAAGTAACATAATTTACTCAGACTAAAGGGTGAATTACAAATAACCCTTTGTGTAGGATGGGTTGCAACATCAGCCTACAGTTATCTACAGCCAAAACTGCAGCTAAACTAAAACTATATATAGGGTTGCACCGTTGTTAAAGTGATGTATTAATTGATGAAAAACCTATAAACCTCTGCACAGTGTAGGCTGCAGAACTCAATTTACCTGCAATGGTTGGTATGTGAGGATTATAATTAAGAATGTATTGTTATGCAAAAAACATCGCATTTTATACCAAATCTAATGGCTCGCCATTCAGTACTATTTTTAAGAGACCCTATAACATTGGGTAGTGTGAATTTTACACATTCAGTTTTTTAGGATGTAAAATTATTTTTAGTACTTAAGCCAGTTCAAAACCAGTGAAATTGCCTTTTTAACGTCGTTTTAATAGATCGGTTAACTTTTATAATAAAAGACGTATCTCAAATAAAAATTGGATTCTTTACAAAAAATGGAAGATCGTTAATATATAGGCCAAAAATAGTAATGGTCCTAATATTGAACCTTGAGGACCCTCATTTGAGTAATAGAACCAGATAATTTTGCTCCATTAACTTCAACTGTCAGAATTCTATTACTAAGATAAGAAGATACAAGATCGAGAGCTTGCCCATGAAACCCGTAATATTTTAATTTAATAATTAAGGTTTCATGACACACGCAGTCAAATGCTTTCATAAGTCATAAAAATCTCTGTAGCATCCTGTGACTTCTCCCAAGTACCAAATTTTTATTTATTTTAAGATTTGGCTCCACACTTTTGTGTATTTAGCCAGTGTCAAGTAATTGATAATTTTTCAAGTTATCGATATTTCACGCAAATATGTGCCAAGTCACAGTCGAAGTCATCAAGTCAAGTCATATTCAAGTCAGTCTAGTCAAAGTCATACTCCTAGTAAAGTGGTGGCAACTTTACTTGAAGCTTCTATGGAGTTTTGGAAACAACACGAAAAGAAACGTTTCACCATCATTATACCATTTTCCCACACTCATGCCTTTAATCCAGCACTTAACGAATATAATGCCACCAATTTTATGCACTAACACTGAAAATAACACAAGTTTTGTAAAATAATACGATGCGGTGACGCAATCTTTTTCGCTTTCCCGCCAAAACTCCAAGTACCAAATATACACCTACTTTATAAGCTCTACGCCTGCAGTCGTAGTAGATCGCCCTATCGAAAATTCGTTGACTGTGAAACAGTCCGTTACGACTAAATTGTATTAACAATATATATTATTATAATAAATTTACTTATTGCAGATAAAACAGAAATCAGTCTAAAGCACGTTGGTTCATTCTTATTCCCGGCTTAAATAACAGAATCAATTTACTATTTTTCATTACGTCAGGAATAAACTCCTTCGTCGGCACACTTAGTGAATATATCTGCTAAGTAAGGTGCAGTTAATGTGATAATGCCAAAACCCTGGTATACATTCCACAGAGATCCTTAGTACTCTATTTTAGTAATAATATCTAAATTTGAAAACTATCTCACACCTATCAATGAAATATTTACACAAAACTCATTAGACATAATAAGTAAAATTTAATGACCGAGTTATAACTATAGGTATATTTACGAAAGAATCCTCAATGTACCAACAATTTCACAGTCTTTAGATATTAATCTGTTATTAATATTAAGTGTGAGTTTACGGTGCTGAGGAGTTAATCTTGCTGGTCTCGGTATTAATTATTTTCCGTGTTGTTTTAATTTTGTTTTCCGCTCTATTGATTTTCCTACTCATGCACAGGACTAAAGCGGTCTGGCAGTTTTAATTTTTTTTTCCAATAAGCTTTTAAATATACTTTTAAGTATAGATCATACATAAGCCATATAAGTCATACCTTAGTTTCTACTACTTTAATAAATTCAACATGATTATTATTTTATTATATACTAGTGGACCCACCCCGCAACCGTTCTTGAGTTATAAATAGTGTAACTAACACGACTTTCTTTTATATATATATATATATATATATATATATTATTATTATTACTTTTCATTGTCATACAGACGAAGACTAAAAGAGTTCCTCATTTCTAAAATGAGATTGGATACCAAATGTATCCTAACAAATAATAATATTAAACAGCCACCATGATGTTATTATTTACACGAATGTTCATTTAGATACATTACATCAGATACTTATTCAGATTCTAAAAAAGTTCTAATTATTTCCTACTGGACGATAATACCTAATAGTAGGTAGGTACCTGTTGGTACAATATAGGTAGATTGAAGAGTACTTAATGCAAGTACATATTCTAACAGCTGTCAATGATAATATCATTGTTAGTCGTAAAACACTGCATATAAGCAAAGTTACTACTACCGATGTTTACTACAGATGGTGAATGCAATACAGCAAAGGTAACCTACAATTTGTAGAAATTTAAACAAAAATCGCAACAATGGTTTAATCCAGTCATACTTTTTCAAATAGAGCTAAAAACGAACAATGTAGCCTCATTTTAAGGTACCTAATAAAAAATTGGTTTCTCTATGTAACCTAAATAGAGCTGCACAAAATATCAAGTAAAAAACATAGAAAAGCTTTAGCTGGTGAGACGAATGCAGATTAATCTGATTGGGTAAACTAAGAGCGTCTCTATTCGGAACGTAATCTAACCTACCCGCCGTTTTCTATCAACTCTCAATATACAACTTAGAGATTCTTGCTTCAACTCCATCTAACATCCATCCGTCATCATCAGCTTCATCTTCAACTTTGGGTATTTGCTGGGATGCTAATTATCTACTATTGTATTGTGAGAATGCAGTTTAATGCTTATGAAGTTTATATACTTACATTCCTGGCCTGATAACTCAGTTAGTTTATAGTAACCCTGCCTTCTGAATTGCAGGTTGTGGTTTAGATTCCCACCCAGGAAAAACATTTGTGTGATGAACATAGATGGTTTTTCTGTGTCTGAGTGTTATGCTGTATTTTTTGTAAGTACTTACAAATAAAAAGGATCAAAGTTTTGTATCAGCTTACTGGTTTCCATAGTATAAGCTTTGCTTAGTTTGGGAATAGATGGCGTTGTCTGAAATGTCCACACATATTTACCTGTATTTATTGAAGTAAAACTTCTTTACGCACGCCTGCCTTGAGGAGTCAGCTGGTAAATGCGTGACGAGAGCTTTACGGAAATTGATCGGGCGAGGCGAACGGAAGCTGAGAGGAAGATACAAGTTAATGAATATAGAACTAGAGCTCTCTTTACGTTTCGTTTAAAAGTTTTAGTTCAGTCGTGTAGTCTAAAGCACACTAGTTTTTCTTATTTATTCATCTGACTGCTTCTTTGGTGTGGTGGTTGAACAGGTTGGCTCATAGCCCGGAGGTGTGCGATTCCCACGGCAGGACAAGTATTAGTGCACAAAAAAAGCGAAAATAGGTACTTGTTCTGTGTCTAGGTGTTGTGGGACCATGATCCTTGTTCCTAGGTCCCTATATACAGGAAATCCTAGTTAAGACTACGGTCTCCAGATCGCCACGTCTCCAGTAAGATATTACTACAGTAAGATTAATTGTATAGTAAAATTTCCCTATTCGAGTTTTGGCGGAAAAGCGAAAAAGATTGCGTCACCGCATTGTATTATTTTCCAAAACTTGTGTTATTTTCAGTGTTAGTGCATAAAATTGGTGGCATTATATTCGTTAAGTGCTGGATTAAAGGCATGAGTGTGGGAAAATGGTATAATGATGGTGAAACGTTTCTTTTCGTGTTGTTTCCAAAACTCCATAGAAGCTTCAAGTAAAGTTGCCACCACTTTACTAGGAGTATGACTTTGACTAGACTATGACTTGACTTGATGACTTCGACTATGACTTGACACATATTTACGTGAAATATCATTAACTTGATAAATTATCAATTACTTGACACTGGCTAAATACACAAAAGTGTGGAGCCAAAACATATAAAAAAAATCTCTATTCACGAACCTCAGTTGGTCCGATGATCCTATTTCCTCGTTCTTAATTATATCGGCAGCATGATTGACTACTGTAGACGAGTTAACTATCTAGTTATACCCATAACCCTATTATATATACCCCTATTAGTACGAGTTTATACGAATGTGCATTAACGTACCTAATCGATATCGAAAAAATATATATGTGTGGGAAATCCTTAGTTACACATTGTTACCGCTAGGGGCGCTGTGCTAGGATTACATATACATTCGAATAAACTCGTACTAGGATTACTGTGGAGGATCTCGGAACTTCGATTGCAAAGCCACAGGAGAAATTTCATTCCTAGTCTCAACATTTCTATAGTAACTATGTGCATAAACTATATATTGCAACAAATCCATATAAAGTTTAATGATTGCCCAGCTAGGGGGTGAGCACGAAACTTTCATTGCAATTCAACAGGAGAAATTTCTATACTAACTATATGCACATAAACTGCGTGTTGAAACAATGGAAAACGAAAAAATCGCGTCACTGCATTGTATTATTTTCCAAAACTTGTGTTATTTTCAGTGTTAGTGCATAAAATTGGTGGCATTTTATTCATTAAGTGCTGGATTACATGCATGAGTGTGTGAAAGTGGTATAATGATGGTGAAACGTTTCTTTTCGTGTTGTTTCCAAAACTCCATAGAAGCTTCTGGTAAAGTTGTCACCACTTTACTAGCAGTATAACTTAACTAGACTAGACTAGATTATGACTTGACACATATGATTATACGTTAATTAACTAGAAAAATTATCAATTACTTGACACTGGCTAAATACAAAAAAAGTGTGGAGCTAAACAAAAAAAAAAACGCTTCACTACCTGCATTTAGCTGGCTTTATATGCGCACTCTTACGATCATGGAGCACAAAAACTACAAATCTTGTATAGATATAATTTTATTGATACATTTTCCAATTCACATTTTGTTAGATATTTATTTTCTAGAGACAATGAACAATAAGTGGCAATATTTACTAAATAAATTTTAGTACGGCCTACAAATGAAACTAATATTTGAAACTACTATGAGAATTAGATGAAAAAACGCTATACTGTCGATTTTGTGCCGCAAAATAAAGTTAAACTAAAAATATGGCAGTAATCTTCTGATAGGGAAATAATGTTTAGACTGCATCATATGACTTTGGAATTGTATGTAAAATGCTACTGCACAGGCAATCAGAGACCAGGTTTTATTGATATCGTTATCTACGTAATTACGTTTTCCTAAGAGGACAAACTGAGCTCCGGGCGACGCACCACGTGACCTGTTCAGTAGCACAATTGCTGCTGGACAAGTTTAGTCACTACTCCCAATGACTCTGTTTGGCCTTTACTAATTATCTTATTTATAAGAATATAATTATTTCTAAAATATAACTACAATTAAAGATATTTTTATATGATAAATTTACTTTAAAAAAAAAAACAAATGTAGCTAACAAAATAAAATATAAAAAAGAACAAGTAACAAGTGTTTTACAAACGGTAACATTTTAAAGTGTTTCGAGAAAATTTTTCAAACCTTCAAGTTTATGATAATAATATTTTAAAATAAAATAACAAATATATACATTACATTATATGTATGTTTAACAAACGCTAACATTTTAGGAAAGAATTACAAAAAAAACTATTAAAATATAATATGTTTATGTTACCTGTATATTTTTTTTAAATAAAACTACATTTTTTATTATACTTATTATTATACTATACTATTTTGTTATACTATATTATTTTATTAATGACATTGTCACATAACTTGGTTTATAAATGGTAACATTTTAGGAAGGTGTTTCAAAAATCTTTACATCATATAAAATATTTATGATTATGATTTACAAACAGTAACATTCTTTTTATTTTATAGATAATTTTACGAACGCTGCATTTAATACATAAAAAAACCCAAAATGGTCTCTCTGGCCGTTCTCAAATGATGAGTTTAACAACGAAAATAATTCCAATAATATATACATGAACTATCATAGATCTCTATCTTACCAGATGAACGCGTTTAATTATATGCTTTAGGTTTTACAAACATCAACATTTTAGAAATTAGTCTGAGATTATTTTGCATCCCATATATTATTATATTATAATTTATAGTAAGAAAATATAAAACATTTATCATGTATGTATTTATTTTATCACAGCTGTAGGTAAATCCTGTACTTCACACGCATTTTACAAATTTGCTACGTATGTAGTGTACATTTTATGTAATTCCAAACTCAATCCACCGAGGTGAGCTATTATTTATGGTATTAGTTATATATACACATTTCACTCAATACGCAAGGATATCAAATAATTGAAGGGCTGAGAACAAAAAGGGTTTAACTGACAAATTGATAGTTTCGATAAAATTGTCTTTAAACTTCAACGGGCTCATTTTAATGTAGAGTGCTTATAAGGTAATAGAAAAGCTTATGTAAGTTTCAGTTTCTTAAAAATGTATTAATTCTATTTTAAAATATAAAATATAGACCTTATTCGTAAAATTACTGTAAAATATAATAAAATATAATAATGTTTTTATGCTAAGCGAACTGTATTCCTGTGTCAGATAATCCGTTTTCAGACTCAAAATCTCAAGATTTAAGCCTCATTTCGGTATTTTGAGAATGTATTATTGTAGATAATTTCACGCTGAATCCAACGATACCCATAAGTCATTATGTGAAAAAAATCATTTAAACCCTTTTTGTTCTCACCCCTTCAATTGTAACCGAGCTCTTTGGCCAATGGGTGATATCAGCGGCTCACTTCCTTATAAAAATATTTTGGTCATTTAACATTTATGAAAATATTCTTTACTTAATTAGTCGATTAGTCTCTGTGGTGTAGTGGTTGAGCAGGTCGGCTCATAATCCGGAGGCGGTGAGTTCGATTCCCGCAGCAAAACAAGCATTGTGCATAGAAAAAATCGCAAATACTTGTGTTGTAGGAACATCGCCCTCGTAGTTCCTGGGTCTCTAGATACAGGGAATCTTAATTATTAGGGTCCAGCATATATGTATGTGGTCGTTGGGCGTTATTAGTATTATTATTATTATCATTATTATTATGATTCACTAAACTATGTGACAATCTACATTCAAGGCATAAAAAATATCGTCCTTTTCGCAGAAATTGCCTACAGTAAAAATAATTACGATCTTATTCATAAAAAAGAATTAAAAAGAAATTCTTATCGAAGGTTTGTAGTGTTCACTAGTTAAAACTTCTTATAAGATTATCAAACGTATTTTAAACTTCTTTATTCATAATCACCCGATACCGGCCCGATAACGAATGTGTATATATGATATATGAACGAAATGTTGCTACTAACATGAAAAACTTCGATTTCAATCTGCCTGCTGTTTTTTTTTGTTTTGGTATGGCTCCACGCTTTCGTGTATTTAGCCAGTGTCAAGTAATTTATAATTTCTCGAGTTAAGTAATATATATGTGTCAAGTCAAGTCACAGTCCAAGTCATCGAGTCAAGTCATAGTCTAGTCAAGTCAAGTCATACTCCTAGTAAAGCTGTGGCAACTTTACCAGAAGCTTCTATGGAGTTTTGGAAACAAGACGAAAAGAAACGTTTCACCATCATTATACCATTTACCCACACTCATGCCTGTAGTCCAGCACTTAACGAATAAAATGCCACCAATTTTATGCACTAACACTGAAAATAATACAAGTATTGGAAAATAATACAATGCGGCGACGCGATCTTTTTCGTTTTCCCGCCAAAACTCCCGCCTGCTCTGTTAAACCATAGGCAAATTGGCTGATTTGACATTTATTTAATTCTTCATGTCATTGTCAAATGTTCTTTATGCCATTACAGGTGAACGTGAATATTTTAATCTTTTATGTTTGAAAATTGATAACGGTCTATTAAAAGACTGTAAAAATGCAATTAGGTAAAAATAATGATGCCAAAAAACGGCATAGAAGCGAGAACTGAAACAAAGTTAATTGTGGCCAACATTCGTTTCCCCACTAAACATTTTCATGTTTTGTTTGCTCACGCAAATACCGAGACGATTATAAAATGAATGCGTCACCGATACTGGATCTAGGGAGTAAGAAACGCAGTAAGGAAACCATTCGTTGTCGTCGAGCTCAGCGCCTTTTATGGGTGGAGCCAAAGAGCGACTGGTTAAGAACATAAAAACAGCCCTTTTTGTGACCTTACGAAAAAGAGACCTAAAGTTGAAACCCTGGTCACGCTGTTAGCAGAAGCGGAATCAGTTGTCAACACAAGACCACTCACACACTATTCCCCGGATATGGGCTACCCAGAGGCACTAACGCCAAACCATTTATTTCTCGGGGAGTCATCTAAGAAGAAAGCCATAGATACAATGCAAAAAAATGTTTGGCGTTAGTGCCTCTGGCTAGTCCACATGTAGTATATGGTGTCTGGAGTACCACGATGGGCGAATCCCGAAATCCGAAGACAAACTTTGTACAACTTCCAAGTGTATTGCTCGCGTACCCGTGCAGGTGAATAGCGCCACCCATATTTTTACTCGCCTGCGACCAACTGCACCTTGCAAAGAAATCAAGCCCGACGACAGTGAATGGTTTCTTTACCGCGTTTCTTACTCCCAAGATCTAGTATCGGTGACGCAGTTTATTTATAACCATCTCAGGATTTGCGTGATCAAACTAAACACGAAAATATTTAGAGGGGAAACGAATGTTGACCACAATTAACCTTGTCTTCCTCTAGCCAGTTCTCGTTTCTGTGCAATTTTTTGGCATCATTATTTTTACCTAATTGCTTTTATTATTTGCTTCTAATTCAACAGTCTTTTAATAGATCGTTATCAATTTTCAAACATAACAGAGAAAATATTCACGTTCACAAGTAATGACATAAAATAACATTTGACATTGACATAAAAATTAAATACATGTCAAATCAGCCAATTTGCCTATGGTTTAACAGATCAGGCAGGTTGAAAACGAAGATTTTCATTTTAGTGGCAACATTTCGTTCATGTAGCGACACATTAGTTATCGGGCCGCTATTGGGTGATTATGAATAAAGAAGTTTAAAATATGTCTGATGGTCATAAGAACTGAATGAACACTAGAAACCTTCGGTAAGCATTTTTTATGTATAAGACCGTTAGACTATTGACATTAGACATTGACACTTACGAATTTTCTATGTTACTCATTAATTGTTGAGGGTCACCGTATGAGCTTGAAGGCTGCGTTTCGATGGTTGATAAATTTATAACGTTTGAAAATTGATCAGTTGGACCCTCTACTGTTATAGCAGGTACATCCTTTGTGGTAGCTGGAGGCGGCGACGGCAGTGGGGCGTCTTCTTCGTAAATCATCGTGAGTTTTGTATATTCCGGTTTACGTTTGGCCTGAAACGTATGAAGTTATATATATAATTAATTTTGTGATAAACAGATCATCTGATAACACTCAATATGGCTGCGAAAGAAAAGATTTGGAAAGCCATAGTTTTTGGGGCATTCCTTTCTTTCTTTATGCCTACATACATTTGTATTTTCTATTTAAACATATAATATTATCAATTGTAAGAGTAATATTTAAAAACTATGTTTATTTTGGTTATTTCTAGAATTACTATTACTATAAATTGCTCGTTTTTGTGCAACTGTCTCCCAATCCGCCGAGTGTTGGGTAGGTCTTTAGCCCAATCACAAGTGGCAACACTACAATATAAATACAAAGGTTTATGTGAAAGTGTTTGTTCCTTCTTCACGTCACAACGGATGGTCAGATTTGAACAAAATTTAGATCAGAGTAAGCTTATATACTGGATTAACACAGACAAATTTTTACGATGCAGCTAGTGTTACATAAATGGTTAAGTTCAATTAGTAGCTATACAAAACATTTGCTTTATGATTGGCCAGCAACGGGCTTTTAGACAATCACGAGACGAGCCCAGCATGGTTTGTTTATCATATTATTGTAGATAGATAAGTTCTAACTTGTAGACCAAGAAAACTGATATAAAACATGTTTGAAAGTGCACTGCATCATCAGTCTATATTAAATTCACTGTTGATACAAGAGCCTTCTCAGAGACCGAGCATAGGCCGTAACCTATATCTACCCAAGTGCTGGTTGATAGATGGCACATGTACTTGAACTGCGTGATTTTAAATCCAGGCGGTTCTCTGACGATGGCTTCTTTCTCGTAGTATATAAATGCAAATTACTATTACTAATTACTATATTAATACATTTTTATTAATTGGTTCTATCCGAGTACCTTTAATGAGCTTGTTTTTAAGTAATAGAATATCTATAATGTTATAATAGTTCATGGTCTTCCAAAACAGAAAAAAATAAATGAAAATAAATGATGCGCAAGCTGAACGGGGTGAACCATGGTTTTTCAGATAATAGTCTGGAAAATTCTTGATTCTTGAATTCGTGAACCAGACAGCTACGAATACAAAAAAAAAATAAGTCATTGAAGTTATAAATTTTTGTGTGTTTATAGAATCACTAACAAATTAAGCATTTAAAATAGGTTTTAAAACAGATTGAAGAGTATAGTTTTCTCACTCTCACTACTACCTCAAATGTGTAGAGAGGCTGAGAAACAAATAAAAATCCCTTTCTTTTTTGAAATATTTTTTTCCTGGTACGTGACCTAACGCTAATTTAAAATTTTAAACACAATACTTTAGTATGTTTAGAGGAGTCATCTCCGGAGCTGCTGGAACTGGTGATGCCTTCCTCGAGAGTCAACCTCGAAGCCACTCCCTCGAGTTGAAGGTCCAGATACAGCTGCTCTAGTTGTTCATTCACTACGAGCGGCTGAAAGTAACATAACAATACGACTAATTATTATTATGACATTTAAGATGATGATGGATTAATACATCTGAGTACAGTCATCTACAAAACCACAAACCAACCTTCTTTCATCCCGCGGGTGTCGCCAGCATAGGCAATCGAGAGAGAATATTATCTACAGCGATCGCGGCGCGTGCTTCATGTGATATAATAATAATAACGCCCAACGATCACAAACATAGATCCTGGACCCTAGGATTTCCTGTGTCTAGGGACCCAAGAACTACGAGGGCCATGGTCCCATAATACCCAGACTCACAGCACAACAACTCACAACAAATATTTGCACTTTTTTTCTGTGTACAAATACTTGTCTTGCCACGGGATTCGAACCCACCGCCTCCGGGTTATGAGCTGACCTGCTCAACCACCACACCACAGAGGCTGTCAATTAATGCCATCACAAACCATAAACCTCTTTGCTGTCGAAATATGCTACGACTAGTTTTTTTTAATGCTAAAATCGGCATGCTTTTGATAGCAACTCACCTGATGGTAAGTGATGAAGTTGTTTAAGGTGGAGCACGCTTGCCCATGGGATGCCCATTTACTCGTGACTTAAAAAGACCCAGATAGTACAGGAGGGAACAGCTGGAAGAGCATTCCATTCCTTGGCCGTTCGGACTATGAATGACCCAGTAAGTAAAACACTTATTGCCGACTTGGGGCACACTAACGATGTAAGGATGTGAAGAATCACCAAGCCGTGTAGTTCTATGATGGAAAGGGAATGACGGAATGAGCTGATGAGGGCATGCGCACACTCACCCAAATCGGCGTTTTAAAAGTTCATTTAGCCTTATAGTAACATAGTGATGGATATTAATGTTGTAGCCTGGGGGGACGATGAAGACCGAAAAGAAAATAATAAAACGATGACATCTGTCAGAGGAAAATAGACTATAACGCTTGGGTAACTATAAACTTAACGCACGCTTATAGCACGGAGTCAGAAACGTAGCTTCTTTTTTAACAATCAGGCAAAGGGTTCTTTTGATTTGACAGCCAGAAAGGTGAGCACAAACAACCACCCGCTCTAATAGTATATTTTTGAACTTATCATCACTTGTAACGGAACTGATTCTTCTTGCTTAGCTTAGCTGCTTTATCTATACCTATGACCCGGCAAACGATGTTTTGCCACATAAATTTAAAAAAGGGGATGCTGGAAGAATGTAGAAAATTTAGGGTTGTATGTATTATTTAATGCAACATCACAAAAAAGTAAAAAAAATGCATACGAAAATAAAACACTTTTTTTTATGTGGGCACCTTATCATTTAGGGGGATGAAAAATAGATAACAAAATATTTTCAGACCTACCATGTGTGAATATAAAATTTCATCAAAATCGGTTCAGTTGTTTCGGAGGAGTATGGTAACAAACACTGTGCCACGAAATTTTTATATATATAGCAAGATGAATTATTAATTCCCTTGGTCATCGCATCACGCGTGAATAAATGGAACATTTTCGCAATTTTTTTTTTGTTGTGTTTATTATTGTCAGGAAAAGGTTCTTATGAAAGGAACCATTACAAAAATTGAGCGGACAATTAGAAATTTTTCACCGCGCGTATGAAACCGCAGGGCGCAGCTAGTTATAAGATAAACATAAGCGCATTATTCTCACATTCCATTCATTTTTTATGAATGGAATGTGAAATTCCAGCCTTTTTGCGGTCACTGCTAAGCATAGGCCTCCCACATTAGAGGGGGGGAAGGGTTGCCATAATCACCACCGCTTGACAGATAGATTAGTGATCGTAGTAGATTATAATGCAGACTGAGAAAAATGCTGTTGCACATGCCCTGGATATTTCCTTAGTGTCTTACGGCGCCCACAGGAAGTGATGAGATGGTCTGGTCTTATTCTTATGGTGGGATCAATTGGGCATCGATAGCAAAATCCCAGAGTATGAGGAATAGCAAAAAATGCAAAAAATTGTCTCGCACTCACTTGTTCCATTGCACGGATTTTGTATTTGTCAGCATTTAACACTTCTTCCATTGATTTTGTTTGGATTTGATATTTGTAGGTTAACTCTGATGACACGGCCACCTAAAACATAATTTTAATAATAAATTAATATAAATAGCACTAATAGAAATTAAAACTGGTTTATACCGTCTGTTATATTTGCATGCATGTTAATATGGGTACTTATAGACAATGCAATAATACTACTAGCTAACCCAATATCAGGTAATATATACCTATACAATAATAAATACAAATATACAATTAGCCTTGTCTTCTTGAAACTAAAGTAATCTTAATGAATTTATGTTTTTTTTTTTATTGTTTGATAGGCTTGCGTTTTACCACTATCGCATCTAATGGTAAGTAACGATGCGGTCTAGGATGTAACACGCTTGCCTAGAAGATACCTATTCACTATTGATTTGAAGACTCCCAGGTTGTAGTTATCGGGAAATACGGACGCCGGTAAAGCGTTCCACTCTTTGGATGTTCGCATGATAAATGTCATGTGTATGTTCTGTGACATGCTCAATTCTTGCACTGTTCTGATCAGCTTTTTCCAAGACTTGATGTATTTAACACCACAAAAATCGTGTGGTCATCGGTGGTAAAAAATAGAAGCTGAGAACGAAACACATACGCAAAAATGAGTTAGAAATTGATATTTTTTCGGATTACAACTTTTATTATATTGCCCAAGTTATGGTTCATAACATTACCAATTTACAGTCTAAATATAACGACTCGGAATATGTAAGATTTAAAACAATGTATTTGCTAATTTGGCGACGTCTAAATCAACTATTAAAATAAATGATGAGCTGGTTTACGTTTCGATATGATTATATGTGTAATATATTACGAATGTTTAATATGTACTTTGTATAAACTAAGCTAAGTAAAGCTAAGTAAGCTTCTCGTTACGTTTGGCTTTCATTTTGCTTGTCAAGTTTGCAATAAAAGTACACACAAAAATTCTAGTATCGTTGGATTCAGCGTGAAATCAGGCTTAAATCTCGAGATTTTGAGTCTAAAAACGGTTTATCTGTCACAGAAATACAGTTCGCTTAGCATAAAAAACATTATTATATTTATTTTATTATATTATATTTTTACAGTAATTGTATGAATTATGACTATATTTAGTATTTTAAAATAGAATTTAAACATATTCAAGCAACTGAAACTTACATAAACCTTTTCTATTACCTTATAAGCACTCTACATTAAAATGACGCCGTTGAAGTTTAAATCAATTTTCTTGAAACTATCAATTTGACAGTTAAACCCTTTTTATTCTCAACCCTTCAATTATTATCATGTAATTTGAAAAATCAACAACAACGGTTCAAATACTACGTAGGCTCACTGACACTGAATATCTGTATTTATATTGATAAACTAGAACTATTTAACAATACAATGTAATTTAATTTAATAACATGCTGCAAAACATTATGATAGAAAAAATTCTAGGTTGATTTTTATTGATTGTTGATTGTTTAAACTTATTTTTGTGAAGAACTTTAAAAAAAGAAATATTCAGTGAGGAGGTACCCATTATTTAATTCAGTTTTCAAGATGTGCTGATAATGATATATACTTCTTGGGATCTACCTACCATTTTAACCGCATAAAAACTCTATGTTGGTAAAATACTTATGCCCGTCTGAACTAAAGTTTGACAGGTCCTAAGTTCGCACTTATCCCTCTATGACATACTGCAATGCATTTGGATGTGTCACAGAGGAATAAATGCAATCGGAGCTGTCTAACTTTATTAAAAATTGTCATTAAACTGTATTATCCTGGTAAATTAAGAACTATTCGTCTACATACGTATAACTTGCAGTGAGATATATATATACGTATATATTTTTTACTTCAAACTTGTCTAGCATTTGACCGCGCTCTCACCTGATGGGAAGTGACGATGCGATCGAAGGTGTAGCATTACTATCCAAGTATATAGTGTATTTAATCGAATCGGAATATCGTCATAAAATACAAGTGCGGTAATGTAAAGTAAAAAGCACGCATGCAAAACATCTTGGATCATAAGCCTAAAAAGGGTTTAATAAGAGCCACTTTACGAGTATAAGTGTGATGAAAATCATATTTCTTAGAAAAACACCTACTATATATGCCCATGGTCGGATCAGTCAGCACTTAATTGAATGGACGTAGCTCAATATGTTGGTCTCAATATATTATGTTGAAAGGAGACCGGGCAATTTTGTATAAATTTGGCAAGTGATCTATGAACTAATAAAAACTGTTGTGGTATGTGTTAGGGTACCTTATTTTATTCACTAAGCAAGGTACAATGGATAAAGAACAAGAGCAAATTAAGTACAAATAGTCATTTGAACGCCTCAAAACATGCGCCGCTTGCGCATAGTTTTTTCTACGTTAGGATTTTGGCGTAGCACGGGCTCGTATTATGCCGTAAAAATGAAATAACTCGAAACAATAAGCTATGTTTGTTTAGTAGATTGAAACCTAAACAAACAATTATTTAGGTAATTTTATTTGGAATAAGACCGACAGCGTATCGCTTACGCCCAAAATGTACTGAAACGATAATCTGATTATGAAACAAAGATAGATTATTGTTGATTAATAGATTATGATTGACACGCAACGGAAGACGAATTTTCTTTCCCAGGAAAAAAATGTAGTAACTGGCAGAATCGTTTTACGGGAATAGATCCCTAGTAACGAGCAGCCCTCGGCCAGGTATAATCGTAATTATTTGGTGGTCAGTGGCAATTTGTGTTTTAGTGATCTGCAGCGTATTGCTGATAAACTAAAAAAAAGACTTAAAAACCTAATTACGTCAGATCGTGACGAACAAAAAATAGCCGGTCCCTTCGTTCTTTAGTGATGCGCACGAACAGGTTGGTAAGCGCATCACTAGAGAACGAATGGACCCACAGTCCAAATTAGGTTTTTGTTAGGTCGTGGAATAATTTTACAGGATTTTTATTTCGGTAAATTGTGCGTTTCCTGTGGAATAGTGCACCGCGGAACGCAACTATTTCACAATACATGCGTATCCATGAAAGTAGGTAATTGTAAAAAACAACGTTTTTTCTTCCCTGCCTACTTTCAAGAAAACATTGAATGTATGAATATTATTGTAAAAGCATAGATCCTAACAATATAAATAAGGAAGAAGACTTTTTTTAGCCCAGTAAATTCAAGTAGGTACCTCGGATCCTTACTGCTTAGCATTTACATGCGTTCTTCAGATGATATCATAATGCGACGATGATTTTGGACCTGCTTGATCGAGCCCAATGACGTGTGTCACAGGCGTATTCTGTGAGAAAAATATTCCGCCAAAAGGGCTAGTAAAAAACTTTTGCGCCCAATAGTTTTACAAGAAAAAGGCCAACCGTCAATATCAACCTCCTAATCTTATCAATTCGATTCCGCAGTACTTCGCTTATAGAGTGAACGTAAATATCAAATACGCAAAAAATTTGTGGATAAATACGTTAAAATCATAAAAGACGAATAAGGTTAGTTCATGAACTTTACATGCTGGCAGGGTACAGGAATCGCACCTATGTATCGAGATGTTATAAATGGCGGCTTTAAACATTTAACACATTACAAAATGGATTGATGTTAGAGGGAGACAGGAGGATATGTATGTACAAAAGATGGCGCATAAGTAGTGTTATAAGTGTTAGGGAACAAGAGAAGCCATATATTAAGCTAAATCAAAGGAATATATACCTGCTTCATCCATGGCGGGTCCAACGTTCTGCGAGCTGGTATACTTTCAGGTACTAATTCGATAGAAAGGCCAGTTCCATTCTGGAAAGATTAATAATGCTGATTTTTCTGTTACAACAAGTGTATTGTTTAAATGTGTGAGGATAATCTCTTATATGTTAGAACTTTACTACTTTACTTGTACTTTCACGAGTATTTCCATTACGTGTGTATTATCAATATCATCATCATCAATAGCTCTAAGACGTTTACTGCTGAATATAGACCTCTGCCCGTGTCAATACGCAAATATATAAACTGAACAATACGAACTGCGTAACAGGGTCTCCCATACATGTTAAACCTAACCCGAATATATATGTTTTCAATCATAATTGTATGATAAACACAGAGTTTGAATAAAAATAGAAAAAAAACTGAGAAGAGCACATTGCACATTAAAGCAAAACCTAGAAGTTTTTGGTATGATCAATTTTTATACAAACAAATAGACACCGATATTATAAAACGACATTTATATTCTACTACAAAAAAGTTCTTTAAATTAGCTTCTATGTACAGACCTACACATCACCTCACCTTGGTTATAGTATTATTGTTGGTATAAAACACGGGTGAGGTTTAACGTGTATCGGACACGCTGTTACGCAGTTCATATTGCACAAGTATTATGAAAAGTATTATCATAATCAAGTTACCCCATCATTGGACCCATTAGGTTTCTTCTGGTCACCGCTTTCCTCCGCGCTACCAGATTCCGTTTTAAAGAATGAAGAGTAGAACGATGAGTAGCTGGATTCCCCATCTGTTTTTTCTACATTATCGTCACTGTTGCGAGTGTTCTTCGAAGTACCGCTTTGCGAGGTTGACATGTCAGGCGCATAAGGACTCTAAGGGAAATAAAATTAGTCATAATAATCATATTACAGGAAATCTCGGAAATTAGTGATAAGCGGAATATCAAAGCACCTCCTTGGGTTACTCGAATCACCCCATTTATGTTTCATGGCTCGGCCGGTTGGCCTCTACCATTACGTGGACAGACGACCAGGTAAAACCTTGAAATCAAACCTAATACTTTGTATTTTTGAAGCAACATTAAAGAACTCCAAAAAATTTTCTTTTTTACAATGAGTGATACTCGAACTTGAATGCCATCTGAATATCTAAATAAACGCAGATATATTCGTTATAAAATTCGTCAAGCGAATGTTTAGTTACAGCAGTAGCGAAATTATGAGGTGATCCAAACATTACGATGAAACATTACCGGCAACGAAGATGAATCTACTAATTCTGTCGAAGGGAAGATACAAGGGAAGGTGAAAAATATAGGGCAAAAAAGGATAAAATATAAGCATTCACCGTTCTATCTATTCATCCTTTTCCCTCTCACTTCCCTCTTCGCTTGGACATGATTAGGGCGTCAAATTTATTAACCAATGAAGCATTATAAAGTTGATAGCTTTAAAATCCGTCCGTATTTTAATCGGGCGATGGGTCGATGTCTAAACACAGAAAATGATGACAGTAAAATCGTAGACTCACTCATCTTCAGTAAAACTTTAGCTGGAAAATCTTTACTAACGTCTCCGATTTTAACACGTAAATTATTAATAAAAACCCGTTTTTAGGGTTCTGCTGTACCTAAAAAGATGAAATGGCTACTAAGCTAATATTGAGTTAGCGGATACAGAAGCCACTGCATTCACTTTTGACCCATATACTCCGTAATAAAAACATATTTAAACACTGGATTCATCGAGAATCCACTATTTCCAGTTCCGAATGGCACTGCAACTGCTATTGGCGAGAGTGACGCTTAACATCATGCGACTATCTAATATAGTCATTCATTACCATAAAAAATAGTAGACAATTTATCACTATAAAAGAGGAACATTGTCTATAAGGTTGTGTGGTTTTCGCGCCAAAATAGCTGAATGAATTTAAATTAAATTTGACTCATGAATCTCCTATATCACAAAACATTTTGGAACTAACATGGGAACCTGTAATAGATATGATACCATGCTTCAAAACATACACAAGTTCATGCTATTGAATGCACATTCAAATAACTGTTAAATAAAAGCGTCTGTAGTTAGAAGCATATAAAACACGTTAGTTATTACTATTTTTTATAGTGTATGTGCAATGGCATACCCGTTTTAGAGCTTTAGTGGAAGAACCACCACTGAGCTGGTCGGATCTGGTTCCACTTGATCTCGCTCGTCTCTTCTCTCTCCAGGCGGCAGCGAACTTACTCGGAGTGAATGGCAGGATGGTCTTACAAGCCTACGTGCGATGCGATAATTTTATATAGGATATTTCTCATTAATTTATGTTCCATAAACGTTTTCGGAAAACGCAATCCTTTTAGGATCACTTTGGTGTCAGTTTGTCTATCATTGCCATTTTTATAAGCAACAAGCTGCTGAAGATTTAAATGAAGTGAATTAAGCTCAGCTTAAAAAGAACTGTTTTTTGCAAACATTGCCATGAGTTATTAAAAATGTTCATAAATTATTATTACTTTATATTGTTTTTATTTTGACATATACTAGCTGCGCTCCGCGGTTTCACCCGCGGATAAAAAGTAGCCTATGTACTAATCCACTGTATAAGCTATCTATATTCCAAAGATTCCTTTTTACCATTTTGGTATGGAACGCTAAAAATTTATAAGAATCGGTCAAGTTCAAGTAAAGCCCGCGCTGAAAAGTCTCGTACGATCTACGAAGTTAAACAACTTGGATTGGTGCTTGCCTGGATACACCGAGTAATTTTTACAAATCCGTTCAGTAGTTTTTGCGTAAAAAGCCCGCGGCGTCGCCCTCGTAGTGTTCGATAATTGTCCCATGGGAACATACTATCGGGATAAAAAGTATCCTATGTGATAGCTCAGCCTATAAACTATCTGTGTTCCGAATTTCAACCATATCCGTTTAATAGTTTTTGCGCAAAACCCCCGCGGCGTCGCAATTGTGGTGTTCGATAATTTTCCCACGGGAACGTAGTATCGGGATGAAAAGTATTCTATGTGTTAATCCAGGTTATAAACTATCTGTGTTCCAAATTTCATCCAAATACGTTCTAGTTTTTGCGTGAAAGAGTAACAAACATTCATCCATACTCACAAACTTTCACATTAATAATATTAGTAGGATAATTTATGTAAAACATAAATTATCCTACTAATATTATTAATGTAAAACATTTATGTAAAACATAAATTATCCTACTAATATTATTAATGGAATGTGTGTGTGTGTGTGTGTGTGTGTGTGTGTGTGTGTGTGTGTGTGTGTGTGTGTGTGTGTGTGTGTGTGTGTGTGTGTGTGTGTGTGTGTGTGTGTGTTTGTATGGATTTGACAGTTTAAATACGTAGTTTATAGGCATAGTTGGTATGGAAATTTCTTCTATTACATTGCAATCAAAGTTTCGTGATCAATGCGGATAAGTTTGTTATCCACTCCCTGAGGAGAAGTTGTCCACCGGCCGTGCTAGGCCTGCAGGTCATGTTTAGTACTAATATAGAATCAAAGTATATTTAAGTGGTTAAAATCTGATTCTGTTAGACATTATCAGTAGATAAAGGTTAAAGGATTGTTTTGTTATGTTACCTCTTCATAGTTTCTGTCAGAAAGGCTAAAGGGTTGCAGCGTGTGGTAGAATTTTTTAGGGTTATGGTGCGGCGGGTATTGAGTCTGGTTGAAAGACGGGTTCAAAACTTGTTGCCCATACATTCGCCCATATGGTACATAGATCATGCACGACTCTGAAATAAAATATTTGGAATTGGAGACCTTTTTGTTAAAACCATTTAACTTATTTAATAATACTGTGGATTTTTATATCTGCCCTTAACTTCCGTGGGTGACGTAAACATACTAGATAGGTTAAAAATGTATTAGTTATTGTAAATCAAATTACGGCTAATCCACTTAATGTTTCGCGAACAGTCCCTTGACTTCTACCATTATGAGGCCGAACACAAAAAAACTCAGCTTAATAAAACATCAAAATTGCTTAAACTAGATTGGTCTACGAATGCCAGTTGAATCATTGAGGAAAGAAACATAGTTAAAATAGGATCCCTAGCATCTTGCACCATGCTTACCTGGCATTCCTTGCACAGAAGTCGTGATAGGTATTCTTGGCATGCCTTGGGCAGGCATCTCTGTTACGGACAATCCTTCCATAAGCGTGCCTCGTCTGTGCATACTTTGTTCGGGCATCTGTTGCAAGGGCAACCCTTGCATGGGCAAAAGATTTTCTCGCATCTGTTCCACGATTCCTTCCACAGGCATGCCTTGCACGGGTAATTCTTCTATGAGCATCTCTTGTGCGGATCTTCCTTGCACAGGCATGCCTTGCGTGGACAACCCTTGCATTGAAATCTCTTGCATGGAAGACATTATTTGCAGTCCATGAATGGAAGACGTTGCTTGCATTTCGGGAATTGTAGCAATGACGTTGTGTATCACTGCATTTGATTGCCATGGACTGGCGGCGACTGAAACATTTAGACGACGTTTGGTGACGAATGTTATTGAAACTATAGCGTCTTACACTTCAACCTATATGCACAATATTGTATCTTTTCTGTATTAACGAACATTTTCGTTTATGCCTATGAATATGTCCCTCTGTATAAAGCTATCTTTGAAACCTTGCTGCTGTGAAGTGAGGCCTTGCGTAAGTGTAGTCATATGATTTTATAACTATTGTATGAAAAGATGTTCGTTATCTCAGTTATCTTTACAAACTTAAGATCGGCTAAGTTTTTATGTTATTGACTAGAAACTGAAATAATCAGTTGTATTTTTTTTTTTAATTTCAAAACCCGAACCCATTGTTTAATAATAAGTGTTTGATGGCCAATGCACAGATAATATAATACTTTACTACGCTGCTAGAAGTCCATATAAGTGGAGCCACAAACATAATAGTGTTTCAAATTACATCATACCATCAGCCGGAAGACGGCCACTGTTAAACAAAGGCCTCTTCATTTTTTTTGTGGATTAATTAAATACCACTTTGGACGCTTATAATAGGAAAAGGGACAGGGGGGGGGTCGTCTTGGTGATCGCAGAAGATTTTAATGTACTGAGGAGAATTTTGGTGCCCATTCCCTGGATATTCTCTTACCCAGTTTTTACAGCTCCCGCAGTAACAGATGGGGTGGTATTATTCTCCCACCGGGAGCACACGGCAAATAGTGTTTGGAGTATGCTTACCAACTGTGGCCGAAGATTGCGGCAGAGAGGAAGTAGCTTGAAATTGATGCAACTGTCGCGATGAATTACAGAGATGCTTGTGCGCGTGAACGTTTGCGTCAGTATCTTGATATTCCAACGCACGCTTCACACCGTGTTGCTGCTGTACAAATGAATAGGTTATTCATAATCAGTTATCTAAACTAAGTCTACACTTCAAAATGTTACACAAATAATGCTATAAATATTCTATGAGTAGTTATTACAAAGAAAATGTATTATGACCGGTACCCCCAGCACGAGTTTATTCGAATTCGCATTACTGTACTTGAAATCGAATATAGAAAAAAATCTATACATATAATAAATTTGAGATCGTACGTGCTTCGGAACGAATTCATTATGGATTATGTATATATGTAGGTTTTTTACTTATAGCGCTGAGCGTACGGAAAATATCGTAACCGCAATTGAGAACTTCATACAAACCACCTCAAATTCCATAGAAACTATGCATCATTATTAACAAACCCAAACAGCGCCATCTAGAAATTTTTGGGAACACTTCTGTCTGTGCCTTTGAAACGCCATCACGCAAAAACTACCGGACCATATTTGATGAAACTTATTATGGTAAATGTTTATTATCCCGGTCAACATTTACGGTCTTATTCATAAAAAATGCTTATCGGAGGTTTATAGTGTACATTAGTTAAAACGTCTGATAAGACTATCGTACGTATTTTAAACATCTTTATTCATTATCACCCGATAGCGGCTCGATAACTAATGTGTCGCTATATGAACGAAATGTTGCCACGAGAATGAAAAACTTCGTTTTCGACCTGCCTGCTCTGTAAAACCATAGGCTAATTGGCTGATTTGACATTTATTTAATTTTTCATGGCATTGTCAAATGTTCTTTATGTCATTACTGGTGAACGTGAATATTTTTATCTATTATGTTTGAAAATTGATAACGGTCTATTAAAGGACTGTTTTAAGGACTGAATTAGAAGCAAATAAAAAATGCAATTAGGTAAAAATAATGATAACAAAAAACGGTATAGAAGCGAGAACTGGCTAGAGGAAGACAAGCTAGGTTAATTGTGGCCAACATTCGTTTCCCCGCTAAACATTTTCATGTTTTGAGTGCTCACGCAAATACCAAGATGATTATAAATGAGTGCGTCACCGATACTGGATCTAGGGAGTAAGAAACGCAGTAAGGATTCACTGTCGTCGGGCTCAGCGCCTTTTATGGGTGGAGCCAAAGAGCCTGGTTAAAAACATAAAAACAGCCCTTTTTGTGACCTTACGAAAAATGGCACCTAAAGATGAAACCGTGGTCACGCTGTTAGCAAAAGCGGAATCAGTTGTCAACACAAGACCACTCACACACTATTTCCCGGATATGGACTACCCAGAGGCACTAACACCAAACCATTTTTTCTCGGCGAGTCATCCAACAAGAATGCCATAGATACAGTGGAAATTAGCGAATCGGCCCTTGTGTGGCAGGAGCAGTTCGCAAAGTGTACTCCGGCTTGACGACCATTTTTGGCGGCGCTGGGTTCTTGAATATTTTCCAACCTTGGCGCCTCATCGCGTTCCCAGTACACTTACCTCTCGTAGAAACCTTTTATACATCCCTTTTTATATTTTAATTAATTTGTTTTTTTTTACATAGTATTTGCTTTTGATTTGTAATTATTACACCTTTACAATACCTATGACGTGCATTTTGTTTATTTTATAGAATTGTGGAAATTATTATTAAGACTGCTAGGAAGGGTGTAGCCCACTAAATTAGTAATATACATAACAAATAATCAAAATTCTAATAACTTTTTATTGTTACATTTCTTCTTTACCACGATACTAAAATCGCGTTTGTCAGTTTGGTACCAACCTGTCTGTTTATTTGTTTTATTGTTTTATTATTTTTTTTATTACTTATAAAGCCTCGATAACTATTTATGTTATTTTAGTTACCGTTAGACTATGCAAAAACTACCGGACCGATTTTGATTAAACTTATTATGGTAAATGTTTATCATCCCAGGCTACTTTTAATAATAGGATTAACTGTCTGCCGATATGATACTGCCACTCGATGACAGATGGCGCTATAATACTTTATGCCATTCGACAACAGATGGCATTAACTGTTCACTTAATAAAGTAGAACTTTGAATAGACGCAGACAATTATTGAAACATCATCCATTAAAGTGGTGAAAAGGTTTGTTGTATGGAGAGATTTTTTTTTGTTAAGCTATTATGAAACTTTGCAAATATATAAAAAAAAACTACGTGTTTCACAGTTTTTGAAAAGTCAACCCTTAAGCGGGTGAAATGTGGTGTTAAAAATTATGTGGAGAAACATTTTATTCAATTTAGTTATCATGTTAAGCAAATGGCTATGAAACGTTTTTTCCAGTCCAACTTCATTGTTGACTGGCTGATTTGACATGTCCGTTGATTTATCAAAATTAGTCTAGACATATTGATGCTATGACCCAAGAAAGTCGTGTTAGTTACATTATTCATAAGTCAAGAACGGCTGAGCCGATTTGGCTGAAAATTGGTAAGGTAGCTTAAAGGAGACGGATATAGGATGCTTTTTATCCCGTACGACCACGTTTTACTAATTCACCCGTGCGAAGCCAAGGCGGGTCAACTAGTAACTATATAAAATTCAAGGACAGCGCTCCAACGGCAACTATAGGCAACTAAGTATTTCATACATTCGATGGCAGGAATCCATATTTAAACATCCTCGTACTAGGGGTACAGTATGACATCTGCATTGCAGTGTTACGTGTTCAGTGTTTGCTGTACGCATACGAAAAACAAATAAATATGTAATTTATTTATGTAATACTAAATGTTTTGCATACCTGTGGTTCTATCTTAGTAGGTCCCGCTAAAGATGATTTAAATGACGCGTTGCAGCGTGCCAAATGTTCTTTCTTATTCTGACTTGTTTCATTCTTCACTCTATCTCCTTTACTAGATCCTTTACGAGATTTGCGATGTGTCCTGACGAGCTCCTTTTCCATATCCGCATTGTGTCTGAATAATATTTATTACTATTATTGGCATTTTCTTGATCTAAATATATTAAAATAATCAATTGTTGTTCGTTAATCTCGCTAAAACACAAAAGTGTATAGACTGATTTGATTTTTTTTTAAATAGTATATTGGCAGGTAACAGGTTACATTTAAAAAATAAAAAAACAGGGTGATAAAATTTAAAAAACCATAATTGTTAATTTTGTATCGGAATCGCCTCTTTGGATTAATTTTATGGCGTAAAACTAATTAAACCGTGCGAATCCGGGCGAGCCAGCTATTAAAATATATATTTGATTTATAAGCCAAGAGCGTCGACGCTTCATAATACGCTTGCTAATGACGTCGTTGTTACTTAATTTCATTGTATATTTTTACTTTTAACATTCGATAGTTTGCTAAAACTTAATAAATAAATAAAAGCAAAAAAAAGCAAAAGCCACTTGAAAGACACTGTTAGGACCAAATTGTCAAGTAGTACAGCTATTTTAACTGTGTAATGCTGTAGATAATCTATTCAACTGAAAAAGTTTATAATATAAGTGAATTTGGTTTACTTATTTAGCACAGATTCAGTGAGCTTCGAAACGAGACAATATGGACGGGAGGCGGTCCCGGCCACGTCGGACTCAACCAGCATGAGTGAAGCATAACCCTCGCTTGAACCTTCCACGATTAAATCAGTAGGACTCTGACCATCGGACAATTGGCCTTGGCTGAAACAAAGATCTGTATAAGGCACGACAATGTAGTAAAACAAACAACCAAGTTAATCTGCCACAAACACTAAAAATTATAAGTGCGCTCTATAGATTTCACTCTCACTCCTGACTCCACTAACAGAAATTACAATAACAATGGTTACTAAAATGTGTGCTCCATTTTTACTTGTAACGTCATAGATATCTCATAATACACAAATATACTTACTTGGGATCGGGATAAGTGTGATTGATCTGCGATGGAAGGGCATTTTCGCCGACGTTTTGGTCAGACTGCTGACTGTCGAAATATCTGAAAGAAAAGGAAACACACATTATAAATAGTCTATTGTGCAAGTAACCAAATTATTATTTCCACTTAACTACGTGTTCAGATGCCGACTCAAATATGACTTGTTGTTTACTTCGCGTGATATTCAGAAATATGCTGTAGAATAAAGTAGGAAAGAGAATTTACAAACGTGCATCGAACGCAGACGGTACTTGCAGCTTCCCAAAGTTTGAAGTAGCCGTACTTCTGTTTAAACTAAGGTTTAAGTGACACAAAGATACATAAGGCTGTGGAGAGTATGTACCTTTGCAAGTTGACGTTGTAGTTCAACTGATTGTAGCTGACCGATGTATCGATACTGGACTTGCTGTCATGGTCGTGATGCGGCGATATTCCCCCGAGCATGACCGAGTCTCTTTCCTGTAACGATGTTAAAGATTCTTACATTTCCTATATCCGCGACAGGACAAGCATTTGTGTACCAAAAAAGCGGCGATACTTGAAGAGTCTGGGTGTTTTGGACCATGGTCCTCGTAGATCCTAGGTCCCTAGATATAGGGTATTCTAGTTATGGTCCAGGGTCTATGTATGTGATCGTTGGTCGTCATTTATTTTATGTATATTTGCAAATACCAGAATTTAGGCATAAGAAATGCTTAACAAACACAAATAAATGAATATATAGTATAGACACCATGCAGTATGAATATAAATTTCCGTGAACGAATGGTAACCCTAAACAACCATTCATTAAATAGGCAAATCTTAGTTTTATTAATTGATTTATTTGCTTATTCTATGCAATTTTCTTGTTTAATGTGGTGGGACATTATGGCTCAGACCCACAGTGCACCGACCTACCTATTAAAGTTATCACAAATAGACCGGTTTAGAAAACTAGACAAGAATGCGAATTTATATAATGATGGAAATTGTAAACAAGCTGGCATTAGAAAAATGAAATGGCATTTTAATTTGCCATGCTGGCTCAATCTTAACCTTATATTCTTTTAACTCACATCACATTCTATCGTCTTTCGTAACTGTCAAAACGGGTCTATTAAATTGTGACAACTTTAAATGCATATCACATATAGATATTGAATAAACTGATGCAGCGGCGGTAAATAATGCACATCGAACTAAGCGATGGAGATAATTGGCTTGTTTCATCTTCATAGAGCGTTGTCTATATCGCACAAAGCACGAATTGAAATAATGAATTGAGATATTGTAAAGATAAAACGGGTCTATTCGCGCACAAAAATTATCAAAACATAATTTTGACACAGTCCCCTCGTGACCACGGCTAATGTAACTTGGTCGAAACGTCGAGGTTAGTCAAAATTATGTTTTGATAATTTTTGTGCGCGAATAGACCCGTTTTATCTTTACAATATGAGTTCAAGTCGCGAAAGTTTAAAAAGTGTTATGAACTGAGATATTGTAAACACGACACTCTACGAAGACGACACTAGCCAATTATCATCCTCTGTATAATCTGTATAAAACCATGGTTACTTTTAATTACTTACTTTACTTTTAATAAATAAATTTCAACGCATAAATATGTTTACTTAGAAATATTACCGCGAATTAAATGTTTTGTTACTTACGTAGTTAATGTCCTGGTCCTGAATCTCCAGCTTAATTTCCTCTTCCACTTTCGGAGTATCCACCTTCAAAATCTCCACGAAAGACGCCAAATCATGACAACGTCGAGACATCTGCTCTTTGGCAACTGTAGCTGGTTTCGTTGGCACCTGAATATAAGGTCCGTTATAGAGCAGAATTCGAGGTAAGGGGCGCTACACACTTAGGCGGACACATTCGGTTTGGCAGTCGCGTGTGTGTGTTTACCACATACTGCCGAACCGAATGTGCCGCCCCGCCTATGCGTGAAATGCCCTTACGTCTACAGATACAATATAGCTGAATATTTACAAACCTCAGTCATCACAGTTATTATGCTGTCTCTAAGTGCTTGTGTCCTATCAATATCTTCCTTATTAACTATGTAGGGCTTCGTGAACTCAGGCGATTGGAATACGTCCGGATTAGATGGACCCTTAAAAGTTTAACAAATCTATTAGGTAAATTAAAAACACAACCAATAACAAAAAATGGGAAGCCACGCTGCAAAATGCCGATATAATATATTACATAACTCGTAGTATTTATAGATTGTTGGATGATTGGTAGATTGATTATTTATGTATGATTGTCTCTAGACTCGTAATCTTTAAATATTTTTTGGGAATAAACTTGATACTCATTGAATAAACATTGGAATAGACAACTCTAGCGCGATGGCACCATCTCTGATTAGCTTTGCCTGTGACTTCCTTTGGAAACCTCACAGTAATATAAATATAAATATTTCTACTATCCTGAGACATCAGCACATAATAAGATTACTAGACTGACGTCAGAACATAAAGTATCAAAGTAGTGTTTGCACACTACTGCTTGGCGGTAGAGTAACTGGCAAAGCGGTGGTCCCTACCTAGACGAACTTTGCAAAAAAGTCCTACCACCTAGTATCTAAAAGGAAGACTTTACAACATGGTAAGGCATTATCTACCAGTGACTCATAAATACTTTAAAAGAAATGCAGGCGTGCATCAAAATTTGTACTATTACAGTATCAATTCATAAAAAATGTATACAAACATGCTATTGGCATATTTACATGCCAGTAACAATGACAAATTATATTGTTATAGAATTTTAAAAGTATTAATTATATCACATTCTTTACTTGCCTCGATGATGTGATGTTTTCCGATGACGAATTCAAGTTTCATGGACCAGGGATTGATGAACGAAGACCATTCGGTCTCCAATTTGATACAATCTCCATTCTGTGCCATCATCCTGTGAACAAGAATAATTGCGTTACAACAAGCATTGAGTGGTTTTTGCCAGAAATAATCTTATTTTCATCCACAACTTCTATTGTTTTACGAAGTTTTCGTAAAAATTGTGCATATTCGCCCTTCTCAATTTCTTGTAAGAAGTGCTCCGAATATGCTCCTATAATAATATATAATAATAATAATAATAGTGTGGACATCTCACACAACGCCATCTAGCTCCAAACTAAGCAAAGCTTGTGCTATGGGAACCAGATAACTAATACAATACTTAGATACTTTTTTGTTTGTAAATACATACATAGAATACAATATGACACCCAGACACAGAACAAACACCTATGTTCATCACACAAATGTTTGTCCTGAGTGGGAAGCGAACCCACAACCCACAGTTCAGAAGGCAGGGCTACTACTAACTAAGCTATCGGGCCGGTCAATATAAGTCACATGGAGTTTTTAAAGAACCGCCTTTACCTGTAGCTCTTGGAACGAGGGACGCTGCCTTCCTTTACAATGGTCTCGTACACTTGTCTCAAATACGGCAGGTCATCTGGGTGGTACATCTTTAGTGCATCTTTTTCCCGCACATCTTGTGGAAGATACCCTAAGTACGGGACCGCTTCAATGTCTATATAGTCCAGAATGCCACGATCATCGTGGCGGATCACGAATGGAATCGGTTTCTGAACTATCTCGTTCGGCACTGTAATTTAAAATAATTGAAAATTGTATGTTCCGTTTTCTAATTCTTTCCAAGGAGATCTTAAAGGTCAATAGGATATGCCAATATGTTTGAGCTATCTTACCAAACCTAGAAATGTGTTTGTTATGTAGTTAGATTTTATTATTAAAAACATAATATAAGATGAAATCGAGTTGTTTACACCATTTATAACACAAAAACGTCTTGTTCGATTTTCATGATTTTTGATCTGTCGGATTTGTCTCAGCACTAAATAACGGAATAACTACGAAAATATCAAAAAATCATAGATATAATAATTGCAGGCCAAGTTAATATTTTTATTTAATTAAGGTGTTTTAATGTTTTTGAATGTTACTTACCTCTAAACGCAGAGTAATACGGAGTCGCCTGGATCACTAGGTAAGTTATCTTTCCCGCTTCATCATTGACATTTTTAAAAGTGAACTTTAGCATGAAGGGCGTGAAAGTTATAATACTCTCCCGGACTTCAAAGCTGACGCCCAGGCTTCTGTACCGACGAATACGGCAGACCATCGTTGATGTAGGTACCGCTTGGACTGGAAATCCAGAGAAGAGAAGAAATTTTAACATTCTGTATATTTCGTTTAAGCTCAAAGCAGAATGTTTTGGATGAAGGATTTAAATGTATATCGAATAATGAGCTTTCTTTCAAACTTCTGTATCACTATTTTTTTTAACTTAATTGTAATTGGCAATAAAATTTGTTAATTCAGAGCATTCCAATTCAGTTTCACGTTTTCAATAGAAATATAGTTGTAAAGTGACAGAAATAAAGTTGGTCGCTTGAACACATCAATTATGGGACCCATTAAGCAGTTTGTAATTTCATGTTTAGTACAATAACTTAATTTTAAATACCTAATCTCATTTTGACTTGAGAAGTGGTAAAACTAGCCTATTTGCAATAAAATACTTTGCCTTTGACTTTAGGGCCCGTGCAGGATTATATCCCAGATATAAATGATACAAACTTAATTGTATTTACTTTTATAAGTTATTCTAATATTTTTTTTATGAAACATTATCAGGGCTTTGATTAATACAATACATATGATACTTAAAAGCTTACATAACGTACCTTTTGCACGGAAGCAAAAATGGAAGTTCAAAAGGGACGCCGAGTCCTATATTGGGAGCGTAATGACTAAAGTAGTCTTTTACTGTAGAGGCGTTAAATAAATCGACGACCGAGTAAAATAAAAGTGGTTTGATACCTTTTTTAACCAAAGGAGGCCATCAATTATTTTTCGGCCTAAACTCGTAATAGTGCTTTACTTACATTTTAAAGAAAATCTCAAATATTATTTTGCAGTCACTCAGTCACTCAAAAACCATTAACGATTAGTTACTTCGCCCGATATTTTTAATGAGTCGTAGGTACTACATTTATTATTACCATTTTTCGTCAAAATGTCAAGGTTTTTAGCCGCTTACTGTGTTTTTTTTTTATCGCTTCCTTACTTGCGGATAGGAGTTATAAAATTTCAACTTATTTGTAATAACCTAAAGTATAAAAAGTCTAGCATTTTATATCGTTGTGATTAATAAATAACCTCTGGTTTGTAGCTGGGAGTTGTATTGCGTAGCGTGTGTCATTTTCGCGGGTTATGCCTGGTATGCCACAGTCGAGACAATCAAAAAGTTACCTACCGAAAATGCCCGCCATGACACGATTCACTAAGGCTTACACAGAACAAAAGACCCACAAGACTGTGCCCACAGTTAAAGTAAAAAGTGTTTTTCATTTTTAATGTAAATACTATCTTATCTTATATTAAATAATTACAGAAACCAATAATTGAAATTCCCAAAATCACGATTCGTTAATTCAACAAAAGTGATTATAACGGAAGAATTCCATATTAAATATTGATAGACTATTGTGAGCATAACAACATAATCATTGTTTTTGCTTCTACAGAGATTAATAAAACATATGAAATACGTTACCCATTTTTTTTTTGGAGATGGTACATTCGTGTGTTGCCCGACACCATTCCTTCAACTTTATGTGATACACGGTGACATAGGAAGCACGGACTTATCGACAAATATAACACTGATGTTCTATGTTCTTTTGACAAACAAAGAGGGAACTACGTATGAAAATTGTCTTTAATAGGCTATTTGACTACTATTAAAAATGAACAAGTAAATATTATTTTCATAAAGTAGGTTAAAAATGAATTTAATCATTGTAAAAATAAGTAAAATCGGTAAACTAATCACGGAGTAGTATGCTTTTAAAGTTTCATCGCCTGTCCCTTTCTCGCAAAACAGAGATCGTGTTGAGCTTCCTCACAGCTACTATGAAGGCATGGCTTGTGACGTCACATGCCAAAGAGGTTGTATGTAGCGCTACCACAGCTTAGTAATGAGTTACTGTGAGTACTGGTAACTGACGTCACTGCGTGTTTGAGTTGTCTCTTTCTATTTCTGTATTTTAAAATGCCTGTAACTTAGTAATTTTTTGAGATATTCAAGTTTTGTTTTCACAGCTATCTATTTTTTGAGGTATATTATTTATGTATGTAATAAAAATATAGTAGTCAAATAGCCTATTGTAAAGCTCCAAAATAACGTCTATATTTTTACATTCAAAGCATATACATGCGTCTATGACATTGCTTTGGCACTAAGTAGTATCTTATTCTTAGCATTACCTTTTCTTTTCGTACCATTTTCGGGTTTCGGCACCGCCAAAACGTTTGTTATTTGCGATGCAAACGTAGCGCAATCCTGTGAACAATAATTAATATAGTTACTTACACTGGTCATTGTTTATTTAAAACCTAATAAGACAAAGGTATAAAAATATATTTAAAAAAGCTTTTGCCGTCATTTTACTTATTATATTTCGCTTATCAAGTACTTTCATTTGATACTCATTGATCATAAGGGTTGCTATTTTAGTGTGCAATCGTGCATTTTCACGAGAAACAAACGTGTGTGTCAAATTTCAGCCTGATGGTTTCAGTGGAAATGGGTGAAATATTGAACTTTTCAATCCAATCCAGGACACAAGTGAAGTTAAATGTACGCTTTTATAAAAAAAATAACCTCAGAACACAATTATGTATTTTTAGATAAAACTAGAATAAAGGACAAGTAGAGATTTTATACATGATTTGATCATTTTGTGAATGAAATCTGGTCTTGAGAGATTCACGACTGAGCGTAGTTGTGTAATACGTGCTTATATGCTCTTTGGTGCTTATGCCCTGACGAATGCCATGTCGAAGAGCATATAACCACTACGTTTTTGCCATGTGTCATGAACGTCATGTGTATTGGGTCCATTGTACCACCATAAGGTTTTATTGCAGAAAAATTAAGAATTTATTTCACAATCATTTTTTATCTTCTCGAAGGGTGCTTACTTAATTAAAACTTCTCGCTCTCGCGCTACGAGAGTATTTTGAGAGTAGCGAAAATTTTCTAGGCCTTCGGGTACTAGGGTTTTTGACCGTGTTTTGTTTCATAGTATCATATCAGTCAAATATGGTTTTTTATAGAATAAAAATAATAATAATAATAACGCCCAACGATCACATGCATAGATCCTGGACCCAAACAAGGATTCTCTGTGTCTAGGGATCCAGGAACTACGAGGACCATGGTGCCACAACATCCAGACACAGAACAAGTATGTGCGCTATTTTCTCTGTGCACAAATACTTGTCCTGCCGCGGGAATCAAACCCGCCGCCTCCAGGTTATGAGCCGATCTGCTCAACCGCCACACCACAAAGGCTGTCAACGAATTGAAAGTGTGTGTTAAAAATGGTGAGTGAATAATACAGATATTTCATAGATTCCAGCACGATCAGACGACATAAGGTCTATAGGACAATAGAACTTTTTTTTTTAAATAAAGTTAGAATGTAATTTATAAATACACATACCTTGGGATGAACGAATTCGATGAATGAACGTCCAATCCACATTTCTTTGGGGTATCCAAGAGACCCAGTAAGAGATGATGTAGTGTACATCACTATTCCATCGTGCATTGATACAACACACGAGAAACCATCCTGGATAAACAAGCAAAAAAATAAATACACCATTTCTTGTCTTCAACCTTTTTGTGTCCTCTGCTGAACATAGGTCATTAGTGAGGGAGGCGGTGGTCGCAGTAGACGTGAAGAGATGGGGTGATCCCATTCTTACGCTGGAACTACACGGCACATATAGTGGGTGTTACGGTTGGAAAGTCCAAATAATAAATCCGGTTAGGTACACGGTAGAATAAAGTAACAGTTTATTGCATAAACCCACACAAGTAAAATAGAACGAGTAATAGAAGAATAGGAAGTAGAAGAGTCACAATAGCGATACAGACGTATAGTTCACAGGCACAAGAGATAAACGAGGACTAGCAAAAACACTGAACATAAAAACGAATAGCCAAAACCAATAGTTCGCGAGCGGTAGCGGGGCGCCGAGATGCGTGCGCTTCGCAGCAAAGGTGAGATCTCGACTGGCGGGCGGTAACATTCCGCTACCGGCCCACAGTGCACAGTGGTCCAATTTTGAAAAAAGGTGGACTTAGGACCGAAAGTCGGAATTTCAGGCTGTTTTTTTTTATATAGGATAGGTCTTAACTATCCTAACAACATCTATTCTATAAAGAAAATCCGTAGGATGCATAGTTTTCGATAAAAAAAAAACTTTTTTTTCTTGTATTGAAAAAAACATACTTTATTATTTTTCTCAAGTTGGGTGAAATAGTGACGGCTTTCGTTGATATTTTATGAAAGCCCTAGTGGATCCAGAAAAAAATAAAACCAATGCGGTCACCTGCGGCCGCACGAATAATCAGATGTCAAAAATTGCTTAATTTTTTTGCGTATTTTGCAAACATTGTTCATTTCTGGCCAATTATTTATGTATTTTTGGTTAGTGCTCCATACTTTAATTTAAACTATTATATAACATTTCAAAAAAGTTAGTCAAAATTGAGTTTTTTTTTTTATAATTGCTGTTTTATTCATGAAAATGCACGCATACATGGTTAATTCAAAATGCAAATCCTATATTACTCAGTATAATGTACAAAATAAACATGCACGTACCTAAAACGTAAAAAAAAAATTTAGTTTTTCGTTTATGCTTACTAAAAGTCACCGGTAATGGTTACCGACATTACTTAGCTACCACTGGCGGGCATTATCTGCATAATCGATTTCTTGCTTTGTATTTTCAAAACTAGTTTTGCGACAGCATTTTCACAACCGCGGTTGTTGAATGCGAGGCAGGATATAAACAAACGAGTCACATCTGATACTAGCTGTGATTGGTCGCTAGCTGGTCGCTTTGTTCCTGACAAATCCTGACAACAGGATAACTCGTATATGCATGCTTGCAATAGGTAAATTGTGTGAATTTATAGTTTCCAAAATACCATGTGAAATATCTGAAGATGACCATCAAACAATTAAGGAGTTTTGTCGGCTATTCACCAATCTTGTAACTAAGAAGTGGAAAGATGCAAGCAGAAACTTGAAGACATTTATGAATCGGGAAAACAACCGCAAGTGGTTAGAGACCAATATTAATTGGCCTACTTGCAATACGGTTCATCTTGTTACTACAATGAGAATTCCAGAGGACTTAGTTGAAGAGCCGGAATTACTGCCGGTTGCTATCCCATCTCTCTGCACTGCGGAAGCAGGTACCTTTACTGTAAAAGAAGTTAGAGTACCCTTTGCCGATTTGGGCAACAAACAGAAGAAAAGACGTTCCAGTGTATTTGTTAACGATAATTCTGAAGAAGAACTACAGTATTATTTTATTTCCAAGTTAAAAGAAAATGGAAAATATGGTTTAGCGAAGATTGTGAAATATCTGTGCGAGACTCCCGAAGTTGTATAAGATGTAACAAAACTCCTTTTCAAGGAAGAAAAAGTAGTCTGTATAGCAGAGGATACATCTTTGTGTTTGTACACAGCCTATCCAAATGGCAATACTTATCTTTGAGAATGTTTCTGAAGGATGAAAATTGTTCAGCTGCCTTTCCGTCTTATCACAAGTTACTTGACGCTAAAAAGAGATGTTACCCATCTGAAGAACACGTGGAAGTAACGGAAATAGGAGCTCGCATTAGGTATTTATAAAATTATACTATATGTTGTTTTAAAATTTTTAAGCTTCATAAGCTTACTTTTATTAATTTATTTTATTTTTCAGGTTGCAAGGACTTCTCAACCCCACAGTGAAAAGAATTTTGCTAGACTTAAGACCAATCACAAGTTCAACCAACGAAGGACTGAAGTTGATATGGAAATGGGGCCTTGACGGAGCATCGTCACAGAGTAATTACAAACAAGTCTCAGCTCCTAAGTTTGACGATTCCTCTGTTGTATTGATCAGCATCGTCCCACTCCGACTAGTTGGTGGGGGAGAAATTATTATTTGGGAAAACCCAAATCCTTGCTCACCACATCACTGTCGGCCAGTGAAATTCACGTTTACTTCAGAGACTGCGGAGTTCATAAAAGGGGAACACTTAGAAATGCAGCGCGAAATAACAAAATTGGTACCAACAAATTGTGGTGATGTGGAGATAGCCCACGAACTGCACATGACTATGATCGATGGGAAAGTGGCGAATATTATTGCAGATGTACCTTCATCAGCAACGTGCCCCATTTGCTTGGCGAAACCAAGTGAAATGAATAACTTGGAGCTTTTAGCCACGAGACCGCTTCGACAGGATTTGTACCAATATGGAATTTCATACATATGAAGATAAGATGTATGGAGTGTCTACTTCATATATCTTATAATATGGACTTCCAGCGCTGGAGTGCTCGTGGCGATGACGAGGAATTGAAGCAAGCAAATAAAAATGCCACACAACAAGAGTTTCGGGAACAGACTGGAATACTCATCGATATTGTATAATAGGTAATTTTTCCTTTACTTTGCTTCCTTCATATTATATACTCGTCTGTTTTTGTATGCCCTACTAACTTAATTTCTTCTTTGCAGGGCTTTGGAACAACTAACGATGGAAACACTGCAAGACGTTTTTTCCGTGATTATAAAAGATCATCGAGAATCACTGGAGTTGACGAAGATTTGTTACTCCGATTTTCTGTCATTCTGCAAGTTATATCTTCAGGAAAGAAGGTCAATATTGCGAACTTCAGACGTTATTGCAAAGAAACAGCAGAACTGTATGTGCATCTCTATCCGTGACATGCCTGTTAGTGTCCACAAACTTCTGATGCACCGAGCAGATATTTGCAGTCATTTTTCAGTTCTGCCTATTGGTAAGTAAACCAGCTTTAACTAACTGTAAATCTCTTAACACTAAAATAATAGTTTCAATGTCAACTTCAACGTATAATTATAGCATATTTTTTATTATTTTTTTCTCATTTTTATTTCAGGGTCCTTTTCGGAGGAAGCTTCCGAGGCTCGTAAAGACTTCCGGAACGTAAGAGAGAAGAACACGAGAAAGACAGGAAGGATCCAAACAAACGAGGACATACTACACGGGCTTTTAATAAGTTCAGACCCCCACATATCACGGCTTAGACCAAAATTTTCAAAGCCTAATCATATAGAGATGCTTCCTGAGGCAATTCAGTTGCTCGAAATAGACTCGGAGTGCATATACGTGGAAGAAGAGTAGAAAATGAAAATATACCAGATCCAATGCTATGATTTTTTATTTATTTTATCCTTTAAAAAACTAAATATAAAACAGCCCTTTTCAAGGCTACACATTTATCTTATGTTTCTGGTAGAAAATCATACGTACACAACTACATAAGATTAAAACACACACCAATAACAAACATTATTGGTGTATAACATACGCCAATTATTATTGATGAGCTATATCACTTTTATTTTTAGAGGGTAGTTACTTGCATGCATATACGAGTTATCCTGTTGTCAGGATTTGTCAGGAATAAATAGACCAGCTAGCGACCAATCACAGCTAGTATCAGATGTGACTCGTTTGTTTATATCCTGCCTCGCATTCAACAACCGCGGTTGTGAAAATGCTGTCGCAAAACCAGTTTTGAAAATACAAAGCTAGAAATCGATTATGCAGATAATGCCCGCCAGTGGTAGCTAAGTAATGTCGGTAACCATTACCGGTGACTTTTAGTAAGCATATACGAAAAACTAAAATACATAATATTTTTTTACGTTTTAGGTACGTGCATGTTTATTTTGTACATTATACTGAGTAATATAGGATTTTCATTTTGAATTAACCATGTATGCGTGCATTTCATGAATAAAACAGCAATTATAAAAAAAACTAACTCGATTTTGATTAACTTTATTGAAATGTTATATAATAGTTTTTTCTCGAAAACTATGCAATAGATGTTGTCAGGATAGTTAAGACCTATTCTATAAAAAAAAAACAGCCCGAAATTCCGACTTTCGGTCTAAGTCCACCTTTTTTCAAAATTGGACCACTGTGCGGCCGGGCGCGCGCGCTTTGTGTATCTATACGTAGATATACTAGCCCAGCGATACTACGCGTATCGTCCGACTATGCTCGCCGATTGATTATTAATTAATGTTTAGTGTGATGAATGTATGAAGTGTGAATGTTATGTGTTATTATGTTTAGTAATATACTTAAATATGTAATAATATATATGTTATGTATTTATGTGTAGTATAATAAATATATTAAATAAATTCATAAATGTAAATGTAATGTCAGCTACACACACACAAAAAAACTATTGTGCTTTAGACCACACGACTGGAGTGAAACTTCTTTACTTTAGTTCAATCTATCGGCTTGTATAACTTTGTTTGATGTTAATGTCGCGATGTTGACAATTGTAAATTGTCATTTTACATACCAACATAATAATACATTTTTTACTTTGTTATGTTGACAATGGAGATCTATATATATATCGCTGTCAGCGATAAGACCGCCCATTGTTACACTAGTTCGTAAATATTATATTTATTCCTGATTTTGTACTTCATTGGTGAGACAATAAAGAGTTCTCTATCTATCTATCTTTGTGAACCAACTTCCATTCGCCATTCACCAGCTAACTCCTCAATTCTAGCGTGGATAAAGAAGTTGTACTTCAAAAACAATTTGCAGCGATTGAAATTAATTGTGGTAAGCACCGCTTTGCCAGTTATTCTGCCGCCAATTAGTAGTGTGCAAGCACTACTGTGTTCCGGTATGAAGGGCACTGTAGCTAGTGAAATTACTGGGCAGTTGAGACTTTATGGTCTGATCTCACAGTCGAGTAATCTTATTACCAGACTGTGTTGACTGTGCCTCAGGATGATGTGCGCAGTGCAGTGTCACGCGAAACTTTATATTTTGGAGTTCCGAGTGACACTGTTGAACGACTATCTCGTGAAATCATTCTCTAACATATAAAAGTGATAGCATAGTGATTATACATATACATAAGTGACTGAATTATAAATTTGATGATTATTCTATGTAATATACTATTTATTACATAGAATAAGCATCAAATTTATGTATGAGTATGTATAATCAATAGTTTATTACCAAATATTTTATTTACTTACCTAATAGCTTACACATAATCAGTCTTATTACAAAACGTGGACTAAGTGGAGGTTTAAGCCTGGACTAAGTAGTCCTAGTTTGTTACGGTACTAAGTAGTTAGACCTTGACTTTATTACAAAACGCCGACTAATCGAAGACCAGCTGATACCACAGATAGTCCATGGTTTAAATATTGACCATAGACTAAATACGAAAAGTTTGTTCATTTGGACCACATTTATTCACACAGTCCGTTTTCCACAATTCATATATTTAGAATTTTTGTTTTCGTCTATAATATACGTGCGTTTTTTAATGAATAAATTATCAGATTCATGAAAGTCAGCTTTGCTACAATGATTTTCAACTAATAAAAATATTCAGTTTTAATAGTTACCAACGAGGCTAGCGAGAATCAGAACGTAAATGTGGCATTGCTTGGCGCGCGAAAATTGATATTTATGGTTGTTATAACTAACTGCACTGAAATAAACATAAATATCGTAAAAATGGAACATAAACTGAACCGAGTAGATATATTTTATCAAAGACCAAGACAACCTCAAAATCGTGTAACAAAGAAGGTTGATAACCCAACATTGATGTTTAGCGCGTAAATAGTTTTAAATCTTACAAGTTTCATTTTTGGCCCACCTTGGCGCTAGTGTATTTAATTTAGCGAGTTATTACCATAGTTAAACTAGGGTCATAGGATGACTAACTTTAGACCATGGACGATCCCCGGATCAGCGAAATACTTGTTTTGGTAATAAGGTTTTTAACTAGTCTAGTTTTAAACATAGTACTAACTTTGGTCCACGCTTAGTCTACGTTTTGTAATAAGGAATTAGTGCATTGAAATATTGTATTATCATCAATTAATTTTCATTTAATAAATCATTATTTCTTCACAGCTAACCACTATGACGTCACATATCTTAGGAACTATCATTGCACATTTCTTCTCGTGTGTATCACACTAAGCGCCCTTGCCACCGCAACTCTCGCAGTGGAGTTTTGGCGGGAAAACGAAAAAGATTACGTCACCGCATTGTATTATTTTCCAAAACTTGTGTTATTTTCAGTGTTAGTGCATAAAATTGGTGGCAATTTATTCTTTAAGTGCTGAATTACAGGCATGAGTGTGGGAAGGTGGTATAATGATGGTGAAACGTTTCTTTTCGTGTTGTTTCCAAAACTCCATAGAAGCTTCTGGTAAAGTTGCCACCACTTTACTAGGAGTATGACTTGACTAGACTAGACTATGACTTAACTTGATGACTTGGACTGTGACTTGACTTGACACATTATATGATATTAATTAACTTGAGATATTTTATCAATTACTTGACACTGGCTAAATATACAACGTGTGGAGCCAAAACCAAAAAAAAAACTCTCGCAGTCCTCTGTCGTCCTATCCCCGCGCCCCAGTACCGCGCAGGCGAGGATAATATAAAAGTCGCAACTATTAACTCGTCACATCATTCATTGACATAAAAAAGGTTCCCCTTAGTGAAACCACCTACTACAACAATAACTTACGGAGCTAAATGTTGGAGACGGCCGACTTATCACGTAGTTCACAACATCACTATGTTTTTGAAGAACCGAGTCCTGAAAGATTAAAGAAAATTAATTGCATTTACATTTACTTATAGCTCAAGCCATTGGAAAAACGATTTATTTTGATTCTGGCTAACTAGAAAATTTTATATAGTCTTTTTAGATGTTACGTTTCGTGGCGCGTGTTGTACCTATTGATACGGGTAGGGCTATTTATAACACAATTTCACAAAAGGACTCTTGCTATTCGTGTATTTTTTGTGTATTTTATACAATAATCGTATACTGATTTAGATTTTATTTTCTGTAGTTTTTGTGCAGTTAACGTATAAGTTTGGTGAGGATCTGATACCGAGTATAAACCGCAAACTCATTAACGGATGACAGTAAATGCATTAAAAACAGTTTTTTTTTTAAATTCACAGTCGAATTAGGAATAGTCTTGAAGAGGCCGCTCCTTGCGATAGGGTCGCCCATTGTAACACTAGTATATAAGATTTCTATTAAAGTTTCCGAAAAAAGTTTATAAAGAGTTTTCTGAGACAGAGCTTGCCGATTTTAATAATTTTTTTCCAATGGGTTCTTAATTTTTGAATCGGAAAGAACATTTACTTTTGAAATACCCAACGAAACTTTTCAGTATGATTTAACGGCGAATGCAGTACTGTGAACCCATTAAAAAATATTTATTATAACAAAATATTATATATATATTTATTCATTGTTTCGTGTATCGTAAGGAGAAATAGCTCTGTAAAGGCTGAAATTTATAGTATAGTGCCTAGCAGTTTCTGGAATGAGACTTCAAAGCAGTCACGACGCGCAGGGCCCTATGCCATAAAGCGACAAATCATAATAAAACTAACTACATTTATGTCAGTCAATATAACTGACAGTTATCATTCACGTCGTAATTGTTTGATTAAATGAAACACATGTTGGCGAAATAATATGTAGTTATTATGATTTGTCGCGAAATAGAACCCAGGTCGTAGTATTATAGAATAACGCACCCCTATCTTCGCACCGGCAGCTTCAGCCGTTGTGGTAACCGTGACCTCAACAACCGCCTTTTCTGTGCACACCATCGCCGTAGAGGAATGCTCGATAGCTGTACAACATAATTTGTATACTTGTAAAATCGAACTTGACGATGCATAATTAAACAAACATCTTCTTGAAAAATAGCTATCCCAATCATCTATGTATGTTTAGTTGTTAGTATGCTATATAAACTATGTGGATACCATGTGTTTTATAGTGGACAGTACATTGTTGCTGTATGGACGTGGATTTGCATTGTCTCCATATTTACAGAGGTAGGCATGCCACACTAATAGAACACGAATCAATAAAAAAATAAATACCTGATTGACCGAAAATGAAACAGCACGTGTGTGCACTCGTTTAACAAACAAAATTTATATAAAGTCACCCAGTGCGAGCGCAACGTAATGTATATCATAAACATAAACTATCGCGCCGACAACACAGAGGCACTCGCCACTTTCGGAAAAGTTCGACAAATGCTCGCTGCCGCTTTTTTTTTTTAAACGAGCTAATGCTGTTGGTCTTTATCGACCTTTACAGCGTCACCGGGCGGGAAGGCGGGCGCTTAAGGCGCCCAGTCGTCAAATCGTATGTATCGTATGTACGTATCGTAGTACCGTATCTAAAATCTGTAACCTACTTATAAGCTTTCCTGTTGTGTATTTCATCATCTTGGTGTCAATAAAGAGTTTATCTATCTATCTAAAGTAAATAAAATATTAGAGCAGGTATTTTACTAACTGGTGCGAAGTTTCATTTATCCCGTTTCCTTGGCCCGCTGTAACGATAATAATTCTGTTTTCTTAAACATGCGCGGAAATATTATCATTACTTTTGAATAAAGAACATGCGAAGTATCATATTTATGTAGACTGAAAAACCAAAATCACTTCCCGGCGCATACTTTGAATTTGGAACGAAAAGCGCACCGGCTATGTTGTATGAAACGGTGTGCTGTTTGAATTTAGAACTCTCATCTATCGTACACATAGCGTTCTCGTAGCCACAGATGCGTTTACCTTTCGGCACAAACTGTAAAATAAAATAAAAATTGGCGGTAAAGCGGAATTCGTTGTTTATTGGTTGATAAAAATAAATTAAAATGAGTTCCGATGATTCTGAAAATGAAAATGAAATGGACATTGACTGCACTCCACCAGATTTAAGATCGGAAGCTAAATTAGCGATGGAAAACCTGCTTCCAGCGAAATCAAAAGAAAATTCAATTTATTATGTGAAAGGCCCTTGTTTAAATTCTTGCATTTTTTAAGAAAAGCACTATATGTGCCTCGGCTGAAATGGAAATTGCCGATTTCGCTGCCTTTGCAATAATGTACTATTAATGAATATTTGTGTGTGCACATATTTGAAATAAAATTTTTAGACTTTGATTTTTAGGGTTAGCATTATTTCTTAGCTAGGCTAGCGCTTGATTAAACCATAACCTGCGGTAAAACCAAATTATGATTTCATCACCTCACTACATCTTCCGATCGCTATAGCTAATTGCACAATTTAAACACACAAACTACTAACTAATAACTTGGCCTCTTACTAGCAGCTGACCTATCATGAATGTTTGACAAAAATTTACCACCATGACATTTGAGACCGCTATTACTACCATTATGCATTGTTTATTAGTAAGGGGTTAGGACTCTTATAACATAAGGAGCCGCAAGTGTAGAGACCAGGCTTTTCTTTTAATCACTTACTTTTGCAGACAATAATACATTATCAGGTACGTTTGTTCCATTGATTTCTCACTTCCTCGATATGTTTAATTATAAATGGCTCAAAACAATGAGCTAGACTCGTGTGAAATGATTTTAGGGGTATTGTATTCGAATTCACGAAGTGCTTGTCGATTTGACATGGGAATAGAAAAAAAAACAAGAGAAAGAATAAGGAAGTTATTCAAAATAACTAAAGATGTAAACACACACAAGCATTTGTTTTTTAATCATTACAGATATACATTTATATAGGTATGTATAGTAATATTTTTATGGTACTAAAACCGAGATTAGTGTGCACTAACTAACAAAATCGTCTAGGTTACCACTGTGTTCGGATATTGCCTAATTTGTTTGATAAATTATATAAAGTTACCGAAGTAATTTCGATAATTATCGCCGAAGACTTGATAGTACAGTTACGCTGAAGAAATTCACGCGAAACTAAATGAAACTTTCCGCACTTACACAAATATATTACTTTTCTTTAGCCAAAAAATGAAAACTGAAAAGTTTATTCGAAATAACTACGTTGGAGGTGATATCGAAGGTGTAGTAAAGTTAGAAAGCATATATTACATTACTTTTGTCGATCGAACAAACATTGTTCACCTATCAAATTACTCGTCCCCGTTTCAAATCGGCACTTGCACTATGCTGTTAAAACCACTTAATTGAAGGGGTGAGGACAAAAAGGGTTTAACTGATTTTTGTCACAAATTGACTTATGGGTATCGTTGGATTCAGCGTGAAATTATCTACAATAATACATTCTCAACATACCGAAATGACGCTTAAATCTCGAGATTTTGAGTCTAAAAACGGTTTATCAGTCAAAGGAATACAGTTCTCTTAGCATAAAAACATTATTAAGTATATTTATTTAATTATATTGTATTTTTACATTAATTGCATTAATTAGTACTATATTTAGTATTTTAAAATAGAATTAAAACATATTTCAAGCAACTGCAACTTACATAAACCTTTTCTATTACATTATAAGCACTCTACATTAAAATGAAGCCGTTGAAGTTTAAAGTCAATTTTCTCGAATCCATCAATTTGACAGTTAAACCCTTTTTATTCTGAACCCTTCAATTGTGATTCTGGTTAAAGTTTAAACAATTATAACGAATTTCTAAGATAGGGAAACCTTGCAATCATGGATAATTGTTTCAAGTGGTACAAGCGCTTTCTTAATTAAAAATGTGTCCGTTTTTCACTATTTCCTTAAAAGAAAAGGAATCCAAATAAAATTAGCATGACGCACACAGACTCACCAACCACTCAACAAGTCACGTTGACCCGTGCTTCGTTGACGCGTGATTTTCAGAGTGGTTTGATTGAGGAGATTGTTTACAAATGTTTCGACATCCTACTTTTCATAAAACATATACAGGCAAATTTTGTTTTTACTAGATGACATTGTGTATAAAGTTAATGATAACAACAACAACTGGCAATGAAAAAATGTCCACAGATATTTATTTATTTAATGAGTCGGGTCTTTTCATCGACAAAAATTAAAGGGAATGATATTTAAAAGGCAATAAGTAAAAATGGCACTCACAAATATGTGGCTCTTCTTTTGGTGTCATGAATACTACGGGAATCGGCGCCGGCAAGCCCGTGGATTTGTCACACGGAGTTTCGACGGCTTTGGCATTTTTCTTCTTCGATTCTTTATCTTTCTTGGGAGGCTGGTTCGAGATGTTGCTGTAAAAAAGTAATTAAAATCAAGTTCAAAGTAATTTACATTTATACAAGCACAATGATAAAGATTTATGGACACACGTAACTTCTTTGCTAATTTCGTCTATATGAGTAAAAGGCGTTGCCTTGACTGACTGTCGACAGACAACGTACAGCCCTAGCCATATGTACATTATACATTGTTCTAGGTACTAGGTGGTGTGTTCCTAATATGGCGTAAGGATTATTTTATCTATCTGTGATAGGCTTGCATCAATGGTACTACTTACATTGAGGCTGTAGTGACACGCCCACGCACTTTATTTTATGTAAATATTTTATGTTGTATATAGATATAGTTAAGTATTTTAGGTAGATTAGATAACAAGTTAGGATCAATTGTATATATTTAATTGCGAGGCTCTCCTGACGGTAAAGCTGTGACGTAGGTTAGGAAAATGTTCATAGTTTTAAGTGACTTCTGACGTCATAGAGGTATCCAAAAGGTAAAGATTCGAGGTACCTCAGATAGACCCGACAGGTAGACAGATTTTTGTATATAAGGCAAGCAGATATTGAATGAACAGAACATTATATGGAAATCAGTGTCTCATTCGTCATCCAATTTCCGACCTACACGCATCTCCATCGCACCAGCCAATCGCCACAACATCTCCCGGTACACATCAACGACAAGGCCATTTAACTGCTGTCTGACCTGATGGTAAGTGACGATGCGGTCGACAATGGAGCATGCTTGCCTAGAGGATTCCGGTTGAGCCTTTCCTTGAAAAAACTCCCTACTTATATTTTGTAATAATAATGCGTTTACTAAAGTTCAACTCAAAAATTTACGATGGTTACTCACTTTTGTTGGCTCCAAAACCAAACTTTCAACAGTTCATCACCAGAAACTTAAAATCATAGTGCAGAAATATATCATAATCAATCCAAACTGGGGCACTACTTGATATACGTACATTATAATAAATATAAAAAAGGAAAACCAACCTGTTACCAGAAGTTGATGGCTTGCCACCATATCCACTGCTGCCACTGGAGTTACTACCGGAATGCGTTGACTTAGAACTGTGGCTGAAATGAAAATTACACAATTAGATACACTTACACGAATATTAATTGGTTTATTGAATGAACACTCTTGTGCACAAGTGCGAGCCCTCGAGGATTATGGGGGAAAGGGCTCTATGTCATTAGAGCTCGACTGTTATTCTTACCACAGTGGTGCACCTTTAATCGTTTATCTATATTACTATGTAAATTATTGGCATCTTTTGAACGCATCGACCGTCACTGCAACTGCTAAATATTGTAGGATCGTAAGAAAATGTACAGAATCAAAAACTTTTTTTTAATAAGTTGAAACGCGGTGTTTTTATGAATGTGCATAAAGCTATCGCGTTTCAACTGATGTACGGCTGAGGGCATGTGTCAAGCCTAATAGGCCATCTTTATGAACACATCTAAAATAGCGTGTTATCATTTTACTTACGATATTAATACCTGTTAGTACCTGAGGACTAGTTTATTGCCATGAAAAGTATCCTATACCGCCGGTAGGTAAAATTGTCTATCTCCTGTTTAACTTCACTTGACAAGCAAGTATAGAAGCGAGTAATAATGAAGAAAGACAACGCATGCCGGGCGGGTTATGAAAGGGTGGGCATGTTTCAAAATCTACATGCAACTTTGCATCAAGATCTATTCATCCATTTAGTCGTGAAAAAGTAACAAACAGACATAGAGACAGAGTTAATTTTGAATTTATAATTGTACGGGTGGGGTTTAAGCCTGCGTTACATATAATATTTAAACTTACCTTCTCCTAGATTGGCTGTTGCTGCAGCTGTTAGAATAACCCGAGTCCGAAATCTTCGCATTGTTTTCCGAATCGTCCATGTTATCCATTATGGATCTGCGAACAATGAGATTATTTGAATAAAGCAAATCAGAACTTGATGTTTGGAATCTAAATATATATTATAACAAGCTAATCAAGAACTAGAAATGAAAATTTTCATCGCTTTGCAAGATATATACGCACAGAAAGATCGGCTCTTAAAATGTCACTTCCCGTTTATCCAAGGAAGTGCTATAGTATATTCTAACTATTATAGGATACATGTATTATATAGGATATAGATATACTATAGATATATAGATGTTTCTGTACAGTAAAAAGGGACCTTTCTACTTATCGGCCCTTTTACAAGATGTGTCATTCGCAAATCGTCACTTTTGTTAAAAATATCTTTTCAATTCAATCACTTTCGCTAGGAGTCTTTTTCGCAAAGTCTTTTGTGCAAAACGTCTCTTAGGTATTATTTAACTGCGCGTGTTTCGGATGAGACTTACAACGCTGATGATAACGATTACGACATACGATTTTTTAATGAACTGCATTTATATAAAATGGCGTATGACGCTGACGTTTCGCTAATGGGTAATTTTGGTTACGAATAACAAATAACACTTTATATTCCGTAAAATTGTGACCACGAAGATGAAACCGGAATTATTACCGATGAAGAAGCAAATATTAATTAAACGAATAAACCAGTATCCGTGTAGGTACCGTAAACGTGAACTATTGTAGCGTCGCTAAACCCAATAACTATTATCTTATCCGTAAACATATCCATTATGTCATTGTCAACAGATCATAGGTGTTACAGTGGGACTCGGAGCCTGTGGGAAGTGAGATTAAACCATGAAGCAATAACACAATCTATAATAATATTACAAGGAAGGCAAAGGCAATGTGTAGGTTGTTTGTATGGTAGAAAATCACAAGTCCTGATCTGAACCTTAATATTATTTCAATGGTAGAAAGCTACATTATTCCTAAGTGACAATATGATACCAGCTTCCAGCTGGCTACGCTTGCATTATGTTTGGTACTATTCAACACCGTAAAAGAAAAACTGTTCGTTTGCTAACCATATCCTTTCAGTGTTTACCTACACATAGATCTTGGGCTACCTCAGCAATATATTAGTGGAAAATTATTGAGTTTTAGATGTTATCAGAAATCAGAGTTCAAAAACAGGACAATTTAAGAAATTTCATGTATTTTGCTGAACTAAAGTTAACGTTCAAAGGACCTTATACTCCACACCCTGAAGCAAAACAATCAAGAAACCAATCAAAAAACCAATCACCTTGTTAATTACACGTCGGAGTAAGTAATTACATAATACTTTATACTCTCATATACCGCGTGGGAAGCCACGGGCAATATAGTGGTCGTGAAAATCTATTTTTTTTAAAAATAATTTATATTTTATTGAGCTCTATTAAAACAGAAACAGACACGTCAATTTGATAGCTTACACACTGCGCTAGAATTTTGGATACTAATAAGAGTAATAATAATCTTTTGACGCATCCAATCTCATACAACACCGCAGCGCAGCTTACATTGATATACTAAACACGCAAGCCATTATCAAATTTGTTATTCGTAAAGATATAATAAAGATGAGCACTAATATATATTATATACTACAAAGCGTAAGAAAACACAAATATCACAGATTAAAAATATTAAGATATTTACTTTTTTGCTGTTTGAAGCTAACTCGCAGGCAACTCCGGCCAGCAGTCGACAACCAAGTGACGTACAATGAAATTGGTCCAACTTCGCTAGCACACGTGACCGGGTGGCGGGGCAGGGATTGAGTAGGCCTACCAGAGCCCCCACAACACTGCCCACCCCGCGTTACTCCTCTTGCTCTGCTTGCCTACACGTTATCCCCAGCACCCCTACACCCTAGCATATATTTTTATCACTGAATGTATATTGCACTAACAAATAGGTCTCTTAGCGATAAGACCGCCCATTGTACCTATCTTATTATGTGATTCTATTTTAACGCGGCAAAAAAGGCACACAACAACAACGTTTATGCAGCGAACACTACAAAACGAACGCATCATGTGCCCCACTTCCGTTCTGAAAATTTCGACCGTTCGTAACTAATTTCATAAAAACGGCAATTTTATAGATAAAGATCTAATATTTAGCGCATGTCGTGAATGTGACTAAATCAATAAACAAGAGATAGCCACGGCACGTATAGAGTTGTTCTATCTAAGTAGGAAGTCAAAAAAGGCAGCTGCATAATGTAATGGACAATGTTTTAGGACAGGTAAAAGCATCTGACGCGATTTTTTTGTTAAAACTATTAAGCCACACATCGATTTTTATTACATAACTTACTACCTTTGAACTTTTTTAAACATTTATTAATAAATACAGTTTCTCAGAAATAATAAATGTACACCGATAAAAAGCCCACGTGAGTTAACAAGTGGCAAACACGTGACTACATTAGCGCACGTTTGGTTTATATTTTCATAGGCGGTTATGGCTACTGAAAGAATTTTAATTCAGCAATACCTATAATTATATTTAAATCACGTTTAATATACAGACTAAGAAAGCAAGATATTTGTGATCGTCACCCCTAATCTATACATATAAAATGATTTGTCCTGAATGACTGACTGACGGATCAACGCACAGCCTAAACGGTTGATCGTAAAGACCTGAAACTTGGAAGGTTTGTTCTTTGTATGACGTAGGCATCCGATAAGAAAGGTTTTTCCGAAATTCTACCCCTAAGAGGGGTGAAAAATGGGGCCTAAGTTTGCATGAGACAGCGTGATTCTTTGATTTAATCTACTTCAAATTTTGCACAAACATTTTTTAACAGAATTTATGTTAGTCGTGTTTCATATTTTAGTGAAATTCATCCCCTACCGCGGTTAACAGGGGTGGCTGATATACATTTGAGTGAGATTTTTTTTTAAGGCAAGCCTTTATCTTCTTTATCATTGAACTAGCTGTGCCCTGCGGTTACACCCACGTGGTGAAAATTTTCAATATTCCGCTCAACTTTCTTAATGTTTTCTTTCATAAAAACCTTCTGACAATAATAAACACAACAAAAAAGAATTAGCGAAAATGTTCTATACGTTCGAGCGTGATGCGATGACCAAGGGAAACAGAGATTCCTTTTTATATATTTCACGTTTATCACTTCTTGGTATCATTAAATAGGTCTTTTAAATGAACATAAGCCTTTTAATGCAATCTATTTGTCAGATGTATCACTTAAAAAATATCAGTTGCCAAATTAGCATGCAAATAAGTATCTGGCCGGAGATTTGGCGGGAAAGCGAAAAAGATTGCGTCACCACATCGTATTATTTTACAAAACTTGTGTTATTTTCAGTATTAGTGCATAAAATTGGTGGCATTCTATTCGTTGAGTACTGGATTACAGGCGTGAGTTTGGGAATTATTATTTTTAAATTTTTTATTATACTGCATTTCCTCAGACACCTGGGTCCGTGCTTTTTGTTAGATTATTTTATATATTTATTAATTTAACATGAACATATATATAATACAGGGAGGACAATACAGCCAATAACACATAAACATAAGTACTTATTTCTAATTGTGCGTACACCACCGAGCAAACCAGTTTCCGCAAGCAGCACCCGTTCACGAGCTTGACGCATGTTCCAGCCATCGCCCTCCTCGACCATGTTTGAGGGAAGAGGACGACCCGACACACGACGCCGCCGCAAGAAGAAGCTTTTTAGTGAGCGTGAGTGCTCCAAGTGTACGCACAATTTACAATTTAATTAAAATACCCTGGGAAAATTGTATAATGATGGTGAAACGTTTCTTTTCGTGTTGTTTCCAAAACTCCATAGAAGCTTCAAGTAAAGTTGTCACCACTTTACTAGGAGTATGACTTGACTATGACTCGACTTGATGACTTCGACTATGACTTGACACATATTTGCGTGAAATATCATTAACTTGATAAATTATCAATTACTTGACACTGACTAAATACACAAAAGTGTGGAGCCAAAACATAAAAAAAAGTATCTAGCCAAGATGATAGCTTTCTGATATGCATTGTTTAAAACTATGTATCCCAAAAACATAACTTCTCTGTTGATAGATTAAGTAAATTGAGGTGAGCTAAGAAAACTGGTAATATTTATTTTAATTTTATATTATATATTCTGCTTCAAAGATAAATTTTCTCCTTTTCTCCAAGTTCAAACAGATCTCGTTTGACAGCCTCTTTGGTGTGGTGGTTGAGCAGGTCGGCTCATAAACCGGAGGCGGCGGGTTCAATTCCCGCGGCAGGACAATTATTTGTGCACAGAAAAAAAGTGCAAATACTTGGGTCATGGATTTATATTGATATTCGACCCCTTCAAACGATCTTAAAAGTATTTCATTTATGACTGAGACTTGTTCGTGTGTTGGTGATAAAATGGCATGCTTGCATCATCATTAGCTATAAGCTCTTCTACCTTGGAAACAATTGTACCTAACTCTGTAGGGAGAATTATATTAGGTCTTTACCTATGAAATTGCCGTTTTGTTCGAAAAAAGTTAAAGTATTTTTTTTTCAAACTTATTTATTTCTTTTATTCAAAGTAATCACCCCTGCAATCAATGCATCTTTGCCAACGCTGTGGCAGTTTATGGATGCCCTTCTTGAAAAAATCAGCAGGACGGGAGACAACAAACTCTTCAAAGGCGTTTTGTACTGCCTCTCGGGAATTGAATTTTTTTCCCGCTGAAAAGTTGTCCAAATTTTGGAAAAAGTAATAGTCGGTAGGCGCAAGATCTGGTGAGTATGGCGGATGAGGGAGAGCTTCCAAACCCAACTCATGCAGCTTAGAGACGGTCTGTTGTACAGTATGGGGTCGCGCGTTGTCGTGAAGTAGCAGTGGAGACGACCGATTGACCAAAGCTGGTTGCAGACGTGCGAGTTTCGCCATCGTTGTGGTCAGTTCTTCAATGTACACATCTGCAGTAATGCTCTCGCCGTTTTGTAAAAAGCTATGATGAATCACACCAGCACTAGACCACCAAACTGTGACCATCACCTTTCTAGGGGTCATTTTTCGTTTTGCACATTGCTTTGGTACCGAACCAGGATCTAACCAACTTGCTGAGCGCTTTCGATTGTCAAAAAGAATCCAATTTTCGTCGCACGTAACAATTCGGTTCAAAATTCCTTCATTTCTGTGCCTGTTAAGCAGCGCAAGGCAAGTCTCGACGCGTACGTTGCGCTGGCGATCGTTAAGTTCGTGGGGCACCCATCTATCAAGCTTTTTTATCTTGCCAATCTGTCGCAAATGGACCAATATTGTTTTGATGCTAACATCAAAAGCTGCTGCCAGCTCAGCTGTAGATTGAGATTCATCAGCTTCCACAATCGCCTTTAATTCATCATTGTTAACCAAAGTTTCTGGACGACCACGAGGTTCATTTTTCAAGTCAAAATTCCCAGAACGGAACCGAGCAAACCAATAACGGGTTGTACGTTCGTTTGTACAGTTCTCTCCGTAAACGTCGTTGATGTTACGTGCCGTTTGTGCCGCGTTGGTGCCACGACGGAACTCATATTCCATAATTACACGAAATTTCAAAGTATCCATTATGAGGAAAAATGTTGAAATGTAATGAAAATACAACGCTAATCAATAAACAAAAGACTTATATTGTAAATAGAATGTCATATTTTTAAAACAAAATTAATTTGAATTTAGAATTCATAACCAATCAAAACTTTTTTTTGTTTGAAAAAGTCTGTACTGCAATACGGCAATTTCATAGGTAAAGACCTATTATTAATATCCAGTTCCGGGAAATCATTATTTCCTATTTTAAGCAACAGTTCTGAGAATTAAGCTTAGAAATATTCAAACTTGGGAGAAGTAATTGTATTCTGTGCCTTCAAATGGGGTACTAAATATAGTACGGCGACTTTCGAGACATTCTAATTTTAAAGAGTCCTAGCTGCGAAACCCGGCGTTGCACGGGTTAAAATATACACCGCATGTTTAATGGTGTAAAAAATACATGAAGATAAATTTTTAATGTAGATTCCTATCGTATATATTAAAACTTATTCGAACATTAAACTTACGGTGTATATAGAGTATATCTTATAGACTAATAATTAGCGAATCGAAATAATGTAAAAAAAGAATTTAGTAAATATAAAATTTTTCGTTTTATTTATATAACTATATAATTGTCCATACATCATATCATTCATACACAGATTACATGAAACATTTAACATTAATACTATTACATATTTACAATTGTTATTTTAGTTTTATTTTTTGTTTTAAATGTATCTCTATAATATTTGCTTATACACTACATTTATAGTTCTGTTGTTTGGACTGTAAATAAAACAACCGATTTTACATATTTTTGAACTTTCTAGATCATACCAGAAATTTTTAGAATTTCATGAAACGTTCCAGAATGATAATAATCGATTTTACATATTTTTAAACGTTCTAGATCATTCCAGAAATTTCTAGAATTTTTTGAAACATTTCAGAATGATAATAACCGATTTTACATATTTTTAAACTTTCTCGATCATTCCAGAAATTTTTAGAATTTCTTGAAACGTCCCAAAATGATAATAACCGATTTTACATATTTTTAAACTTTCTAGATAATTCCAGAAACTTTTAGAATTTTTTGGAACATTTCAGAATGATAATAACCGATTTTACATATTTTTAAACTTTCTAGATCATTCCAGAAACTTTTAGAATTTTTTGAAACATTTCAGAATGATAATAACCAATATTATTAATTTCGAAAAAAAACCGATTTTACATATTTTTAAATTTTCTAGATCATTCCAGAAACTTGTAGAATTTTTCGAAACGTCCCAGCATGATAATAACCGTTATCATTAATTTTTAAACTTTCTAGATCATTCCAGAATTTTTTAGAATTTTCTGGAACGTTCCAGAATGATAATAACCGATTTTACACATTTCGGAACTTTCTAGGTCATTCCAGAAATTTTTAGAACTTTCTGGAACGTTCCAGAATGATAATAACCAATATTATTAATTTCGGAACTTTCTAGATCATTCTGGAAATTTTCACAACTTTCCCGAAGTTCTAATGAGTTGGAAAATGACAGATATACATCATATCAAATTTTTGCCTCCCACAACCACCCACTTCCACCCACCGCGCCCAAACTCCCTTACTTTCTTCTAGGACACAAGGGGTGTTTACCACCCCAAGGGGGTGTTGATTGGAGTTGGTGGTGATATCGAAAATCGGTCACACACGTACGCACAAAGCATTTTATATATATATTAAGAATTAAGATTAAGATTTGCTTATATTTTTAAGTGACTTCAACCTTTTTTGAATAAAACTGGATTGAGTTTTCAAACATGTGTTTAAATAAATAGTAAATTGTAAATTTTAAATCAAAAGCACTAAGGATGTCAGGAAGGGAAACTAAAAAGAACTATTTTAAAAGGTGTGTTTCTTTAAATCTAGAGTGGAACTACAGTTCTAAAGTAGAATCTTGAGTGCAGCGAGATATTCAAATTACATCACTCAAGCTGGACCAAGCATATTTAGCACTACTTTATTCTCTGAAATTAATATACATAATACTTTAATTGTCACTATTTTAAGATAACATGTAAATTTTTCATAAAACTAAGCAAAGTTCAAATTTGAGTAAATAAGGAGGCATATATTTTGTTCATGTTTCTAATTATATTCTTTAGTTTTCAGTTCTCTGCTAACTCTGCAAATTTATTTGGTACTTATAACGTCTAATGTTTTTTTTAAAGTACTATGTTTATCTGCCCAAATGTGTGTTGTCCAAAAATGATCGTGTTGATATCTGCCTCGGACCTGAAGCCAGTGGCGGATTTACCCTAAGGCCCAGTAGGCCTGGGCCTAGGGCGGCCAGATATTAGGGGCGGCAAATCGTGGCAAAAAATAATTGATGATAGCAAGAAATAAAAAAACCTAAATATTTAAAAGGCTAATGCCCGTTTTCACCAATGAATCCTTAACTGCTACGTAACTAAGGTTCCCTTAAGCTAAGGGGTCTCTTAGAACAGTCACTTACCTAAATCCATTTTCACTAAGCTAAGGGATACCTAAGTAAGGGCCACTTACGTAAGTATCCGAAAGTAAGGATTCAATAAACGTACATTTACCGATTAAGTTATTTTACTAATATTTTGGAATAATACATGAAGATTATTGAATAATTTGCTTTATTCTAGGTAAAACATAGTTTTTTTTACCAAGATTGTGGTGTAAAAACAAAATACTTTTACATAAAATTATAGCTTTATACTGCTGAATACCATTGCTAAAAAAAAATTACGTGATGAAATAATGACAATGGACAACAAATTTTTAGGTTAATTTTGCGTGTGATTATTTTCTATAGCATACATTCATACAAGTGTAATTTTTTATTATTATTTAATAGGTAGGTACAACATAAAGAAAGTAAGAAGTAGAAATACTTAATTTAACCTGTTATCTGTATATTCCAAGTGATGTTCTATTTTCACTAACAAAAATAAAACACCATCCTTGGATAACCTAAATCTTTTGAAGGAGTCTTGGTCATCATATTTAGTGATAAATCCGGTCTATTACGATAAATGCGTGAGAATAAACTTGGATTCGTAATTAATTTCACTGTTTCAGTAGCTTCCAAACTCCCAAATTATTACAAATACTTATTATGTATGCATATACAATAACTGTCACTTAGCACTAAGGGGCCGAAATTCGGCCCCCTAATAATAGGGGATCCCTTAGGACCTTACGTGTCCTTAGATGTTGGTGAAAATAAAACTACTGACAGGTGTCCCTTAAAATGTCTTAGGGGCTACCTAAAATTTAGGGATTGTCGGTGAAAACGGCCATAAGTATATTATCGCGGGCTGCAATACACCGCAACGTATAGCAATAATTTGAAATTGAGATTTCTAACCAAAGAGGAGATATTTGAGGGCAAAGTGACCAGTATGACCAAATGCCAATTTCATATGTAAAGCCCTAATATAATTATACCCTCTGTACACTTGTCTGACTCGCCCTAGAACGGTTTTTTAGAAAACCGCATTAACATATCCCTTGGTCCTACAAACTCTCAAGGCATGAACAGCCAGTCTAAGCTAAACCTTGTGCACCAAAGGTCTGGTGTATATTTCAGAACTCAGCTTATAGTGGTCATTTATTATCTTTCCTAAATTGCGTATGCTTCAATATGTCTAGACTAATTTTGATAAATTGACGAACAAGTCAACTCAGTCAGTAAACAATGAATTCGGACTGAAAAAACGTTTCATAGCCATTTGATTAACATGATAACAAAATTGAATAAAATGATTGTCCACACAACTTTAACACCACATTTCACCCCCTTAAGGCTTGAACTTTCAAAAATTATGAAATACGTTTAGGTTGTTTTTCATTTTCTTGATATATTAGCATAGTTTCATAACAATAGCTTTACATAAAAATTCTCTCCATACAAACTTTACTAACTCTTCTTACCACTATAAGGGACGATATTTGGAATAAAAAGTAGCCTAAATGTTGGCCTTGATGATAAACGTTTTCCATAATAAGTTTCATCAAAATCGGTCTGGTGGATTTGAGATTGTACGCGCTTCGGAACGCAGAGTTAAAAACATTTTACGCACAACAATGACAACAAATATAGAGCAAAGGTTAAGCGATCTTGCTTTGCTTAACATTATTCGAATATTTAATTAATGATTTTGCAGCGCTTAAGTGCAGACAAGTTTTGTAACTCATGTTAAAATATAACACTTATGAATAACGTAAAACCGTTTTTATTTAATTGTGCAATTAATCCTTAAACCTCGGAATATATTACAGATTAGTATCTATCAAAGTTGATTAAATTTCTTATTTCGATTTAGATAATAATTGGCAATAAAGTAAATTTATTATCCACCTAATTTATGTGATGGGTGCTGAGAAAGGGGCGGCATATGACCTGGGGCCTAGAGCGGCCAAGACTGCAAATCCACCACTGCCTGAAGCAAAAAATCCAGTTCACAATGGAATGCTGAGAATTCCAACAATACATGCCATCTGAACCACAGAATCCATCCTATGATCTCAACAACCAACATGATCAGAAATATAAAATAAAAATCAGTGGTTTGTTACATTTGGCACGTCAGTTACAATAATTAGTGAAAACTTATCGACACTTAAGAAATATAATAAAAAATTCATTACCTATGACAGTATGGTCGAATGTCAAATATCAGATTAGTATAATAATTTCATTCTACTCTATTGTCAAATGTCAAATATAAAGATAAGTATAATACTATTTTTATTACGTCACTATTGTCAAAGGTCAAATATAAAAATAAGTATAATTTAAATTAAATTTGTAAAACATCTTGGTAACAATGGTCACAATAATTAACTAACTTACTTTGTACAGAAAAAAAAGTTACTCAATATCCTCACATAAATAAGAGCGTTCAGTCAAATTCATTTTCATAAAGTCATTAAGCTTGTAGAAAGCTTTCTTGGCAAAAATGGTTTAATTTTTTTTTTAAATCAAGAATTGACAAGTTTCTCAAAGCAACTGGCAACTTATTGTACATAATTAGTTTATTATAAACACCTTGCTTCCTCACTTTTGTTAGTTTCACTCTGAGAAGGACAAGGTTCTCTTTGTTTCTAAGGTTTATGTTATGTGTATCCATTTTGACTGGCCCGGTAGGTCAGTTGGTAGTATCGCTGCCTTCTGAACTGCAGGTTGTGGGTTCGATTCCCACCCAGGACAAACATTTGTGTGATGAACATTGATGTTTGTTCTGTGTCTGGGTGTTATATTGTATTCGATGTATGTATTTACAAACAAAAAGTATCTAAGTATTGTATCAGTTATCTGGTTCCCATGGTACAAGCTTTGCTTAGTTTGGGGCTAGATGGCGCTGTGTTAAATGTCCACACATATTATTATATTATTATATTTTTCTCAGGTACTTATCTTTGTCAGTATGAATTTCTATAAGACACCTATAAATGTATAAAGATACAACAGTCATTATTTCATTCTGTAAGAAATATTTTTTAGCAGACATCCTTTTCTTGATTGCGTTTATTATTCTTATAGATCTTTTTTGGCATTTGAGTAAATTTTTCACATCCACTCCATTACCCCATGTAGTTATAGCGTAGTTTAACAATGAATGTACATATGCATAATAAACAGATATCAGCGTGTTTTTATCTACTAGTGGTTTCAGTTTAAAAAGAGCATAGTTTGCACTAGATATTTTTTTGCAAATATTATTTATATGTGCACTGTGACTTATGGTGTAATCTATGGTATATCCCAGAAAAAGATTTTCTAATTCTGTAGACTTTTCTGGAACATTTCCTTTTTTAGCCGGATATTTTATTATGACACTTTTATCTTTATTTAAAATTATACCATTTGCCTCAAACCAATCCTGTAATGCTGCCATTATAGTGGATATTTTTCCATTCAAGTTTTCTTTATTTTTATCGGATATACCAACATGAGTATCGTCAGCAAATAGGTTTATGGAAGCCCAATCGGGGACACAATACGCGAGATCATTTACATATATGAGAAATAAAAGGAGACCTAACACTGATCCTTGAGGTACCCCTATGTTAACTATGCCTGGCGAAGAATTACATTTATTGATGTTCACTATCTTTAAGGTATGAAGTCATTTCCATAAAACTGTAATATGTACAAAATCAGAATAAAGGGCACAAAATAATGTAAATGGTAAGATTAAGAAAATGTAGACAACAGATAGGCACTTGCTATAAATGTGCAGAACATGTATATACAAACAATTTGGTCTCATTTGCAAATCATCATTATCAGTCTGAAGATATCCATGCTAAGCATACCCTAGCATAGCATTCTTAGAACACAACTCTGAATAACTACTTATATCACATAACTAACAGCTTGCAAACTGTAGTACTGATTAAGTTGTTGGTTCACCTAGTTTAAAATACATGTTTTACGTGTACATAGTTTTTGATTCAACCCAAATGGCCACAAATTTTTACTACAGTGTTGGCCAAGCACCACACATGAACACTCCACTCAAGAACCTTTCTTTCATTTGGGTGGTCAGTTCTGCAAGCAAAGTGGTCTGCCCATTATCATTTAAATTTTCTTTACAAAGTTGAAATGGTGAAATGAAATGACAATGGTGGACTAACAACATGGTCATAACCACAACAGCAAGAAAGCAGTCTTGAGAATCAAGTAGCCCTTCAAAGTGGGATTCTATATAGGCATTATGTTCAGTGAGAGGATACGATACTATAAAGATTAGGACTTAATAGTTTTAATAGCATTTGCTCAAAAAAAAATGATTTTGTGTATCAAATCTCATCACCAATCCACGACTTAGCATGCGATGTTCATAACTCTGAACTCAGCGTAGTTCCGTATTACAGGGCCGAGGATTATATTATATCAATAGGTACTCACTCCAATCGTAGAATCCTGCGTAGCTTGAAATAGTCATGTAATATTGCGGGCAGCTTATGATTTAAGCTTTACAAATGTATTCCTTTCCCACAACGCACAAGGATTGTTATTTAGATTCGAAATAAACTCTTGTTACCGATTGCAATAAAACAACTCATAACTTATTTAAAACCTATAGATGAAGACACGACCACTCAAACAAAAATTTCATGAATACGTTATTGTTGATAAGGAATCTTTTGTTTTTTTTTACAAAAATATATTGTAGGTAATAATAAGGTATACAGGTAATAATTAAAATATTTTAACAAGTGACTTAAAAAAAATATACATTATAAGTTTCTTATCAAATGATGAAGCTATCGTATTTTTCAATTAACTTTTATAACCTCAAAATGATGACACTGACGTATTCATACGACAAGTTTCGTACTGTTATACCCCATCCCATCCATGTAGGGGATGGTGTAGACGTGCAGCCTTTATGGGCTTTATCAGCATCTTATAGTCGGGATGTAGGGAGGAGGTTGAGAGCGGTGCCAGTCTACGACGGACCGTTCACCTGAACACATGTTATTTTTATTCCATATATTAATTCAGACAATAAATTCAGTGCGTTTTATAAAATAGTTTTTTTTTAAAAGGCTTCCTATCGGGATCCTTTAACATTTTGGTGGCAGCGGTGGGATCGGAAATCCCCAGTATCTAGCGAGTTAAACCGCTCAGCCAACTCGCGTGTAAAAGTGAATAAAATCTGTGAATGAAATAACTTAAATATATTCTTAGCCAACTTCAGGGTAAAGCGGAAGTTGCTTGCTCTATCAAAGAGTTTAAGGAATGAGAACAACTTAAGGATTTCCTTAAGACGCAGTTCAGTGAGCGCAAACAATACACGCACCTATTAACTGAGCTGCAAGAGAGCAAGCATTAGGTGTCTCACCGTGTCGCACGAGACCATATGCAAAATCCGACACCAGTCTTTAATTTACTGTATCCAAGGACCACAAGGGTAACCAGCCCCAAGCAAGTGTCCACACCACTGTATCCGGGGACCACAAGGGTAACCAGCCCCAAGCAAGGGTCCACACCACTGTATCCAAGGACCACAAGGGTAACCAGCCCCAAGCAAGTGTCCACACCATCGTATGCAAGGACCACAAGGCCAACCAGCCCCAAATAAGTGTCCGCACCTATTCATCCAATAGCCACTCGGGTAATCAGCCCCAAATAAGTATTCAGCCTTTAAATCCTAGGGACCACTCGGGTAACCAGCCCCAAATAAGCGTCCAACCTTTGAAATCTACCAAAACTACTAAACCAATTTCTCGTGACTCTAAAAGTCTGAAAGCCTCTTTTGTTTCCAATGAAACAAAGAAGGAAATCTATGAAGTAAATAAAGATACGACAAAAAGGTTGTTACCACACGTATTGCTAGATTCACAAGCCTCAGATATCCTGTTATCCTTACTAGTCGACTCAGGCTCAGCCATATGCTTATTAAAAGAATGTAGTATCCAGAAAAATCTGAAATTATCTAAAGAATCGATCAAACTTAAGGGCATAGACCCCAATGACGAAACAAGTCAGACCGAGGGTCATTTCCAGCTTAAACTAAAAGTAAATGAAAATAAATCCATACCATTCAAATTCCATGTTGTTAGAAATATCAACTTGCCCTATGACGGCATTATAGGTACCGATTTTTTGACAGCTTTTGGTTGTAACATTGATTACACTCATGTTACACTGAGAATAGGAAAACACGATATTAAACTACACTTTTCTGAACCATTCTACGTCATTCCACCTCGTACCGAAGCCGTCATAGAATGTTCAATAAAAGGAACTAACCTGAAGGAAGGTATTGTTGTAGACCAACATCTTTCAAACAACGTGCTAATATCCAACTATATCGTTAAAATTAAAGATAATAGCCGCATCAACCTGACTATTGCCAATATCTCAGAAACCTTTGTAAATGTCAAGACCAATTTGAATCTAAATATTGAACCTCTGCATTCTAGTGCATATCCTATTAATACAAATATCCAAGAAGCATCTAAACGAACTGACGAAGTAATCACCTCATTAAGAACCGACCATTTAAATCAGGAAGAAAGGGATGCCCTTACAGAACTCTGCTCCCAATACTCGGACATCTTCCACTTACCTGATGATCAGTTGACTTTTACCTCCGCCCTTGAGCATCAAATTAAAACCAGCAGTGACGTACCAGTTCACACCAAATCGTACAGATTCCCTGAATGCCACAAAAAAGGAAGTTGAAACCCAAATTACTAAAATGCTAGATCAAGGCATCATAGTCTTCATCTTCACCTTGGAGTTCGCCAATCTGGATCGTGCCCAAAAAGCTAGATTCACAAGGTCAGCGCAAATGGCGAACAGTAATAGACTACCGAAAGCTCAATGATATTACCATCGGGGAAACTTACCCCATTCCGCAGATAACTGGGATTCTTGATCAGCTAGGAAATAGTAAATATTTCTCAACTTTAGATCTCACTTCCAGCTTTCATCAGATCCTTATTTCTCCTGACGATGTACCCAAAACGGCATTCACTGTACCTCAAGGTCAATTCCAATTTAACCGAATGCCTTTTGGATTAAAGAATGCACCGTCGACATTCCAAAAGTTGATGAACAACTGCCTCACAGGCCTACAAGGCACGAGATGCTTTGTTTATTTGGATGATATTGTTACTTACTCATATGACCTTCCATCCCATATCAACAACCTCAAGGCTGTCTTTGCCAGACTCCGTAACTTTAACTTAAAACTACAACCTGAAAAATGTGAATTTCTACGAAAAGAAGTTACCTAACTAGGGCATGTTATTGGCGAAAATGGCGTCAAACCAAATCCTAAAAAAAAGGCTGTTACTGATTTCCCAGTTCCTCAATCTCCAAAGGATATTAAGTCATTTTTGGGCTTGGTATCATAGGAGATTCATCCCAGACTTCGCCAAATTGGCTAAACCTTTCACTTTTGAAGAAAGATGTTCCTTTTGTATGGCAGAATGAACAGCAACTGGCCTTTGAATCTCTGAAAATCAAACTTGTATCAGCACCGATCCTGGCATACCCCGATTTTACACAACCTTTTCTATTAACTTGTGATGCCTCAAACTACGCAATATCAGCCATCCTGTCCCAAGGTCCTGTAGGCCAGGACCGACCTATTGCATATGCCTCTCGCACTTTAAATAAAGCCGAGTGTAACTATAGTGTAACTGAGAAAGAATGCCTTGCTATCATTTTTGGCACTAAGACATTCAGACCGTACATTTACGGACATCGTTTTAAAATCATAACAGACCACAAACCATTGCAATGGTTATTCAATTGTAAAGATCCGGGGTCACGACTTGTACGTTGGCGTCTCAAGCTGGAAGAGTTTGAGTACGACATCCAATACAAAAAAGGCAAAATCAATTCTAATGCCGACGCCTTATCCAGATTCCCGGTGAATCCAGTCCAGCCAACAGATATTCCAACGTCTAACCCTTCTCCCGAAGGTATTCCTACCCGACATCTAGACGAAGATCTTATGGACTTACTAATATCACCACCATCATTTAATCCGGACGAACTTGTCCCAACACCGTCGATTCCCTTAGATTCGCTAGACCCTTTGTATGAAGAAATCCTTCCTTTACCTGGTATTGACTTACCTTCTAATGTTCCTGACCCCCTGAGAGGGGAAATTCAAAATGAAACCGACAACTTACGTGAATCCGAACCTTTGACTGAACAAACAACAACGACAACCAATATTGACGTTCCGACCCAGGAAAGTCCTTCAATACCAACCCAGTCAAGCACCAGTCCAAACGTGTCCTCAGACGACTACCCGACTTTCCTAAAATCCTTGTCGAATAAAGACAATATATTCAATACTCAAATTGAGGAACTCAACGAAAGCCTAATGAAATGCAACTCTAAAATTATACTGGTTCCTACCTCTATCGATCTAGACGAATCTAACCCATACATCCAAGAAATATTGGGTGACCCAGCATTAGCCACTGACATACTTGAAGCCGAAAAGGAACTCTTCTCATTTAAAAGAATACAAAAAGATAACAAGACCTATTATTTGTTATTCACAAAGGTTCACCACTTTGACGAAGCATCTTATCCTGAAATATTTAGGACACTGAAAGTTGTTAGAGACGATATAATTGTTTTCAAGGATGCTTGCGAAATTGGTATTTCTGACCTGAAAAATCCTTTTGAAAAGCACTCATTCATCAAAATTTATAATATCATATGTTATTTGTTTCACAACACCGGAATTAAAATCAAAATCCATCATGATAATATCATATATCCAGCTCCGACAGAAATTAAGAAAATCCTGTTTGATAACCACGATATCCCGATAGCAGGACATTTAGGGTCAACACGCATGTACAGTAGAATAAAACAAACGTATTATTGGAAGGGAATGCGTGGCGACATAAAATCTTACGTAAGGCAATGTAAATCTTGTCAAAAAAATAAAGCACTGAGGAAAATCAATCGCGCCCCCATGCAAATAACCAGTACATCAACTGAACCAAATCAGCGAATAGCCCTAGACATCGTTGGCCCACTTCCAGATGCTGGCCCTGCAAAACTAAGATTTATTTTGACCATCCAAGACGACCTGACTAAGTTCTCTACAGCATACCCTATCCGCAGCACAACGGCTGAAGAAACTAGCGAATGCCTTCTTCATTACATATCCATTTTCGGTATCCCTAGAATGATCCACACTGATCAGGGTACCGACTTCACGTCCGACCTTTTCAAGAAGACCTGTGAATTCCTTAAAATAAAATACTTATGGTCTTTTCCGTATCACCCTCAAACCCAAGGCGCTCTGGAGCGTAGCCACTCAACCCTCAAGGAATATCTTAAATCCTATGTTGACAATGAACAATCTAATTGGCCCCGCTATGTCTACACAGCCATGCTCGCCTGCAATACATCCGTTCACACTACGACGCATTACACTCCCTATGAACTGATGTTTGGGAGTAAGCCAATCATTCCAAATTCCATCTTTGACGAATCCCCAGGAATCACATACCCTGACTATGTCCGCATGCTTCAGCACCGTCTGAAGTACTCGAGAGAGAAGGCTCTAGATTTTATAAGGAAATCCAAAGAATCCTCAAAGACGTACTATGATACCCGTACCCGACCAACTAAATACAAGGCTGGCGATTATGTCTACCTGAAAAATCACTTAAGATTGCGGAAGGCGCTCTCTCCTATTTGGAAGGGTCCCTACAAAATAGTAAAAATAAATGGTAATAATACACTTACTTATCAACCGACGTCACGTCACGCATCACTTCGACCAAGTGAAGCCAGCTGACGTTCAGGCTAACCTGTGAATATAGAAATAATTATTAGATTAGGACAGTAATTAATCCATGAGTAAGTTTAGCATACTTACTTACCCGTAGAGTAGAATAGTGGTTACGTACCCGTAGAGTAGAATAGTGGTTACGCCACCTGGAAGAGGAACTTCGTAATGCGCCATTAAATTTACCGGTAGAATAATATGTTAATAATTGAGTTACATTAAATACATACTTTGTTTTAGTTTTGATAGGTACTATTTGTTATTTGCAGAACTCCGGGTTGAGGTCAATCTCTCCAGAATTTCACCCAGCCTATTGCTTCGAGTGCAGGCATCTATTTCGACTACTTAGGCACTTTAAAAATTAATAATGCCCATTTGAAAATATTAATACCATTAGATATTTCACATATCAGCCCGCACATTAAAAATATTAAGCATGCGCTAGAAACAACTAGGCGTTTATGTACCGAAACCCATATTATAGAAATTGGTGCAGAATGTTACAACATGTTACAACCCCTGACTGCTCGGTACCAAGATATGACTAAGGAATTTGAATCCATCTCACATTTACTTGATAACAGAGTTAAACGTAGTGCCTGGATAGGAGGTATAGGTAGTCTACTACTACTACTTAAACAGATTTTTGGTACACTAGATGAGGACGATGCCCTACGGTATAATGAAGCCATAGAGTCTGTGCAAAATGATCAGATACAACTGGCCTCTATAATGAAACAGAACATATTGGTCACTGGGTCTGTGATAGCATCATACAACAATACCTTTTATAAGATTAGAGATAATGAAATTAGTTTAAACAATGCCATCGACAAACTCTCGATCAGTTTAAAAAATATTTCTAAGATAACTAACGGCATACTTTCCAATATAAACGAAATTTTGGATAGTTTGGAAACGTCAATAATATCATTGTCGTTCCAGCTAGAGGACATAACTAACGCGATTTTGTTCAGTGGTCATAATATTTTACACCCCCCCATAATAACCACCCATCCATAAAAAACCACCGGTTCAACCTACTCCTGAAATAATAGACGGGCAAGACTCAGACGCCGAAATTGGTCATATCACACCCCTTAGAACCCGAGTCTAATCACAGAGACTTTTAAGAGAAACCCTAAAGTCTCTTCTCAAAGGGGGAGGTGTTATACCCCATCCATGCAGGGGATGGTGCAGACTTGCAGCCCTTATGGGCTTTATCGCCATCTTATAGTCGGGAAGTAGGGAGGAGGTTGAGAGCGGTGCCAGTCTACGACGGACCGTTCACCTGAACACATGTTATTTTTATCCCATATATTAATTCAGACATTAAATTCAGTGCGTTTTATAAAATAGTTTTTTTTAAAAGGCTTCCTATCGGGATCCTTTAACAGTACCGACCCTAAAATTACGATATTATAATATACACTGACGCCGAATTCCGTACCTTCACGGGCGTTTTTACTACCTGGGATATTTTATCTCATTTTGCGGTCCGGGTACAACAAGGAACTCTTATAAATTAATCATGTCAGTCTGTATGACAGTCTATCCATCTAAATCTTTGATAACCCCTATCCTTAAAATTTATTTTTGTAGTTTTCTGTTAACCATAGCACTAGGCAAAAGTGATCGACTGATACTGTAATCTTTGATAAATAGGTATAAATAATCTTAGTAAGTTAGTTAGATAATCTTTGTAAAGTTGGTTTAAGTATGTTAAATATAGCATTACTGGATGAAAATACTACTAAATAACGCAATGAAATTATAATTTATATAAATCCATCACGCTTACAAACACGATTGATAGAAAATAAAACCGATTATCGCGATTTGTGTGAACAGCTCTATTCGAGAAAAAGACATAGATTAAACAATAGTATAGTAAGAATAGAAAGGGCTCAGGGGGGGTTTTGGCGGGAAAACGAGAATGATCGCGTCACGGCATTATATTATTTTCCAAAACTTGTGCTATTTTCAGTGTTAGTGCATAAAATTGGTGTCATTTTATTCGTTAACTGCTGGATTACAGGCATGAGTGTGGGAAAGTGGTATAATGATGGTGAAACGTTTATTTTCGTGTTCTTTCTAAAACTCCATAGAAGCTTTTAGTAAAGTTACCACCACTTTACTAGGAGTATGACTTGACTAGACTAGACTATAACTTGACTTGATGACTTGGATTGTGACTTGACTTGACACAAATATGCATAATATTAATTAACTTGAGAAATTATCAATCACTTGACACTGGCTAAATACACAAAAGTGTGGAGCCAAAATCAAACAAAAAAAGGGGTCATTTAATTTTTTTTTAAATTCTTTAATTGAATAAATGATAAGATATTTTTTCAATTATTACCTGTGTCCAGTATCAAATAATATATGCCATAGTGAGGACTAAAGCCACAATTTTTCACATTCTTCCCACAACAACATGATAAAAACCATAAACTAATTTGAGTGGAACAATTTCTCATCCAAGATTTTTAACTTTATATTTTCATCATTATTAGGTAGGAATTAAAACTTTGCATATCTATCATAAAAACGTAGCAGATTTTCTCTTTATTACTAGTTTGACTAGGACCTGTGGTACAAAACATGAAATACTGGGCTTATTTTTTTTTTCATAGTGTGATAGCAGTTTGTATGTATTATAATACTTGGTGTTCATTCATCATAAGCCTGAAAACGTATACTGCTGAAAATAGGCCTTCCCATAAAATGCCACTTTGAGCAACTGCTAGTCTCTTGCGTACAAATGGCTCTCTGTAGCTTTGACCAGAGACAATTATATTTCTCTCCCTCTCGAACAATGTAGACTGTCTATTGGCGAAGAAATATAAACTAATTAAAAAACGAAATCAGCATGTTAATTTTATAAGTAGTGCTAATATGCCAACACAAACTAAAAAAACGCAAATAATGAATAATAAAATAAAAAGACCAAATTTTTCTCAGATCTATCCGTAATCATCAATCATCATGCTTTTCTAACAGCATAAAAATTACTAATATTGTTTATTTTATCGCAATATCTCACAAATTCACATCACTACGAATCACGCTTAAAAACACGTGAACTCGAACGAGCCCTCGTCGTTGTGACGCAGGCAGTCTCAGTTTAACAACAGAATAAATAATAGTAGGTAACATTTGAGCGCTCTTGGGATGCAGATTCTACACGCGTAGCGTATCATCACGTGTCGCAAGAAAGAGACAACACTTCCGGTCGCGTGGCTGGTGGCTACCTTGGAGGAACTCGTGGCTTCAACACGGTGTCACTTGCGAACCCATCGTTACATCGTTAGTGATAAAATAATGATACCTATTTTATTTTATGGGTATAAATCTTTTTATTTTAATTTTGACTCTTTACCGCACCCAGGATCATTCCGATGCCGCCCGTGGTAGTACCTTTTACAACATAAGTACCCATGTATATTAGGTGTATTATTATCTGTCGCGACGTTTCGCGATGCCACAGAATCCATAGACAGTGTTATTAAGTTGGCAGCACTGAGGGATTGGAAGCCTAGATTATGTGTTCCATGATTGATGTGATGTTCCATGATTTGTATGTGGCTATGATGCAGCCCACTTGCCAAGCTTATGTGTTCCATGATTTATATGTGGGTATGATGCAGCCCACCTGCCTAACCTATGTGTTTGATATGTGTACGTATAATACAGCCAACTTGCCTAGCCCACATGTCCTCCTTGGTGTATGTGTGGGGATGATTTACCTCACTTACGTAGCTCATGTGCTTCATGATATATGCGTGGATATGATGTAGTCCGCCTGCCTAGCCCGTGTGCTCTGGGATATAAGCGTGAGGATGATGCAGCCATGATGCAGCCCACTTGCCTAGATTGTGTGCTTATGTTAAATGCAGACTTACGTTAAATCGTTTTAATATGTTTGACCTTTTATGTGTAATATATGCTTAATATGACTCAACGACTCTAGCCTTGTACTTGGGATCACTGCTTGGTGCACCACATACCGTGGTGTCACCGGTTCCAAATTTACAGATTGCACAGCGGTTCCAGTCTCCCTATCCATTCAAACTATATTGCGAAGCAGATATGATAAAGGAGAGGAGTACAATAAAAAAGAAAGTCTTCTGTCACATCAGGCGTTCTTGGTAAGCTGGATACACACCCAATCAATTCAATACATTTTTAGTTTTGCCCCCATATACTGTAAGACATGTCATTAACCCCATTTATAATCAGATCGGTGACTCAGTCGGAGCCGTGTGTCTTGCCATAATATAAGTCATTTGTTTATGTGACGTAGATAGTGGGTGTGGCAAGCACACAACAGCATCAAATAAGGGTTGCCGACATTATCAGCTTCCACAATCATCGTTAACGTTTACCAAAGCTTTCGGACTAAAGACTGTTAGGGTTGATTTATCAGGTCGAAATTTCCAGAACGGAAGCAAGTAAACCAATGGTCCAACAACGGGTGGTGTGTCCGTTTGTAGTGTTCGCTCCGTAACCATCGTTAATGTTACTTGCCGTTGGTGGAGCGCTGCTGCCACGTGTGTGCTTTAGACCACACGACTGAATTAAAACTAGTTTAGATCCAAATATCGGCCGCTATAGCTTTGTTGTGGCTTTGTTTAATTTTAATGTCGCCATCTTGACAATTGTAAATTATTGTCGTTTTACCGGACATACCAACATAAAAAGTAAACCTGGAAGACCTAGCTTTGAGTTTTTGGCGGGTAAACGAAAAAGATCGCATCAGTGGACCTCGGTTGCTTTCCCGAACACAGCGTCTAGTCCAGCGAGTGCAAAACGCTTGCGCGAGGTTTTGTTTTAATATACCGCCGAGAAGCCATGTTACGCCATTTCTAAGCAAGCACTATGTTTTAAAAATGAAATCTCGCCGAAAGCTTCATTTGGCATGTCTGCTTTTCGGTGTAATCAACTATCAAAGCCCATCATATTTACATCGCAAGCTCAAGTGGATCACCGGAAACAGACAATGCTCGCGTAGGCATGCCTCCCAGCAGCTGTCTACCCCGCGGCATCGCACAGCCACTTTCACAGGTTCTTTTCGGTACGCGGCGTCCAAATGCTGGAACAATTTGCCTCCACCGATCAGGGAACTTCGAACGATCGGCGTATTCAGGCAAAAATTAAAAAAACATCTTCTGGACGAACAGAGACAGCATGCTGATGTCAATATAGACATGTCTTTTATATAATATATATAGTTGGTTTGCTTATCATTGTGTATTTCTTCTATTCATTGCCTTCATTACTTATCATTGTGTATTTCTTCTATTCATTGCCTTCATTATTATTATTATTTATTTATTTTCTTCTAATATCAGTTAAATAAATGTCATTTATGATTTATTTTATTCATCTCATACCTAACCATTTGTAGTTTATCTTACTCTTTCCAGTGTTTTATTATGTATTATTTTTCTTTTGTATGTGTATTGTGTATATATTAATATTTGTTTTATTATGGTCACCGTCACCCGTCAACCATAGGGCTTAACTGAAAATCAGCGCCAGGTGTCGAGTACACCGGCATGAATGCTGAGGTAAGCCCTTTTCGACACCACTGCTTCCGTGCTATATCTACTCTTTTATTTTCCTTATTAAATACTTCTAACTAGGTACTGTTTATATTTAATTGTATTCTCTTGTTGTATGTATATTCTTGTATGTTCTTGTTAATTTTATTTTATTTTTGTAAGTGAGTGTTGAATAAATGTTTTTCTTCTTCTTCTTCTTCTTCTTCTTCTTCAGTGCATTGTATTATTTTCGAAAACTTTTCAGTGTCAGTGCATAAAATTGGTGGCATTTTGTTCGTTAAGTGCTGGATTACATTACACTGAGTGGTATAATGATGGTGAAACGTTTCTTTTCGTGTTGTTTCCAAAACTCCATAGAAGTTTCTGGTAAAGTAGCCACCACTTTACTAGAAGTATGACTTGACTAGACTAAACTATGTATGACTTGACTTGATGTCTTGGACTGGACACACATATACATATATACTATAATAGGCGTGACGAAATATTTTGAAATCCTCTTCCGTAATGTGGGTATACATTTACTATTTACGAAAAAACCCTTATTTCCGTAATAAACTTAAGTTTAACGGAGATTAAAGCCATTGTCATAATATTTTTTAAATACGGCGCGAAGACAGCTCGCACGTGTATAGTGTCGAATCTGACGTCACGCCTAGGTAAACATGTTATTGTGTCTACGAGTAGCGAAGAAAGTAAACAAATTATTAAATTAATTCGTGTGATTTCTTAATGAATGCCAAAGTTTATAAGTGTTGTGCAGCACCGCAGTGTAAAACCACATCAATGAGAATGCCCAACAAATTGTAGTGCATGTTCCAAACAAGAATAATATATAATATAAGTAGCATAATAATAATAATATTTCTTTATACTCTGGGCAAATCTTGCACCTGTACAAAATGTTTCCTTCCCGTTTTAGTTGCACATAACTGATTGCATCATTCCAATACATCCCATAATTTCAAACATTTAAGGTCTTCAAGACCATCAGGTCTTGAAGACTAAATGTTTGGAATTAATAAGAACAAATAGGATCTACATTCATGTGGTGTACAAACTATTTTCTATTCTTTAGAACCTATTTGTTATTTGCCTACCTACTTTAGTACTCTATGATTGTTTACATTTTGGCATCCGATGTACGTCAATGTATATTCAATTCTAAGCGGAATAAAACCAAATATTCTGTTATTGGTTTTCTTTAATATCTAACAATTCACTTGGTGAGTTATCAGATTTCAGGTGTTTACTATGCTGAAAAATATTACTGGTAATAGTAGGTGCTCTTTAGCCATCGAAAATTACTCGTATTATCCGGTATTAACATGGTATTCACTCTTACATAGCAACTTACAATCTGTGAAGGAGCTACCTTAAAAATAAACAAATGCAATTTTTTTTTGTTTTGTTTTTGGCTCCACACTTTAGTGTATTTAGCCAGTGTCAAGTTAATTAATATTATATATATATGTAATTATGTATGTTGTATATGTCAAGTCAGAGTCCAAGTCATCAAGTCAAGTCATAGTCTAGTCTAGTCAAGTCAAACTCCTAGTAAAGTGGCGGCAACTATACCAGGAGCTTCTATGGAGTTTTGGAAACAACACGAAAAGAAACGTTTCACCATCATTATACCACTTTCCCATACTCATGTCTGTAATACAGTACTTAACGAATAAAATGCCACCAATTTTATGCACTTTATGAATATAACACAAGTTTTGGAAATAATATAATGCGGTGACGCGATCTTTTTCGTTTTCCCGCCAAAACTCCAAAGGCAAGTTTATTTTAAAAATAACCTATGAAATTAAAATAAAATAAACTCACATGAACTCGAAATATATCTAATTCTTGTGTATATTTAAGTTTGTTGTATCTAGGGTAAATTTTGTGAATACAAAATTTATTTACAAGAAAGTATTCACGTTTTTAAACTCACGAGCAAAATTCCTTATTTGTTGCGAAGAAATCACCCATCATTAATACATAAATGCTAGGCAAATTTGAGCTATTTGCCTTAATAAAGTTTGGTTCCATTGTTACAGTGGAGTGGAGTCGATAAATCACACGTGAAAGAATGCAAAATTACTAAATCAATCCAAATGCGTATATTCCCTTGGGTACATATGTTCTTTGGTATATTCACAACAGCAAAAATCTAAGCGTGACGTCACGCGCTGTGGTTGATGTTTCAGTCAAAATGGCTGATTGCAGTATTTTAATGTTTTATTTTATTGAAAATCTAAGTAATCTTAATTTCTTTTGTAAATCTAAACCATTATTTTAAATTTACATATTATATACATTTTACCCTAAAAACATTAAATCGACCATATTTTGATACTGTCGTCATGCCTACTATCTTGAGAAATTATCAATAACTTCACACTGGCTAAATACACAAAAGTTTGGAGCCAAAACAAAAAAAAAGTCTACGTAGATTTTTTTTGTTTCGACTAGTCTGTGGTTTCGACTACAGAATACTGTAACTTACTTCCACAGAATAGTTGTGGGATTACTTACTATATTGTTTGGCAAGCCCTATTTGCACGCAGTATCCTGTCAAAATTTTCCACAGACTGATTACTTTTGTTCGTTCCCCAGATTGCTAACATGTGATGCTACCATAATAATAAGCCTAAAAGGAGCCAACAAGCGTGAATGGGATGCTTTATCTTTAATATCTTTAACGTCTTTATAATCTACAGTATTATTTTCTTCACAGCAGTTCGTTTATATTTCTTAATCGTAGTCGCAAATGTAAAGTTTTATGTGTAATTGTGGTTTCCACAGTGATTTCACTATAGTCCGTTGCCCAATAAATTACCCTTTATTTGGCAAAAGCTAATATAAATTACTGGTTTCAGAATTCGATCATACGGCGTACGTCAATCCAATCCCATATCTACGGGGGTCAGTCGTCTCAAGGGAAGTCAGAGTCCGCCAAGCTGGTCTAATTTGGCAAGCCCCTACGCGGTCTCATTATGCCGTGTCAGACCAAGAGAATGTAACCTCTACTTTTTGTCAGGCTGGCAGTGATTTTGAAGAGAGGCCCATGATTCTTTAGCGAACGTGGCGAAGCGCTCCTGGTCCTGTAAGTAAACTGCGCAAGCAGCGTTGAATACTGTGGAGTGATAAACCTTGCATCATAATGCCTAATAGACAATGGGAGAGTCTGTGAACTTATAAACGTAAGTACCTATAAAACGTTCAAACTAACGAGCTCATGACCAACTAATTATTAATTTGCATTGTATTTACCTAAATTCATAATGTTCATTGTAAAAATTAACTTTTTCTATGCATGATTTGCATGGTGTTATAATCACAATAAAATCATCACATTAATAAAGTACACAAAAACAATCACATTGAAAGGTAGTGAAACCTAAGTCTGTATAATCTTTCCTAAAAAGCACAATCAGTACATTATGTTCCTACTAACAATGTATAATCATAAGATGTATAAAAACACTGTTGCAAGTTTTTGTGGTTCGGTACTAATTCTCATTTCAATCCTCACCAAGACTGAAAACTAGATCTCACAGCTTAATGATCATGGAAAAGGCCTTGTTTAACAACTGCTATTTTTTTTTATGGCGCCATAGGTACTCCGTTGTAACTTGTATTTGAAAATTTTTGGATATACAAAATCACTAAATGCACTTGAATTGAGCTATATTATATCTTGAATACCTATTACACACATGCACTGCAAACTGCCTCATTTATAACTGCCTCATTTATTTCCTATCATTTTTATTAACACAGGGTAATCAGGTTCCTTCTATGGGAGACGGTGAGTGAGTTTAATTTGTGATTATAAAGTTTTTAGTTTGTGGAATAAAGGAAAATTTGTATGCAATTCTTAATATTCTTGGAATAGTAAGCAGCTACACTCATTGTTCTCAATTTTACAGATGTCCATTACAGACTCTAATGTCAACAGATTCCAAATCCTATGGTTTCCAAGTTTAACAGATTATCCTTTCAACATTTTTTTTTCAAATTTATTTTAGGCGCTTGCCACTCATTATGATTATAGAAACCCCAAACCCCTTCCCATGATAAGCATCTAAACTACAGTGGACATTTTCTGGCTTACGGCTGACCTCATGATCTGCAGCTGTCCATTACCAACAGTGTGGGTAGTTAGCATAGCTTTATTTACACAATTTTTTTATTTGTATGTATAGTAATTATAAGAAAGAAGTAACTATTTGTCATTATTATAATTCAACTTATTTTTGTAGGCTTAACTATCATGTAGATAGGTAAGTAATTATGTTTCTACCATTCCTGTGGATAAAGTGATCACTAAAAAGTGAAAGAGAAAAATACCTGAGAAAGTGACAAAATTGTCATATTATTATGTAGCTACATTTAAAGACAAAGATTTTTAATTTAAGAATTTTTTTAATGATGGACATTTATGAGTCGAGTAAATTGTTGAAACTAAATGTAGTACCTTCAATATTTTCAGTTGCACCAAAATAAAACACCCAAATTGGCCAAATCATACTAATATTATAAAGGCGAAAGTTTGTATGTGTGTATGTTTGTTACTCCTTCACACTCCAACCGCTGAATGGATTTGGATGAAATTCGGTACCAAGATAGCTTATACACTGGATTAACATATAGGCTACATTTTATCCCGAAAAAGTGAAAATTTTCGGTGGGATGAGCAAATAATTAAAATACTCTTTATCTGCGGGTAAAACCGCGGGGCGCAACTAGTAAAGAATATAATAGAATAGAGAGACATAGTTATCCTACTATTATAAACACAGGAGTTTGTATGTATGAATGTTTATAACTCTTTCACGCAAACACTACTGAACCAATTTTGATGAGATTTGGAAAATAGATAGCTTGTACGCTGGATTAACACTAGTACTATTATATATTCTGTGACATTGGTATAAAGTATATTATATTTAAGCAGCGTTGCCTGCCCCACAATAATTTCCACTTTACAGTCCGGTTTTTTAACTGCTTAAAGAAATTGCTCTCTAGTAGGCATGGGAAAAAATATCGATAATCGTAATATCGATTTTATTAATGCCAATCTGGTTGCGAGTTTAATGTTGGAATGTTACTATATACTACTTGCATGCTCCTCGCGCATCGTTAACTTTAAAAAGTCCTGCCATAATCTTTATGAAATAATAATAATAATGCCCAACGATCACATACATAGATCCTGGACCCTAACTAGGATTCCCTGTGTCTAGGGACCCAGGAACTACGAGGACCATGGTCCTACAACACTCAGACACGATATGTATTTGCGCTTTTTTCAATACACAAATACTTGTACTGCCGCGGGAATCGAACCCGCCGCCTCCGGGTTCACACAGGAGCTGTCAACGAAATGCAATATAACTGCAAGAGTACTGGCTGCGTACTCGAAAATACTAAGAGTTGGTTGCACCATCTTGCTTTAGCAATATCCGACATTAATATTTCAGAACCGGTTGGACACAAAAATTGTTGCACCATCTGACAATTAACTTTAACTGTTAACCGTAACGAAATGCCCACGCTTCGCTGATTAGTGGCATTGTTTATGTTAAATGTTTGTTAGATGCGTAAAAAATAACTATCAAACTTGTATTATATTATCCCTGGTCCGGGAAATAATCGCGGAGTCTAGTAGTTCTGAAGATGAAAGTGATGACCCGGTCCCTGTCAGACATAGAAAAGTATATGTGTCCAGACCCAACCGTTTTTTCACATGTAATGAAATATCGTTCTTGGCAAGGTTTCGACTAAAAAAATTTAGCTTCGGTGGCTGACTGACTGCAACCCTAGACAATGAATTAAGTTCCTTAATTAAATACCTATCTAAAGACTACCTTTAAATAGGTAGTACTCACCTTTGTACTTATAGAATATTATTTTATCACCTATTATAGTTTGACATTCCTATTAAAAAATAATAATAGCATAAAGTAGATAGTATGCTTTTATTATTTCAAGTGGTAATAAACATAATTATACTGGATTTTCTTGCTTTATTTTTGTGAACACCCTCCCCTCTGTCACGCATAACTTTAAAGAATCATGTTGGGAATATGTATGAATCATACGAACACTGACGATATATTGATATTTATCGCTTGATAGTTATCGATACTGGTTAAAAATATCGACATATTTATTTCACTGGCCCATCTTTAGTCTCTAGCATTCATTAAATTCATTTCAATCGACTACATTTGTTGTTTGTGCAATGGCCATGAAGCATTTTCTGTCTATCTATATTATATAATAGGTAGGTAGAAATCATCGCCTTTAAGTATTCAGCTACGCGATGACGCGAATATTCGCCAAAGCTCGATGGTGTAGCCGTACCATACGCTATCGCCACTAAAGAGTTAAAACGAGGAAGGCAGGAATGCACGACCAAAGTATTATAGAGGACCAGTATTAACGTATATGGCTTCCAAATGTCGGACTGTGCAATGTGTAGGTATGGGCAAGAAGGTTTCATCATCAATTGTTGATGTGATAACGTATAGTATAAATCGATGAACGCTCTAAAAATTGTCACGTTCCGCCTGAGCTAAGCGTGCAAACGAGAATGTGAAATAAGCAATAGAGGGGCACGACCGGCCTGACATTATCACGTAAAATTATCGTTGGTAAACTTAAGCAGCCTTATTAATAAACACGAACTAGCTTTAGACTAGTTACACCATCTTTTGTCTCTTTCGATCCAGCTAAATATTCCAGTAGCAAAAAAAGGACAAAAGCTGAAGTAACTAATCTGAGACTAATACCCGTTTATTAATAAGGCTGTAACAGCCAAACACGAACTACGAGTAGCTTTAGATTAGTTACACCATCTTTTGTCTTTTTCGATCAGGCTAAATATTCCAGTAGCAAGAAAAGGACAAAAGCTAAAGCAACTAACCCCAAACTACTACCCGTTTATTAATAAGGCTGTAAGACTTTACAGATAACAATTTGTTGAAGTAAAACGTTTTTTATGCACGCTTGACTTAGGAAGTAAGCTGGTCCGCTGCACTCACATGGCCCACACGTCTGTTGGGTAACTGAGGTGTAAGGTTACCCACCCACTGGCGCAGAGGCCCGGAAGGGCCCACCGGGCGAGATGGTTAATGCAGTGCGTCTCCATCTCGCCCCATCCTGGCGGCGGTCGGATCGCCTGGGGGTTTTAGTGGGTTCGAGTCCCACATACCCCCTGCCACCACGAAATGCGAGGGCATTCTCCCCCTCAAAAAAAAGGAAGTAAGTTGGTGAGTGCGTTACAAGGCAAATGTAAGTTGAAAGTTGTTGGTTAACATAGATTTCCTTGTCCATAATTACTTAAAATTTGTGTTATTATATCGGTATCTCCGGTAAAATGCAAATTTAAAACTGTCAAGATGGCAATATTAACATTAAACAAATTTCTATCACGAAATCTCAAGAAGTATTGAGTGATATTTCTAATATACGCCTGTGAATCGGCCAAGCTACATTGATTATCATTAAGAGAACGATATTTCCGATTCATTAACCGATAAACTGTGTCCATCACTATAATAATAATACATAACAACAGTGATTCTATACCAAACTCGGCTTCATTAACATTTCAAGATAGGGCAGATTGTGTACCACTTTTTCTGTCTCTCTCGTTGCATAGTAAGTAAGAAGAAAACGATCAGATATCTTGCAAATGTTCGATTCAATACGAGTCCTCCATGCTTGTTATTGCTCGAAGTTTGTATAGGATCGAGCATGTATCTTTGGTATGGGTCGTACTCGTACGTAATCGTAAATAATTGCCAAAATTGGTACAGGCAGTAATGCATGACCTGAAATGTACAGCTAGGAATTCGTGTACACCGGTATTATGATCATCGTACAAAACGATCTCTGTGCGTTATTTGGTCGCGCATTCCTGGCTGTACAATACAGTGACTCCAAGAAACAATACGAGACGTATTTTCTTAATGGTTTTATTTTTTTCTCTATATACCTATATCAAAAACTATAATACATAGGTATTATTAGGTATTCTCAATCAATCTTGATAGTATGACTATAGTGCATACTTTGTACTGCACTGAATATGTGATGCATATGAATATGTGTGTTGTACTGTAACAACAAATACTAAAACCGATCAAGTGCGAGTTGGACTTGCGATAAAGGTTTTCAGTAGGTACTTAACTAAATAATTTGCTTAGCTACATATTTTATTTGGTATTATCGTAAAATATAAGTACCAACTAATCAATTGTTTTTTCTAATCTATTGTACCAACATGAAAATATCTCGTTGGTGGTTTCGTATTATTCACCTCCGGTCCTCTACCAAACTGGTTATATGTATTTTGAATATAACGCGCAGTAAATGTATTGGTAGTAATAATACGGTCTGCAAAGCATTTTCACCCACTATCACATTCCCTCTTCTTAGGGTTCCGTAGTACTACGAGGAACCCGGAGGAGAACAACAATACAAGGAGGATGAGATCGTCATGTCCGTCTGAATCAGACGGACATGACCCGAAGAGAACTTCAGAAGTTTATAAGGCTGTATCTGTACACATACAGCCTTATAACTTCTAAAGTTCTAAACGCACGTTCATGAAATTTTGCACAAAGATAGTTTAGGCAAAGATCTCAAGGTCAAACAATATATAAAAAACGACTACACCACATGACTGAAGAAATACTTCTTTAGCTCCATCAATCGGCTGGTAAAACTTCGTTTAATGTTAATGTCGCAATCTTGAAAATTGTAAATTATCATTTTACCGGACATACCATTATATTAATAATTTTTTTTACTTTGTTATGTTGACAATGGAGATCTACGTGAACCAACTTCAACTTCCGTTCGCCTCGTCACGCATTCACTCGTCTCAGCATACTCCCCGAGTCAAGCGTGCATAAAGTGAAGTAAAATTTCTTAAATGATATCTTAACAGCCGACGGCGACGCAAGAAAAGAATACCGCGAGCGGCGTTGGCGGCCGGCCGGCCGGCGCCGGCGCGGCGCGGTTGGAGGTGTGGATTGATTGCCATGATTACGAGAGGCCCGTTCTCGCGTTATAAGTAGAATTACATTCTATAATATATTTATTCTATAATTATAATTCTGTAAATGATTTAAGGATAAGGCTAGTTTTAAACACAGATCAGTAATAATTTCTCTAGGTTTTAAGTAATGTAGATGTACATTTACAGCAGGGATGTTATGGAGCTCCGTAATCGGTAAACTATCGGATATCCGAAATAAAAATACATCTGTAACCGTAACCGTAGCCGTTTCACAAGTTTGGGACGGTTTCGTATAAGGGCGGAGTCTAAATAAAACGAAATTTTTGATTTAGTTGTTAAAACTTAAAATTGAGTATGTTATACTTACCTATATGACTGATTATAATACCAAATGATAACCTAGACTGAATAAAACCAAATTATCAGATTAGTACTGTTGGTGTTTATACTTTACTTCAATCTAATATGCGTAGCTGAAACTAACGGATAATCCGAAATAATTACATATGAAGTAATTACATATCCGAAACCGATTTAATTTTACTCCTATATCCAGATCATATCCATAATAGGGATATTAGTTTACACGAGCCGTTACTGTATTTAAATGATATAATACTGATATTGACTATACCAAAACAGGCCTGATAGCTTAGTTGGAAGATCTTCTGAGCTGTAGGTTGTGGGTTCAATTCCCACCCAGGACAAACATTTGTGTAATGAATATAGATGTTGGAATGTATGGCGTCTAAACATAGTTTATCAATAAAGGAGTATTTGAGTATATGTTCCATATCTGGGTGTTATATTGTATACTATGTATGTATTTACACGCAAAAAAAAAACATGTGATTATACTATCATGTTCAAATTCTCAAATATTTACTACTCAAAATTTTGTACTAGGTGGTAGGACTTTTCTGAAAAGTTCGTCTAGGTAGGTACCATCGCTTTGTCAGTTATTCTGCCGCCAAGCAGTTGTGTGCAAGCACTACTGTGTTCCGGATTGAAGGGCACTGTAGCTGTAGTTACTGTGCAATTGAGACTTTATCATCTGATCTCACAGCAGAGAAATGTTATTACCAGACTGTGCTGATAACTCAAGCAAGATAAGATGATGTGCGCAGTGCAGTGTCACGCGAAACTGCAGTTTGGAGTTCCGAGTGACACTGTTCTGTTATGAGTGGCCGTGTCACTTAACATCAGATGACCGACTAGCTCGTCGTAAAAAAGAAATTGTATAAGTATTTATTAACAATACATATTTTGATTTTTGTTTGGAATTAAGCATGACCTACATGCTCTCATCAAGTTATTTTAATACAAAATGTGAAATACACATTAGTGTATTAACAAATTTCGAGATCAGCTGATGAATAGTTTTACGCGTAATCATCAGCTGATTACGCCATTCAACCGTGTGTACAACACAAGAGCCTTGTACTTATAGCACACTTACAAATATCCAGTAGCCTAGACCCCTTCTGTAAAGCGAAAAGAATGGCAGCGATGCTCATTTTATACTGGTACTTAGTGAAAATAAGATAAAAATTGGAAACGCAGTGGCACACATAGACAAAAACCTCAAAACCATGAATGAAGTACACTCCTACATCCACAGACCTTTAAATTGGTGTGAGCTCTATGTGCCCAGTAAAAAGAGCTAGCTATTTAGCACTCTTTAGCATTTTCGCGGACCTTTTTAGAATTTTAGGTCCAGACAGAAAACAAAAGGCGGAGTAAACGAATCAATATGGACTGTAAAGAAATAAATGCTTAAAAAATATTTTATTATTTAAAATCCATGTTAGTTTTTTTTTGTGATTATCCGTGATTTATGTTGGCCTACTCACGCACTCACTTAGTATGTTATCTATGCAAGTTTCCATAGGTAATAAATGCAAGGTTCCATAGGTTATATACAGCTGTCACTTTGACATATTACTGCGTGCAAATAGTAGCAGCGATATTGTTTTGGATTACTCATTTCGACCCTCGGTGGCTTTATTTTTTTAGAACAATAATTATAATTTCCTCATTATGAGCCGCCGCGATAAAAAGGAAGAAGAAGATGGTGGTGGTAATGTGTTCCAAAACCTCGATAAAACTACACTTCTTCAAGAGGCTAGGTATTTCAACTCCACACCTGTGAACCCCAGGAAATGTGTTCACATTTTGACAAAAATAATTTACTTGTTGAATCAAGGAGAGAGCTTGAACACCCAGGAGGCTACGGATGTTTTTTTTGCGACTACAAAGTTATTCCAATCCAAAGATGTGATGCTACGTCGACTTGTGTATCTTTGTATCAAGGAGTTGAGTTCCATTGCCCAGGATGTGATAATTGTGACTTCGTCGTTGACGAAAGACATGACGGGTAAAGAAGACTTGTACCGGGCGGCAGCCATCCGAGCACTATGTAGTATTACAGACAATACAATGCTGCAAGCTATCGAGCGGTACATGAAGCAGGCCATTGTAGACAAAAACCCAGCTGTGAGCTCAGCAGCCCTCGTTTCTGCTCTGCACCTGTCGTCATCTGTACCAGACTTAGTTCGCCGTTGGGTAAATGAAGCTCAGGTAATAATATATACATAATTTGTATCCTACTTTAAGTTAAAGCTGCAGTTAGTAGAACAATTTTATTAAATTAGGCACACAGAACTGGAAAGAACACAAAAGTTTAAATGTGTCCTTCCCTACTCCCTAATATATATAAAAATGAAGTAGCCTGTTTGTTTTTGGTGTGGCCAAACAGCTGTGCTGATTTGAATGGCTTACTTTAACACACCCTCTAAAGTACATTAGTCTCGACTGCTGTTCTAAGACAAAAGGGGACCCATGTCAGAGACAGTCTTCAGGAAGTTTAAAACCAGTTTACTATACTGCAAAGTCTTAAGGCATAAATATTTGATCTGTTTGTTTTGCTAGTCATGATACACTGATCTGAAACATAGAGATAGAGGATTACAGTCACGATAGACTCGCCACCCCGTCGTCGCCGCCCGAGAGACGTCTTGAGCGACCCGGATGATCCTATAGCAGCCATAGTATCGGCTGCGCTAGGATCACAGGACCATCCTAGCCCTTCTGGCTCAGGTACTGCTTTCGGCACCAGTATATACCAGCGTAACACAATCAGACACCAACCCCGCCGCCGCCGCCGCCGCCGCCGCCGGCGAGGTCGACGTACCCCCCGTAGGTTAGCTAGAACGGTCCCGACTTTCAATAGGGTCCACTCTTCCAGTGGACTTAGTCTTCTTGATCCTCTTATCCCGGCAATGGCCCAAGCTCTTCGAGGCTCGCACTACTGGGGTGCCCTTGAGCTTGTTGCCTCCCACTTTTGATGGCTGGGTGTCTTAAGCGAGGTGACGCTGTAAAGATTGGTAGAGATCAACAGCATTAGCTCATTCAAAAAGAAGAAAAGTAGGATAAGGCTAGTCAATTTCTTGGTCAGCAAATTATAAAGAGAGCAAGAGGATTTGAATGGATTTGGATGTTATTATGTTAAACTACAGAAATGTAGTCCCTCAAAATCTAGAACCCTAATAACCTAATTTTATAAGTATTGCCATTAGATAACACATGTAAATAAGCTTATAAACATTTTATGGCCAGTGAATATGAATATGTTTTAGAAGTTAAAAAATATTAAATTATAATAGCATTTTCTAAAAAGGATATTTTTTCAAAGTGTTGCGATTTTCACTATTATGACTATTATGATATATATCAGAGCACATAACTAATATACAAAATACTGTGTTGTCCAAAAAATATCCTTAGCTAGCTACTGCTCGCTCCTACTAATCTACCACCAGGGAGTGTTCTACTTATTCCACTTGGCATTAATTATTGTGTTTGTTGTGAAGTTAATATGGTGGGGGTATAGATTGCGTAAGAATACTGGTTTTTCCCGCTTGTTTATAGAACAGATTAAGTGACATTTACTTCTAAATCAATAATTATATTTTGATGCACCTTTGGATACTCACTTTTAAAGGATGGGTGCCATACATGCTCCTGCCCAAAAAAGAGACATGGACTTATTTTTATCTTAGGCTTGCATATTTGATTGTTGTTTCACCTGATGGTAAAGTGCCAATGCGGTACACAATGGAGCACACATTTTTAGAACATATTAGTTCAATTTTGGCTTGAAAACTTCCAAATATTTAAAAACAAAGAAACTGGTAAAGTACCATTCCATTCCTATGCCATCCGTATAATAAATGTGAAACATAATGTTTATTGTGCAGATTGGAGGAATGTCTACCACATTCAGATGTCGTGTTTGCGTGTGTTGTTCGTATTTCATAATTTATGTGTTATGTATATATTTTCAGGAGGCCATTACATCGGACAACATGATGGTGTCATGCCACGCACTAGCTGTCGTCGCAGGGGCTCGCCGCAATGATAGACTCTCTACCGTCAAGCTTGTTCTGAAGCTGACTCGAGGACCTCTTCGCCACTCGCCTTATGCATTGTGCCTTCTCATTCGCCATGCTGCCAAGCTTGCTGAAGAAGACTCTACAGGAGCTGAGGAGCCATATATAGAGTTCATCAAATCTTGTCTGCGTCACAAGTCCGAAATGGTCGTCTATGAAGCCGCTCACGCCATTGTAAACTTGAGAAAATCGGCTAAAGACCTTGCCCAAGCTGTTTCTGTACTTCAAATTTTCTGTGGCTCATCTAAAGCCACACTGCGATTGGCTGGAGCGCGAACATTAGCCAAGCTAACAGCAAAACATCCTAATGCTGTTGCTGCTTGTGCTGTTGACTTAGAAAATCTTATTTCTGATCCTAACCGTTCTGTTGCAACTTTAGCTGTGACCACGCTGCTGGCTACTGGAGCTGAAAGCTCAATTGATCGTCTTATGAAACAGATATCTAGCTTTATGTCAGAAATACCTGACGAGTTCAAGATCGTCGTTGTACGTGCAATAAGACGCCTTTGCACTAAATACCCTCGGAAGCATCAGTCGCTGGCGGGGTTCTTAGCTGGCATGCTGCGCGATGAAGGTGGATTGCAATATAAAAGTGCTATTGCTGATGCATTAATTGCATTGGTTGAGGAAAATCCAGATGCAAAAGAAACTGGATTGGCCCACCTTTGTGAGTTTATTGAAGATTGTGAACATGCTACCTTAGCTGTTCGTATTTTGCATGTACTTGGGCGCGAAGGTCCGAAAGCTCGTCAGCCATCTAGGTACATTCGATACATTTACAATCGCGTAATTCTGGAGTCCGGCCCGGTACGTGCAGCGGCAGTCTCGGCTGTGGCCCTGTTTGGCGCCGCGCACCCTGAACTGCTACCAAATATCAGAGTACTTTTGCAGCGGTGTCAACTCGATGACGAAGATGAAGTACGGGATCGTGCCGTTTATTATTGTGCCATTTTAGATTCCGCCGATCCCCAACTGATCAATGATTATATTATCAATGTGCAGATTCCTAATCCGGTCCTTCTGGAGAAAGCATTGGCAGATCATATTGCGACAACTCCTGATGAACCATTCAACCTCTCCTCAGTTCCTACTGCAGAGGAGCCTCAAGAACTCGATGAAGCTCCTGTAGAAATAGAACCCCGTAAAGTGCAGACAGTTTCCCGTGAAGAAGAGTATGCAGACCAACTGAAGGTCATACATGGTATAGAAAAATTCGGACCTATATTTAAATGCTGTGAAGCTGTCGAATTGACCGAACCAGAAACTGAGTACCTGGTCCGCTGCATAAAGCATATATTTGCTCGTCATTTGATTTTACAGTTTGAATGTACAAACACTCTTAGTGATCAACTCTTAGAGCAAGTGCATGTACGTTTGGAACCTGCTCCAGGTTACAAACTGCTCGCTGAAGTAGCTTGCGAACAGCTGCCTTACAACAAACAAGGCAGTGTTTTTCTTATCCTAGAATTCCCAGAAGATCCGATTGAGACATTAGGAAGTATAGGTGCCACTTTAGAATTTGTTGTTCGCGATTGCGACCCTACCACCGGGCTACCCGACTCGAACGAAGGTTACGCTGACACTTATCCGATTGAAGAAGTGGAGATTAGTTGCGCTGATCAGTTCCGTACTCGAGCCGCCTCTGATGATTGGGAAGCATCGTGGGAAAGGGCTGCTTCTGCAGCAGAGGCTTGTGATACGTTTGGCTTGTCTCAGTCTGACGTGGGTGAGGCTGCCAAAGCAGTTTGTGAGCACTTAGGACTGCCAAAAGCTGCGATTAGTGGTGAGGGAGTCAAGGAGATCCGTGGAGGAGGATTGTGGCGCACCGGCGTGCCGGTGATGGTAAGGGCGCGGCTGGCAGTAGCGCAAGGCGCGATCACTATGCAACTATCTGCGCGCTCTCCCAAAGAAGAGATCGCCACACTTCTTTTGGCTGCTGTAGGTTAATTCCATTCCATGTCTACAAGTGTCGATTCTGTCGTGCACTTCTCATTCCAAAGTCGATACTACTTCACTTAAAACTCGCGGATAAGACCTTTTTTGGAAGAAACTTAAACTAATCCCAATCATAAATAGCACTTATAAAAGAAAAAACATACAATGTTAATATTACACGATTTTTGGAATTTGAAGTGGCTACATAAAAATCGACATTCTATCCTACTCTAACTCTTTATTTATGAAATTACTAAGCCCAACTTTACTAATTCCCCATGTAGTCAAGGTTGTAAAAAAAGACTACAAACGCATATCAAACGTAACATTGTAAAAGGGGACTAGGTAGGTACTTAATTTGTATCTACTTAATTTTTGCGAGTTCTAAACAACCGATAAGTGAAGAAGTTACATAAATAGAGAGCCTTGACTAAGGTAATCACATTTCCCTAGTAATTTCCCTTGTGCCTTTCCACCCATAAAGAGATATAAATGTATAATGGTTTTTAAAATGACTAACAAAATATTATGTATCTATATCATCACCATTTTCATAATCATAATACATTATAATTATTGATAATTATCATGACTATATTACGTCAATTTACTAGTTTCAAAGGTATTTCCTTATAAAAAAATTAATAGTGTTTAGTGATTGCTAAACATAAATATAAATGTCTATTTATTTATACGATTTATAACCTAAACGGGTTTGGGTGAACTGCCTTGCTTAAATTAGCAATAAATATATATTTAATTTATTTTAACTATTATATTCTATTTATAAAGCGTATGTTTCCATAAAATTAAGTTATTATTAAAGTAAGTATGTACCTACCAATATTTTCCGTACGATTTTGTATGATGGTCCACTCTAAAGCGGGATTCAAAATGTTTGCAATTGTTGCCGGAGCCAGCAACAAAGGAAAAAAAAATGTAGACTGTAAAAAAATATTTAGAAACCTATGTATGTAATGTGCATTATTCGTAAATAATTTTACCACTTGTACTATAATAGTATGTAGGTATGTATATAATAATCTCGTTTGCCCGCGCTTGTCATTATTGGATACAACTATCGAAACTATATTAAACGTCTGCACTAAAGTTTGACAAATTTTAAGTTCTCACTTTGCACTACATTTTGACAGATTTTGATAGAGATCAGATGAAGTTCGCACTTATTCCACTATGATGTAAATCACGTAAGTGATATAAATGCGAACTTAGGAGCTGTCAAACATTAGTGCATAAACTTCCTGCTTTGGAGTTGACCATCAGCCTTAACCTTATCTAAGTTAACTGTCCCCGATGTTTGTCACAGTGGAATGTTCTAAACTTAATATTAAAGATCATGCTTTATCAAACTGAAAAGCCTCACACAAATCGAACCAACGCTCCTTAATTCTATAAATTTGACTTATGTCAATGTAATACAGAATTTGCTCTGTTTATATGGGTCAAGTCTAACATTATAATATGTAGTTATACTTTTAAACCACACAGTAAATATTACTACAATAGTAATAGGTACCTATACCATATTCGTAGTAATATTGTAGTACTTCATAACCCTGGATAGTCTTTTTTTGATGATTGTAAATTAATAACGCCTAAACTCACGTCAATTAAAAGTCGGTTACGTGCTGGCGCTAGCAAAGCCCACTGCGGTTCCCGTTAGTTACTGGCTCCCAGAAGAAAGACATCGAAACCTTGTCAGAGTAATTTCGACTTTTTATTGACGTGAGCTTAGGCGTTATTAATTTTCGAAACTGGATAAAGTCGTCTTATTTTTGCTGTGTACACAGGATGACAAAACTAAAAAAAACCCCAGAAACGTAGAATGCAAAAAGTGACTTAATTTGACCTACATTTGGCTTTGGTCAGCACAATTTAATTTTATAAAGGCGTACGGAGGTAATGTACCGAATTTATAGAATGCTAATGAATGTAAGATGTTTTAATAAATTATATATTTATATAGGCACGTGTTTTTTTTGAGGAGGGCAGATGACACTTCATCACAGATCCCTAAATTAAGTACTTTGCGCTTTAAAAGGTGCCTGCTGCCTGCAGCTCTGCATTTGTGAGATACATCATCATTGATTCTTTTTATGTTTGGGAATGACGTGACAAGCTAGCCGTTTGCCTGATATTAAGTGACATGGCTGCCCATATCAGTTGAACTGTCATTCGGATTTTTAAAGTACAGAGTTCCGCGTGACACTGCACTGCGCACGTCATCCTGAGACAGCACAATCTAGCAATAAGATTACTCGACTGCTTACTACTGCTGAACATAAGCGTCCCCCCTTGCAGAGCGTTTATTACCATAATTACCACATTTGGCTGGCACCTCGTGACTACAGTAGATTGTAAACCGTGTCTGTCAATGTCTCTTAACCGGCTCATATTATGACACCCACGGGAAGAGCTTGTCTTACACTGAGACCACATGGCATTACATGTTTACGGTGACAAAAATGGCACAGTTTATGGTGACAAAAGTATCCGTGCTCTTCCCCAGTACTGAGTGTTCGCGAAGAGCCAAGGGCTTATATATATAACTTAGTTGACTTACGGTGGCTACGGTGAGACGCATTTGCAAAAGCTATAGTGTTATCGTGAAAATTCTGAAGTGTTCTTCGTCCGAGTGCGTGAAAAGGATAATGCTAAATACCTGTGGTGTGGACCATGAGTCTTATATTATCCAGAGGAAAATGTGTATACCATACCATACACATTTTCCTCTTAATATCAGATTTTTGGTAGATTATGGCTCCACTGTATTTTGGGTATAATTCCAATAATATCATAGATAAAGTAGATTTAACTTAACTAACTTATCCAAGTCTTAAGAGCTACCTACTTACTCCATATTATTTTGAGTATTGGTATGGCATATTATTATGGGTACCAATACACAGTAACTACTTCCAAATTAAAAATACTTTATCTATGATATTATTGGAATTATACCCAACTTATACTTTATCTATGACTAGCTTCTGCCCGCGGCTTCGCCCGCGTGGGCGATCCCTCAGAAACCATTAATTTTTCGGGATAAAATTAAGTTAACCCTCTTAATTTAATAAATGGCTGGAACCTCTAGCGTGCATTGATTTTTCATAGCGGTATTGTTAGACTTAGCATTCGCAAATTCTTGCCAATTAGTTACTACATGACTGACAATTTCTTCCATCACACATCCAATGACCGTTCCTGAGTCCCATACATTAAATAGGACAAGGATCGAAAGAGGCAAGCCCTATCACCTACGATTGGTAAATGATGGTATGACTCATCATTTCACAATTCACGTTTAGTGACTCTTGAACTATATTTGTACTAAAATAATTAAATATATGACTCGGTAACCCCACCGAAATATTTATAGCGGGAAAGCAATTACTTAAATCTAACGAATTTACAATGTATAAATTTGGGAAAACTCAACTATCAAAAACCTCAGAAAAGAAATAATTAAATCTTTGTGTAAAATTCCGCACAGATTACGAAGAAACATTTTGAAACACAACCACGCCAATCTAGGAAAATCACGAAACTTAACTATCAAAAACCTAAGAATAGAAATAATACACAATGTTATTAATCAAAGTAATGATCATGAATATTTCAAAGAATTTTAAGTCACCAAAAGAACGCAAAATGACAGAATTTCGATGAAAACCACTTTTTATTTCATTTTTCATTCATATAAACGTAGGTACCATAGTCTTGAATGATGTAACTTAATAATCTATATGTATTTGTAATTAAGATAAATAAATTAGTTTGCTAAAGAATTCTTATCTAAATATGTTTAACAAATTTATCTTATAACTTTTTAAACTTCCAAGGTCACTAACACTAACAACTACCAAATAACGGCAACTCGAAACAAATAAATGACATGGTAAATTTCCCGTTCCTAAATAATATTTTAGAAAGTAATATTTATTTTATTTTGAAACATACAACATATACATTTAATAAAACCGGGTTTCCGAACGTGACTTCGAAAATAATTGTGTTCACAAACCTTCCTCCCGTTTTCAACTCTTAAATTAAACCTTGCCAAAAAAAACCTTCAGAGGATGTAATTCAAAAAAAGCCGCGACCCGTATCTGTTTAATTTCAATCTCAATATGATACTTTAACAATTTTTTTAACCCCTTTAAATCTTGAATTTCAGGAAAATTAAATCTACTATTTCTTTTATTTTTATGCTTGTTTGTATGTGTTAAGTTTCAAAACGATACGTCTCGAAATGTAGGTTTTTCATACAAATGTTTTTTACCCTTTTCACCCACTTAGGGGTTGAATTTTCAAAAATCCTTTCTTAGCACGCGGTTACGTCATAAAAGGTACCCACCCTTCAAATTTCAAGTCTATACGTACAGCGGTTTGGGCTGTGCGTTGTCTATCAATCAGTCAGGACAAAGCCTTTTATAATTTTATATCATAGATATTATTCGAATTATATCTTATAAATACAGTGGAGCAAATCTACCTACGGCGTAGTAGGAACCTAAGTATTATTACTCATTCTCGTACAAACCGCTGCTACGGCCGTGGCCGAGGTATTGCGTCTACCGTTTATCTCTGTCTGAATAGGTTTTTCTTGCCTATATGCACAGAATAGATAATGGTACCTGATACGTAGGAAGGCCTTTTTTCCTCCAACGCAAATATCTGCATGTTAAAGCATGTTAAAGTTTAACATTTGTTTTGATATGCAAAGAGAATGAAATATCAAATTGATTATATCCATGATATTTGTGTGTACCTAAATGTCTAGATTAAAAATGTTACTTGATCGAGTATTCTTAGCGTTATTATTGTTGTTTTAGAGTCCGATATTTGGGACTGTTCTGACCCTATATAATATAACCTATCCACCATCTATATCTCATTTCCACGTATAAAATGAAATGCATTTAGGTTTAATATTTTATTTGATCACCAATCTACAAATACATTTTGTACACAGGTAATTTAAAAACATTTATCTGTTGGCGAATTTCGTGCCCTAACACTCATTATACATTTTGATCTTAGTTCCTATTTTCAATAAAAACTAAGTAACTAAGTATGTAGTACGTACTATATATACTAAATAATACTATCTATAAGTCGATACATACACCATGACAAAAATTTAATAATATTGGTATCTATAGGTTACCTATTCGATACCATACACAAAACTTGACGAAAAAATACTGTCTAATTTTTATATCATTTTCCAATTTTTAACAATTTTACGAATGGTCTCCCCCCTTTAATCTTCATAAAACATAGATTATATTTAATGAATCAAATTACACGTGATCACCTACGTTTGACAATTAATAACAAAATGTTATTAATCTGAGATAATATACCTACCTAGTAGGTATACCTGCCTATTACATAGTCGTATTCGTGTAAGACTTAGGTATGTATGTATACTTACTTTTATTAAAATACACACATCTATTACAATGTTTGGAGTTTTTAGAGCTATGTATGTATAGTTATTAATATCATGATGAATACAATTTTTTAATATTATTAATGACGTCAATATATACTCGTAATATGGGATAAGCCGGAAAAACATGAACCATTCTCTATTTGTCATCACGTTAATAAAATGGGCATTCACGTGACGTTTTTGGCTCTCTTTATGCGATTTGTATTTGTCCAGTGAAAACAATTAAATATTTTATCAGAATATTGTTTTCATTTGGACACACCTCTTTTCAAGAATAAAAGTAAGTACCTATTACACCTAATCGCTGTTTTTATGCATGACCATCTAATAATTAAACAAAAAACGATAAAAAAAAGCCCGTTGACGACCACGGGACACTAACTAGTTTTTCTTAAATGGTCGATAAAAACGTTCTAAACTTTTTGAAAGTTACATTAATTCTAATGGAAATTACAATCCATTAATACCTTTGGGCATACGTTTTTCTAAAACATTCTTTACGTAAGTATATTTTAACAAGTTATTTCTATATAAATATATATTTAATACATTTATATAATGCCAATAAATGGCATTCTCCCTTACTAATAAACATTGTTTAGAGAAAAAATATCTATATTGTGTTATGTTTTTCGCTATCAAAATTTAAAATAGGCAAAGATAAAATAAGAAAAACACTGAGATTCCACTGTTATGCAGTGTTTATTATTAATTATGTTACTTAGCAATGGCAATTTATGTTTAAAATGAACTAAAATTGTACATTTCATAACTTAAGAGCTTGTCGTTATTATAGCATAACATGTAACTACATGTACCATAACACCTACCTACATGTATAACCTATGTTCCGCGCTTAGGCCCGCCCTGTTTCGATCCACTGAAATATAAATTGGAAGTAGGAAACTAGATATCTACCTACCTGTTTTTCAAGACAAAAAAGACCTGCCTAAATCATCTTTGTCAAACATTGCAATCAAGCTTTATCTAGGCTTACCTACTTATTATAATTTGTTCCGTGTCTACGCATTATAGCACAGATTAAAATAAATAACAACAGGATATCGTTTATAGAATTATGTAAACTTCGGCTTAGTACCTACACTCTCTATATTCGACTGAGTAGATAAAATTATTTAAAATAAGTGAAATAAGGTACTGTTTAGCTAGATTTATCTGCTTTACCTATACAATTGTGTTGTATGCGAGCGTTGAGACTGGTAGCCTCATCAGTAAGCTTAAAGCAATGGAACGAGTTATGGAGAGAGAGCTACGTTCGGAGTTCCCATGCGAGATAAGATCCAAAATGGGAAGATCCGCAGGAAAACAAAAGCCACTGACATAGTTCCCAAAATGAGCAAGTTGAAATGGCAATGGGCAGGTCAATATCGCTCGCGATAGGTACGCTCCACAAACTGGAAGGCGCAGCGTTGGTGGGTCCCCCACTAGTAAGGCACCGTTTGATGCAAGTGGCAGGATCCGCTCAAAGTGGCGCTCTTTGGGAGGCCTATATGTTCAGTTCAGCAGTGGAATGAAGTTTTCCAGCTGATGATGATGATGATGAGAGAACGCATAGTCAGTGTCGGGTTCGTATTTATTTATACCTACTTGTTTAGATAATAAAAGTAACGTATTTAGTAATAAAAAATGGAAACTGTTCTCTGTAATAGGTCTACCACGACTATATAATTAATCTATCGCTTTTATGCACGTCTTAAATAAATACTTAGCCGTAAAAGCTAGACCAATGATAAAACTTAAAAAACACAACACTGCTCAGCAGCAAAACAATAATATCACAGTAAAACGATACTTATATAATTTTCTTGTAAGTATAATAGAAAAACAATATTAGAATTATATACTTAATCTTAAATAAATGAAATGAAATTATGCAGTTCAATTCGTTGGAAAGCGCATCACTTACCTAATTGCTGGACCGCGTTTGGCTATTTTGTGTTTTAAAATGTTGAAATAGATTTTTACGATAAGATAATGGCGAAATTGTATTTTCTAATTAACTATGCATAAAACATTCTTTAACTATGTACACATTTTTACATAATCTGCGCGTTGAAACTATCAAATCCATACTTTATATTTCTATCGGTTTCAACCGAGAAGGTTAAGAACATGGAAATTACGTGGAGATTGTATAAGAAAATCAAACTGTCTACATTATAGAAATCGGAATAGTAAGCAGATTCGATTAGATTATACAGCAATAGGTCTACTTATATTTAACTGATAATAACACATATTTATTACAGACAATAAAAGCACACTATTGTGACAATATGAAATAATTCCACATAGTTAAGCATATAGGTAACCGCATTACTAATTCACTTCTATCAAATAAACTTCGGCTAAAATTTGACTTTAACTTGTTTAGTATATCTAAGTACATTTCATTATTAATTTATTTACACGATATTCATTTAAAAAATGGTAATATATTAATAATAATTATAAATATTACCTAATTGTTAAATATCAACGAGTGATCTAATCTTAATATTTTAAATAATAGGTAGATAATCGTTACTGTTTACAGTTTAGATTAACCTGCCCTAACCTTGCTTTCTGGTTTTTTACACAATTTAAACAATTTCCTTATCTTCATTTTCTTCCCTGTCGAGGACTTGAGGATAGTGGTCGTAAGTATGTATGCTGCACGAATTTACTAAGATGCCGTCAAATTATCTAAATACATTAAATCAAGAATCAATCTTGTATAGTAAACAATGCTTATATACATCTACTAGATACACTTACCTTCTATCTATTTGGTTTCTCACTGCACTTTTATCAAAATTTCAATAAACCTTATATTCGTAAAAATATCAATTAAGTTTTGGATTCTAATAGCCCAACACTTATGTTAACATTAATTTGATAATCTATTTTCCAATGAGGTTAAATTTTTGGTCTTTCTTTTGGTCTAACAGTTGTGCGATTTAATTATGTACTTTCATTACTATTGTGTCTTACGGTTAACTGCCTTCGATAGGCACTTTTAATTATCTTATTTCTTATTTTAGCGAAGTTTGGATCTGTACAAAGCTACAATAACTTATCTCTATTGGTTAAAATAATGTAATTATTAATTTTTAAGCTACATGGGTAACATTGATAACACAAACTGTGTTTCGGTGTTTATTTGTATATGTTTACCCGAAACACGGTACGGTAGCATACAAAGCGCTATCATATTATGAATATAGTAAGCCAAAGCGTTAATCATTTAAGTGAACTTAATTTATTGTCCTAAAATGTTAAGGTAAACGATTCGCTTGGCTTACGAAAATCGAGGCGTCCCACCTTTTACTGACACCTTATTAAGCCTAGCACTTTTGTAAAACATTGACTATTATTAGGCCGGCCTTGGGAAATTAATCGGTACACTTATTGAATAAGACTAGGTACCATTTAAATTATCATACTAAATTTTCTAATGCATAAATGAATTTGGCACAGTTTGCATGTATTATAATTTGTTTCTACGCCGCAACGTCAAACTGTTAGAGCTTCATAATGTAATGTTTTTGGAGCATAATGGATAAAATTAAAGCTTGCAATTCGTTAATAATATATTTTTAAATTATTAATTGACGACCTAAAGTCTAATGTGTCATAAATTTTTTGCAGTGTCTTTAATTTTGGCAATAAATAACTAATATAAATATATTGTACATTTTCATACCGTTTCGTTCTAATAAATAATTATTTAGTGCACCTACCTATTGACTAGACGTGGTCAATTGATTGATAAAGTGAACATGTTTTATTTACTCCTTAATCAAACGGAAAACTTATTAAGAGATAAAGACTGAGAATGGTTTCTAGGTAAGTTTGGTCTTGGTAGGCATGTAGATTTCATAAATCTTACCTTTTTTTAAATTAAGATCAGTGGTAAATAATTTTCTTGTATTTGATTAAGGGTTAAACAAGTTTTATATATAATTCGTTTAGGTAGGTATGTTTAAATAATTATATTAAAATCATTGATATTGAGTTTCAGGATAATGGATTAAAAAAAAGGATGGCTTAATTTGCGTGAATCTTGTAACGGTCCAAATAGGCACCAAAAATATTCCTGCCTTCTCTATCGAATTTGACAGCTATTTACCTAGTTCTATATATATGAATCAACGATTTAAATAAGTAAAATTTGGCCTTTTCTTTGGTATTTCAGTATTCTTCTATAATAATTATAGCGATGATTAGTGGCAGTGATGCGTTGCATTGCAACAGAAAAATGTTGCTTTTTTCAACTATTCTACTGTTTCGACAATCTTATTGTGAGTTTTTCATGTAAAGGTAAACTTTAAACTCAAATTATTTTTTCCCTTGCATCTTGGAATCTTCTTGCGGTTTATTTGGCGGCTCTTTAGAATTGGATGGTGGCTGGACGCTGATGCGGATTGCACCGGTGGGACCCACCACGATCTTCACCTATAAACAATGACAATAATATAAAATAGGCAACAACGACGTGATCACGTGATCAGTGAGGGGAGTGATCACGGAACTTTGATTGCAATGCAATAAGAGACATCTTATAACTCACTTTGAAAATTTCCAAGTAACTATGAACATAAAGTACGTATTGAAATTATCAAATCCATACAAATTTCTGTTTCTATTCGTTGCAATCAAGTTCCATGGTCGCCTAGCAGCTCAACTCAATGATTGCAATAATTTTATTAATGTTTTTTTTTTATATTTTTTTATGTGCTATGAACATTATAAGTAAATGAATGGTGTTTATACGATTGAAATTTGGTTTTTAAATAAAAATAAAAATGTTGATATGATATATTTATTAAGGGGATTAAAGTCGGTATTTACCCACAAATCTGGAATAGTCCTTAGTCTACGGCTAAACTCCTTTATTTTATACGAAATATTTATTTATTTATTTGATTAGTCTGATAGTTCAGTTGGTATAGTAACCCTACCTTCTGAACTGCAGATTGTGGGTTCGATTCCCATGGGTGCACCCCATTCCCATTTGCCTTGGGTGCACCCAAGGCAAACGTCTGTGTAATGAACATAGATGTTTGTTCTGTGTCTGGGTATTATATTGTATTCAATGTTTACAAACAAAAAGTATCTAGGTATTGTATCAGTTATCAGGTTCCCATAGTACAAGCTTTGCTTAGTTTAAGGCTAGTGGTGCCTGTGAAACGTAATAAAAAGAATTATGAGAAGTTGCTAGAAAAGATGCAGTTAACCTAGTAGTCCCGTCGTCGGATATTCATGGCATAGTAGACAGGGTTTAGCCTCCTCATTACAAAAATGAAAAATATTTTAAAAGTAGGTACCTCTATTATTTTAAAAGGTAATAATTTGAAGTGGGTACGAAAGATACAGTACCTAGTCCCCTCGTCAGACATTCATGGCATAGTAAACTGGGTTCTGCGGCGGCGCCATGGGCGACGTGGCGGTGCCGGAGGAGACGCCCGAGGGTGCTCCCTCGGGGGCTCCGCGGGCCACCCGCGACGGCGAGCCGGGGGCCGGCTGGTACAAAGGCGCTGCAACCTGATGGAACATGTGAACGATCAGTTTATGCTCGTCTCATCCGTCTACACTAAAGTTACACAGCTCCTAAGTTCACACTTGACAGCCTCAGTGGTGTGGTGGTTGAGCAGGTCAGCTCATAGCTTGGAGGTGGCGGGTTCGATTCCCGCGACAGGACAAGTATTTGTACCCAGAAAAAAGTGCAAATACTTGTTCTGAGTCTGGTTGTTGTAGGACCATGCTCCTTACGAGGAGAATGCTTACGAGGAGGAGGCTCCTGGGCCCCTAGACACAGGGAATCCTAGTTAGGGACTAGGATCTATGTATGTGATCGTTAGGCGTTATTATTATTATTACCATCCCAACCTTACGTACCTACTGCAATGCAATTGTATAGGTAGGTATGTCTTTAGTTATATGCTTACCTTTTCTGAGTAGCATATCATTTGCTTCCCGCCGCCTGCTTGAGCGGCGGGGACCGAGCGATACCGCGCCGGCGCTGGGCAAAGGGTCTGTTGAAAATAATTATAAAAATTAATGGTTTAATTTTACAGAAACCCCTATATGACGCTAAGTGATACTCGACGAAAAATAGCGTCACGTAAAGCTTACGGTATTTCACAGAATAGAGAAAAGTATACGCACTTCATCGTTTTCTTCTTGAATGTACAATCTGGGAATAAGTAGGTTCATTACCTTAGAGTTCTCTTTTGATTGAGATTGATACTCATGGTAATAAGATTACTCGACTGTGAGATCAGATCATAAAGTCTCAATTGCCCAGTAATTTCACTAGCTGCAGTGCCCTTCAAACCGGAACACAGTAGTGCTTGCACACTACTGCTGCCCACTAGTCAAAATATCCAATACACAAAACCGTCATGTTAAAAATTTGAATATTTGTCAAATGTCCAATTTTAAAAGCGCTAATTTGCTAAATTACTGGAGCAGGTACATATATACTTATGAAATGGTTTTTTAAATGTGTATTATTAACCTGCATTTGTAGCGGATGAGTGTAGTGAGCGCGCTGAGGTTGCACGGGCACCGGTTGCGGCGTGCTGGCGCCGCTTCGCGTTTGCTGGTAATACGCAGCTGGCATCCTATTATCTGGAATTTACATTTTTTTTTATGTTATTGAATGATGTGATGAGCTAGCCGTTCACCTGATGTTAAGCGCAACGGTCGTCCATAACAGAACAGTGACTCGGAACCCTAAAACATAGAGTTGCAAGCGACACTGCACTGCGCACATCATCGTGAGACATCAGCACAGTCTGGTAATAAGATTACTCGACTGTGAGATCAGATCATAATGTCTCAATTGCCCAGTAATTTCACTAGCTGCAGTGCCCTTCAAACCGGAACACAGTAGTGCTTGCACACTACTGCTTGGCGGCAGAATAACTGGCAAAGCGATGGTACCTACCTAGACGAACTTTGCAACAAAGTCCTACCACCTAGTAAAACACACCTACCTAGTAAAAAACATTGACATAACATAGAGTTGTTTTATGCACGATTGGGTATGATACAGTAAATTAGTGTATAATTTTGAGTAAGTATTAGACCACGATGTATCGCATAGCATAGTGTGTAATAAGTATTAAAATATCAGTAGCTGATGATAACAGAAGATCATTCTGGTAACTCTTAATAAGCACGCTATTCTCTTGAAATTATAGGTAGCGAAATATACCACGTATGGATCATACGTACAGCTGTAGCGCTATAATAATTTGATGAAGCAGCCCCCTTATTTACCTTCACACCCTCTATATAAGGGAGCCAGCGGACAGGCTCGCATTTCGTCGTAGAGTAACGAAATTTCAGACTTCAAATGTGGTGAAATGGTTATCTAAGCGGCAAGTTTGAGTTTTGCATACGGTTTAAATTTGCGTGAAGATGGGCATCTCAGTGTATTTGGTGTTTTCCGTAGGAAATAGAAAGGTACTTTTGTGGTTACTTTAGAACTATCGTAACGAACACTCGGTGTATTTGTTATCTTCAAATTTAGTGTGTGATGCAGTTTTTAAATGTTTTCGCGATGTCTCAAAGTTAGTTAATTGCATCAAGCATTGTGTGTGATTTATACATCAAACAAGGAATTAAGGATGATTAGAAAAGGGGCATATTCTGAAAATTATTAATATTAAAGATCATTTTTAATTAGTAACAACATTAATTTATACTCCATAATGTCAACACAGAGACATTGTGACCAACTGCGGGAAACAGGTATAGGGGCTTAGATTACATTCGCCACATTCCTTTACAAGAATCTCACATTTGGTTGACGGTAAATTTGTCCAATGATTAGTGATAAAATTTCACATGTAAATTAATTGACCAAAAGAACGAAGCGGGCGAAATTCTCTGCTTCAACTCGTCATATTTGTTTTCATCTGTCCGGATGTACGTATTCGAGTACGTATATTTCAGTCGTATTTTTCAACTAATCTTGACGAAACTTAATGAAAAGGTAAAGTTCATGGATTTTTGATTGGATGGGTATTTCCTCCAAAAAGGGAGGAAGTTTGTATTGTGTATTTTGTACCAGCATATTTCGATAATAATTGCCAGAAAGATTGAGTACTCAATTCTAAACAAGTATTTTAAATAAAGGCGAAATCAGTCAAAAGGCTGAGATATAAGGCCGTGAGGTCTGAGTTCGGAATGTACTAGGTAAAACATCATGCCGCATGGTCGTAGGATCATGACCTTGTCATGCCGAGTGGCATGATTCAAATGATGTATGTTACATTTACCTAAGGCTATTAATCTAAAGTACGTATCATCTATAGGTATACACGAAACCGTTTGTTTCCACTCCACTTTGATAGCCTATGTGGTGGTTGAGCAGGTAGGCTCATAACCCCAAGGCAGTAGGTTCGAAGGTAGGTAGGAAGAATTTTTACACAGAAAGAAAGTGCAAACACTTGTTCTGTGTCTGCGTGTTGTGGGACCATGGTCCTCGTAGTTCCTGGGTCCTTAGACACAGGAAATCCTGGTTTGGGTCCAGGATCTAGTATGTGATCGTTGGGCGTTATTCTTGGAACGAAGTTCCTTATCGCGCGTTGCGAAAGGGAGCTAGACGGAAAAAATTAAGAACAAAAGTTGTAACGACACTTTTTGCTATAGTTGTAAGCCGTGCTGTGTGCGCGTGTTTCTCTGTCTGTCTCTCTCTCTCTCTCTCTCTCTCTCTCATAGAAAGCAAGCATCACACTAATATTATAAAGGCGAAAGTTTGTATGTGTGTATGTGTGTATGTTTGTTACTCCTTCACGCTCAAACGGCTGAATGGATTTGGATGAAATTCGGTACCAAGATAGCTTATACACTGGATTAACATATAGGCTACATTTTATCCCGCAAAAGTGAAATTTTCCCGTGGGATGAGCAAATAGTTAAAATACTTTTTATCCGCGGGTGAAACCACGGGGCGCGACTTGTAAAATAAGTATAATTAGATTCGTTTTTTTTACCTTATTTTTTTTTTTTCTTGATCCGATAATTTCCAATTGAAACTGTTTTAAAAACAAAAATATTTTTTTATTTTTTTTTAACTTCGTTCCACCCGGGTGTCCACCTCTCAAGTTTTTATTATTATTGTTATTACTCTAACTAACAAAACGTATGATATGTGAATAGGTATCGGAAGAATAAGCTTGAATTGCTGGTTATAAATCATATTAATAATTTGATTTTACTGCATGTTTCTATAGTTAGTGGTGAGAGATGGTAAGCGACTGCGACGTTTGCTTAGGGCTTGTTTATAAGCTATAGTACAATTCATGGATGGTTATGGAAGAATAAACTCACATTCAGGAGAAGCATTCCACTGCTGGTTATAGTCATGCTGATAATGGTAATGTTGGTTGTACGGGACGTATAGCAGCTGGTGGTGCGAGCGGATGGGCGGCGGTGACTCGGGGCGGCGGCAGCGTGCGCGTACTGGCGACGTCTGCTCAGAGCTCGTCTGAGAGCTGTACAGCTCTTGACTGCTATCCGAACATCTAAGAATAGAACGGGACATCTACACTTTACAAAAGTAAATAAATAAATATGTGTGGACATTTCACACAGCGCCATCTAGCCTTAAACTAAGCAAAGCTTGTACTATGAGAACCAGATAACGGATTACTTATATACTTTTTGTTTGTAAATACATAAACACCCAGACACAGAACGAACATCGATACTCATCACACAAATGTATGTCCTGGATGGGAATCGAACCCACAATCGGTTCAGAAGGCCGGGATACTACCAACTGAGCTATCAGGCCAGTCAATCAAAGAGTACGAACGAATCTATCAAAGAAAGGCAATGTTTTATATTTTACTATAGAAGCAGTTTTATCCGTTTTCTCGAGAGAAATGTTAACTTTGTGAGACAAAAAGTAGGTACCTTAAGTTGATCTCGGTACATAACTTTAAAGGCACACAACAAACAAACGATGTTTCTTTTATATATTATTAAAGACACAAGGTATTTACTAGTAAATTTTTACGCCAGTTTGAACTGAAGTCAAACTTAACAGTTGACACAAATTTAATGAACATACGAGTATGTTTGGCACACTAAATACTGAACGCTCATTGGTTGTCGGTTGACTGCTCAACGACTGTCTTCAATCAATAAGTGTAAAGTATTTGGTCTGTTGACTTGACACGAGCTTGACAAACTTACAAGAAACCGGAGCTGTTTTGGCAGGAAAACGAAATAGATCGTGTCACCGCATTGTATTATTTTCCAAAACTTGTGTTAGTTTCAATGTTAGTGCATAAAATTGGTGGCATTTTATTTCTTAAGTACTGGATTACAGGCATGAGTGTGGGAAAGTAGTATAATGATGATGAAACGTTTCTTTTCGTGTTGTTTCCAAAAATCCATAGAAGCTTGTGGTAAAGCTGCCACCACTTTACTAGAACTTGACTAGACTAGACTATGACTTGACTTGATGACTTGGACTGTGACTTGACTTGACACATACAACATAAATATGTATAATATAAATTAACTTGAAAAATTAATTACTTGACACTGGCTAAATACACAAGTGTGGAGCCATAACCAAACAAAAAAAAAATGAAACCGGGGAAATAAAAAACTAGAGGTGTCCCACGTTTTCACATGCGATCTGATATATCCTGTGTTAGAATGTCTAATGTAAGCAATCTGTTTACCATTCATCTAAACGTTATGCTGGTACTTACGGTGCTACGGCGTAGCATATACGTAGAGTCTATGAAGAGGTTATAGAATACACCGATAAAGTAACAAACGTAGAGCGTGTTCTATTTTTTATTGTTTTTATGCTTTATTTATTTATATGTTTTGTCCAAACAGCAGTACTTAGTCACCATGTTTACAACTTGATTTGTTATAAACACCAAAAGTTTTTACATTCATTCATTTATTTCAATAAGTAGTAATATATAAACAAAATATCTAAACTTAAATAAAATAACTATCTAAATCTAAAACTATATCTTAACTTATAAAAAAGTTGCTAACTGCGGGTAAGGTGCTTGCGCACTACTGCTTGGCGGCAGAATAACTGGCAAAGCGGTGGTACCTACCTAGACGAACTTTGCAGAAAAGTCCTACCACCTAGTAGAAAAGAGCTGGCGACATTACATCGCTTAATAGCCAAACATAGACTTTAGGTGAGGTAAGAGCCAGCTCTTTGGTCACCTGTAATTTCTACTAGGTGCCTAGACAGCTCCTTCACTAAACCGCGAGCGGGCGGACCGCACGGTCTCAACTTTAAACATATTATTATCTAATACACATCTAGTTAACAATGAAACTAAAATGATAACTGAATAATTGAAAAAGGTACCCACTTACCCTATATTAGCGTAGAGCGAGCAGTTCCTATACACGACTTCCTGTTGCCGCTGTTGATAGTGTGCGTACGCCATATTCTGTGCATGTACGTAGCACGCGTCTGTGTGTTGCGGCTGTGCAGTCGCCACCAGTGGCCGCGCTGTCACGTACTCTGCTGATTTTGATGACCTGAAACCATGGGAACCATTGGAAATGGCGTCTTGGCTTGTTTGTATAAGAATCATTGCGTGATAGACCTGGGAAGTGATTAAAAACATTTCAATTCTAATTGTAACTCTATATTGAGGCTACCTCACCACGCTTAGAATAAATTGTGAATTTTCTTTCGATCATGTATCCTGAGCTAACTCTTTAATATGCCAGTATACGGCCTTGAGACACTGGGACATGTTATGCAATGAATCTCTCTAAAACGCAATCCTTTCTAGTCATGTTTCGTTTGTTTTAGCGTTCAACGAAATGAACCTTTTGTAATTTCATTACGTGTTTTAATTTAGAAGATTTGTTTTTGTCTTTCAGTTTTATGTGATGTGAATAATTAAAAGACCTGCCTTCACTAAAATCCCTTATCCCAGCTCCAGAAAACTCATTACACTATTCCGATTACATTTTTTGAAATATCCATACCATGACTTTATATATTTTTTCCGTAAAACCTTGTCTCAGCAATAATAATAAATGTATATATTTAACTAATAGAGGCGCCTCATGTTTTCCTTTGATTTACCCATTTATCGCAGGATCTCTTTTTTGTGTGTATAAGTTCTAAGTATAGCTTAGCTAGCTTAGCTTTACCTTGTTTAGCGTGGTATTTGCTAAGTTGTATACTCACCAGTTAGAGTTAGCACTGGCTCTACTCTGCGGTCTAGAGTTCAAATTGGCTTCAGAGTAGTATTGCCAGGAGTAGTTAGAGCTGTTTCGCTGACACGCGTGAGCTGGTACTGGCGTGTTGTTACTCTGTGGTGGCTGTAACTCATTCTGCATCTGTTGTAATATGTCATCAGAGGCACCGAGCTGCTGCTTCACCGCTATGCCGCGGACAGCTGGCCGGCGGTGGAACCCTGCAATTTGCAAATTAATATATGTATATTTGCACCATTCCGCGTCATATCATTTAGTTGCACCAATATGTATTTTACCGTTTGAATTATTTATTTATCAGTATCCGAAAATCGTAATATTTTTGGAGTGCACCATAGATAGAAACACGTAAAACCAATGGAAAACCGCCATGAAATTCATCAAACTAAACAAACATTAAATTCCCTCTAGACCTGTTTATTTACCATAGTCATCATGTTCGTCGTCACTGCTGACTGGTTGCGACTCTTGTCCGTATCGTTGCCGCAACCGCTCAGTGCGTGGTGCTGCTGCCCTCGCGAACGCTGCCAATCCGTCATCACCCTCTCCGGACCCCAACGCGTTGTGATGGTAATCTGCCATAATTTGAAAGAAAGCAAATAAAGTACCTTTTCTATAAGTATTTCTAGAAGGCAGCCGCATAAAAGCAGAATTTTTCATGAGATGAACATGCCCCCCGCCCATAGCGTCTTTCAGTTCATGGCAACTCGAGAACCTTCCTTCCACATTGATTGTCAATTCTGCGAGCAATGTCGCAAACCATTGGCATTTCAAACAAAGCTAATGTTTAGTTGTACACACACGGTAGAGTAATAATAATAATAATATAATTTATGCTCCATAAAATGTAGCCCCCAGCTCTCTCGCTATGTCTAATGTATACTTCCCTTATTCCCGTGAGAAACTTTTATGGGTATATTTAAAACTGATTGGATTTAGAAACAAGCTGCTCAAACTACCAAGAGAGAGCATACTTTTATCCCGGAAAACGGCATTTCGGCACCAAAGCCAAAGAGTGTAAACGCAGGGCACTTTTAGTTTTATATAATTGTTTACAAAATAACAATGTTATTACCTGGAGTTCCAGCGACGACATCCGGTGCCGGTGCGTCGATGTGTTCCTGAAGGTCTAAGTTCGTAGCTGATGATGCCGAGCTCCTGTCTCCAGGTGGTACGTAATAGAACCCCTCATGGTGGGCGGCGCTACCCACACAGGCTGTTAGCGGAGCGAGAGTTGAGAGGAACTGCCGTCTTGGTTCTGGTTTAGGCTATTGTAAATAACGATCCATTTTATTTAACTTCATTCAAAATTATGATGGACGGGAAATAAACGTTAACATTCGAAACTACGTTTTACGAAATATATAAATTAAACTTGTTAATGAAGTTATGTTATTGTGTGGAAATAAATGGATTACAAATCATCAGCTGGAAACATTAGCTGCTGAACATGGCGTTTTTTACATTGTTGGCAAACATCTAGGGAATCGTAATCGATAGGTGTTTTGAATAAGCACGCAATATAATAATGAAGCATTTGGGAAAAAGGAACAAGGAGTGGCCATGCACGGACTGCAAGGAAAATGGACCATAACTATTAGGTAGACCGATGACCTGGTCAAAATCGCGAGAAGTCATTAGTTGATGTGATTGGCTAGATATCATCTTTAGTTGATGGGAGAGTCGTACTATTGGTGGATATGTTCTGGCTGAAGATACTAATGATGACAATGATGATGTTTCGGAAAAAGGATGAGAAGTTAACCTTTGTTTGTGAAGTGTAACGCTATAATTGGCATTCGTTTTTGCGTTATTGAATTGGCTTTTATCATTCCAAGCAAATGATTCACTGTAAGGTACTAATTTCATTTGTTGAATATTTAGACAGGCGCCCCGGCGCACTCTGCTATAAAATATAGATGTTTTTTATTTATATGTATTATGCATATTTCGATGTAATTTTTTAGTGACAATATGGATCTCGTGTCCTAAATAAAGAATTATTATTATTATTATAATAAAAAAATTTGATCTGATTTCATAAACTCGTTTTCAAGTTTCAAAGTTGGCATGAATATAGACCGATTTAAAATGGACCTTCGGAAATGACTCATCTTTTGAGAAGTGAAAAATTACTTGCAACATAAACCAATTTATCTGTTACAGTATTTTAGCGTCGGGTGGTTGATTTTAACCTCATTTTGTTTTAGCTAAAACCATAGATCAAGAATATTTTCACTGTGTAATATATATATGTGGTTAAAAGATAGGTTCATGTGTTTACTGTAGCAGTATCCTCTACTTGGTCTGTGACTGTAGCACAGACGTTATGGAACGAAGATTAATAAGAAAACAAAGAAATAAATACAAGCTTTCAAGCTAGTTTACCTTTTGGGGTTCTTGGTGAACATCTCCAAGGTCTGGCGGCTGCTGTCTGGTTGGCATTGGTACCGAAAGCGTCGAGGACGAAGATGACGATGAGGCACTTCCAAATGCTTTCTCACTATTCTTGTCGACACTGTTGTATGACTTCTCGCTAGATTTGTCGGAGTTGACGCCCAGGGCAGGTGACGATCGCTCATCCGGTTCATCCTCCACATCACAGGTCAACAGTCGGATGCGCTCTGCCAGAGACGTGGTCTCCTGCTGCAAACAAGCTGGCAACTTTAGGTACATATCTACTTTAACTTCTGTTCTTTTACATGCTTGTCAATTATGTCACGTTAACTAGTTAATTAATTTTTGAGTGAAATTTTGTGATTGATAAAAATTGTTGGTTAGTCAGTTCTTTTACCTATGTACCTGTTAAATTCCTAAAGGCCAATCTTTTAATTGCAGGCTAAATGTTACTTATTATATTAGTTATTCTCTTGGAAAAGACATCCTATAATCTTAAAATAAGGCCCTTACATTAAATGAATTTAAAACAAGCAACTATTTCTATACTTCAACATGAACTTGCGGTTTTGCATAGCAATAGGTACATAAAGTCTAACTGTAGATATCTGTACATCTAAGTCTGTTGATTGACGTTTACTATCCTGAAAATTAGGCGAGGATTTAACATTTTTGATAAAATAATATTAAAAAAAAAAATTGTCTATACAAAAAATAGGGAGTTAGATTTTACCTTGAAAAACCAAATTGTAGTTGGTTTTTACTATACGGATAGACTGAACCTTAACCCGCGTTTATTGATATAATGTTTAATGCCCCATTTGTAGGGGGTTGATTTAAAAAAACAATCTTCAAATATTACGACTCTAAGTTCAATGGCTTTACATAGTCAGTCATTCCGGATAAAGTCTTTCATTGATAAAGATTATTAATGAAGAAAAAGTAAATACGAAAAAAAGGAAAACGGACGGACGGCGTACTTAATTAGGCTCTATGGACTTAGGGATAAAATATAATTTCTAATAACTCTTCACCTTTACAAGTATATGAAAAACACGCTGCTTTTCTACTACGATGAAGAAGATTAAGGCTTGGTAAATAATACCAAGCTACTTAGCACAAAAATTTGCTGAATGAGAAATAAAAATAGAACAAAAAGTGTGCAGGAGTGATCCCCTTTTCGTTGAAGGCCTTGTTCTAGATGAGAGGTAGGTATTCTTAGGTTTTGTTGTGATTCTCTGTTATTTACATAGACGAGAACTGTTTCAAATTGTGAGAATTTACGAGAATTAAAAAACAAAAACATAAACAATCATATTTTAATTTTCATTTAAAATATGATTGTTTATGGTAAAACAAGCCCTGTAACATTTATAAGTATACTCAATAATCGAGACAATCAACATTTCGCGCACTACCAGAAATAGAGACAAAGAAGGTGTTTTTCTTATTGAATAGATTTATGGAGCTGTTTGGGTCATAGGCTAGTATTTAAAGATTTAAGAAACATTGAATCCCGATGTCTAAAATTGGGTCGAAAGTGAAACCGCGGCACAGAGCAAGATCTATTTCGGTTTGATATATTGGAAAGATCCCCTGGTGGTTATAATTATTAAATATTTAATGTTTATTCCGGTTTGATTCACCAGTAGGGGTGTGTACATTATTCATCACAAAGCCAGACAGCAACGCACTAAGACTCAATTCTTATAAAGTTGCAGATTTTCAGGTTCCATGTCTGCAGGCTAGATATCTTATCTATTTTTGCACAGTAATGGCATAGTCATTTCGTTGGTGCATAGTAGGTAAGAAAAAACAATTGCCTCGAATGACACTGGAAAAACGACGTAGAAGAAAAAAATAAGACTCACTGAAAAAGAGTAAAGTTATTTTATTTATAAGTTCAAAGCCTTACCTTGGTCGTTGCTCCGTGAAATATGAGCAGTGTACTGTTGTAACTTTCACTGCGTCTACTATTAGAAAACTTATTTTTTCTACATTACTGTATGAAGGTACATCATATTTGAAAGTACATCTTTACTAATCATTACATTTTTGTGAAAGTGTAAAACACAAAAATGAATTAGGGAAACAAAAAAAAATGTTATTACCGTTTTTGTGTAGGTATATATGTTTTGTATTAGGTATATAGGTCCAAAAAATACTGAACGGATTAAAACGTGTTTTTTAGCGTTCAGCCTTGAGCAAAAACAAATGAGTTAAGAGAAGATATTATTTTTCGGTTTTATCTATGCGACTCAAAATTTACTTATATTTTATGATGTTGCCAACGGTTATCGCGGCTAGTATAAAGTACAAATGTTTTTTGTAGCAAGTAGTGTTTAGTAGTAATATATAGAATATATAAAATTGTTTATTTCCTAAAAGAAAAATATTTTAATTTATTTAAAATGCATCAGTATGTAGCTTACTATTGATTTGGATACATAATTAGCAGTAAAGATAAGTGAGAGTGTCTATTAGAAACAGTACCTGCCTTTTCATACTAAATTAACCCGTGTAAGTTTAATAAGAAATATTCTTTACAATCAGAAAGTACGACTGAAGTAAAACTTCTTTAGTTTAGCTCCATCTATCGGCCGGTAGAACTTGGTTTTTGCTTTGTTTAATGCTAATATCACCATCTTGACATTTGTAAATTGTCATTTTACCGTACATACTAATATAATACTACAAATTTGTAACTTTGTTATGTTTATTACAATGGAGATCTACAAGAACCAAATACTCAAATACTCAAATACTTCAACTTCCGTTCGCCTCGCATTCACCATCTTAATCCCCAAGTCAAGCGCGCGAAAAACTTCTTAATTTTACTTCAACAAATAGAAATTTGAATGAATAATCTTCTCACCTTGGGTTGTTGTTTCTTTCTCGCTTCGCTTCTCAGCAGTGAGCATCGTAAAGCATTACGTTCGGCGACGCGGCGGACCGCGGCGTCTTCAGTCTTTGGCCTCACACCGGCGTCCCAAGCTCTGTGTCAAATACCATTCCTATGTTACGGTTATGATTATGTCAAGTAATCGAGTTTTGGCGCGTCAATGGTGTCGATTCTGTGTCGCATTCTCTAAAGCTAAACGAAATTAACATATTTCCGTCTTTTTCATTTCCCCTTTATCAGAAGAGTACCGCCATACTTTAAATTTACTTTAGTTTTAGAGAATGCGACACAGAATCGACACCATTATCACCATAGAGGGTCTTGATGGCGGCAACGTGAAATGTGCCGTTGTTGGGTTGGTATTAAACATATTTTCCAAACTTGCGTGATTAAACGTGTTAATCCGTAATAATGTGGATTATTGGTTGTGTTGATGAAAGTGTACACGTGAAAAGAAACCCATTTAAAGACGAAAAATGTGGTCTTGGTATTTCCTCCAAGACTCAAGCAGCCTTATTAATAAACACGAACTAGCTTTAGACTAGTTACACATCTTTTGTCTCTTTCCATCCAGCTAAATATTCCAGTAACAAAAAAAAGGACAAAAGCTGAAGTAACTAATCCGAGACTAATACCCGTTTATTAATAAGGCTGTAGAAGTATAATATTTATTTTCCCAAATAAAGTTATGTTTTTTTAATAGTACCTATATACTACCGCTTTGCCTGTTATTCTGCCGCCAAACAGTAGTGCTCGCGCATTACTGTGTTCCGGTTTGTAGGGAATTGTAGCTAGTGAACTAATTGAGACTTTATGATCTGATCTCACAGTCATGTAATGTTATTACCAGACTGCGCTAATGTCTCAGGATGATGTGCGTAGTGCTGTGTCGCACGAAACTTTATATTTTAGAGTTGCGAGTGACACTATTTTGTCATGGGCGGCCATAACATCAGGTGAACGACTAGCTCGTCATATCATTCACTAACATCAAAAAAAAATTACAAATAGCAAAAGCACTTTAAACACTTATATAATATTACTTGGCGTGAGAACACCTAAGCACATAGAGGAGCACCGATACCTACCTTAAAGTTTCAGATGTAACTAACTGCGGTTCGATCGCCGGAGGCGGCGGTCGTCCGCTATTAAACAGTTGCTGAACCGCCGAGTTGCTCTTAGGCGCGTTGATCGTTAGAATGAGCGGAGTTTCTAATCTGTGGACCAAAACACTAGTTAAATAAATGTAAAAAAGTTTTTTTGGCGGGAACGCGAAAAAAATTGCGTCACCGCATTGTATTATTTTCCAAAACTTGTGTTATTGTGTTATATAGTGTTAGTGCATAAAATTGGTGGCATTCTATTCGTTAAGTACTGGATTACAGGCGTGAGTGTGGGAAAATGGTATAATGCTGGTGAAACGTTTATTTTCGTGTTGTTTCCAAAACTCCACAGAAGCTTCAAGTAAAGTTGCCACCACTTTACTAGGAGTATGACTTTGACTAGACTATGACTTGACTTGATGACTTCGACTGTGACTTGACACATATTTGCGTGAAATATCATTAACTTGATAAATTATCAATTACTTGACACTGGCTAAATACACGGAGATGTGGATCCAAAACATAAAAAAAATGTAAAAAAGGGAAGATAAGCACGTCCTCACCATATCGTTTAGTCAAAGGTTAGTGCGTCGCACTATTTTTAAATTACTAGTGATGCGTATCGCTTTCGCACGGTAAATTGTGTGTTATAATATATATTAGCACCTAATCTAAGCAGACTACTTTCGACTAGCTGGCAAATTATTTTCCCCCTTTTTTACATATACTCAAAAACGACCCATTTTTATGCTTTTATTTTTTTGGATTTATCTTCGTCCGGAATGAGATAATAATTAATAAAATTGGTGTCAATAAAAAAAAATATTCTAAGCATGCACATTCGTTTACTATTACGCGGAAAGAAGTTCGCCGGATCAGCTAGTATATGGTTAGATATAAGTAGCTCCCAGGATTTATTGTCTTAATCCATTCTTAACACAACAATTCAACTTTGTTAAATATAATTAATAATATGTATTTTTCGGTAACCTGTGCGAGTTGTTTGTGAGATCTTTCGGCGGCGGGGTTTCATTCTCGGACGGATGTTGGTCTTCCTTTTTTTCTTCTGGTTCTTCTAATGAAGAATCCGGTGGTCTTTCGACAAAGCGCACCGCCCTAGGCGTGATTGATCCATCTTCGTCACTTGCTGTTGTGTTGGATCTTTGGTCGTCGTTCTATGAAACAAAATACATAGACTGCTCCACAACACATACATTCAATTGACCTACTTTTGTTTGGATTAAAATTGACTTTGCAAAGGTTAACTCTAGAGCCTTTTAATACTTCCATTTGACGAGCCGAAGCTATAAGCCTTCCGCTTATATACTTTACGATGTACATGAATGGGAAATATCTAGACTATATGAATAATGTATGAATAGCACCACCCCATCTCTTCCTATTGGTGCCGTTAAAGTAGGCTAAGAGGACATCCAGGGATAAGGCAGCAGTATTCTCTTCGGTGCTGTAAAATCTTCTGCGATCACCAAGACACCTGCCAATACCAAACCTAACTAACTAACTCTTATGATAAGCGTCCAAGGTGGCATTTTGTGGGAAAGCCTATGTTCAGAAGTCTACGTGATCCAGCTGATGATGTGATGATGATGATGGGTTAGATTTAATCACGGAACACGTTCACTATAAGTAACGATTTTAGCTCAGCCTTCTCCGAACTTGCGTTGTCCGTTATAGGTTCGACTGCTACCCAGGACAAACGTTTATGTTTGTGTTTATGTATCTGAGTTTTATAACGAATTCTAAGCCCTGTATTACAGAACGGTGTTGAGTCGTTGATGTGTACTCAAGTAAAGATTTCGTTTATAAAGTGATCAATCTGTTAATAAAATATTATCTTGGGCACAGATTCACCGCTGAGCGTATATACCTACATCGATCTTGCCTTAGTGCTCGGTTGTCAAACGGTTATCAAGAAACAATTTATTATTAATTAATAAATTGTTTCTTGATAACCGTTTGATGTTAAAAAAAACTTGAGCACCAATTGAAGTTTGAGCATTCTTCTGTAAATACGGGTTACCTTAGTAGAAGCCTAAAACTGTACTTAGTTTGGGGCCAGGTGGCGCTGTGTCCATACATGCTAATTTATGGTACATATGAATCCACTTAAAATAAAAAAATAAAACATTTAGGTATGATGAATTTGGAGTTTGTGTATAAATAACCTTAATTAATTGAACGCTTGCTTTTAAAAGCGACAAAAAGCCCGGGAATTCCTCATCCATCCTTCCTGTCAATATCAGTTTATTGAGCTTAAAAGTTTTGTAACAATTTTTATTTATAATTTATAACAGGTTTTATTTATATTGCGCTGTTGCCCCAATATTTTGTGATAGTTTGCGTTTATTTTGCATAAATTCTACCTTGGTTTTATTACTAAGTTGAAGGTTTTAAATAGCATTTTTTAGATTGAAAGAGATTGGACTGGCATATAACTACCACATATTGAGATCACCAAGCAACACGTCTGTATGTATTTTTTGAGTGCAGTCTGATCGACATTGGCGGCAAAAAATAGCCTGATTATGATAGAAAATCAGCTAACCTGTTCATTATCCTTTTCACATTCCTTGTCTAGAGATTTCCACAGGCGGCCTCCCTTGAGGATACCCCCTCGTCGTTGCCGCAGCGGAGAGTTCTCAGATGAAAGACGACCTTCTTGTTCACCGGTATCACTCTCCTCGCCTGAGTCACACAATGATCACTATGAAAACTTATTTAAATAATTACAAGCTGTATACATAAAATTATCCCATGATATTGTCTTAGGATACACCAGTATTGCATTTTAAGGTTAATTAGGACATACATTCTTCGTTTAATAAGGAATTGGCGATGCATCGCTACCCTAAGTCTAGGTCGAAGGTACGCGATTTACAAATCATTGCTATAAAAAGGAATTATTTAAGCTTTATGAATAAGAACGCAGGCGGAGTAAGCGACACATCATGCATGCATCCTTGTTCTCTCAGCGGCTGTATATGCCCTTCTTTTAAAATTTAATACCGTATATCATTATGAAAAAATAGATCTTATGTTTATCAGGATTTTTCTATCGGTACATATTAATGTTTTTGAGCAAATATAGTTTACTAGCTGCGCCCTGCGATTTTGCCCGCGGATAAAAAGTAGATAGATAGATAGGATAAACTCTTTATTGAAACACCACATTTTAAATAATTAAAAAGGGAACAAACTTAACCAAAGTGTAACAATGGGCGGTCTTAAGTATTTTAATTATATTTACTCATCCTACGGGAAAATTTCAATTTTCCGGGATAAAATGTAGCCTATATGTTAAAATAGTGTATAAGCTATCTTGGTACTGAATTTCATCCAAATCCAGCCGTTTGAGCGTGAAGGTAGCAAAAGTGAAGTAACAAACATACACACATACACACAAACATACATACACACATACAAACTTTCGCCTTTATAATATTAGTGTTATTCTTTTAAATAGTCTCCAGTGGTAGTATTTAATTAATTGCTGCATCCCCAAAAATATTTCGAGCCGGTTTGTAAGTTTATAATTATTTTATCACCTATTAATTATATAATAACATAGAGTTTGTACTAAATGCCAAATCAGCAATTATTCGTCCGTTCACTTTCCTAATCCTGGTTCCTGAAATACAGTGTTCTAACTAGTTCAGGAGTCTATGAACTCATTAACATGTATAAAACCCTTTTATGTCAATAAGCCATTATTTGATTTGATTTAGTGTGACCAAATTTGATCAACTGTATACGACCAACCTACACAAAATACAATAATATTTACCTGTATTATTATTCGTTATTATTTTTGTAAGCTGATATACGGCAGAGTTGTTTGACAAACCAAGCAATTAAGTAGGTATTATCAATATAGAGAGAGTCAATAGGGAAAAAAATATTACCCAACCATAGAACAAGATCAACGTTAATTATTAACGACAACATAAATAAAATCTACTTACTTAGTTAAGATTTATTTAGCTAACGAGCTTCTGCCCGCAGCTTCGCCCGCGGCGTGGCCTATGGGAAAATAATTGAACCACCCATTTCACCCTCTTAAGGGTGGAATTTCGAAAAATCCTTTCTTAGCGGATGCCTACGTCATAACATCTACCTGCATGCCAAATTTCAGCCCGATCCGTCCAGTGGTTGGGGCTGTGCGTTGATAGATCACTACATTAGTCAGTCAATCAGTCAGTCACCTTTGAGTTATATATATTTAGATAATCACCAAACATTGTACGATGACATAAATGTTATCATGAGCTCCCAGCATAAGATAGCCATATGTTGTTATGATCCATAATACCAGTATAAAATTAAATAAGTAACATAATAAGGATTTCGGGACAATTACAGATAGTCATTTAGCCATATATATATTTTTTTTATGTTAAGAAATGACGTGACGAGCTAGCCGTTCGCCTGATGTTAAACGACACGGCTGCCCATACCAGCTGCAGTGTCACTCGGAACTCTAAGTCTCATTTGCCCAGTAATTTCACTAGCTACAGTGCCCTTCAAACCGGAACACAGCAGTGCTTGCACACTACTGCTTGGCGGCAGAATAACTGGCAAAGCGGTGGTGTGCAAGCACTGCTGTATTAACACTAACTGTGTTAAAACCTACCTAGACGAACTTTGCAGTAAAGTCCTACCACTTAGTTAAATATATCAAACCATATATCAAAGGACGAATAAAAAAGCTGTTGCTAGAATCAGCACTCCTTAACGCGGTTCATACGTATACCTACTGTCAGGAGGTTCGTCATTCTGCAGCAGTAGCCACCCCACCGAACCGGCAGCTTCGGCAACGCCCCGCTGCCGGCAGCATTCTATAGTACCAATTATTATTTACTAGTTGCGCCCCGCGGTTAAAAAATATTTTAGTTATTTGCTCATCCCACGAGAAAATTTCACTTTTCCGGAATAAAATGAAGCCTATATGTTAATCCAATGTATAAGCTATGTTAGTACTGAATTTCATCCAAACCCATTCAGCCGTTTGAGCGTGAAGGAGTAACAAACATACACATATATACACAAACACACATACAAAATTAGTGTGATGTGATTCGGTGTCTATTAGGTTTTTATAATATTTTTATTATGTTATTTTCATGGAAATATTGGAAACAGAAAAATAAATAAAAGCACATTTAGCAAAAAAAAATTTCTCTTAACCTAAATAATGGTAAAGATATGAATTTGAATGGCCTCATTCCGGTGATGCCGCTTTTGCCGCAGTGAGATATTGAAATTCCTATTAGTATTCCAAACTCTTTTATAATCGTTTAAGGTTTCGCTCGCGCTGGTACGGTGATTGACCTGAGATAAACGAACACTGACAAAAACCTAAGCCACTGATCAATGAGTAGCCGAGAGTTTTGGCGTGAACGCGAAAAAGATAGCGTCACCGCATTGTATTATTTTCCAAATCTTGTGTTAGTTTCAGTGTTAGTGCATAAAATTGGTGGCATTCTATTCGTTAAGTGCTGGATTACAGGCGTGAGTGTGGGAAAATAATATAATGATGGCGAAACGTTTCTTTTCGTGTTGTTTCTAAAACTTCATAGAAGCTTCAAGTTTCCACCACTTTACTAGGAGTATGACTTTGACTAGACTATGACTTAACTTGATGACTTCGACTATGAATTGACACATATTTGCGTGAAATATCATTAACTTGATAAATTATCAATTACTTGACACTGGCTAAATACACAAAAATGTGGAGCCAAAACATATTTAAAAAAAATGAGTAGCCAAAGTCAGCTTTCTGGTAGCTACGGATTAGGCAACCGATAGATGACTGCTTGATATTATAACTTCATTTGCTTTACATTTCTACTATATACATGACGGCGGCTACGTCCAGTTATAAACTCTACGCGCAGCGGGCAGTACCGTAATTTACCCTGTGGCAGCATTTAAATTTATTACAGTGGCAACACCGGCAACTGTCGTCGCTGCCCCACCCATCTGGCTATATAAAGGGATCGATTGGTGTGCTTCGGATCATTCTTGTTCCAGACACGGCCCGGTGTGGACATGCTGAAGGCCTATAGTTAAAAAGGTTGCAACCTACTCAAAACCCGTTCCTGCCTACATACATATATCACGATTTCCTAATTTATTTGTTTGTCTAAACGATTTGTATGTTAAGAAGGACTCCCACGAAGATTTGCGTGACCATAATCTTATACAAATAAATTAATCCAATTTGTCTATGTTTTTTACAAATACTCCTGACGCTTAGACTATGAAATAGCTAATCAATTACAAAAGATGGCTTAAAAACTTTAGGTAAAACTTATAGCTTTTCATGACTTTTTAAGTGTTTGATGTATGTTATACGTAGGTACTTTTTTAAATATTAATGGCAAGTACTCAGTTGGTGCAGAGGAATAAAAACACATTGGAATAACAGATTATTTTTTAATTACATTAAAAAACGCTAAGTTAACCATAAATCATTGGAGTAGCTAGTCACTAGGATGCACTCAATTTGTAAAGCACTTGATTCAACAAAACAATGACGACTAATCGACGCTGGCTAATGGGTGAATCAAAAAGTTTACCACTCTCCTGCACACATGTGGCAGGTAATTTCCAGAATCCCTCAGTTATATGAAAGGATAAAATTTCATACCATAGCCTAGCCCGTAGCTCGATACATTTTTTTTTGTTTTGTTTTGGCTCCACACTTTTGTGTATTTAGCCAGTGTCAAGTAATTAATAATTCTTGTTAATTTATGTTATATAATGTGTTAAGTCAAGTCACAGTCCAAGTCATCAAGTTAAGTCATAGTCTAGTCTAGTCAAGTCATACTACTATTAAAGTGGTGGCAACTTTACCAGAAGCTTCTATGGAGTTTTGGAAACAACACGAAAATAAACGTTTCACCATCATTGTACAACTTTCTCACACTCATGCATGCCACCAAATTTATGCACTAACACAAGTTTTGGTAAATAATATAATGCGGTGACGCAATCCTTTTCGTTTCCCGCCAAAACTCCGATACATATTTTACTGATATAAATACATAGAATAATAATAATAACAACAAATTCATCATTCTTTAGCTTTAGTTCATCGTTTCCATAAATTCTATTTGGTGCGATTTATTAAATATTGAGTTGATAACAAATAATATAACGCCCAATGATCACATACATAGAACCTGGGCCCTAACTAGAATTTCCTGTGACTAGGGACCCTGAGTCCCTAGTCACAGGAAAACTACGAGGGCCATGGTCCCACAACACCCAGACTCAGAACAACTATTTGCGCTTTTTTTACTGTGCACAAATACTTGTCCTACCGACAGTGACAGTGTTGAGTGACAATAATATTGTCACTTCTTCTGTCAGCATCTATGGTGTGGTGATTGAGCAGGCCCGCTCACAACCCGGAAGTGGCGGGTTTGAATCCCGCGGTAGGACAAGTATTATATATGTATGTAAAACGAAAAAGATTGCGTCACCGCATTGTATTATTTTCCAAAACTTGTGTTATTTTCAGTGTTAGTGCATAAAAAATTTAAATAAGAGACTAAATATTTTAACATTTTATAGCAATGTGTCCAACTGCAAACATCTTCCGCAAATTCTGAGTTTTAATAGGTGTAGCCTTACATTGTTCTAAATGTACTGTACAAGTTCGTGAGAGCCTCGTAAGAGTTGTATGCTTTCGAAATCACACACAACCCAAGTTAAATGTGGCGTTCATTATTATGACTATTCGAAAGTTTCATGGCTTTGTTACTTATGTGACTCTGGTGTGAAGTATCCAAGTGTTTCCAAACCGCTTTGCTGTTTTTAATGTAGGTCAAAAGTGTTTCAAAGCCGCTACTAAGGTCTGTTTTGTCGAAAAACCTGTACCTAAAGTATAATTTTCTTAAAGTGCTCCATTAGAAAATATTATTCGTTGTTTGTATGGAGGAGGCCTACGTTCAGCAGAGGAGGTCTTCAGGCTGTTGATGTTGACCTATTGCTTAATGCCAACCATACTGATCCCTTTTATTATGAGGCGCATGTATTATAGAATTAGACATAATTGGATCTCCTGAAGAATTTAGGGTGAAACCTTCTTGAATTGAATAGTAACAAAAAACCAACATTAGGTATTCTTACAAACTTTGCAGAAACGCGAACGCGACGGAACTTTTAAAATTTATTAAAAATCAGACAATGAAGATAAAATAAAAGCAGTGGAGTAAAATGGTTAAAGTTGATCAGACTGTGCTGATTTATGAATCATTTATTTATACTTATTTTAGATTATTCTATAGACATGGTATGGTAGGTAACAGTAGTTTTTACTCACATTAAATATTTTTAAACTATGTGCAGTAGTGCATCGTATCTCGTTGCCAAACTTACTTGTGGTCACTGGAGCCGACGGCAATTCGGTTTGAGTTTCCTCTATACACATTTGTGGGGGACAATCTGGAACAATAAAAATAATATCTATAATCGAATGTTCATTCGCAAGCTTTTTGGGGTAAGTATGACTGACTCTATAGCTCAATTGGGTAATAGCCCTGCCTTCTCCAGGACATACATTTGTGTGATGTAAATCGATGTTTGTTCTGTATCTGAGTGTTACATTGTATTATGAAATAGATACGTCCATGATAATAAATGTATATTTACAAAAAAAAGCATCTAATCTAAATCTAAAACATTCTATCAGTTATCTGGTTCCCACAGTACAAGCTTTGCTTAGTTTGGGCTAGATAGCGTTCTGTAAAATGTCCACAAATATTTTTAAATATATATATATCAAGGAGAGGTATCTTTAATTAGAATTTCCGATACTGCATTACTATATAAATGTTTATAAGTCACTCGGATTACCGGCAAATCTCAGGTTCTCGAGGAATTTCTTTATTAATGAAAGACTATTTTGAATGACTAATAACAACTAATTTCTGTAGGTGACTTTTACGTCTATGTATCTTCATAGCTCAACAGGATCTAGCGTCCGCTGTCCGTAACATCCATTTCACCTATTTGTGAAAAAGTTTTATATGAATATCGCCGCTCACCGTTATTAACTATTGCATATTTTCCTGATGTTTTTTGACCGGCCATTTTGCAAGGTTGCTATCGATATTTCATGCATCACTTTGTGCGATAATTGGACGACAAATAAAAGTAATTTGATCGCATTGATCTTTTTGTAGGAACTATAATAGAATTATTCAATAAAACATCAACGTATTGTGCACTTTATTTCCTGCCATTTCATTGAACAAATTGATTTAATAGGTTGTATATATCATCTCATACTTTGAAACCATTACTATACTAACTACCGTTTAGAAAGTTATTATGATATGCGATTAAAAATATTAGTTGAATTGTAAAATTTTTACTGAGAACAAGTATTGGCGCTTTTTTTTGTGCACAAATACCTGTCCTGCTGCGGGAATCGAACCCAACGCCTCCGGGTCATTAGCCGACCTGCTCAACCACCACACCACAGAAGCTGTCTGATTAGTATTCATGACTATTCAGAACTTTAATTATCTAACTTCCAAAAGTGAAGGTATTCAAATCGGTTTTATATTTTTTTTTTTTTTTTTTTATGTTTATGTCTTCGTTACTTATAAACTGATTCCATAACTTTCTTATTTGACAGGATATACTCTCAGATAGAGCGAGTCTCATAGAAATTTTATGAAAACCGGTTCAGTAGTTTGGTTTTTAAATCAAATTAAGTGAAAAATTATGTATTGCAATATTATTCAAGTACGTTTTCAGAATGAAATTAGCGATTGATGAAGTAATTTTTCTATATTATAATCTTTAAAACAAACTGACCGGAAGGTAAATATTGACGTTTCCAATAAACTTCTTGTTCGCTGTTTTATCGCCCCACAGAACTCAATTCATAAAAAAACGGCAATTTTATAGGAATAGATTATTAATTTATATTCTATAAATTATTATTATTATTTAAAAATGAGTCTCTATATCCCTTGGTCATTGCACTACGCGTGAACAGATGTTGTGTTTGAAATAAGAAAGTTGACCGGAAAATCATAAAATTTGACCACGCGGGTGAAACCGCGAGGCGCAGCTAGTAGAATATAAATTAGAATAACAAAGCTAATGAAAAGTTTAAATTCTCAATGAATGTACTTTACAAGGTGGAATTTAATACGTTATTTTCCTTTAATGTATGTATTCAGTCCATGCTATAAAACGCTCCCATATAACTAAATAAAAAAAGTAATTATGAAATAAAACTTAAATCTAGGTATTATCAAATTACTGCAAATTCAAATTCTAAAGAAAAGCTTTGCGAAATTTAACAAAGCAGGTGTTTTATTTTCGAAACATTTACAAAGCACTCAGCCGGTGCCCACACTGTGTGTAGCGTTAAATAGATATATCGGCTGTCATGCAGTTATTTTAGGAGGCACTAAATACTAAAACAAAACTAATTTTTATTTTTAATTGGACCTTGTACGAATATTCTATAGCATGGTCTAAGTACATACCTTTGAGGAAAAGAGCGAATTCAATTCCACCGTGTACACTTAGATATTCCGTGAACGCTTTAAATATCTATAAAATTATAAAACAAATCTTCTATAAAAATAGTAAAATTTACATTACCTATTCGACAATTAAAACAAAGATAGGTCTAGAGAAGAAAAAATGTATCATCCTCTCCATTAAATGAAAAGGAATTACAGCTACTATCTTATATAAAACAAGAAAAGAAAATAAAAATTATATGACACGATGTCTCTAATTTCTTTGCGCCAGTTTTCATGCTTTGTACGTTTTTTTTTGTTTTCATTTGGCTCCACACTTTTGTGTATTTAGCCAGTGTCAAGTAATTGATAATTTCTCAAGTTAATTAATATTAAATATATATGTGTCAAGTCAAGTCATAGTCCAAGTCATCAAGTAAGTCATAGTCTAGTCTAGTGAAGTCATACACCTAGTCAAGTGGTGGCAACTTGAGTCTAAAGCGGTCCATAACTCCATTGAAGCTTCTGGTAATATGTGTGGCAACCACTTTACTAAGAGTATGACTTGACTAGACTAGACTATGACTTGACTTGATGACTTAGACTGTGACTTGACATGACACAAGTTAATATTAATTAACTTGAGAAATTAATTACTTGACACTGGCTAAATACACACAAGTGTGGAGCCAAAACCAAAACAAAAAATTTAAGTTTATTTTCCACTAATTGATACTCTATACCATAATATAGTAAGCGCTATATTCATTAAATTACAAGCTTGCCATGCTTCGGCAAGAGAGCGCTTTTGAGGTTGTTATTTAGCGGGCGAACGGTTGCAGTGCAGATGCAACTTGCTAACACCTTTCAGAAGTTCAATGCGCTTGCCACAAAGTTGTACACTACACTTTTAAATCTGTTATAGCATGCTTACCTTCACCACCGTTCCAAACTATATTTATCAGCCATCCTGATTTTATAAACTTACCATTAACACCTTTTTACTCCCCCTCAATACGTAGTAGGAATATGAAAAACAATTTTGATACAATCTAACTTTATATATTATATTATTTTATAAGTATATTTGATTCGGTTTTACGCTGAAAATGTAACACATTAGTGTTAAGGGTTTGAAATGCTCTCTGTTTGAAGGGCTCTGGGTAAAATAAGGAACAAGATTAAGAGTAGACAGACGTAAAAAAAGATACTTTGGACACGAGCTGGGCTGACTCGGATCCCGGATTCATTAAATAAATAAATATTTGTGGACATTTCACACAGCTCCGTCTAGCTCCACACTAAGAAAAGCTTGTACTGTGGGAAGCAGACTTTTTTTTTGTTAGTAAATAATGTAACGAGCTAGTCGTTCGTCTGATGTTAAGCGACACGGCCACCCATAACAGATTGGTGTTATTTGGAACTGCAAAACATAAAGTTTCGCGTGACACTGCACTGCGCACATCATCCTGAGACATCAGCACAGTCTGGTAATAAGATTACTAGACTGTGAGATCAGATCATAAGGTCTCAATTGCCCAGTAAATTTACTAGCTACAGTGCCTTTCAAACCGGAACACAGTAGTGCTTGCACACTACTGCTTGGCGGCAGAAAAAAAGGCAAAGCGGTGGTACCTACCTAGATGAACTTTGCAGAAAAATCCTGCCACCTAGTAAAGACCACCTAGTGAAAACTAAAAGAACACTTACATAGTAGTTCTAAACTACGCATCCTAGAAACTTATCTTCTCTGTTGATAGACCGCAGGTGTAAAAACTCACTTCCTAAATTATAAAGCATATTTAAACCCAAACGAGCTCCTGCCCGCAGCTTCGCCCGCGGCGAGGCCTATGGGAAAATAATTCAACCACCCATTTCACCCTCTTAAGGATGGAATTTAGAAAAATCCTTTCTTAGCGGATGCCTACGTCATAACATCTACCTGCATGCCAAATTTCAGCGCGATCCGTCCAGTGGTTTGGGCTGTGCGTTGATAGATCACTATGTCAGTCAGTCAGTTACCTTTTGAGCGGTCTTATTTAGATCAACATCGCTAATATTATGATAATGGATGACTTTTTAGACCCATTATATCTCCATGTTAGCCATCACACCATGATTCTAATCTAACGATAGAAACTAGTCAGTATAATAGTCAATTTTGATTAAGATCCAGAATCCAGATAATCCAATAATCTAATTTAAACTAACAAGCCATACGATGATTTTCTATGGCTCCTAATAATATCCATCGAACTAATAAATGTACATGTTGTTATTTCCAATGTATTTAAGACATTGGAAGGGACTCGAACTCTCAAAGTCAAAGTCAAAGAATTTGTTACAAATAGGCACAAGTCAAAGTATCTTGCTTAACGCCAAATCAGGAGCTCAGCTCAGCAGAAAATCAATATCAAGTTAGCATAAATAAATTTCTAATTTTAAAAGTACATATTGGTTTAAGCTTTTGAATTTTTATTGAGCTGATGTTTGTATCTACTTGTAAAAATGTGTTAGAGGAAATTATATTATAAATTGGAATGAAGCCAAATGTTGAGTCTAGTGCTCAACCCTACATAGGGTTTGATAATTGATAATTGATAGTGAGTACCAACGCAACCGGATAGCAGCTAAGAATATAGCAGTAAATATAGCAGAAGATAGCAGAAAAGATACGACGTGCGTTCCGGTTGAATGCTTTATTGATACTAATTTGATACAGAATGTAATACAATAATGTTACGGGTTGGCCCGTACACCAAATTCTTGTGTTTTCTTCTTGACCGGACTCGCAGGCCGGTGACAAGTGTTTCTACGAGAAACATTATTATTTTGGTCGATAAAGATCGTGATACCTCTGAATCAAATATTAATGCTTCCTGACCTAAAACTTGTCTTAAATAACTTGATACTAGTTGTGCCCCGCGGTTTCACCCGCGGATAAAAAGTATTATGTGGTAATCCAGTCAATAAACTATCTGTGCACCAAATAACTAGGTGGTAGGACTTTGTTGCAAAGTTCGTCTAGGTAGGTACCACCGCTTTGCCAGTTATTCTGCCGCCAAGCAGTAGTGTGCAAGCACTACTGTGTTCCGGTTTGAAGGGCACTGTAGCTAGTGAAATTACTGGGCAATTGAGACTTTATGATCTGATCTCACAGTTGAGTAATCTTATTACCAGACTGTGCTGATGTCTCAGGATGATGTGCGCAGTGCAGTGTTGCTCGAAACTCTATTTTGAGGTTCCGATTGACACTGTTCTGTTATGGGCAGCCATGGCGCTTAACATCAGGTGAACGGCTAGCTCGTCAAATCATTCAGTAACATAAAAAAAAAAAATCATAGAAATCCGTTCAGCAGTTTTTGCGTCAATAGTAACAAGCATCCATCCATACAAGCATATATTCATACTCACAAACTTTCGCCTTTATAATATAAGTAAGATAGTATTTGACCAGCGGATAACAGGTAGGTATACAGGCAACTGCAGCCAATGGCAGCGAATCGTTGAAATGCCTAAACAATAAAAAGCCACATCCAAATAAATTCAAAGTAAAATTTTCAATATCAAACATAAGTGATATTTGACCTATCTAAGCCATATTCCTTTTTAGCGATTCATAGAGAACGATTCGCGTAATCCGTTTCATCCAAGTTAATTAAAACTCGGACGAATGGATGATCTGTTGAATTCTAAGTGGTAAGTAATGATTCTGTAAAACGATAATATTCATAATGAAAATGCATTTTCAGTTTTCCAATTCTTCTAGATATTCGAAAGTTTTGGAGAACGCGCCAATTTCGACTCTGGTGTTCCTAAAATGAAAAATTTGGCCGTCATGTTCCCTCTTAGCACATAGCGTAGAGGTGAAGTTGGCTCAACGCCAGTGAAAGCGTGGGGCACTATTTCCAAAACATAGCAAGGGTTGGAAATATCTTTGAATACAACCAAAGTAGAAGTAAGTAAGTACCTACAAACTGGCCCTCCAAAGCACGGTAGCAAGTTAAGTTGCTACTAAGTTGTGAATAGGAAAGTACTACTTTTTGAAGTGGTTATCCATCCAAGTAGTGACCGCAGCGAGCGTTGCGTAAAATTTATCGGTGGAACGGCTTTGCAATGAGTGGTGCACATGTGATTTATGAATATTTAATTTACGTCTATTCGGACTTTTCTACGAGATGTACTCTAACAGCCTTATTAATAAACACGAACTAGCGTTAGATTAGTTACACCATCTTTTGTCTCTTTCGATCAAGCTAAATATTCCAGTAGAAAAAAAGGACAAAAGCTGGAGTAACTAACCCAAAACTAATAACCGTTTATTAATAAGGCTGTAAAGGTTTTGATGACGCACGCTACACGAAAAATAAAATTGATTCAGAATATAGCTTCAGATTTTCTTAAGCCTAATCTAAATATATATAACTTAAAGGTGACTGACTGACTGACATAGTGATCTATCAACGCACAGCCCAAACCACTGGATGGATCGGGCTGAAATTTGGGTGTTATGACGTAGGCATCCGCTAAGAAAGGATTTTTCGAAATTCCACCCTTATGAGGGTGAAATGGGTGGTTGAATTATTTTCCCATAGGCCACGCCGCGGGTGAAGCTGCTGGCCGAAGCTCGTCTTATTATAAGCGACTAATTTGTATCAGTTAAATCCTTTTTATTCTCAACCCTTCAATTATTCTTTCATTTTCAGTAACAACGTAATATAAAGTGTGAAAACAAAGAGAAAAATAAGAACCATTCGTTATTTGTTGTTGAATTGAAATCAAACTTCGATAATATTTGTTCAAATATAACAGTTCTGTATGACTTGTCCATGCGATAACTAAATATCACATAATTCTATTGTCGAAAATCTATCATAACGTTGCACAGAACCCGTAGATAATTTTTTATTGGAAAAATCACATTGCTAGGAAGGAAGATACCATGAGTGTTCTTAATAAAGTGCACAGTTTATGAAGTTTTAGTATTAATATTTCTAAAATACAGATTTTTCTTCTTCTTTGATTTTAACAAATAAAACGCATAAAATTACCAATTAATAATATAAAATATGTTTATTTAGTATCGTAAAAACTATCTTTATTTATCCTGTGCTCATATATTAAAGAAAAACAATTGACTAGTGCCTGTACACAGATTAAAGAAAAAAAAACAATTGAAGAGCGATTAATAAGTGAAAAGCCAGTTGTTGTTAACAGAGCACTGCACCCGTGTAGTGTATCATACGGAACTCTTCAGTGTTCGTCGGAAACTACGTTATACATTTGTGTGACGTTTATTCTGTTTTTTGCCGTCGTTGATTGGAAGTTGATTGGCAATTTTGAAACACATTTCTATTTTCGGCTAGGCGTGCGCTTTATTGGGAAACAAGCTTTATTGCTTACTTTACACCATTCGCTATTTGTTGGATTTTTACCGAAATTTTCTCTTTATAGATTTTCTTTCTTTCTTTTCTTTACGCCTACACGAAAAGGTGGAGTAAAAAGAAAAGAAGATGACAGTTTAATTTGAATATCTTCCATATAAAGTTTGAGTATATACGACATATATATGAGATCTATAAACTACATAGGTATGATAGGTATGGTATATAACAGATACAACATTCGTCATTATTCTGGAAAATTAAGGTTAACGAAAAATTGATAGTTTGTTTATCACACTGATATTATAAAGGCGAAAGTTTGTATGTGTGTATGTTTGTTACTCCTTCACACTCAAACGGCTGATAAAATTCGGTGTCAAGATAGCTTATACACTGGATTAACATATAGGCTACATTTTATCCCGGAAAAGTATAATTTTCCCGTGGGATGAGCAAATAATTAAAATACTTTTTATCCGCGGGTGAAACCGCGGGGCGCAACTAGTTGATCATAATATTATTAAACGTTTCTTTGTGTTGCGTGCTGTTTCGCTGCAAAGTGATATATATGATAATTATTAAACGTAAGCCAATTCATTATAAAAAAGAAGAAATAAAGATATAATTCCTATGAAATAATGTAAAGAAGTTCTAAAAAGTCTTTCGGTGTTTTAGCGGGAAAACGAAAAAGATCGCGTCACCGCATTGTATTATTTTCCAACACTCCTGTTATTTTCAGTGTTAGTGCATAAAATTGGTGGCGTTTTATTCGTTAATTGCTGGATTACAGGCATGCGTGTGGGAAAGCGGTATAATGATGGTGAAACGTTTTTTTTCGTATTGTTTTGAAGACTCCATAGAAGCTTCTAGTAAAGTTGCCAGCAATTTACTACGAGTATGACTAGACTATGACTTGACTTGATGACTTGGAATGTGACTTGACACATATCTGCGTGAAATATCATTAACTTGATACATTATCAAGTACTTACTTGACACTGGCTAAATACACAAAAGTGTGAAGCCAATACAAGAAAGCTATGTGTTACGGATTAACGTTATCTCATTGGAAAATCGTAAATATTCAATCATTGTTTTTAAATCATTGTTAAATCATGAATTTGTGACATGTACTTGTACTTGGCATCACGTTCTAATAAAGAAAACATCAACCTGAATAAAGCGTTACCATCCAATATTAGAGATCTCCACGTTTCTTGTAAATATACTTGGATACCATACATTTGTGACGAAGACCGAATGTCAAGATATAATGGCGGCTCAAAACTCAAGATAAAGGCTCTGGCACTGTGCCAGCTCCTTGCAATGTCTCTGCCTGCTAAGGAAAGTCTCAGAATACTGCTGTAATTAAAAAATATTGGACTATATTTTACTATTTATACTGTAAAAAAATTACTTAAGTACCTACTTGCCGGCGAGATCCTTCTATCCTTTTTGTACATCCATAGTGGCCAGCTGGTATCTTTATATAGATGAGAATTTATAAAAAAGCAGGTAAGTAGAATAAAAAATATCTATAATTCTATGCAGTTTGTCTATCCATATGTATACCCTTTTTTTGATAAGATATTACAGGTTTACATAACTAAATAAAAAGATTTAAAACTACTTCCATCGACTTAATTTTATATTGAGAATATGCCTACTTAGATTAAGGAGATCTGTTGATTATCTCCAAAGTTTATCATCAGATCATCATCAAATTTACATTGAGCAAAGGTTCTTTTGCTAAACCAAAATAAACGTAAATCGGTCAAAAAGGTCACTGTGAAACATACATTATTTATTTATTTATTTATACTTTAGCACAAAATAATGTACAAGGAGGACTTAATGCTATGAAGCATTATCTACCAGTCAACCTGGATGTTCAAGAAAAGAAATGGTAGCGGTGCAGTAAAAATTGATATATTAAAAAAATATATACAGTAAAATATAAAGCTTCCTCTTTTTAGAAGTCGGTTATAAATGTGTTATAATCTCTTTCCTTTTCTAAACGTTTTACACAGGTCAAGGTCACTATCGCTACCCACCCTGCGCACCCTCATCCCTCCAGACCTTAAATCGAGCGTGAAATATTGGACGAATTCTTCTGACAGTTGTTTGCGTTCGACGTGAAATATAAACCTTCCGTAATTCACACACCGCTATAGAACCTATAGCTGATAAGCACTCGATAATAAAATAAATATATCTATATATATATAGCCTCTGTGGTGTGGTTGAGCAGGTCGGCTCATAACCCAGAAGCGGCGGGTTCGATCCCCGTGGCAGGACAAGTATTTGTGCACAGAAAAAAACGCAAATACTTGTTCTGAGTCTGGGTGTTGTGAGACCATGATCCTCGTATTTCCTGGGTCCGTAGACACAGGGAATCCTAGTTAGGGTCCAGGATTTGTTTAAGTGATCGTTGGGCGTTATTATTATTATTATATGCAAATATTTAAAAAAAAGTCGGGTTTGTTCGAATACCTATCTCAGTCCAGCCGTCCGAGAGTTCGAGAACGGCTGGACTAAGTTTCCTGGTTTTATTAATTTATTGTATTTGTCTCCGTCCCGAATAGCAGAATAACTATTGAAATCACTGGAGAATCGGCAAAAAAAAACATTTTTCCATACAAAACGTTAATGTGTTACGTAAAATACTTAGTTAAAAACATTAATAATTTAGTTTTTGTATATTTATATTTATTTTTTTGTTATTATCTTAATCAAGTACTGAACTTAATATTTATTTTGTATTCATTGTATGTATTACATTCATAAAATCATAAATTAAGTTCAGCTAATCTGTAACACTACATTAATTAAATGTTAGGCGATACCAAGTTTGCCAGGTCAGTTAGTATATAATAAATAACGCCCAACGATCACATAGATAGATAGATAGATCCTGGACCCTAACTGATTCCCTGTGTCTAGAAACCCAGGAAGTACAAGAACCATGGTCCCATTACACCCAGACTCAAAACAAGTAATTGCGCTTTTTTGGGTACAAACACTTGCCCTGTCGCGGGAATCAAACCCGCTGCCTCCGGCTTATAAGCCAACCTACTCAACCGCCACACCACAGAGACTGTCAATGAAACCACGAGTGCGTAGAAGATGAAATAGCTTTCCTTCTCTTCATATGTGAAGGAATGCTTATGAAGGATTTTTTCACGTGGGTATATATATATGCTTTTGGGGTTTAGCGGACATATCTAAAAAGTATGAAAAACTATTAAAATACTACTTTATAGTTTATACGCAAAATAAGACGTCTTAAGACGTCCTAAGACGTACGAACTAAGTGGTAGATCTTTTCCGCAAACTTCGTCTAGGTAGGTCCCACCGCTTTGCCAGCTTTTCTTCCGCCAAGCAGTAGTGTGCGAATACTACTGGGTTCCGGCTTGAACAGCACCGTAGCTAGAGTCGACTCTAACTACTCTAGCTAGTCTAGTAATCTTATTACTGGCTGTACTCTGACTCTGACTGATGTCTCAGGATGACGTGACCAGTGCAGCACGCGTAGCTTTATACTTAAGAGTTCCGAGTGACACTGCAATTAATATGATCAGCCGTGTCACTTAACATCAGATGAATGACTAGCTCGTTATGTCATCTCATTACACCTTTATTTAAAAAAAACAATCCCAATCCTTCACATCCAGCTCTATAATACACAATCTTCAAAGGTGATAGCCGAACCCATTCCAATGCAGTAAATGATATTGTATGTCTCGTTTTACCTTTTTTCGCGGTACCTAAATGATATATGTATGTATGTCTCGTTTTATCTAAGAAGGTTCCTTGTCGCACGCATTCCTTTGTACGCCTGTTTTGATACTTCCGCCAGTGATATATTGAGCCAGTGCCCTTAAGTGGTATAGGTTACATTAAATTCGCGATGTAGGCACGATGGGTACGATTTTCTTCGTAATTTGTGGAGCATGACAGAGTGATAAATGTGGAATAAATCATTCTCCATAGGTTCCTGAATGATAGAGATAACTATTACGTATACGTAATAGGTAAGCTATTCTACGACATAAGTACTGACATTGTCATCAACATATATAAGAAAAAAGTGATGATAATAATAATAATATCGCCCAACGATCACATACATAGATCCTGGAACCTAACTAGGATTCCCTGTATCTAGGGACCCAGGAACTACGAGGACCATGGTCCCACGATACCCAGACATAAAAAGTATTTGCGACATGTAGTTTTATCTGTGCACAAAGACTTGTCCTGTTGCCGGAATCGAACCCGCCTCTGAGACTCATACCACAGAGGCTGTCGAAGCCAGAGTAATCTGAGCAACCTGAGAGCTAAGTTGTTTTTGCTGCTGGTTTCGAATCCCAAGCAAGTGAAGCATATTAGGATTGTATTACAAGCATTGCGATAAATTCTAAGTTAGAATCAAAAGCACGAGATGCATAAAACTTTGACTTTGTGTGGCATATACGTAGAAGTTTTCACCTCAGCAGCATATGCCTAATATGAATACCGCTTAACAATGCATCATTATTACCTACGCATTAGACATCGAAATTACGTAAAATTTGGTAAATACATAATTACCAAGCCAACAGCGGAATATTTTTGGCTTCCCGCGTAACTGAAAGCCTGACTGAAACTCGAAATATTTAAACTTTATTTTCCTTTAACTCTTTTAATTAGCAACGAGAATAATGAACTAAAAAATCATATATAGACCTCTGATAATAAAACTTTACGAAATGCATACTTATATGTACGAGGAAATAGCTGTACGTGTTTAAGATCTTATTTTTTACCTCTATACCTATGTTCTCGTTGCAGAATAATTTTACAAAGTGCTTTGAACTGGTCGGCAGCACGCGGACCAAATGGGATAGTAACACAATTGAAGTACAAAATTTCACGTAATGGCCACTCACTGAATTGATTGATGAATAATTTATACATGCAAATGAGTCAATTGATAGAATAAAGAAATTATGGAATCCGACAATCCGGGCCATAAAACGAGAATATTAGATTGAAACAGCATACAGGTTTTATTCAATGAATTGGAATACTGGTGCCAAACAAATAATGTTGATTCCACCAATGTTCCAGTTATTTAATACGACGGAATAGCTCTCAAATACTCGATTCGTATTCGGATACGGTTATAAGCGGACAGTCGAGGGTTCCTGGTTAAGCTCGCATATATGTCATAAAATTAGAACTACTGCTACGACCCGGTGACGTGTTTTTTGGAGCTCAAGGCAGCTCAGCTGCGGGAACGAATACCACATTTTATATTCTCGGCTCTATCTAAAAGCTTTATTTCTAAACTGGCATCGTCCACGAGATTGCAACAATGTTTTGAGCTCAAAGTGGGACGTAAATCATGATAGTTTAATTTAGATAAACCTCAAAATACTTACCTAAATTTTGTGTAAAAAATGTAAGATATTTTTATGAACATCTACACCTGGTCGAACGGGATAAAAAATATCCAATGTCCTTCTCCTGGTTCCAAGCTACCTTCACCACCACAATTTTCAGCCAAATCGGTCGGCTGAACCGAGAAAGTAAAACTAACCCGACTTTCGTTACATATAAAGAAAGTCGTGTTATTAGTCACTATTTATAACTCAAGAACACCTTCGGACGTTTTCCGGCTGACGACGATCATTATATATATACATATATATCCACTGCTGAACACAGGCCACTAAAACGCCACTTTCGACGCTTACCATATGAGGGGTTGCCATAATCACTACGCTTGGTGGGCGGCTTGGTGATCCCCAAAGATTTTAATGTACCGAGAAATTACATACATTATGTGGGCAACATTATTTCGCAATCTTTGGACAGTGCCTCATTATTGATGTTGTGTATTTTACATAATATTGCCAAGATGTTGGGTACGCTACCTGGTAGCTGGAGGATTGTTTGCACCTTAATCAGCGCAGCAGTATGTGCCTACTACATATACAGTTCAATTGATCTTTTAAGTAGTGTAAGTAATATAGCGTTCAATAGTGTTTTTGTGTGAATAATGTAATGAGTTAGTCGTTCACCTGATGTTAAGCAACACGGCCGCCCATAAAAGAACAGTGTGACACTGCACTGCGCATATCATCCTGAGACATCAGCACAGTCTGGTAATGAGATTACTTGACTGTGAGATCAGATCATAAAGTTTCAATTGCTCAGTAGTTTCACTAGCTACAATGCTCTTCAAACCGGAACTCAGTAGTGCTTCCGGACTACTGCTTTGCGGCAGAATAAATGGCTAACTGGAACAACCTACTAAAAACTGGAATAACCTACCTAGACGAATTTTGCAGAAAAGTCCTACCACCTAGTTTACAATATTTATGATTTTTATAGCACTATTGCCGGATTAGCGTAATCTGCAGATGATGAGATTTAAAAAGGAAAAACCATTGACAGTACATAATTATACTTTTAATTAGCTTTACGAAATAGGTTTTCTTACGAGTTAGTAAAATTATTTTAATTTTGATTTGTGATTTAATTATGATTTGTGTCATGTGGATATTTATGCACACTTTGATTATAGAAACCACATAATATGTATACACACATGATTATACTAAAGTGTTTCCAAATACTCCATTAACGTGTCCCATATCATTATACCTACATATTAAGAGACGTTCTTTTATGTGACCATAAAATCCTCATAAAGCTTTAATTGTCCTACGTGAGTACCATCGAGAAATAGCGAAAAGCGGTCGATCCGACCTCGCTGCGTGGCTTACCCTAACGCGAGCGCTCGGGTCCGGGCTAACGCTAATAAGAGGAGAGAGAACCCGACCGGGCGCCCAATAACAGGCGTGAGCCCTGCTTCAAATGATTTTAGAAATAGTAGCCTAGCTTGTTTTATAATACAATTCATTTAAACTCTTAATTTTTATTTTTAATAGCTTTATTTGGCAGAAAATATAGTTTATTCACGTTTTCATCTTTATATATTTACTAATAGACATAACCATGCATATCATAGAGTTCGATGTGCACGTGTTCCTAAGCACTGACTTGCTTAGTCAATAGGGGATAATTGGCCTTGTAAAAGTAGGGTAGGAGAGCTTCGTGATCCTACGTCTGGGATAGCGATAATCTCTCGTAAAAACTCTTGCAATTTACAGGTTTGAAGCCATTAAAATATTCATGTATCAGGGCGATCACATCGATTTTGCTCACAGAGCAGGGAAAAAATACGCTGTTATTTTATTTCCTGTTTCGTGATTAAGCCCTTTGATAAAGATAAAGATATCTTACCGAATACTGATTAAAGAATATCATGTAATTGAAAAATTTTTGTAAGTTTGTAATTGTGTCTTTGAATCCTAACCTTTTGGGAATACATTTTTGAAATTAAGTATCTAAATTCCTATTAAATTAATATCTTGATGCATATCAGAATCAACTGTTAAATTAATAAAACTTGGTTTTATTACTTGAACGTGAACAATAACTATATACATACAATAAGTAATAATAATAGCTTACTCGTCTTAAGATTTCAAGAACCAACTACAGCAACGTTTTTAGCTGATCTATTTTCGCAATGATTATTTAAAATATTGAGACATTTCATTAAAATTTGTAGCTATGTTTTTTTTCAATAAAGTACTCTGCTCTCCAATTACTAGCTTTAAATATTTATAGCAATTACCTCCCGAGCGGTAGATGTAAATGAGCGCAATAAAATCCAGGCTAAGGAAATTAGAGGCGAGCAAGCTGCGTCCATGTAAAATAGGCACATCTTGGGTGTTCTGGTACACAGTCTTGCCTGTACGATATAAGTCTCACATGGAGCGAGACATAATTCGAAATGGTCTTTATAACGGACATAATATATGCTATGTTTCTTAGTGTAATTATAAAAAATCTTTGATATAAATTAATAATAATCAGAAATCTTCGGGTGCAAACTTAAATATTCGGGATTTAGGGCAGTCATGCACTTGTCTACGCGAGGATGAAAGAACCTAAAGAGCATTGCCAATGATCTATATCTTATACAAGGTTAACTTAAAAGTCTTTTCCACACAGCTTGTATATAAAATAAACCACAAAGGTAAGTTACTCGAGTTTCACAAGTTTTCGCCTTTTGTCTTAATATAAATATGTTATGTCTATATTGTTGTCATCGTATTGAAAAGTATTAAAGGATGAAAAGATTATGAAGTTAGTATTTATACTAGCTATTTTTATAGTAACTATTTTTTTTTGTTTTGCAAGTTCGGGTATCGTGACGCAATCACTCCGATGGAAGAGTTACGTACCTTAATAAATAAAATAATAATTTTTTATATAGTGGCCTATCCCTGACCTCATACAATATCTGTTGTCTTTTCTTATTAATATCTTTTATTTATTTTATTGTATTGTTGGTTCTTAGAATAAACGTATTTTCTTTCTTTATTTTTCTTTCTTACTTACATGGAATCTGGTAAGTGGTTTTCTCGAACAACGATTACGAACGCGAAGCAAACTAAATACGCTTACTTAATAGATAGATAGATAGATAGAGATAAACTCTTTATTGAAACACCACATCTTAAATAATTAAATAAAAAAAAGCGAACAATGGGCGGTCTTATCGCTCAGAGCGATCTCTTCCAGACAACCTTGCACGGAAAGGAATAACACAGTAATATAAGGACGGTGGTTTTCATATAAAAAAAAAACAAAAACACTGTGGATATACGTACATAATATACCTATAAATATACAGTACATACATATCATAAAGAAACCTACATAAACATAATATATATCTATAATAGAATTAATTGTAAATTCGTGGCCTAACGTCATCTGCGCTTCATAGGTACTGTTAAATACATATAAATAAATAATAATAATAATAATATGTGTGGACATCTCACACAACGCCATCTAGCCCCAAACTAAGCAAAGCTTTAGATTTAAAAGAATTAGTTTCATCGTTACCAACTTAAATAGGTATATATACTGTGCTCAAGCCATTATAGGAAACTTTGAGCCAGTCCGTCTTATTACGGCAATATCATAGTTTCTCGATAATATTATATTCTCGGAGAGGAAACGCGGCCAGATCGTATTTATCTAATCCACCTCGTTTTCTTATAAACCAGAGTCCGTGACCTGCAAGAGTGCTTACTGCTAAAAGAATATATATTGACTTATGTAAGTATATAAAGACTACTTAAATTAGCATGTGGTATATGGTAGGCACATATTTAATTATTATTTATTTTACAGTGCCTATACTAATGCCGGTCTGTACAAAATTTTAACAGATCTTAATTGCGTACTTGTTTCTCTATGACGTGGGTACTGCAATGCATTTGGATACGTCCTAGTGAGGTTAATGACAAACGAAGAGGCATCTCTCGTAGTAGCTTCTTGACCTACTTTGGAGAGAAGCTGTTTACCCTATGTTTACAATAGATAGTCGACAAAACATCAACAGCAAAATTAAATCTGAAGTCTTGATATGTATCGTATGCCACGGGCTACTATATTTTTTTCTGTTTTGGGTCAACGGGGCACGTCTGAAGAGCATGGTACATTTTTATTTACTTCTAATAGGACAAAAGTTACCTCCGTAGATACATACATTATGAAAACGTTGACATGTGTACTAAAAGGCCAAAATCGTAGAAAAAAATTGGTACATATAAAAGTTCTACCATTTCATAGAATATTTGTTTTCGGTGATTTTAGATTGGTGGAATATTTTCCCTAAAAAGAGGGAAGCTTGTGGTACCATTTACTGCCCGATTTAAATAATATTGGTGGGAACATTTGATACTCAATGCTAAAAAAATATTTCAAATATGAGAAAAATTGGCCATAAGGTTGTCAAAATATATGAGTATGGACTACATTATAATAGATAACACCATTTAGCGGCCAATTTTGACAAGACGTGACAGGAAAATTTGATACGTATACTAAAGCAGTTACTATAGATCAAATACTATCAAAGAAGAATAAAGAAATGACTCGTCACGTGGTCGGTCGTTTCGAAATGTAATACTCTATCATCGACGATTGTCACGGATCGTGACGTCATCACTTTAGTCTTATTAAGACTTGAACTTAGACATTAAACTTGAAAGCTCCCCGTCCATAAGAGAAAACTATTTTACAGGGCAAGATTTTGTTAAAGTTTGTGATATCTTTGGATTTTTTTAAAAATCTTTTTCATGAAAGAAACGATTTGAAGTCTTTCAAAAATGCCAAATGTCTACTTATACTTTGAAACAATGCAAAGATGTAAGTTAATAATTTTGTAAAGTTCTAGATTGAATAATTTCTCTTTTTTCTTCTTCAAAGCCGATAGTTTAATTGACAGGCATGTGCCTTAACATGACTGACCCGATAGCTCAGTTGGTAGTAGCCCAGCCTTCTGAACTGTAGGTTGTGGGTTGGATTCCCACCCAGGACAAACATTTGTGTGATGAACATCGGATGTTTATTCTGTGGCTAAAATAAAAATGGCTAAACTCTCTAAAGCCCGTCTGTACTAAAATTGGATAGGTCCTAAGATTGCACTTATTATTATATTATTATTATGTATTTATGCTTATATAAATTATTCAGAACCGATAACCGTTGGGGTAGACGTGTTCTGGAGTAGAGACCGCGAATCGGTAGGCGTAGTGTAGGACGTCTTGGAGCGATGATATACGCAAGGTAGCTGGCAGTAACTGGAAGAGTAGAGCCGAAGACTGGGCTCAGTGGCGTGCTTTGCCTATGTCCAGCAGTGGACTATTGTAGGGTGATGATGATGAAATTATTCAGTATATATGAATTAGTTATGTTAAATTTATCGTTTATGTATCTATAATATTATTATTTTTTTATTAATTTTCATTTATCTAAATTTTTACTTAATTTGCTTACACGACTGACCTCTATCTCTCCAATAATTCTTTTCATCCAAAGGTTGACTGAAAGAGATCGCTTTTAGCGTTAAGTCCACCCATTATACTATAGCTTTAAGTTTCATCATCTGTGTTTTTTTTCTGTTGTAAAATAAAGAATGTTTTTAATTGTATTATCTCACTATGACGTATATACTGCAACGCATTACAGTACGTCCTAGAGAAATAAATGCGATCTTAAGAGCTGTCAAACTTTAATGCAAACATAAGACTAGGTACAATGTTATGTAATGTAGCCTATTAGCAAACTCGCTCGGGTCGGCCTAACTTCATGAGACAACTATTAGTAAAGCACGAAGAGAGCGTTAATTTCAGCAATTTTCATGAATAATTCAACTTTAATAATATTTATTTAATACTTTTATTTGAATAATAAATAAATAATAAAATGCAATGAATAACACGATTTTAATTGTGACTGAAACATAAGAATAGCAAAACGTGTATAGTTTTTTTTTAAATCTAATAGATACGAATTTGCTTTAGACCACACGACTGAAGTAAAACTTCTTTAGCTCCATCTTTCTTTCCCTTACAGTAATATACGAAACGTGATTCTTTCTTTCTATCTTCACAAAGAGAGGGATATATAAGTATATCTCCAGGTGAGGCGAACATAAGTTGAGAAGGAGATATAACTATATACCTGAGTTTTGGCAGGAAAACGGAAAAGATCGCGTCGCCGCATTGTATAGTTTTCCAAAATTTGTGTTATTTTCAGTGCTAGTGCATAAAATTGGTGGCATTTTACTCGTTAAGTGCTGGATTACAGGCATGAGTGGGGGAAAATTGTTATAATGTTGGTGAAACGCTTCTTTTCGTGTTGTTTCCAAAACTCCATAGAAGCTTCTGGTAAAGTTGCCACCACTTTACTAGGAGTATGACTGGACTAGACTAGACTATGACTTGATGACTTGGACTTGATTTGACATATATATAATATTAATTAACTTGCGAAATTAATTACTTGACACTGGCTAAATACACAAATGTGTGGAGCCAAAAAAAACAGACAATGAGCGCTCAGTATTTGGTCTGCCAAGTTGACACGAATTTAACAAACGTGTACGTGTATTTTAATAGACTTAGTACAGACAGTAACTAATTTCTTCTACAAAAAGTTTTTAGGCCTCATTATTTTGCCCATCTTATATAGAAATATTATATAAGGCAGTGCTTCGAGTACCCGATTCGATGAATGTTCTTTTGTTTGAGTCGTTTATGCCAAACCCGCTCGTGCTCTCTGACCCGAGGACGCTTTCGAGCCGTTTGGGCATATTAAAATAGTGTTGTTTCTTCGTGTACGGCTACAGGTAAGGTACGTACTATAAAATATTATATAGTAAGGCAGTACTTCGAGTACCCAATTCGGTGAATGTTCTTTTGTTGGAGTCGTTTATGCCAAACCCGCTCGTGCTCTCTGACCCGAGGACGCTTTCGAGCCGTTTGGGCATATTCAAATAGTGTTGTTTCTTCGTGTACGGCTACAGGTAAGGTACGTACTATAAAATATTATATAGTAAGGCAGTACTTCGAGTACCCGATTCAGTGAATGTTCTTTTGTTCGAGTCGTTTATGCCAAACCCGCTCGTGCTCTCTGACCCGAGGACGCTTTCGAGCCGTTTGGGCATATTCAAATAGTGTTGTTTCTTCGTGTACGGCTACAGGTAAGGTACGTACTATAAAATATTATATAGTAAGGCAGTACTTCGAGTACCCGATTCGGTGAATGTTCTTTTGTTCGAGTCGTTTATACCAAACCCGCCCGTGCTCTCTGATCGAAGGACGTTTGGACATACTCAAATAGTATTGTTACTTCGTGTACGGCTACAGGTAAGGTACGTACTATAAAATATTCTGTGCTTATGGTTAGAATCGTCAGAGTACGGTGCATCGTTCTTTAGAAATTTCTGTAGAAATTGACACACCTTCTCTCAAAAAAACGTTTGAATTAGGTATGTCGATTCTTAAATCGCTCACTTTACCCGTTATCGCAAAACTTGTGTGTGTGTGACTTTTTATGAGTATACTAGCTGCGCCCCACGGTTTTACCCACAACGTGAAAATTTTCTAATTTTCCGATAAATTTTCATAATTTTTTTTTAATATTCTTATAATATTAAATTTTTTATCCTTCTCCTGATAATAATGAACACAACAAAAATATAATTAGTGAAAATTTTTCATCCGTACACGCGTAATGCTACGACCAATATTAGAGATTCATTTTTATATTATATAGATGTACTAGATGACAGCATCTATGGAGTGGTGGTTGAGCAGGTGGGCTCATGACCCGGAGGCAGCGGGTTCAATTCCCGCGGTAGATCAAGTATTTGTGCAAAAAAAGCGCAAATTCTGTATCTGAGTGTTGTGGGACCATGATCCTCGTAGGTGCCTAGACACAGGAATTCCTAGATAGGATCCAGGATCTATGTATGTGAACATTGGGCGTTATTATTATTATTATTTGATTCATTCATACAATACATTCTGTCTGTATTTGTTTCAATATAAATCTTAAGTTCGTGTGCATGAGCAAAATCGGTTGAGGAGTTGTTGAGATCAGAAAAAAAGCCTTTAAAACGAGGGTTGAAATTCACAGAGTCAGACATTCATTAGGTCAAGTAGGGCAAGCAAATAAAAGGGCTGTATTTGTGCATTACAAAACGTTTTCTTTTTTAATCTTATTCATAATGGTTTTTATTAACTAAAAGTCAAATATAAAAAGATCCTTAATATATATTAGTAGCATATTTGGCGTACGGGGCACGTAGTACTCATACTAATATAATATTAATTATAAATTAAATTTGTCGGTATCTCTGTTTGTTAAATTTTCACCACTAAATGCCTGAACAATTCTTTTTTTAAATTTGGTATGTATAAATAAAGGCGTAGTGGCTTAAAGTTAAAGCTAAAAATGCAGATAATATGAGTTTGATAGACACATTCAAAAGCAATGAACAAAAAAAGAGTTTTGTGACTAAATCTTCCAATTTAGATTACCTGCAAGATAACGGTAATAATGTGTTATATTTAAATTCTCTGTAGCAACCAAAAAACACATTCTTTAAAAACAAACATTATTACTCATTCAAATTAGGACTTATTCTACCCCAATGACTATATCATAACCAGTTTTCTACAGTTTGCTCAGTATGAGGAAAAATTACATTTATACGATTAAAATAAAATAAAACGTATTAATTTATGGCCGCAGTAAATTCAGAAATCACGCTAACATTATTCTTATTTTGAACCACTTGAAAATGGAAAAAGTCCGGTTCTAAAAAACACACCACGACTAGTTAGAACATGTCCTGAAAGGATACCAGGATACAAATACTTTTAACCAATCCCTCAAAAAATTACATAGGTACCACAATAACAATAAAACAAATCCTAGAAAATACAAATTATAGGGAATAATGTAACCTTAGCAGCGGAGATTACTTTCCAGAAACAAACGGAAAACAACTCTTTTTTACTTCCTTATTTTTTTGTAGAGATGTAAAAAATATCTTTCTGCTTGTTATCCATGGCAACCGGAATTTCGTTACGCGGTCAAATGAACATCGATCTTTTGATCATCAAGAATCGAAGATAAACTCAATTTATGATTTTCAAATTATTCTATTAAATACTATATAGAAAAAATGTGCAAGTCGACGCTGTTAACATTTCTTTGTATAGTAAGTTTCCCATTTTATACTATGTCGTAGAAACATCTCGCAATTCTCCTGTAACAAATATTTATTTTATTTATATTCGCTTAATTATGTTAGATGTATAAATATAATATATATAAATAATATATATATATATATATAAATTAGAATAACTGGCAGAATATTAATATTTTAAGAAAACTCACAACTAAAATGTCCTCATACTTCGTCACCAAAGTTCCATTAATAAATCTTTGGGGAAATTGAATGAAAATTAATATACCCTGTTTTTTTGCTTTGTGATCCATAAGCAGACCCAAAGTGAGAGAAACAGGGATGGGTTATACTCATATGGCAGATACACCGTATTGAATCACGCAAAAGCAGGAGAAAAGAGGGTAGGTGAAAAATTACCTTCATTATTTCTTTGTTGCATAGGTACTATTTATAAATAATATCACTATAGTTGTCACTACCATTTATTACCTGGAATAATAAAATATATAATTACAAGAATCGCAGCAGCGCAACTGCTTAAACAGTTAATAACAATAAACAAGAAATGTCTTCAAACGTTTTCAACAAAGAAATGCGTGCAAGCAACGGGTGTGATCTTTATTGTTTTATCATCTGAAGGTCAATTTACCCTGTTTTTAAGCTTTTGATCAGTATAAAATCAAAAGTAAAATCAACAGGAAACTAGATTAATATTTAATACTAAGCTGAAGCGTCTAAATAATTATAATAATATCATCCACGCAGCTTGAAGTCCTTTCACATGGAGTTGTATCTGCCACAGAATACTCTGGTTAAAATACCTAAATCGTAACTGCGCATGTCCAAAATCTTTAGTCAGTGTGCAAGTTCATGGATGATATTATGGTTGGCTGGTTCTTTCAAGATGATATGACTTATTATTGTGTGATTTTCAACATACCGGTATTAATGAGAGTACGATGCCACACACAGAAAAACGCACTACTTACCAATTATTTATTTCGAAGGACAAAGTTTTACTCATATATTTTTTAGTTGTGTAGGTTTAAATTATTTTTCAATTTGTGTACTGAGTCTTCATTTTGGATCACCTGTAGATAGAAACAATAAATCTTGAATTTATAAGCACGTCTTATAGTAGATATACTATTTTTTTATTGGTGCATTCACCTTTGATAATATACAGTAAATATTTAAAGACATCATCTGGACAATCCTGCGACATAATTTAGTAAATAACTGACAGTACATTAGGTATTGACGTAAATGTAAACATAACACTCCTATGCTCTTTGCACAACACAAACACACATTTACTTTAAAAATACAGAACCACGCATAATACATACTTGAATAAGGAATAAAATAACTGTTTTCCGACTCCGTTATGCAAAAAAATAACATATTCTTTTGCAGAATGATGAAGGAAATATTACTGTACCCTGATTTTCTACCTTTCTTATAAAAATAATTATAAGAAGGCATTCGGACAGGGATACGAAGTTTATAACAAAGAGTTTTGTATAAATTAAATTTCTTTGTAAAACTTAATATGACTTCTAAGATTAGAAGTACCTATGAAACAATAACTACGACAGAATTATATAAGATAGAGAGAGAGAGAAATATAGATATAAAAGTATCTATCCTGTTCAAAGCTATACTGAAATTACTAAGTACTTACCAGAATATTCGTGTATTCATTAATCAATGAATCACCTTCACTTAAAATGAAGTTTTTAAGGTTTTTTCAATGAATTGTATAATAGTCCAAGTACTAAGAATTCAGCCATGCTTTTAGTTTGTCTGAGTGCAAGCGTGAAAATCTGAAAATAAAAGACATATTTTAGACAAATTATTAACGAAATACATTGCAATTATTACATGTAATATATTAAAACAACAATTATGAGTTCCAGGAATTTCTTACTTTATAATATATCTGCTGACATTGGTTTGGTCATTATCATCATTGTATTTAATAAACGGTGCTGTAAATTGTAAAAAAATGGTACAGAATTGCTAGCACATGGCCATTAACGCATTTAAGGATCGCCTTATAATATCAACATCAGTTTCAAAAGAAGAGATTTCGAACTAATAAATTAATATTTAGTTACTTAATTATATTTATAATTACTCACCTGAATTTCAAAAGAAGAGATTTTTACGAGTAACCAATAAGTTAATACTAATTATATTTACAATTACTCACCTGAAAATGTAATCAAAACGCGTGTTCTTTTTTTTTAAATATAGCAACAGTTTACAAACACGAGTTAATTTCAATCTCCAATACAAATCTGAAAATAATTACGTATGGGTTCTGTACATAATTTTTTTTTTCTAATATATTGCAGACATCATTTGTGATTAACTATTTTATTTTACAAAGAACTTAAAATATTCTATGTGTCTGTTCATATTCGCTTTAAGATAAAACAAATTGGAGAAATCGCAATATCTAAGATACATTATTAAAAGTCGCAGAATTGCATTTCTTTTTTAAATAGTGGTCACCGCAAATAGGGCACTATATCACATATAACGTGGCCTATCTATTTTTGTTTGACGACATTATGCATCCGCCGTTTTAAGACATAAACTTGCAACTAATTTCATTAGCTACAGTGACAGCGCCCTACAAATCGGAACCAGAACACAGTAAGTGTTTGCACACTGGTTCTTGTGGCAGTACTTATATCTGGAAAAGTAGTGGTACTAATGGTGCCTATTTATAGAAAAAAATTCTTCCCGAAATGTTGTACCACTCAACATAAACCCTACTACACTTATGGAAGGTAATTGTGGCACATATTTCGATGAAACAGCATAGATATCGATTTTTTTATAAGCAAATAACTTACCCCATCTTAAACGAACTGGAAGCAACACCACGCTTTTTGACTCGAATTCGGATGTATTTATAATAATTTATAAAAACAAACTAAAAATAAACAAAAAACAAACTAAAATAAAAGTTTATATTAAATCAAAATTGCTTATTAGCCAAATATAGGCTAGATTGTAATATATTAGAGTGCATATCTTAAAGGAATTCTAGGGAAAAAAATGTATAACGTGCTAGTCCAATAAACCAGCGAAATAAAGGTTAGTTAGGCACGGTCTTTCAACGTTCGCGAATATAGCGTTTCTATCCAAATGCTGGTTGTAACTAAACTGCACGCGATTTTATACCCGTGAGGGGTGTCTGGGAAAGAAAGGGGTCCCATCCAAAGTCCAACGCGGCTAGGGGAGCTAAATAAAGACTGGAGATTCATTCACACAATCCAGTACGAATGCACGTCGTCCCAGTTACTTATTAGATTCATGTTGGAAATTTTAATAAAAATATTTACTAATTTTAAACAATTTTAACCAGATGTTTAACTAGGTGGTAGGACTTTACTGCAAAGTTCGTCTAGGTAGGTACCACCGCTTTGCCAGTTATTCTGCCGCCAAGCAGTAGTGCGCAAGCACTGCTGTGTTCCGGTTTGAAGGGCACTGTAGCTAGTGAAATTACTGGGCAAATGAGACTTTATGATCTGATCTCACAGTTTAGTAATCTTATTACTAGATTGTGCTGATGTCTCTGGATGACGTGCGCAGTGCAGTGTCACGAGAACCTCTATACTTTAGAGTTCCGAGTGACACTGCAGCTGGTATGGGCAGCCGTGTCGTTTAACATCAGGCGAACGGCTAGCTCGTCAGGTCATTCCTTAACATAAAAAAAAATATGTGGTTTTAAATTCAGTTCTATATTTTTTTTCTGCAAGTAATATGTTGTAATTATTGTTCGTCCAACCTCTCCTACCAACTTCCAACCTCCTGATTTTAATAAATATTTTTTTATACCATACAGCGTACTTCCCGGAGCGGTTAAATAAAGGTACATTAGAAGAGGATTTGATGATGAAACTATGATATATAAACTGGAAACATCTCAATTGACTAGAAAACCAATCTACGGTTGGTTCTTATAAGGTTGTTAAAACAATGACACAAAAAACCGGTCATAGCTGTCAATGTAATGACGAGGGAAAAGGCTTTAAAATCATACTACCTGTGCTGAAAAACTAATTTACTCACATTGCGATAATTTATTTTATATTTTATTTTATACTCTAGACAAGCCAACTGGATCGTTTAAACAAGTCTTGTCTCTTATGCAGCACAAACCGATGTGGCAGCTTACGTTATGCCTATAGGTATAACGTGTGTTGCCATCTGCTGGGCGATTGCGTAACTCGATAGAAACCGACAGAAACACAAATCTGGAAAAGCCGAGTTTTGGCGGGAAAACGTCACCGCATTGTATTTTCCAAAAAGTGTGTTATTTTCAGTATGAAATTGGTGTCATTTTATTCATTAAGTGCTTTTTCCAAAACCCCATAGAAGCTTCTGCTAAAGTTGCCACCACTTTACTAGCAGTATGACTTGACTAGGCTTGACTACATTATGACTTGACTTGATTATCTGGACTGTGACTTGACTTGACACATATATGTCTTAATGACTTGGTTAAAAAAAATTTAAAAATTATCAATTACTTGAAACTGACACAAATAAAAATAAACAGATCTGTATGAATTTGACAGTTTGAATACGCAGCTTATGTGCTAATTAATGTATGGAAATTTCTACTGTTGCATTACAAGTGATTGTAATGCAACAGTAGAAATTAAAAGTAAAATCTGTTAACGAGGATTTTTTTTCTTTATTTTGGAAAACAAACAGTACCACATTAAAATTATAGCTTATGAGTAATGTACAATGACAGTAAGTAATCAACGTGATACCAGCACCGTTTACCACAGAATGTCAAAATTATATTCAAATAGGTGTGTGATGCGATAGGTGGTAGTGCTACGCTAATAATTCTACAATTTTATTTTTGAATATACTAGGCCTCGTTGCCGCAATATCTGTTGTGTTAAATTTTTTATTATATTGTTGTACCAGACGGTAAAGCGGAGATCACTTACCAGCGTTAGTGCGGCAACGGAAGTTTGCGAACAATTGAGAAGGTTTACGGCAGTGAGTTCTAGTAGGTATTCTATAACATATTTTATTTACAAGAGGTATACAATCATATCTAATATAATTATTAAAATATAATTGTGAAATAAATAAATATACCTTGTGCTTATTCTGCAAAGTGATCTTCAGTTTCGTGATCACCTGCAGGATTATTCATATCATCACGATCGGTTACAATTAGAAATCCATCATTACAAATAAAATGATAAAAACAATCATAATGATAAAAAAGCCTATGTGTTAATCTATGCATATAAAATTCAAAGACTGACTTTCAACGCACAGCCCAAACCGCTGGTCTATCTAAATTCCAAATTTCATCTAAATCCGACTAACCGTGTGAGCGTAATAGAGAAACAAAAATCTATACATCCATACATACCAACTTTCGCGTTTATAATATTAGTAGGATACTTTACACGTCGTATTTCTTCGCAAGAAAATAGTTGGCAGTGCGAGGACGTAATCGTTAATTGTTAATTAACACTAACTAATTCTTAGAAATCTACAGAATCCAGGTATTGGCAACTCACTGAGTCTTGATTATTTAATCTGTAAGAGAATTAAGATTCCGAAACTGGCAGCATTTTCATTTGGTTATTTATTCTACGAGTATAGTGACAGATTGTCTAATAGTAGATTGTTATACAAAGGGCTACAATTACACTTTATAGAGGCAATTTGACTCCCAAGCTGTAACGAGGTAATAAATAGAAACCGAGTTATAACGGGTTTTTAGCGCCATGTTACAGTCTACTTTTCACAATTGCACTATGATCTTGAATTTTGATTTGATTTCGATTGCAAGTAAATAATAAATATAGTACAATATTGAATACCTAGTTTGTTTTATCAAAATATTAAGTCTTTACCTATGAAATTGCCGTTTTGTTTGAAAAAAGTTAAAGTATTTTTTTTTCGAACTTATTTATTTCTTTTATTCAAAGTAATCACCCCTGCAATCAATGCATCTTTGCCAACGCTGTGGCAGTTTATGGATGCCCTTCTTGAAAAAATCAGCAGGACGGGAGACAACAAACTCTTCAAAGGCGTTTTGTACTGCCTCTCGGAAATTGAATTTTTTTCCCGCTAAAATTTGTCCAAATTTTGGAAAAAGTAATAGTCGGTAGGCGCAAGATCTGGTGAGTATGGCGGATGAGGGAGAGCTTCCAAACCTAACTCATGCAGCTTAGAGACGGTCTGTTGTGCAGTATGGGGTCGCGCGTTGTCGTGAAGTAGCAGTGGAGACGACCGATTGACCAAAGCTGGTTGCAGACGTGCGAGTTTCGCCATCATTGCGGTCAGTTCTTCAATGTACACATCTGCAGTAATGCTCTCGCCGTTTTGTAAAAAGCTATGATGAATCACACCAGCACTAGACCACCAAACTGTGACCATCACCTTTCTAGGGGTCATTTTTCGTTTTGCACATTGCTTTGGTACCGAACCAGGATCTAACCAACTTGCTGAGCGCTTTCGATTGTCAAAAAGAATCCATTTTTCGTCGCACGTAACAATTCGTTTCAAAATTCCTTCATTTCTGTGCCTGTTAAGCAGCGCAAGGCAAGTCTCGACGCGTACGTTGCGCTGGCGATCGTTAAGTTCGTGGGGCACCCATCTATCAAGCTTTTTTATCTTGCCAATCTGTCGCAAATGGACCAATATTGTTTTGATGCTAACATCAAAAGCTGCTGCCAGCTCAGCTGTAGATTGAGATTCATCAGCTTCCACAATCGCCTTTAATTAATCATTGTTGACCAAAGTTTTCGGACGACCACGAGGTTCATTTTTCAAGTCAAAATTCCCAGAACGGAACCGAGCAAACCAATAACGGGTTGTACGTTCGTTTGTACAGTTCTCTCCGTAAACGTCGTTGATGTTACGTGTCGTTTGTGCCGCGTTGGTGCCACGACGGAACTCATATTCCATAATTACACGAAATTTCAAAGTATCCCTTATGAGGAAAAATGTTGAAATGTAATGAAAATACAACGCTAATCAATAAACAAAAGACTTATATTGTAAATAGAATGTCATATTTTTAAAACAAAATTAATTTGAATTTAGAATTCATAGCCAATCAAAACTTTTTTTTGTTTGAAAAAGTATGTACTGCAATACGGCAATTTCATAGGTAAAGACCTATTATAAATGCACTTTATTATGTCTTGTCCTTTTGTAACATTAAATATGTGCTCCAAAGGCTGTGATATTTTTGAAATCTTTATCAAATACGTAAGAATTTATACTTCTTCGTTTTTCTGTTCTCCACTTCATAAGCCTTTCGTGAGTATTTAAATAAACTTTAGGACTTTGATAGCAAGAGCTTAAAAATTATTTCTTTTTCTTTCTTAATTTCTATTCTCCATTCTCACCATGACTTTTTCACTGTTGTAAAATAAATTAGGTCACCAATTCTATTTGTAATTAAAATAAAGTTCTAAAGAATTCGTGCAAATGCGCGCAAATGTGATTAGGTAGGATCAGGACCTAGACAAGCATCTTAGGACCCTGGACGGAGTCAACACTTGACAACGTTCTAAAGAGCTAAAGTAGTTGACACAAACAATTGGCTAATATAATATAAATGTATTCGCATTTGCCACTGTCATGTAATCCGAATAGATCGAATTGCGTCACAAAATCGGGATTTAGAATTGATTCTCTCTATTCCGACACATTCTGATGAAACTAGTAATTTGCATGCGAATTAATCACTGATTAGTGGTCGAGCTTCGCTGATACGCTGAACTGAACGTAATTAATTTACGACACAATTTGCCGTATTTGGTTATTTTGGACCAATTACCTGGCATGGGATCGTCAGAACTATTTAAAAATTGTGCTATCCATAAAGATAAAAAAGCTATATTTAATGGAAAATGACATTAGTTATCAATCTAATAATGTGTACAAATCTTCCAATATATTTAGGTACAAACAATTTCAATTCGATAGAATAAATCAACAGTCATGTTAAAATAATTACTGCTAAAGTGAAATTGTATCACAACTTATCTTTATCTGCCGAACGTAATATTTGTTCCATCCATTAAGTACAGGTAGAAGATATCTACTACAGTACATAAGTGGCTTTGGGACTCAGTGACACAAATATCGTACCTGAACTAGCTAAGATGTCACGCTGTATCTACCGCAACACAAACCTAAAATTAACTAAGTTCTAACTAACCACGACTGACTTGCTTATGTTGTCAATTATTGAGCAAATGTTTAGTTAGGCTTTAGTTTCAAAGTCTAATACTGACACATTACAAGTGATCCTGCCTTCCTCATGTAGGCAAGTAATCAGCTCTGGACGCAGCATTGTAAAGCTGCCTTAATACTGACTTGTAGTCTTAGGTCAAAGAACAATCGGGACCAACGTCTTATCGTACCCTCTAAGATGCGGTAGCGCTCTAGTGTAGGTATATACCACTTTTTGTAGTAGTCAGGATCACACATTCAAGTAGTAACCGCAGCAAACGTTGCGCATCGGTTACAAACGGCTATGTCGACCTTCGCTATGAAAAGGTGATAAATAAATATAATTATAAACATAGGTAACATGTACCTTCCATAGATCCCTACATATAATAAATGTGTAATTATTAACTATAAACATAACTAATCTAACTTAAGCTATAACAAAAAGAAAGTCTTTATTTTAAATGATGACTAGATTTATGCATAAACTGTGATTTTTCAGGTCAGAATATTAGACGGATGATGATGTCGCGACTCCATTACTCTGATGAACAGTGCACTGCTCTCCACATGTCCAATTTCCATCAAAGTAACTCAATTATGAGAAAGTTCCGGCATTATGCTAAGGTCAAGCTGAGGCTCTATGGATTACAACATGTTCTTTCAAGGGTCTCATACCGACAAGTTTAGTTCAAGATTACTGGCCTCAAAAATTGAGCATTGCCATTCAACGTGGCAATGCTGCCAGCATATTCGGCACGTTACCTACTGGTAGTGGCTTGTTAGATTAAGTTTTCTTTTTATAGTTTTCTGTCTTTTACTTATTATTGAACCCTAATTGTTAATAAAAATATTTTTAATGTTAGTGTACATTTTACACATCTAGCCCTAAACTAAGCAATGATTGTACTATGGAAATCAGATAACTGATACAATACTTAGATACTTTTTGTTTTTAATTATACACATAGGATACGATATAACACCCAGACACAGAACAAACGTCGATGTTCATCACACAAATGTTTGTCCTGGGTGGGAATTGAACCCACAACCTACAGCTCAGAAGGCAGAGCTAGCAACTGAGCTATCGGATCAGCCAATTTGAAGCGCAATAGAAACAAAGATTGATAAAGCACAGAAGAATAAAGGCATTTTTTTTCACATAAAACCCTGAAAGCTGTTTGTGAATAGCCATTTATTTTAGCAATGAACGCAAATTATTTGGATAGCTGCTGATATTGCCGATCGATACCGATATTGACGGCCACACCAAGATAGAAATTTACTAAATTAAAGCACAATAACTTATGTCTAGGTATCCTTGGAAAACTAAATGGATGATGTTAAATGATACTGCGAGTACTGGACACTATGTAGCTAGGGGCAACCAAGATGTGCAAACAAAAGGGCCGTTACTAACTACATGTTCTCATGTCAAGCTATTAAGATACAAATATAATACCCGTGCTGGCTGCTAGTTACCAATAAATTTTGATGCTGTTATTTAATACGTCGAGTGTACTTCTCGTTTGGTTCCATTCACAGTGTGTGATAGAATACGAGATGATAACTAGATATAACCTTAAATAATACTTCCCGAATTGGATAAAGGATGGCTATTTATATTTAGACATATTAGTGATCATTTGCTTTGATTATGGAAATTGAAAACCTAATGGAACTTGAGCTCAGCATGTATCGCTATTATGGTATTGTCACAAATTACTTGCTAGCGATAGCTGTCAACATACACTTGTGAGTTGATCAACCCGTTGAAGATACTTTGCTCTTCAACAACGATTGACCAGAGACACCTAGGGGGTGATCACGGGTTTCCATTGTAACGATGCACATAAACTGCGAATTGCGAATTAAAACTGTCAAATCCGTACGAATTCGACTGGCCCGATAGCTCAGTTGGTAGTATCCCTGCCTTCTGAACTGCAGGTCGTGGGTTCGATTCCCACCCAGGACAAACATTTGTGTGATGAACATTGATGTTTGTTCTGTGTCTGGGTGTTTATATTGTATTCTATGTATGTATTTACAAAAAAAAGTATCTAAGTATTGTATCAGTTATCTGGTTCCCATAGTACAAGCTTTGCTTAGTTTGGGGCTAGATGGCGCTGTGTGAAATGTCCACACATATTAATTTATTATTTATTTAATTTGTGTATCTATCGGTTGCAATCAAGTTACGTGATCACCTAGCAGCTGTTAAGATACTTGATAGTTATGGTTTATGCCATGAACTTTTGATCCTCTTCAAATTAAGGTGACTTAAGTTTATATATACCCGTTTGTAAAATATTGTATTTTCAATTTATTTATTAGTTATTCAGTTCTGTAATGTATATGTATACGTGCGTGTAATCGTCATGGCCCGAGCGAGTGAAGCGAGTGAAGTCTCTGTTTGCTTTATTTACTTTCTTATCTGTCCGGATGTTGGTACTCGCGAACGTTGAGCAGATCGGCTGATAACCCTAAGGCAGCGGTGTCAATTCCCGCGGCAGGACAAGTATTTGTGCACAGAAAAAAAGCACAAATACTTGTTCTGTGTCTGAGTGTTGTGGGACCATGGTCCTCGTAGTTCCTAGGTCCCTAGACACAGGAAATTCTAGTTAGGGTCCAAGATATATGTATGTGATCGTTGGATGTTATTATTATTATTTTTCCTAAAAGGGAGAGAAGTTTACCATTTAGTCGCCGATTTTGATGATATTTGATAAACACATTCAGTACCAACTCAGTTCCAAACGACTATTTAAAATATGAGCTAAATCGGTCAAGAAGTTGTCAAGATTATTAAGGTCTGAGTACGAGAATACAATTGTTTCAAATAGTTTGTGGTCGCAAGGTCTATTTTCGCATAACTACTAGTAGTTACAAAAGTATCAAGATTATCTGCTTCAGTATGATTTATCCTCACCTCTCCCTTCACTGCGGCCACTGCACCTGTCCAATCGCCATAACGTCATTATATCAAAAACGCTCGAACAAAGAATACTAACAAGCAAAAATGGCATTGAGCAAGCTTTGAACTGGACATAGACAGGCGTAATTTTCAAGCTGCGCAAATTCGCTTACGTAAATTGCTTACTTAATGACGTCACAGAATTAGGTTAAGTTTAAATAGCAGTCGTGACGTATGTAAATACTTTTAAAAGGTGGGTCATTAAAGTGTTCGTATATAATAATAATAATAATATGTGTGGACATCTCACACAACGCCATCTAGCCCCAAATTAAGCAAAGCTTGTATTATAGGAACCAGATAACTGATACAATTACTTAGATACTTTTTGTTTGTAAATACATACATAGAATACAATATAACACCCAGACACAGAACAAACATCTATGTTCATCACACAAATGTTTGTCCTGGGTGGGAATCGAACCCACAACCCACAGTTCAGAAGGCAGGGTTACTACCAACTGAGCTATCGGGTCAGTAAAAAATAATTATTATAATGATAGTTTATTTCTTAAAGCAACATCAATTATAATAAAAATACTGACCAAGAATATCTAATAAGCTGATCGTTTATGGAATACCTTACCCACTAAAATTAAACCTTTGCTAAATAATGTCAAAGATTAATTAATAAACCATTACCTTTTGCGCTAAATATCAGATATTATTATCTACATAACAACTTTTATTCCTATAATTATAATGTTTGTATATTTTATTTATTTTTATTAATAAAATGTATGTAGTTTACCTATTGTAGATAATTATGTATTATGTTTATGTAGGTTTCTTTATGATATGTTATTTACTGTATATTTATATATGTATATTATGTACGTATATGCACAGTGTTTTGTTGTTTTTTTTTAATATGAAAACCACCGTTCCTACATTACTGCGTTATTCTTTTCCATGCAAGGCCGCCCGTTCTGAGCGAAAAGACCGCCCATTTTTGGGCTTTGGTTAATTTAATCACTTATTTAAATTACTTAAGTTGCGGTGTTTCTTTAAAGAGTTTATCTATGATAGATAGATATCTATCTATTTAATAGTAATACAATATACCATTTTATTCAAACTTGTGATATTGTTATTTTAGGAAACAAAGTTCCATTTATTTAGCGTTTAATAATACCTATAAGTCAGCTGTTCTTCGTGGTAACTGGGTCGGATGCGGGCAGTTTTGGGTTGCTCGGGTTCCTACCAGGAGTCATTTATTCTTCAGACTACTCTGAAACTGAGCGACCATACACAACTGTGCAGCAAAATGTTAGGACTTTTAGTTTATTTACTTCTAGATAAAAGTTAAGTAAAGCTGATACTACAGTAGATTTAGCAGGACAAAAATTCCACGCTGCCTCCGAATATATTGGCGTTTGTGTAAACTTTGTTGAAAGCGTTAGATATAGCGAATGAATATACATCAAATATTTGGTACTACTAAATGCGAAATTGTATAAAACCTATCAAACATCAAACTAATTATTTAAGCTGAACTCTGTGCATAACCGTAATTATTAGGAACAGAGTAATAAGCTGAGCAGAATAAATAATTTCGATCCATTGTTTGCATACAGCAAAGCATATAATTATACAATTCATCAATTATGAATATGACGGTGGCAACGCCGAGTTGTAAACTCTATGCGCAGCGGGTAGTACCGTAATTTACCCTGTCGTAGCATTTAAATTGATTACAGTGGCAACACCGGTAGCTGTCATCGCTCCCCCACCCATTGGCTATAAAAACGGAGCGCTCGGTGTACTACAGATCATTCTTGCGCTGGACACGGCCCGGTGCGCATACTAAAGGCCTATAGTTATATAGGTTGCAACCTACGCACAACCCGTTCCTCCTATAAATACATTTCTATTTAGGGCTTCTTTTAAATATTTACGCTGGCATAAAATTAAATGGATTGAACAAAAAAAAGTTCATTGACAAATGCATTATATGCACGTGTCATTTATTTATAGTTCATTTGTATACATGATGTATGCTGACATGTTAATGTATATGTATATTTTCCAGGTTGAATAATAATAAACTTAATCCGATCAACGGAATATTGCTAAGTTAGAATCTTGAGCGTAGCGAGAGATTGAAAAGCAAAATATATCGAAAATTATAGAGATGATTTACCGTAAAACCACCACAAAGCATCATAATTGGACCTTTTAAAATACATCTCATCATGCGTGTTAGTACTTACAAAGTAGTAATTACGCAGTGTGTTATACTGCTAGTAAATAATACGCAAAAATTAAGGAATCAGCCCAAAGAAGACCTAAAAAATGACAGAAATAATCTTATATCTGAATCTGGCTGTTCCCAATTTCCTTTACATTATTATTACTCCAAACATGGTTGCGAATTCAATATTATTTCGTACTCATATTTCAACGTCTGAATAATTATTTTGCTTCTGTTATTTAATAAAGCTCTCATTGTAAGTTTTAACTGAAAAGCTGTATTGCAGATAAACTTCGTTGACTGGATGCAAATAAAAGCTTATTTCTGCTAGCAGCCCTGCTCCGTCTTGAATGCAGTATTTCTAAGCAAACTTCTTTTCAACTTGATATAAGCTTGAGTAAAATTCCGAGAGGTAATATAAAAGTTTTCTGGCTTAAACACTGTTAGCATCCACTCGATCTATTGATAGCTATCTTTAAGGATCTATGTTACCAGGATACTCTATCTAGTAATACAATAATAATAATAGAGAAAAGATTTGATCGTTTTTTTTTGCATTAAATAGGCTCTGAAACTGAACCGATTTGAAAAATTCTTTCACCATTAAAATCCTACGTTATTCTGGATGAACATAGGAGATAGAAAAAAAATATGTATGGGTAGATAACCCATGTGAAGCAAGGGCGAACCGCGTCGTACATAAAAAGAGAATTAAAGTTTTTTTTTCTATCTTGTTACATTAGGATTAATATTAAATATTTTTGTTGAACATTTGTAATGTTATTTTTGAGGGCCATATTAGACAGGTTCTTCATGAGTAAAAACAGTTATTTAATATCTTTAAAAATGTCACGATGTGTCAGCGAGACAGAGGATCCATGTAATACAGCCTTATAATAGCTTGTAGAGAATTACATTTGTCTTTTAAAACATCAACCAGTGTACTCCAAATACTCCAATGGGTTTTGCTACGAGCTACGAAGCTACGCCTTGCTACGATCATGCTACGGGTTATACACATTCTGGTGATTCCGAAGGTTTATATTAGATTTTTTAGTCTAGACAGAGAACATAATTAGAAAAATTCAACAGTTCTGATTAAGTAAAGAATTTTACTTGTAATTTTAGTTTGAAAGCTACAGTGAGTATCATTCATTTTAGGAATGAATAACGGCTAAACTCGCGTTAATTACGTTATTTTAATTATGTAACGCGGGCTTAACCTAGATGGCGATACTTGTGTTCGAACGTGCTTGGTAAGAGCAATAGTTGCCTAGCAACCACTCGAACAGACCTCCGCCCGCGCCCCGCCAATGACAGTGGCAAAGATCGTCCGCCTCCGATCGTTTGGCGCTCGCGCATTATATTGGTTTTTAACGTTTTCTATATTAACTGTTTGATGTTCCTTGTGTACCTTTTATTTTTTTATAATTTTTATCTTATGACACGTGATTCGAACTTATCCACCAGGACTCCTGAGAAGTGATAAACTTATATTATTGAATTAAAACTTCTTCACACGCGCTTGACTTGAGGAGTAAGCTGGTGAATGCGTAACGAGGCGAACGGAAATTGAAAGTTCTCGTTTAAAGTAGATCTTCACTGTCAACAAAACAAAGTCAAAAATTATTTCAAATTTGTATTATTATGTTGGTATGTCCGGTAAAATGACTGAGTTTCGCGGCCGATAAATGGAGATAAAGAAATTTTACTTCAGTGGTGTGGTCTAAAGCACTCAATTTTTTTTAAATAAAGCATTTTCGTCATTATTTTTGTTTTGACAATTAAATATACAAATATTTTTTTTATGATGCTGACATTTAGGCATTGTGGAAACATTACTTATAATTATAGTACTTGCCATCTGTCGGGGTGGTCTGCTGGCTGGAGTTAGTGCGAGGCCGTTCTTCGCCCGCTGCGATGTGCTTGGCCGTCCGTCGGATCACGGGACGCAGCTCACGGTCTCTGACATAGTCCCTGTCCCGGTCCCTATCACGATCCCGATCGCGGTCAGCATCACTTCCTTCCTCTTCTTCGTAGCTGTACTCCATCTCTATAAAAAAAGGAGGTGATCATCCAGTGAAATAAAGCAAACATAATAAATTATATATCGCTCAGCGTTGAACTTAATTAATACATTTCATTAGCTGGAAGGTATCCACGCTGTTATATACATCTTGATGATTCTAGTATTTGAGACCAAAATTCCCAGTTGGGAGTTCTCAAAGTTCCCAGTTGAGAGTTGGGTTAGTTGGGAGTAAATTAAAAGTTAAAACAAAAAATAAAGCTGTGTACGATGAATACATTGTATTTGTTAAAACCAACTAGTTTCAATCTCAATCAAAGTGACCAAACAACGAGCAAAGTGAATCTACAGTGTATTTCGCGTGCATTTTATTTTATTCGCAGTGAAATATCAAATTGGATTGTGACTCGCAGTTGCAAAAGCAAGGAATATTGTAAATGCTTGGAGCCTTGAAAAGATGAAATAGATTTTCCGATTGATACCGGGACAAGAGCGTCAGGTCAGCGTAATTTCTATTGTAGTAGTTTGTGCTGTACATTTTTTTTTAAATTTTTGTCTAGCAAGATTTAAATTATACTGTATCGAGTTTATTTTTTAATAAGAGTGTTATTTGCATTTCTGTTATCAACCAGTGATTACAGCAGCGTTAACATATTTAATACACATAATGTTTCTCTGATTTATAAAAAAAAAATAAGGATGAGAAGTAAGAAAATAAATGTCGCTACGATATCGTAGAATATATTAGACATAGACCCTACCGATAATTTCTTAAGAATCCTACTTCCTGTTCTACTTTTATTTTTCTTTTATTCTACTTCATATTTTCTTTTATTCTACTTCTATTCGAATTTATGTCATACTATCCTATCCTAATTGCTATCCTACGCCCTAGCTTACTTCCTATGCTAGTTTACATCCTATTTTCTATCCTACGTTCTATCCTACTTCTTATTTCACTTTCTATCCTACTTCCTAGCCTACTTCTTACCATATTAAACAATCCCATACATTTTTCAAGTTTGAAGTAAGAAAGAACGCATAAAGAGTATAAAACATTTATAAAGTTTTCTTATTTTCACTACCCGACTTTAACTATTTCTTACTTCTTGTTTACATTTTATGTTATATTATGTGAAAGTTTGTATGTATTTATTTCCATTATTCAGCTCTGAGACGGCTGCTATAAAATAAATGGATAATCACTGAATATTACAAGCTCTATTTGTATTGTGTTTCTGTGGAAAAAGAGATAAACCGCTTGCTTGTTTTTCCAGGCATGCTCTGAAAATACGTTTTATTTGAATTGTATCGAGATAATTATTTCAATATACCAATATACTATACCAACACTACTGCTTGCACTAAATAGATTTACTTGACCTGCGTGTTCAGGCCCGCTGTGCACGGAGGCGTAGCTTCATAGACGCTCCAAAATACGCCGTGCATCTTGTGCAGCCCAGCATACTGAACTCTGTCCACGAGGCGCTTTGCACCCGTAAGTACCCAATCACTTATGACAATTCCACCCAACGACGAAGACCTTATTTTGGCTTATTACATTCGTCGCCGAAGAAATCGATTATATTGAGCGCATCTGGAAATACGAGTATATAGAACATAATATCGACTATAGATTGTTCGTGGTGGCAGTTTTCAGTTATTTCTTTTCTAGCTTATTAAAGCTAGATTATTGTTACATAGACACGGATATTTTTCCACTATATGAACAAATTATACTAGGTGGTAGGACTTTACTGCACAGTTCGTCTAGGTAAGTACCACCGCTTTGCCAGTTATTGTGCCGCCAAGCAGTAGTGCGCAAGCACTGCTATGTTCCGGTTTGAAGGGCACTGTAGCTAGTGAAATTACTGGGCAAATGAGACTTTATGATCTGTTCTCACAGTTTAGTAATCTTATTACTAGATTGTGCTGATGTCTCAGGATGACGTGCGCAGTGCAGTGTCACGCGAAACTCTATACTTTAGAGTTCCGAGTAACACTGCAGCTGATATGGCCAGCCGTGTCGTTTAACATCAGGCGAACGGCTAGCTCGTCACGTCATTCCTTAACATAAAAAGAAGTGCTTTTCCCGCTGTTTTTACAGACAAAATTACACTTGCTACCATTTGGTGTACGCTGCGGTGTATAATATGACGACGTGACGTCACGACTTTAGCGCCGTGAGCACGACGTTGCCGCTTCATCGACATAGTTTCAGAGTTTCGTATTAAGCTGCAAGCAGGCGTACACCAAGCGTCAATGAAGCTACGCGACCGTGGACAGTACGCCTAAATTTGCAGGCTAGCTTGCAAGATTCAATTTGAGTAATCTATTGTATTGTAGTGGCTATCTGGTGGACTAATTGGGCAGATAAATACATACCTACGTTTACTATGCTTACATCGTTCGGTTTGTAATTTTTGTGAACGGTAAAATTTTTTTTTTTCTATGTTATTGAATGATGTGACGAGCTAGTCGTTCACCTGATGTTAAGCGCCACGGCCGCCCATAACAGAACAGTGTCACTCGGAACCCTAAAACATAGAGTTTCAAGCGACACTGCACTGCGCACATCATCCCGAGACATCAGCACAGTCTGGTAATAAGATTACTCGACTGTGAGATCAGATCATAAAGTCTCAATTGCCCAGTAATTTCACTAGCTACAGTGCCCTTCAAACCGGAACACAGTAGTGCTTGCACACTACTGCTTGGCGGCAGAATAACTGGCAAAGCGGTGGTACCTACCTAAAATGTGCATGCGTTTGACAACAACTCACCTTATGGTAAGTAACGAAGTTGTCTAAGGTGGAGCACGCTTGCTCATGAGATGCCCATTCACTCTTGGCTTAAAAAGACCCTGGAGGAAACACTGTTGTTGTAAGAGCATTCCATTCCTTGGCCGTTCGGACTATAAATGATCCAGCAAAATACTTAGAAAAATAACTTATCTGCGGCAATGTTGAAATTTATGTCGGTATATAGGTACTTCATATCATTATATATTATATAATTGTAATATTATAAAGGTGAAAGTTTGTATGTGTGTATGTGTGTTTGTGTGTATGTTTGTTACTCCTTCACGCTTAAACGGCTGAACGGATTTGGATGAAATTTGGTACCAAGATAGCTTATACACTCGATTAACATATAGGCTACATTTTATCCCGGAAAAGTGAAATTTTTCCGTGGGATGAGCAAATAATTAAAATACTTTTTATCCGCGGGTGAAACCGCGGGGCGCAACTAGTATCATTATATGATGTTAGTCTATGACTATCTTGATATCGCGTGCTTCAAAGGCATAACTTGATATAATTCGCTGGGATTAAGAACAAGGCAAACAACCCCTAGCCCTAGTGAGGCCACGTGACCTGATTGATAAACGGTTTTGCTACCAGCTCTAAGACTACGTGGCTAGATTAAAACCAGTACTGTTACACATTAGTGTATACAATTTTCACCATTTCAATACGCAGCAGCGAATAGTTACTATAGAAAATTTTAAAACAAAAAATAAATTTCTTCTTTTGCATTGTTATCAGTATAATACAAAACCCTGATGTAAACGCATACAGAATATAATAAATAATATTAACTGTTATTAAAAACTAGCCCCGCGGTTTTACCCGAGGATAAAAAATAACCTATGTGTTAGTCCACTATATAAGCTACCTATATTCCAAAAAAACTACATAACTAAAAAAAGCGGAAGAATTCCATGAATTTTCAACCAAATCGGTTCAGCCGCTCTTGAGTTATAATTAGTGTAACTAACACGACTTTTTTATAAATAAGTGTAAGATTAATTAGTTAGAGAGGTACGTCTATTTGTAGTGCGATGAGTATTATATGTTACTAGCTGCGCCCCGCGGTTGCACCCGCATGGGAAAATACATTCATATATATATATATATACATATATATAGATTATTATCAAACGTACTTTAACAAAAACAAAAAATGGCAAACGTTGCAGTATAACTCTATCCAACGACCAATAAGTGTGTAATGCGTTGACAGTAACTTTCTAAAAAATAGAGTAAGCAAATGAGTTATCTATGATAGCAAATGCAATTAAATAAATAGAGGATAATGTACTGCTCTGTTTGGCCAGTGCATAGATAAGATCTCATATTTAGCCATTTCACTACTGACTGACTCTTGATATTCGCTTTTAACAGCATCAAGATAACTTAACCGCCATAGCTATACATAACTTAATATCGCTACAAGCTTCAAATAATATTACAAATTCGATTTTCGTGTGACTGTTAATGGGATTCTTGAGTATGCCTGAGACATCAAACACATTCTAGGAACACCTGAGTATTAATGGCCTAACATATTGAGCCACGTAAGTATGCCAATGTACCTAAGTGTGTTAAATCAAAATCATTGTCAGTAACCAGTGAATATGCTTGCAATAAACGATACCGTAGTATTCGAAGAGGAAAACTGTAACCGTGTTACCACAAATACATAAACAAGGCTTAGACAAACGTCAAACTTGTGTTTAACTATACAAAAAAGTTGTTTAACACTTGTTTAAGGCTTGTTTAAATCTTTTGTGGTTACACCATAAATGTTTTGTCGTAGTCGCAGAATGACATGTGCCACAATCTACGCGGCCACTATTAGGTACCGATGCTCTACTGATTAAAAATGAAAACACATTTGCTACTTAAAAAAAGGTTCTCAACTCGACTGATTTTTTATGTTTGTTATTTCAGAACTTTCTACTGATTGAACCGATTTTAATTAAACCTTTTTTATTTGGAAGCTTGGTGCTTCCCGTGTAGTCCCGTGTAGGAGTTTTGGCGGGAAAACGAAAAAGATTGTGTCGCCGCATTGTATTATTTTCCAAAACTTGTGTTATTTTCAGTGTTAGTGCATAAAATTGGTGGCATTTTATTCGTTAAGTGCTGGATTACAGGCATAAGTGTGGGAAAGTGATATAACGATGGTGAATCGTTTATTTTCGTGTTGTTTCCAAAACTCCTTAGAAGCTTCTGGTAAAGTTGCCACCGCTTTACTGGGAGTATGAATTGACTAGACTAGACTATGACTTATATATATTTTACTTAACTCGAGAAATTATCAATTACTTGACACTGGCGAAATACACAAAAGTGGGAAACCATACCAAAACAAAAAATAAAAATAGTCCCGTGTAAATTTGGTCACGATCTGACAAATATTTTTAGAATTATCTTTAATAATACGTATTTCAATTTTGACTACATTGATGATGAGAACATTGGGGTTGAACTCGGTTAGAACCTTTTATTTACAGGAATTAAGTTGCATTATAAGTCAAACTACTCATTTCTCATTCACAGGAAGATACTGCTGAGTCACATAGACTGAGATAAGTAAATCAATAAAACAAAGTAGATCAATGGATGCAATCTCTAAGGTTCGTATTACAGAACGATGCTCAGTCATCGATCGGTGCTCAAGCAGAGATTTCATTCATTAGTTGATCACTTTATGAATGAAATTTCTGCTTGAGCACCGATCGATGACTCAGCATTGTTCTGTTAAACGGACCTAAGGGCAGCTCTAAGTCAAGTTCGCGTTTACTACGACTGACTCTTTGAGCTATAGTGTGCTCAATAAGGCTCTTCTATTTATAAACCTAGTAATAGTTTGCTTTTAAGCGTCGCGTCACAACTGTATCCATCAGACCGACTTTCATACGTCTAGCTTCCTCGGGGTTGAATGGAGAATCGATCGGCTTTGCTGTGATTACGAATGACGACGCTTTGCACAGAACAGCGGCTTAGAAATCCACAGTATGGATCACTAGACCCCAAATGAACATTCACGATGAAGGGGTAACGAGCATTGGCTGCGATAGGTAAAAAAGTAGCAAAATGATAGGAAATTGATCTTTATAATTGTGCTGTGCGCACTATTGCTGTCCGTAGCTTTCGTAGCGTTTTAGTGAGACATCAACTTGTTGCACAGCTCGTGGTTTTAAAATATTTTCATCACTGCTTGACGTAACCAAGAGGGGTGTTTTTATGTAAAGAACTTAATTTTTAATATCTATATATATATATATATATAGATATTAAAAATTAAGTTCTTTACTTAATGAAATGTAATGTGTAAATGCCGTTAGTCGAATCAAAATCAGTGTTTCCTTCAAGGTATAACCTAGGTCTTTTTAAGTCAAGAGTGAATAGGCATCTCATGGGCAAGCATGCTCCACCTTAGACAACCTCGTCACTTACCATCAGGTGAGTTGTTGTCAAACGCATGCCCATTTTTCAATAAAAAAAAAGAATAATTGCATCAAGAGCAGAACTATCTATGAACTTGGCTCTCCTGACATCAAGCGAAAGACGTTTTGATTAATGTATGCGATCGTATATTCTGAATAACGCACGTATCGTCTGGTTAACTGTACTATTGCCAAGTGGTTATATACTCTTTGTTATTACATTAAGTGGTTGCCTCTAGTAAAAAGTAACTCCGAAACTAATAGATAATCTTGAAGAATTTCATTGAAATTAATAATATCTCTGTTAGAAAATGGATTGCAAAAGTGTTATTACACCACGCGTATAGATTTTTAAAACAAACAAAAACAATCCAGCCTCGTTGCGCTGTTGGTGTGGCCTTCCACAACCCTACGTGGTCACCAGCATGTTTGTATAAAAAAAATGTACTCCAGAGTGTGAAATCAAAATAAACGATATAAGCAATCCATGCTTGGCCTGTCAGTAATAGAAAATATCGTGAGGAAACCACTGGTAAGACATTATGTTATTATTACTCGTGGGCTAGCGAATTCATCGCCAAGCATCCGACCGGCTCCCCCCTATCGGATTGGCGTTATACCACTGTTGTAATAGATATAGGTCCTCTATATATTATGGTGCCATACTGGCAGTGTTGTAAATTATATAAGGAAGCATTTCGGTGGTGTGACCGGGCAACACTCAAGATTGCATCATCTTATACGTATTACGCAGGCTGATTTAGTAAAAGTTATTAAATTAAATTAAAAATGTTTTTATTACAAAGACTACTAAAATAACCACTTAGATTTTTCTGACTGAGTCGGAAATCGTCTTCCGAGGTAATGCCGTCAGTAAGTGTTAAGTAGTTCCAAGACAAACTTTTAAATAAACTATTATAATTATAGATTTGAATTTTTTATTGAAGTTTTTCCATTTAGGTCTGTATTACAGAACGATGATCAGTCATCAATCGGTGCTCAAGCAGAGATTTCATTCACTAAGGTCCGTATTACAGAACGATGCTCAGTCATGGATCGGTGCTCAAGCAGAGATTTCATTCACTAATTGATCACTTTATGAATGAAATCTCTGCTTGAGCGCCGATCGATGACTGAGCATCGTTCTGTAATACGGACCTAATTGATCACTTTATGAGTGAAATCGCTGCTTGAGCACCGATCGATGACCGAGCATCGTTCTGTAATACGGACCTTAGATTCTTTTATTAATCCTTTAAACAACGAGTTTTAAGCCTTTTTATTGTTTCAACGAATCACTTCTAAAATGTGCTCAAAGTTTGACGATTTATTTAACTAAAGGTAAGGTAAAGGGAAAAAAATAAGGTGAGTGGTTAATTATGCCTTAAAGTGTTACGGTTAGTTACATTTTTTTTTGTTCCTTATTATAATGATACAGGCCGGGCCTTGTTCCTTTCTAATAATATACATAAGTATAATAATATCCCTACTAATATTATAAACGCGAAAGTTGGTATGTTTGGATGGTATAGATGTTTGACACTCTTTTACGCAAAAAATACTGAATGGATTTTTTAAAACTTGGAATGCCGATAGCTTATACGCTTGATTAGCACATAGGATACTTTTATCTGCTGGCGAAACCGAGGGGCGCAACTAGTATATAATAAAAAAGTATTTGTGTATTTATTATTTATTCAACTCAAATAATTGTGACAAAGAAAATAATATAATATAATTTAATTTATCGTATAAAAACTGTGTACATTTAAATAAAATAAAAATGATAATAAAAATTGTCTCAAACAGTATCGTCCATTCCGGACGTAAAATAAAAATGGACAAAAAGCACTTACAGTAACTAAATGAGTATATAAACAAGTATATATAAACAATATTGAAATTCTATAGAGAGCTTAAAAATCTCTAGGAATAAAATTTACGTATTTCAAATATTATCTTTTAATGTTCTACCTATATTCACCATCTGAGAATTCATTGAAATTGTAGTAAATCTTACCTATCAACCACTCTATGAGACCATGTTCAAATTAGTTACCGTTGAGAGATTTTAAATGTGAAATATATGAATATAAATTCTAACGGCACAGATGAAAGAACTTTTGTGGAACATGTTGTTATTACATTGGTATACAATATAATATTTATTGTGAAGAATAGCCGTACGACTAAACTGCGTAGAAAAGAAAATATAGGTATTATTTTTGAAACGGGAACAAATTTCTATAATATATGTGCCTGAAAGAGTAAGGAATATATTTTCTTTAAATATATTACGAAGAAAAACTGTGTTGACTAAATGAAAAATGTTTCGCAAACAACGTTTTTACACAAAAGCATTACGAATGTTGAATGTGCGTTAACGGAATTCTTTCAAAAAAATGAAGCTGTAACTTAATTGAGAATAAACATACCCATAATAAACGTTCATATCAATATAATAATAATATCGCCAACGATCACATACATAAGTAGATCCTGGACTCCAAATAGGATTCCCTGTATCTAGGGATCCAGAAACTACGAGGACAATACCCAGAGTCAGAACAATATGTGCGCAATATTTTTAGATAATACAGGGTACAGAAAACACCGATATAACTGCCAGTATTCACTAATATGATTGTATTTCATATGATCAATTGTATGTGAATAATATGATCAATTTCCAATCCTGCAACAAATATTTCGACGAAGGCAGTTTGAAATTTACCAATACAATTTGCGGCAATTTCAATTTAACAAAGGCCGGGGAAATGCAGCAGTCGGGCTTATAGCCGGCGTTACTCAGTTTCACTATTTCGGAGTACCGATCAATCAAATTGATCAGCAACGTACACCGTTTCCATGAACCTTACGTTTGACCGCCACACCTGCAATTTATTGTTGGATTTTACATTTTTCAACATTTATTACCTAATATTTTATATGTAGATAAGGAGCAGGGTTTAGCAGCAGTGGAAACAGCGTGTATTGAGTATAGGAAATAATATTTTATTATGAAACGTACATATTCAAGATTGGTCTTGTCGTAACCAAGTAAAACTGTCATCTTACGATCGAACACTAAGTTCTTTTTTAAACTCAAAAAATGTACATATACGATATACAAACAACTTTGTATATCGTATATGTATAACTATACAAATAAGTTTTTATATCGAACATTATACTCTCATTCAGAACTAAATCTAACTGCAGTGCATATCATCACAATTAAGTTTAATGAATGTTGATAGAAGCGAACATCCTTGAAGCTGCAAGAGTAGAAAGCAGATTTGATTCAGTGTTATTACCATTTACTGATTTCCGCTATTAATTATTAAGACTATTTTCCTGTAAGCGGTTTCATCATAAAGTAAATACCTAGATCTGTCGCATGATGAAAATAATCTAAAAAAAAGTATTATGAGTCGGGGCAGGCAGCTCTGCGTTTGCTTTTTCTTTCTCGGTTTTATTATTCACGTTTCCATTCACCTTTCTTTGTCATAATATTATTCTTGCTTGCTGGCGAAACAGTTATGAAAACATCGTAGTGTTGCACCATCAACGCTTTTGTGGTTATTTTGTTTCTAGTAAGTATCAGATCGTGACAGCGAGAGCTATAGTAAGAAAATAGTTATGGTATCGGCAGGTTAAATATTTTCATACATCGTGATTGGGTGACACTAACATATCATTGTATAACCATGTTTTATTTACCATTACATTGCACTACTGTGGAACAACACTACCACTGCCTTATCACCCAGAAACAAGAGCTATAACTGATTTATGCACTTAGCGGTAGATGGAGATGAACTCATTTGTCGAGTCATGAATACTGCTCAATTTATATTCAATCAAACTAGCTATTATAATACAATATAAATTTGAATTTTTTTTTCTAATTTTATAAAATGGCTATTGTTTTTGTTTCAGTGTAAAAGTTATTGCAGTGTTTGTTTAACTCACCGTACCTTTTCTTTTGATGGTCTATTTGGTGAAAATGTGTTAAAATTGAGGCAAATACAGATTGAATCTAAATCATAGTAGACGTTGACTACACTTTGGTATACATACAGACTACAGAAACACCAACAAGGTTTAGCAAATGGCAAATAATTAAAAACGTGTATTTTCGACTTCTCTTTAAACTCAACCACTTCTAGCTCCATTCTACTTCTATTATAGAGACGTTTCCACCACTTTAATAGGACATGAAATTGACTGGACTTGGCAATATTTCTATTTACGTGAGGCGCTTAAGATTCCGGAATGAATAAAAATAAATTATGAAATGGCAGAAATGAATTCATTATTTTCAGAATATTTTATGTTAGCGTAAATCCACTTTTCTCCAATCTTACGTGGTGACCTCGGAAATATGGTTTTCATGCTCTTTGACAGCCTCTTTTGGTGGTAAAAATCGTTAACCACGTAACTCGTTTTTAATTTTTGGGAGCAAAAAGGTTCCAAAGTCACCTGGTCAAGTTGCCATTCAAAATTTGACGTCACTTTTGGAAATCATATCATTGTATGTACCAAGTGACGTGGTTTGTTTTTCGGGCCTCAGTCAAATTGTGTGGGATCCACCGAGAGCACAGCTATTTCACACCCGATCGTTTGTGTAGGATTGATTTTATTTTACTCATGCCTATGCCCAAAGATACTTGAATCTCCAGGTAGGTCAATGCCTGTCCGTTTTGATTATATGTCGCACAGCATCGATGTTCTTATTGTTCACAGCGGTGGGCGTCCATGACAAAATTCGTCACTGAGATTAACGCTCAATGAACTCGTTTTATTCACTGCTGGATTTATCCATTCACGCTGTTCGTGTTGCCTGATCAACAATTTCAATTAATTATTTTTGCCTATTCATTGGTACTGACTCGACTCAAATAAACAGGGAAGTTGGAGAGTGATACATAGTAAGTAGCAGTATTAATTTAATTTTGGTACCCGTTATTACAACTTACCATCTTGGTATAATAAATAATTTAGTTGTGCTGTTGATATGTTTGTTGGATATGCAAGTTAGTGGTTGGTTAGAGATGGTTATGGTTTTTACTGTAGTAGGTAGTATTTAGTAGAAGTTACTATATAATTGTAGTAATTATTAATTAGATGAAAATATAAAGGACAATGCCGTAAAAAAAGTAAGTACACAAGTGAGTACTTGTATTGAAACCTGAGGAACGGTAGGATCATACGATTGAACCACGAGCGAAGCGAGTTTCAAAGGTAGTCGCAGAAGAATTTTTCTGAGCGAAACACACAACTATTCACCTCTCAACAGCGAGGAAATTGCTAAGTGCAAGAAACAGCTTAAATATATTAAACAAAGAGTAGGAAAAGAAATAACAATATTTGTAACGACCAATAGGCGTCGAGTTACATACTCTTTGCTATTGACGAGATCGAATACATTTTAAGTCATCTGCGGAGTTTGGCGGGAAAGCGAAAAAGATTGCGTTACCGCATTGTATTATTTTCCTAAACTTGTGTTATTTTCAGTTTTAGTGCATAAAATTGGTGGCATTCTATTCGTTATGTGCTGGATCACAGGCGTGAGTGTGGAAAAATGGTATAATGATGGTGAAACGTTTCTTTTCGTGTTGTTTCCAAAACTCCATAGAAGCTTCTAGTAAAGTTGCCACCACTTTACTAGGAGTATGACTTTGACTAGACTATGACTTGACTGACTTGACTTGATGACTTCGACTGTTACTTGACACATATTTGCGTGAAATATCATTAACTTGATATATGATCAATTACTTGACACTGACAAAATACACAAAAGTGTGGAGCCAAAACATACAAAAAAAATAGTATTCAGTGATCTATACACTATAGAATTTCCTTGTGTAAACCATAAGGTTTTATTCGAAAACGTGACAGTAAGAAGTGCCAAAATAGGTATCTCTATAAAAATAATTGATAATGTAACCTTGTCTCTATCGATATCGGAGCGCGAGCGTATTTTTTTCTTTCTCTGTGATATTAAATTAGTGTTCTTCATGCAGTCGTCGTGCTAACCAATGAGATTATTTAAAAAATGAGGTTGGCGCACTGGCATGAATAATTAATGTATTTTCAATGAACTGGCTGTGTAGAAAATTATTGAAAAAAAAAAGTTAGAATTTAAAAAATATATCGCCGACGGATAAAATGCACTTTATTACTTAGATTTCGAAAGCTAAATATATCTTTACGTGATTCTGTAGTTAAAAATATTTAAGTGCAAAACTATGTTGCGGTTATGTATGCGGGTTTCCTTGGTGGATGGAGAAGAATAAAGGCTCTAGAGATGCTCCCGAATGATGCCCACGACCCTGAAGACGCAGCGTAAGCCAGCCTCCTATAAAGACTAGTGTAGCAGCGCAGGAATTTTGAACTGACTTTCATAATCTTTGCTTTATATTTTAGGCTATAGAGATGACCTTCGGTTTAACCCACAATCTACCGATATCGCTATGAAACTTATTTATTGAGTGCAAATTTAATCTGACTCCACTCAGCTGTTTGACGTATTTTACGATATAATGGGTTCTTTTTTTAAACTTATAGAAGTTCAAAAAAAGAGTTAGTTATCTAGACTAGCATCTGCCTGCGGCTTCACCCGCCTATAAGAAACGAAGGGCATATTTTTCTGCCGAAGCAAACATTATAAACGCTCTAACTCTCTCTCTTAATATATTATACAAACTGACAATATCCAAATGAGCAAATGAGATACAAATTAAAGAACATGTTGTGTATAAATTTTTGAGTCAATTGATTTAGAGAAAAATAATTTTCATAGATAATTCAACCACTACATAACCCTCTTAGGGGTGGGATTTCGAAAAAGCATTTCTTAGTGGATACCTACACTTTACAAAGAACATACCCTTCAAATTTGTCTGTAGGACCAGCGGTTTAGGCTGTGCTTTGATATATAAGTAAGTAAGTCAGTCAGTCGAGACTTTGAGTTTTATATGTATAGATAATAGCATTTAAAATACCTAACCAGCACACAAAAATCTGGTGGTAACCAAAAATAATGACGTGGTATACTTACATACGCACTTTATTTTTCCATAGTCACTCTGAATTTCCACTAACTAGCAGTAGTCAGTCTAGATAAAGTTGCGTTGACTCTTAAACCAGCGGTTAAGAAGTTTCATCGCATGATTAATTCTTTCTTCTTTCCTAAGAGAACAAGATTACAGTCTTTTTTTTTATGTTATCGAATGATGTGACGATTTCTTCGTTATATGTAAGTTTTCGTTTGTGAAACGCGTGCAAGTTACTTGCCACGTCTACTCGCCGGCTAGTGTAATGTGGACGGTAGTAAATCGAGACTTTACTCGGATATAGAGAACGAAGCCCTAAGTCAAATTTAAATTACTTATTAGCCGTAGTAATGGCTAGACTGTGATTTTAATGATGTACTATTTAAGGTACCTCGTTACAAAAAAAAATCTATTACAGACTCAGACAAATATAACGAGGAAGTGTTTAATAACATACTGCTAATAGTTTAACGATTCCTGGCGCAGGTAGTTAATAACTAACTTTGTGCTTTTATTGTTTCCCCTAATAATAAGTTATTCCGGTCCTAACTCTAACTTACCTACTGCGAACTCTATTTTCGTACTTGACCTAACACCACCTTATTTATAAACACCGCATAACAGCAAAGGATAGTTAACTTTTTCTTATTTTATCTGTCCCTATTTTAGGTTACCTTTTATAGGCTTGTATTTAACGGCTATCACACCTGAAGGTATGAATTTGATAGAAAGAAATTAGTCTTCATCAGGTAACCGCTATTTTTAGGAATGGTGGATTATGTCATAGACCATGACACCATGCCTCAGCAATTTTTTAAAAGTTTTTACGCATGCTTGACTTGAGGAGTAAGCTGGTGAGGCGAACGGAAGCTGAAAGTTTTGGGTTAACGTAAATGAAAGACGCTGAAGATTGTCAACATAACAAAGTTAAAAATATGTATTGTTATGTTGGTCCGGTAAAATGACAACTTACAATTGTCAAGATGGCGACATTAAGCAAAGAATCAAAAGTTATACCAGCCGATAGATGGAGCTAACCAAAAGAAGTTTTACTTCAGTCGTGTGGTCCCAGCACAAACGTTTTTTTTATTACACAGACAGATAAATAAGCACACGGACCACCTGGTGGTGAGCAATTACCGTCGCCTATAGACACCTGCAACACAAGGGGCGCTGCTGATACGTTGCCTACCAATTATAATTGGACGTATTCGGCTGACGACGAAGTTGAAATCGGTTTTATAGGATTAGTTGGGAGCTCCCCTTATTTTACTAGTTCGTCATCTAAAGTAAGTATAAATACACCGTTGAAATACGTCTGTGACGTAAGGGTTAATACTACTACGATTTAGTATTATTTAGTATTTTTACTCCCACCACTTTTTTGAAAATGCGGGAGTGAGGGAACATCCAAATTATCCTCTCTAATATAAAACATTTTTAGAGGGCGCCTAATGCCTTTTCAATTTATTTTTACACGGGCTAGTTCAATCGTAAAGCATAAAAATATAAATAGTATCGGTATCTGACAATATTATTGTCATTCCAAGGCTATTGTTGTATAAGTTAATATGATATGGATTTACCTTTACTTTTTCTTTGTATAATATAATATAATATATAATATAATATGTGTGGACATCACACACAACGCCATCTAGCCCCAAACTAAGCAAAGCTTGTGCTATGGGAACCAGATAACTGATACAATACTTTTTCTTTTTATCCTAAAACTTTGTTAAAGGTCAGTGTTATAATCGCACTATTTAAATGGTAAACATTTCAATAGTACTTATTTAGTTTAATTATTTATATAAACTGGAATGTAGCCCTGTTCTATTTATGAAAGCTTGTTTGACAGCAAATGTTTGTACTATAAGTTGATGTTTTAAGCTGTTTGTTTTTCACGAAAGAAAAAAATAATCAACAACGTAAACAAAAAAACGAACAACCACTATCTACTTTCTACTCAACTAAACTACTTTCAATATACTTATTTATTTATCTACTTTCAACTAAACACTACAATTATATAACAACTACTACTAAACCATACCTACTACAAAAAAAACGTTTGAACTATATAATAGCCGCGTTGACATATCAGTCCAAATTCTCCAGTCCACTACCAGTAGGTAGCGTACCCAACATGCTGGCAGCATTGCCCCGTTGAATCGCAATAGTGTTTAACTAATTCAATGTATACCTGGCCGAGACCTGCGTCTTTAGATTTTACGTAATACCCTAGTTTCCATTATATTACCTTAGAACAAATGACAGTAACTACATTTCTATTCCGCAAAAAATCATCTCCCATTGCGTGTCGAGAGAACTTCAAGCATATCTTTAATTCGTAGTTCAATCGCTATAATTCCGCTACATTTTTTGGCTTTGTGTCAGTTATGTGTAATTGTTTCGTCACGATGTAAATTCAGATAAATAACAACCATTGACCTTATACCATTTTAATTAGTTTACTCAAGTGTTTTCAGTCAAGGTTATTATAACACCTCTAATAGGCTCTGGAGAGAACTATTTGTATCTTTTCCTTCATTATTCTGTTTTTTTTTTGTTGTTACGAAACGACCAAGAAGAATGAACTCATAACTTTGATAGCATTACAAGCTAAATTACATTTTAAATAATGTAAAGTGTTTAATACAAACTATGCACTTAAAATGAAGCATAATTATAGAAAATATCAAATCTATTAGTTTCAGTTGGTTGCAATCAAGCTATTTGTTCGGTTAGCTTACTTTCCGAAATTCAATCCTTACTAGCGAAACTATCGAATAGTGTAATGTCCTAAACCTTTTGTAAGTATTTAAATAGGTACCTAAATGCTCCATTCTCAGTAGATAATATTGATATTTTCACTGTTTTAAAATAAATTACCCAGTTTACATATAATTTATCGCTAACTCAATTTTTTAATTAGTGAAAACTTCTAAAGATTTTATGACAATACCTTTTTTATTTTCTTCTGTAGCCGCAACGCATTCATACAATCTACCAATGAGATCGCCGATTTTAATTCCAATTTCAAAAATAAATTCGTTTTTTTTTAAACAATATTAAGTCTAGTCCTTATCACTGATTATTCTACTTATAAATACAGACTTTTCTTTTTTGTAGAGTTGTTGGTAACCAACAATAATTAAACAAAAAATGTTTAGCCCCTATAATATAATATGCTTCTATATAACCGCACAATAACGGACTTTTTGACTAAGGGTGAATTTCACCAAAGTTGGATTTATACACGAGTAACTATACCAGAATAAATCTATTCCACGATATTATACTCGAGTAATTCATTCTTCGTTTTTCCACGCAATACTAAGTTTAGCTACGTTTAGAATTACTATACGCGAATAGCGGAATAAATGATGAACGAATCTATTACCCAGTTAACAATTGTTGTTCTACAACGACATGGTGTTCAAGCTTATGTCATATCAACTCGCTTTTGTTGTATTATAGTGTAGGAAAATAAATGACAAAATACATGGTCGGACGTCTTTTTTTATCTTTGTCTATTTTAAATTAAAATATTCTCGGAATAACTCTGTTATTCCACCAAAAACGGTAGTATAGTAATAATACTCGAATAGACTTGCTATTCTTAGAATTATAGATGGTAAAATGTGAAATTGATTTACTCTCGAACAAATGGCGATTTATTCTAAGAATAAAATTTACTCTCGTTTGGTCGAATCCACCCTAAGAGCTGTGAAAACGTTTGTTTTTAATACCCACATCTGTCATGGTGAAAATTTCACACGCGAGCCTTTTTTCTCTACGAATCCTCAAATATTTAGCATCCTAGGATTAACGACGCAAATCCAAGAATATGTAAGGGTGATACAAGAATTCCACCAACGTAGCTTTGATAAAAACGAGTTATGTATCTGGTAGGAGCGTAGACGAAATGGGTAACATATATATTATATGGTATATATATATATGTACTTATCTTAAAAAATATTAATATATTCTTTTTTCCATGTTTGGCAATAATATTCACAGTATGCACTCACTACGATATTCTTTTTTTAATAAATAAAAGGCTAAAGATCATCTAATTAATAAATTAAAACTTACTGCACCTATCATTCGAAGTACCTACTTAAAAATTAAAATCGGTTCTTTTCTGTCATAATGTTGAAAAACATTTAAAACCAGTGTGTTTTTTAAACTTTATGTAACTTGGAATGGATTACGTAGTAGGTAAGGATAATCGATTTACTTTCACGTTTACGCTAACTGAAAAATAAATAACTTTAATAGGTCCAGTCGAAAACAGCCTTCGTGGCCACTGTCCTTCAAAAGTCCTCGGAGTGACCTTCGCATGAAGTTAATTTACCCTTAGGTACTTGAATCTCAAGATTTATCCTTATTTACTTATTCATATCCCTATCACTCAAGTTTAGAAAAAAATCACCTTCCTTTTTTATTATTTTATTTCTTTGTTTGTATGTTTGTTTGTTTTTTTGTTTGTGTGGATCTCACCTGAAAACGAACGAATTTGGCAAAAATTTTCTATTACAGATTGACGAGCGAGATTAACACAATACTATTTCTTCTTGGAAAATTGTAGATTCCAAGAAAAAGGGAAATAACTAGGGATGATGTCAGAGGGTAGGGAATATAGCGGAATTTTAGTTTCGCCCGCGTGCTTGACAAAAATCACAGCATATTTTTCCGAAATAATAAATATCTTGTTTGGTATCAGCGCGTAATACTGTGGAAAATGGTAATAATTACCGTTGCGCCTCTTTTTATCATAAGTAGGGCCTAGTGTTGCATAGTCGATAGCTACCGCTTGGAAGATACTCATGGGGACAGTTGGCAATATTAAGTTTCCTTTCATCAATATCTCTATATCATTCTAACTTTTCTTCGCTTTAAAATGGCGAACACAACTCAGCGTCAATACATTTCACGTAGAATGCCTCGATGTGATCCGATAACTAATGAAATATTTAATGCCCGTCGAATTTGGTGCCGATCCAGTTTTCTTCAGCAGCAAATTTAAATACAAACTAGCAATTTTTAGTTTCTGGTGTTTCTGTACTTGAATTCTCACATACAGATTCGATCTGTAAATAGTATGAACAGAAAGTTTTAACATTGAAATAAAATGTAGTGTATTAATAAATCTATCCTATATGTATAGTTTAATTCTTTGGTTTTAAGCGATAATTCTGCCAATTGACATTGGAGTGAGAAATTATGGTACGGTTATGTCATGTCAAAGTCTTATTTTGTCAGTCAAAATGCCACAGTAAAATAATGGATATTTTATTAAAGGCTCTAGGAAGCCTTGAAGAGAAAACGAAAAGGCATGGTTTTAAAACTTGGAACCATTTGCCAACACTCGTGCACGTTCACGGACACTTAACGGATAATAATCCACCCTTATCACACATTAAAATTCAAAAATACACGGGTTATGGAAAAATATTCAAAATCACAAACGCCATTTTCGGATTCTTTTCAACGACCTCGAAATTTCTCACTGAAAAATCTTCGTTTGATGTGCTATCATTCTACGTAATATTGACAAAATGGTGGTAATCTCTCCACAAAGGCCATTAACCAAGAGTTGAAGTTCGTTGAAGTGTACTGAATGACATAGAGAACGCTCTACTAAGCTGACACTAGCTCGTTATCTCCTGTGTGAGACGAAGCTCTATGAAGCTGACTAGCCGATAATCTACAGCTCAATGTGCGCATTCCGCCAGTAGGTACCTACGTAGATACTGAGATAACAAGCAACGACACGCAGAGCTGTATAACATTCAAAAAGAGGTGTTTAGACGATAGCTTTTCCATTTCAGCGCTCTGCCACAGAATAAATATTAGTAGTGCTGGCGTTGAATAGGCGCGGTGACGCATGCGCGTTGTTGTCCTGCGGCGACCTGCAATTCTTGCCTTCTAGGGTTCTCACTTTATTTATCTGTAGGCAGGCACGACATAAAACACTATATAATTTTATATGCTTAGAACAATATCATAATATAAATTATTATAGATTTTGATTTTTTGCCTTGGAAATGTATAGTAATATAATATAATATAGATAATTATACATATAGATAATTAGCCAATTTGCAATAAATTGTTTGTATTTTGAGTATTTTTTTAGTTAAGAAAATACTTTATTAAAAAACTTCTTTTTTTTATATTGACTAAGTGCGTAATGTAATCGTCACCTTCAATTCACTAGGGCCACTGAGTCGATCCACTAATGGATTGAATACCACTTGTGAATTTTAGTAAGTGTAGGTTAGAAACTTTTCTTTCCAAATTTGTACTTGTAAGATAAGTAGGTATGAAATAATAATTAGAAATTAACGTAACAAGGCGTTTAATTTACAAATGTTCTAGTTTTCTAATATCCTACTAACTCTCTAAATTAAAATAATAACTATTTAAATGGTAGCCCTAGGACCACAAAGCTTGTTTCTTACCGACGAAAAGGACTACGTATGTTTTCCACAGCTCGGTCGATGACCTCGAATCAAAAGTGACTTTTCGCGTAGGTGGGATAAACACATATTACATTAGATCGGTGAATGGTAAGAAGTGGGGAGTCTATGTGAAGCTTAAGCGAGTAGCTTAACTTACTTGATTCATTTTTGGATTCAAAGGAGGTTGAGCAATTTTATGAACCATACAACTTCAATTATAATATTTGTGTTTGCGGGTTCTTCAACTATACTAATCGTGAGCAACGAGAAATCATATCAACCAGTTTCAAGTGCCCCATAACAAACACAAACACAACTATGTTCGTATTGAAAGCATAGTTTGATAACCGTTATAATATTTCTTAAAACTACCTGGCTGACTGGCCAAGAGTATAGCCACAGATGACTCAATATGTTACGGGATAGTAAAAGCGCCCCAAGACACTTGTACTATTATTTATTCAGTGTCCAAGAAAAATATGTATATTAGTTTCAAAAATATTCTTATAAAAGTATACTTTTCCAAAGACGCCGGCAGATTGTTATTCCCTTTTGCATAAAATTATTGTTTGAGGTGTCTATAGACAAATACGTATCACAACCATATTTCTATTGGTTGCAAAAATATTTTTGACCCAAGCTCATTTTTTTCTTTATTGGCTCCACACTTTTTTGTATTTAGCCAGTGTCAAGAAATTGATAATTTATCAAGTTAATGATATTTCACGCAGACATGTGTCAAGTCACAAGTCATGTCATAGTTTAGTCAAAGTCATATTCCTAGTAAAGTGGTGGCAATTTTAATAGAAGTTTCTATGGTGTTTTTGAAACAACACGAAAAGAAATGTTTCACCATTATTATACCACTTTCCCACAATCATGCCTTTATTACTTTACTCTACTACTCTACTCATGCTTTAATCCAGCACTAAAATATAAAACGCCACCAAGTTTATGCATTTACACTGAAAATAACACAAATTTTGGAAAATAATACAAGACGGTGATCCTATCTTTCTCGTTTTTCCGCCAAAAGACAAGCTCATTTACATAATATAATATTACTTTGCACTAAATTTATGAATATATTGCATATTTTTTCAACACTGTCGGGTCAGATTTCAATGGCCCTTTGCACAAAAGCATAGTACATAGTGCATAGTAGATGTACCCCAGCATAAATACCGCAACAATATTTTTAGGTTATGGTTCATACTCGTATACGGCCATAAATAATGCTAGTATTCGTAGACAACTTTCACCCAGTCTCCTTGAGGACGGGGCGATTTACAATGGTGATGTCTAGACTTTTTTGTTGTTTATTGCTAGTTTTTTTTAATTTATGTTTTGGCTCCACACCTCCGTGTATTTAGCCAGTGTCAAGTAATTGATAATTTCTCAAGTTAATGATATTTCACGCAAATATGTGTCCAGTCACAGTCGAAGTCATCAAGTCAAGTCATAGTTAAGTCAGTCTAGTCAAAGTCATACTCCTAGTAAAGTGGTGGCAACTTTACTTGAAGCTTCTATGGAGTTTTGGAAACAACACGAAAAGAAACGTTTCGCCATTATTATACCATTTTCCCACACTCACGCCTGTAATTCAGCACTTAACGAATAGAATGCCACCAAGTTTATGCACTAACACTGAAAATAACACAAGTTTTGGAAAATAATACAATGCGGCGACGTGATATTTTTCGTTTTCCCGCCAAAACTCCCTTATTGCTAGTTAGTCATTGTTCGAACTATATAATTGCTGGTAACCCTGACAGTGCTCCACTTATCCCGCAACGTAAATTGACAAACATGCGTATTGTTGGAGCGCGCGCCGTTTTATATTAATTACTGTGAGTCTGCGACATCAATGACGCTTTATGCTGTATTCTGTATTGAACCGTTTCAATATATCAAAGCTTATTCTAATGTCACCTACAATTTTTAGATGGTTGTTATTTTTTATCACCATTACGACTGACTTATTGATGAACTTGATAGCTCAGTTGAGAGTAGCTCTACTTTCTGATAGGTGGTAGCTTTTTTTTTGTATGTTTTGGCTCCAAAGGTGGTATATTTGATTCCCATCGAGTACAATATTTGTGTGATGATCATAATTATGTGTTTATTCTGTGTCTGGGACACAGAACAAACATCTGCTATAATTTTTCTATGTATATATTTAGAAACAAAAGTATCTTAGTATTGTATCAGTTATCTGGGGGGTGATCACGAAACTTTGATTGCAATGCAACAGGACACATTTCCATACTAACTATGCACATAAACAGCGTATTATAACTGTGAAATCCATACAAATTTGTGTTTCTATTGGTTGCAATCGAGTTACGTGATCGTCCAGCTGGTTCACAGTTTTGCTTAGATTGAGGCTGGATGGCGCTGTGTGAAAAGTCCACACATATTCATTTTATATTATATATGCATTTATATCAACTCAAAAGCACTAATTAAATATTAGCTTCTGCCCACGCCATAGCATGCCGGTAGTAATTTATCACTATAAAAGTATCCTTATGCTTTTCCCAGGGTTCAAAATATCCATATGCCAAATTACATCAATATCTGTTCAGACGTTCAGTCGTAAAAAGGTAAAAAATAGACACAGTTTTAATATTACCAGTACGTTTTAATCGCTCTTTGTAACTTTCACTTTTTTCACTTTGTAATTGTAACTCGCTTTTTTTCACGTCTTTACCAAACAGAATTTGATTGTATTTTGTAGAGAAAAAAGCGTAGGTAATTTGATTATTTTTCCTCATTCAATCATTAATTACAGAATCTCTTCTTTTTTGATTACGTTATATCATTCGTAGGTAACGACGAATTAGTATTTTAAACTATAGTTTACCCTACAGTGAATCAATGTTGTCAAACTCCAAAACTAGACATCGGATTTTGAACTATCACACGGTCTTATTGCGCGTTCCGTTTAACACCGGTTTAGCTGAATAAATAACTAACCAGGGTTAATTCACTATTTTATCTTTCACGCAAAAATGTATCCACTTATCCCGTTATATTTTTAGCTCAGGCATAATTTATTTAAATAGTTACATTTATATTAAACTTCGACATGATTGTGATAATTGATTTCAACTTCAACTCTTGTTTCGTGACTTTTGTGGAGGTGCCACCACAATTTCCACCACGGACTATCAAACGAAGGCTGTCCGGTGTAGGATAGATATTGGCCAGGGTAATGGAGATTAATCTTCTTCTTCTCTTCGTTTAATGGCCTGCTATCGCTTTTTAGCGATAATTCTGCCTATGTCAAGTGAGGAATTTTGTACGGTTATGTCATGTCAAAGTCTTATTTTGTCAGTCAATGCCAGTGCCAATGCCGTAGTTCTATTTTCAAATATGGTGGATATTTTACTGAAGGCTCTAGGAAGCCTTGAAGAGAAAACGAAAAGGCATGGTTTTAAAACTTGGAACCATTTGCCAACACTCGTGCACGTTCACGAACACTTAACAGATAATAATCCACCCTTATTATACATTAAAATTCAAAAATACACGGGTAATGGAAAAAAATTCAGAATTCACAACCGCCATTTTCGGATTCTTTTCAACGACCAAAGAGATTAATCACCGATGTTCTTGATATTTTGACATTTGGTTTTATTGTGTTCTTGACACTGACATAAAATTTTCTATTGATACCTTTCATCTTCAAACGCCATTGATTTTAGTATAGCGTAAACTAAAATTAAGAGTTTTGTCGGGAATGCGAAAAAGATTGCGTCACCGCATTGTATTATTTTCCAAAACTTGTGTTATTTTCAGTGTTAGTGCATAAAATTAAATTAAAATTAAAAGTGCTGGATTACAGGCGTGAGTGTGGGAAAATGGTATAATGATGATGAAACATTTATTTTCGTGTTGTTTCCAAAACTCCATAGAAGCTTCAAGTAAAGTTTCCACCACTTTACTAGGAGTATGACTTTGAGTAGACTATGACTTGACTTGATGACTTCGACTGTAACTTGACACACATTTGCGTGAAATATCATTAACTTGATAAATTATTAATTACTTGACACTGGCTAAATACACAATAGTGTGGAGCCAAGACATAAAAAAAAACTAAAATTAAAAACAAGGAAAGTTGAATCACCTAAACAGAAATGAACATAGAAATATAAAGCTGATAGAAATAAGTGTGACTGAGGCGAGCACACATCGCAAGTGATCATTCAATCTCTCACTTTTGTGAATGAATTCTTGTTTTATCGCTGTCAAATTTCGCTATATACCCACAGATTAGGAAAAAATAATTTGTTACTCTGTGTATGTAAACTTTATAGAATTATACCAGCCGTCGTTCAGATAGAGCCAATAGAGCCCGTGAGTGAATATACCTACACTTCAGCGTTTCAGTGGAAAATGGTTTTCACTCTTTAAATCATACAAAACCTTTCATACTTTCGACGCAAAAAATTCGTCATTGTACGTGGGTCATCTAGGTGGCTTAAATAAATAAATTTATAAAAAACTACAGCAAAGTTAAAAAACCTTATCTTACCTTATACTTCCCTAAAATGTATCTAATTCTAATCCAAAAGGCAAAGGTGAGTTGAAAAGCGTGGGTTCAAATCCAACTGTTGCTAAAATTAGGAACTATAATATCCTTGCGAGGGCTAGGTTTTTCCATAGAATAAATGACAGTACCTACTTTGCGAAAATGCGTATGTCCTTTTCAATTGTATGATAAGGATGAACCTTCAGAGCGTCAAAGCATTGCATTTACAAGACTGTTTCTAAGTAATAAAAAAACATTTACAAGACTACTAAAGTGTGTCTGTTTTTTTTTACAAAAGTAAATCTGCTAAAGTTAGGTATATAATTAAAGCATAATAATTATAAAACAAGAATTCATGGTTTCAGTCAGTCGAGGGTCAAGAGTCGGCACGTCAGCAGTCATTAATTAGCAATTCGAAGTAATAATAAACTCGGCGTTTCACCAGCAGTAAAATACATGTTTTAAGGGAATGAGCTCCATCATAATATTACGTACGTATAGCTTTGTAAGTACCCACGAATTTAAAAAAAGTATGAGAGTATAGGTGTAAGTATACAAGAGAGAGAGTATACAGAGGGATTTTCAATAGATAATTTTCCTAGGGCGTTGACCCGTTATGCGTCGTGTCACCGTCACCTCAAACAGTTCACCAGACTGTACCGAGGCTGCCTAGCGCTGTTAAGAGTCAATGCTCTCCAAGATCGGGGCGAAGGAACACTCAATGCGACCTTTCTTCATAATACCAGATGAAATTTTCATTCGGGATGGTTTGCGGTTCGGACTTGATCATCGATTCTTAAAGCTCTCTGATCCCTCCTGATTTGGTTAGTTTTGGTTGTTGTCTCATAAGAAACACAAGTATAACAGGGCAATGCTGCCAGCACGTTTGGTATGCTACCTACCTATTGGTACGGGGCTGGAGCAATCGGGCTCTCGTTATTGTGTCGGTTTGTATAGTATAGTCAAATTTTTTTTTTCACTCCTCTTGTTTTTATAACGTACCAGAGCAGGAATAAATTAGTATTTTATCCTCTAAGGCTATATATAGATTTTAATAATTCCCTGTTACCATCCCTATCAAAACGATAAAATCTTTATTCATAAGTAGAATAATCATAAAGAAACATTACGGTTAAGAAAAATAAGTACATTATGTTTTTGAAAATGGAACTACGGCACGGAACTATAATCAGCGACATTAATAATGGTAGATTGCTTGCATGCGTTTCGACTACAAATAAAGGTAGACTGATAGGAAATTTAAAAAAAGGTGTGAATCTTTAGAATTTTCCCTAATTACAAATTGATTAAGTGACCGTAATTTATTTTATAACAGTGAAAATGACATCATCTACTGAGAATGGAGAATTACAGATGGAAGAGAGAGTAAAAGAAATAATTTTCAATCTGTTGCCATCAAAGTCACAAAGTATTTAGGTACCTATTTAAATACTTATGAAAGGTTTATGAAATGGAGGACATAAAAATGAGTGGATTCGCTTACAGAAGTTTTTTCCGTATTTCCAAAAAAGAATTCAAATTTTAACATATTTATTCAACGTTACGGCGTAGTAGTTTACATGTTATTTGGTTACGAACAACTGCCTATAAGAACGAAATATTTTACATTTATTGTTAATACAATAAACTAGATTAATAATAATTAAAAATTATAATAAAATAAATAAATAAAATATTATATTAATAAAAATTAGTAATTTAGTATTAGTTATTAAATAATTGTAGTATTTAGAAAATAAAGGAATAAAAAAAGAAAAAAAAAATAGATACATATTTAATATTGTATTGTATTATTTATTTTCTCGCATTCGTAGTAAAATATAAAGTGTACCATACGGTGCTAGAACTCATTATAACTTGGTTTCATTTACTCCTTCGATAAAGATCAGGAGTAAAACTACCTCGTATATTATGGGTCATTTTAGCCCCTTGTATCTACTATTGTAGTAGGAGTTTTTATTGTTATAGTAATTTTAATAACAAAATGCACTTTTCCCTTTAAAAAATGTATTGAAATAGGTGCTAGGTATAGCTCATTCAACTTCAATCCACGAGAAAACTAGCGTCGTTTAAATAAATTTAGAAAAAGTGATACAATTTGATTGTCCATCCATATTTAATTCGGCCTTTCTCGTCCCACTCATAAAAATGACAACAATGTTGTACGAAAAATATTTCCGTGATTCCATTACATATAAGTAAATTTTTGGCCCTTCGCGGTGTATAGTAGGTAAAAACCACTAGAGAATAAAAACCTTAGGCAAAGAGCCCAAAAAGTTTTTGTCCTGAGACACAAATTGTCATGTCTACAGAGTTCGTAAGAAACGAGTGCTAGTTGGCGCGCTGGAAGCGACACGGTGTGCGACACACATTCAACCCCAACCACGGCAAAACGAACGACTGTAAAACAAGAAAGATTTGACAGCCTCTGTGGTGTGGTGGTTGAGCAAGTCGGCTCATAGCCCGGAGGCGGCGGGTTCGATTCCAGTGGCAGGATAAGTATTTGTGCATAGAAAAAAAAGCGCAAATACTTGTTCTGTGTCTGGGTGTTGTGGAACCATGGTCCTCGTAGTTCCTGGAACACAGGAAATCCTAGTTAGGGTCCAGGATCTATGTATGTGATCGTTGGGCGTAATTATTATTATTATATTATTAGATAAGGCAGAAAATACTAGTACATTGCCTTGGAACTTGATAAAGAATTAGCTACTGACTACAACGACGAAATTACAAACACAAGGAAATAAAAGCACGTGCTACGGATACCCGTCGCCCCTAACGTGATCGGATGAAGCGGTACGATCACGTGGCCACACCAACACAAGCCAGTGTGAACGGCTCTATAGTGATTCATTGTTTTTTCCATTGCGTAATTTCCGTTTTAATGTACACAGCCGGATAGAGATCAAACCGTGTTTCAACCGCGTGATTTGGCCCTTAAGGTAGCCTAAAGTTCTGCAACTTGGTCCTCCCACAAAATAAAACATACATGGAGTCCTTCCGTCTTATCGTTTAGGATTTAGGCGGAGATCAAGATGGTACTTTAATATACGTAACTTTAGGGTCCTTGTCGTCTTGTATATATATATAGTTTAGGTATTCTGCCATATCAATATCTGTATCATCTAAGATACTGCCTGCATTACCATTCCACGATCTCACTTTATCCCCTTAATAATTTTGAGGCTAAATTCCAAGCGGCCACATTTTAAACTAAGTTTAAGTGCTTGTCTATTCGATGGCTACATTCACATAGTTAATATCTGTAAACATAGAAGTAGGTACTCGATGGGCCTTTAAAGTGTATCTATTGATTTTTTAAACAAGATGCAGGTAAATATTTTGTGTATCAAACTAAACATTTCTTATTATCTCTACTGATCACAAAAATAAATGCTCATTTCAACCGGTTGGGCGGTGCGTGACCCAATTGAGCAATTTGAATTCTAAGAAATCTACAGAATTTCAGAAACAGCCACTCAATGATATTCAAGTTCACACTTTAACAATACATAAGGAATAGGAAGAGATCACGATAGGTATGGAAAGCGTCAAAACCCGCGAATTAGGATTTTTTTATATATAGAAAACGAATAAATACTTGAGTTTCATTCTACATTACTCTGTAATACTATAACACTGCACTACTATTGCAGTCTGCTACTATTACACTCTACTATTTAGGTTCCTCCGATCCCTTCACTATTTCCTATGCGAAAGCTAAAAAAATTAGATCGACATTGCATGTCTGTTTTCTTTTACTATTCAACCTAATAATTACCTACTATGAATTGTATAAATATATCTCATTCAGCAAAGCAATAAATCCACCTAATGTTTTGAATACTTAGATATAGTTAATAATCTGGAGAATGTGGACAATTAGCCATACGCAAAACCGTGAGGCGTCGCTAGTGCATATACCTACACTTATGTACCTAACCATTATATATAGGTAAACCTATCGCTAGAAAGAGTTGATTCTTACTTTTTATACTTTCTAATTTGATTAAATTAAAAGTATAGGTACCTAACCTATAAACAACATTAGAATGTTAGAAATTCCTAAAATTCGTTTATTACCGTTATTTGGTTAATAACACAGCAATGATTTTTAATTTGTCAATTGTGCTGTTTTATTCTACTTCATTTTAGGATGTAAGTATATTTAATTCAATTAGCCTAGAGATCTATCAATAAATAATACAAAAAAGACTCCACGGAAGTCTTTCGAATATCGTTGCTTATTAAAATATTTACATTGTAGGTACACACGGACCTTATTAAATTTATTTTTGAAACAAAACCCTTCATATTTAAAAGCCAATATGGTTTGAAGATAATAATTAAGCAACGTACACAGGGAACGTACGACACGTTAGATTGGGTATATTACACAGCAACTAGGTTATTCGTATTACAATTTATATAGGCTGGGGACAAAAATATTATAATGCTAAAAAGGTACACAAACACGAAACTGGTAACATTTATTTTTTCTTATTCTTGATGAAACTGTCGTGCATATTTTCATTTTCACGAGACAGTGCTTTTTCCATCACACTTGATAGTAAATTGAATTTTACCACACCGCGCCACTTACTCATACACCACTTTTAGGGTCATTATTCAAGATATTAAGCTTGCGTGCTTTTTACTTTACTTTTTAACTAAATCTAAAAGATATATTGTCATAAAACACAAGTGTGGTAATGTATGTGGTAATGTGTATATATATATATATAATTATATATATTATATACGTACATATAATACCAAACTTAAGTAGATTTTCTTTTGTTGAATAAAACAGACAGAAATACTTTAGTAGTCTTGTACTAAATGTTTTTTATTACTTAAAAACAGTCTTGTCAATGCAAACTTTGACGCTCTGAAGGTTCATCCTTATCATGCAATTAAAAAGGACATACGCATTTAGCAATTTAGGTACTGTAATTTATTCTATGGAAAAACCTAGCCCCCGCAAGGATATTATAGTTCCTAATTTTAGCAACCGTTGGATTTGAACCTACGCTTTTCAACTCACCTTTGCCTTTTGGATTAGAATTAGATACATTTTTAGACACTTGATAGTAAATTTAATTTTACCACACCGCGCCACTTACTCGTACACAACTTTTAGGGTCAATTATTCAAAGATATTAAGCCTGCGTGCTTTTTACTTTACATTACCACACTTGTGTTTTATGACAATATATCTCGATTTAGTTAAGTTTATATCTCAAGGATTACAGATATATATACATGTAGGTAGATAAAAAATTCATATGTTAAGGTCACTTAAGAATTTTTCATCTATCTATCATACACTTTAAGTATTTTTGTTTGTATTATTTTTATTTGACAGCCTCTATGGTGTGGTGGATGAGCAGGTCAGCTCATAACCCGGCGGTGGCGAATTAGATTCCCGTGACAGGACAAGTATTTGTGCGCAGAAATAAAAGCGCAAATACTTGTCCCGAGTCTGGGTTATACCATGGCCCTCGCAGCTAGTTGCCTCCCACTTTTGACGGCTGGGCGCCTTAAGCGCCTGCCCTCTCGCCCGGTAACGCTGTACGATCGGTATAGACCAACAGCATTAGCTCGTTCAAAAAAAAAGGTTCCTAGATACGGGGAATCCTAGTTAGGGTCCAGGATCGTTGGACATTATTATCATTATTATTAATATCAACACGTTTTTATAGAGCTTAGCTATACGGTAAATATGAAAATATTCGATTTACTTATATATTTTTAATATAGACATCGATTTTCTTCGCGCTTTTATTTAGGCATGTAAATCACCGCGCGCGATGATAAGAAAAAATCGAACTTTTTTACAAAAGTTAATAACAAAACGAATTTGTTTTGTGCTCGCAAGTGTGATGAGAAACGTCGTGTGATACGCGTGTGTATTGGTCATTACACTCTCGGATTCCTTATCGCTTGTGGCTCGCGTGCGTAGTAGCGTCTCTAGGGTAACAATCAACGTAGCACACTTGTATCGTAATGTAATGTTTTTTTTTGGTTTTGGTATGGCTCCACTCTTTTGTGTATTTAGCCAGTGTCAAGTAATTGATAATTTTTCGAGTTAAGTAACATATATGTATGTCAAGTCAAGTCAAGTCACAGTCCAAGTCATCAAGTCAAGTCATAGTCTAGTCTAGTCAAGTCATACTCCTTGTAAAGTGGTGGCCACTTTAGTACCTTCTTGTTTAAACTAGTGACATTTTGCCAAGAAATTAACGATGCAACATCGTAAATTACTTATCTAAATGGTCAACGATATATAAAATGACTATTTTATTTTTGTTACATCATTAGTAATACATTAGAAAAGAAATTGATTCATTACCACCTCAAACACTGTATTTTATTTTGGTATACAAAAAGGTGGTTAGCACTTTTCCAATAACGCTATACCTATGTTAAGGCCTCCTATGTAAAAGGAGATATTGAGTATCTCTACCACCCATCTCAATCTAATATGCGAGTATCTATACATATGAAATTAAAAGTCCTGACTGACTGACTGACTTATATATCAACGAGCTTCTGCCCGCAGCTTCGTCCGCGGCGTGGCCTAAGGGAAAATAATTCAACCACCCATTTCACTCTCTTAAGGGTGGAATTTCGAAAAATCCTTTCTTAGCGGATGCCTACGTCATAACAAGTACCTGCCTGCCAAATTTCAGTCCGATCCGTCCAGTGGTTTGGGCTGTGCGTTGATAGATCTCTATGTCAGTCACCTTTGAGTTATATATATTTAGATGCACAGCCTAAGCTGCTGGTCCTATAGAGACTTTAAATTTGGAGGGTGTTCTTTATAAAATGTTCGTATGCACTAAGAAAGGGTTTTTAAAAATTCCACCCTTAAGAGTTTCCTATGGGCCATGCGGGCGAAGCCGTGGACAGAAGTAGAACTAGTACTGTATATAAACAGCCTTACAAAGAAATATAAATAAATTAAATAATATCGTGCCTTTAGATTGCTCTTATTGGTACATACAAACATCTTGGTCTTCATGATTCCATTTCATTCGGTGTGTAAGCGACACGGAGGAAAAAGCATAAGGCCTCTTTTGGTTGCTTTTTATATTTAGTTTTTTTCAGAACGTTGTGTTATGACAGTGAGGAAAATGTCGGTTTAGTTCTATGTAATTTTTTTAATTTCTTACTATATTTTTCGCCAACTCTGCCGCTCCTTTATATTTCGCACAGTATTATTTTCCGGAAACGCCTAAGCCCTAGTCGTCACCAACACGGTGAATAGTGTATTTAATAAGTAAGAAATGAAAGTTTTTTTGTGTGACCGACATGAATCTTCAATTAAATAGTGTATGGTAATAATATAAGTAAAGCTGTAGAATAAAATATTGATAAAAAACAATTTAAGGGTATCTCACCACCATCATCATCATCAACAGCAACCGGAAGATGTCTACTATAGGACATAGGCCTCGCCTATAGAAAGCCATTTTCACTAGGTGCTTATATCTAGTATTAATAATAATAACGCCCAACGATCACATACATAGATCTTGGAATCTAACACGGATTCCCTGTGTCTAGGGACCCAGGAACTACGAGGACCATGGTCCCACAACATCCAGACTCAGAACAAGTATTTACGCTTTATTTCTGTGCACAAATAATTGTCCAGCCGCGGAAATTGAACCCGCATCGTGACGTCACATTCGCATTAAGTCTATGATCTACTTTAGGTAATAAGTTAGCAAGTATTAATTTAGTAAAAGTACCTTACATATTATTACTATTTATAAGTGTCTTACTTTTAGATTCTAAAATCTCGTGGTATTCATACCGACTGTTTATTTACTTTAACATTACGTTCGCAACAAAGTTTGATATTGAAAACTAGGTTTTTATTTTCCAGTAGCGAGAGTTTTTTCTACTTTCTCATGGAACTTTTAAGGTATGTTAATGAAATCTCCGTAGAACGCTAACTCACCCTGCTCTAGATCCATTCTGTACGCTGCTGGTAAAGTTTTTAATCCGAATAATAAACTTCGAAACCACCTGTTTCCAGTATTCTTAAGCTAATCAAGCCTTTCGTTTATTAATTACTTACTGTAGCTTTTTTTCTTAAGTATTTTCTTTAACACAAAAGATTAGGCAACTTATGTTTAGAAATTACCTATAATATTAAGTCCCGGTGTTTATACCATCGCAACTCTTTTCTTCCATCCATATATTATTCATACATATATCCATATATACAATAACCACACCTATATAGACTCGATACATGCGATTTTCTTGCCATATACCTGCAAAAGTGGAATGAACTTTCGCCAGCAATCTTTCCGTAGAGCACTAGGACTTTAAAAAGAGAAGTAACGGGTTCTTGTAGCCATAGCCTAAATAAAAAAAAATAAAGCGTAGTCACCATTCAGGTGACCCGTGTGTGCTTAAAAGCCACAATATATAAGTAGAATAAATAAAATTTGGGATACTTAACTTTTCGGGCAAAATAATTTATATTAACTACTACAATCATATTATTTTATGTTCTACTAAATGCTACTAATTACACTACAAAAATGGGGGCTGATAATACTGGCCGCGTTAATCCATCCACGTGCCACTGTCCACATGCCCTACTCGTAGGTAGCGTACCCAACATGCTGCTAGCATTGTCATATGAACTTTATAGGCCGCATTTTCTTGCTTTATCATAGGGCTAAACTAGGCTTCACTGAGCGTGGCGGAGCTTTAAGTACAGTATATTTTCTAAGTTTCCACTCTCACTTACAAATAAGCTCTCAGCTACTTGTATATAAAGAGAAGAGAAAAATTCTGGCTGAAAACAATGTTAGTAAAGCCTTTTTGTATAGTATTTAAATTAAAATAACTTATGTTCTCTGTCTTTTGATACCTGCCTTTGTATGTCACTAGAAAACTTTACAACATATACAGGGTTGTTTTACTATTTATCTTTTATCCTCTAATATTTACATATTATATTATTCTCGCCACTTCCACATTCTCCTACGGGAAACGCAACCCTAACAAAGAATTGGTTGTTCATTAAAATTTGTAGGGCAAGATTGTTTGTTTCTACTGTTTAGGCGTAAACGCCACACAAACGTACAAATAAACAAACGAGACGCTACTAGTTTGTAAATAAGCTCGTTTACCGCTACACTCAGTACCATTGGGTTAAACCGGATTATAATGAAAATTAAGTTAGCTAGATCTATCTGGTGAAACCGAAAGTAACCTAAATAAGTATAGGACTGGGGTGCGCTCGCTCTTATACACTGCTGCAAGGCAATAGGGGTTATCGATGCTTAGATTTAAGTGTGATAGGCGGTCAACCTGGTTCAGTGTGTTCACACTGATGTATTTGCAAATAGTGTCCTTCTAATAGTAACTAGTTCTCTGTGAGCTGTAGACCTCGCGAGTGTCTTTGCATAGGTTAAAACTGAAAAAATATTTTTTCGTTTTCATCCACCAGTCGATTCCTTTGAAAAAATTCCCAAAACCGCATGGACAAAAATATCTTTAAAACTATCAAATCTATCGATTTCACCATAATCAGTTGAGACATGCGATCTGAATCTATAGAACTAAAATATAAAGGTACTACTTATTTATTTATTTTTTTATTTATTGTCATAAAAACGACAAAATCAATTACAATTATCACACAAAGTATTTCATACATTAACAAAAAAAAACAATTCAGGGTTATAAAATAATAAAAGAATCCAATGGGATATTACAATAATGTCAAATAAAATAAAATAATGTCAGAGTTAATTAGATAATAAGACAAATTATTCACTATCGCTACAGTCGGGATTACCCGTACTATAGAAGAGACCGCCGGACATCTGCCGGACAGACATACGAAATCATTTTTTCCTAATGTGAATCTGAAATGGAGGTGATCACTGGGTGTGTTGGGTGTGTGTTGTGTGCTTATAATTATGCCAAAATAAACATACTATTCTGAGCAAGATTCTTATTTTTAGATGCATTATCTAATTGGAAAATGTGCAACTGTTATGCGCAGTCGTGATGATTATATTATAACATCAGACGTAGTGTATAAAGTTGAAATATAGTAATAAAATAATAAAAGTACCTAGTTCGAAAAAAATTTGTCAGCCATTTTCCATGTCTACGCGCCCAGTCAAGCGTTGAATTTGTCATCAATTTCTTAATTAAAATTGTTTTATTTTGTGTACGTTTTTAATGACTGGGTGGGACATGGAGTAGTCACCTAATAGATCATAATTATACCCTGGTGCTAGACTGATTACCCTACTATTATTGTGAATAAAATCAGGAGATTCTTAATTCTTTCAGTGTATTCTTAATTCTTCAATACGTAGCTTTTTACTAACAAATGATAGACTAAAAGAGCGGTTTTTCCATCGAGTTTTTCTTACTGAACCGTCTATCTCCTGCTCTCGTCCAATCAAACGCAAGACAGTATTAGAGCCAACTTAATTCCTTAAAATTGGAACAAATTATTAATTCAACGACACTGTTTTAGGTATATTAAAACCCGTGAAGGCCAGAACATTCTGGCGATTGACTACATACAAGCAAGATTAAAAGTCAGTGCTGTGTTGGAGCCTTTGTGATACTAAAACCCCGATAGTGAAAACGTGTTACAAAGTCAGCAAACTGTCGAAAATCAGGAAAGGTTTAGGGAAGTTGGACAAAATCTACCACATTACGGTTTAATTAAAATGTGGAGAAGGTGGGTCCTATTCGCTTAGACTGAGTTTTTCGGGAACAATGCTAATGACTACTACAACTATGTAGATAGTATATACCCCAGTGATTTCGTTTAAACGGCCATTTAACTGGAATTAGAATGATAAATATATTATTCATGGAACAAAAAATTCTCAGTAGATAAAATGTATGTTTAGAGGGGGCAATCTCTACGTAAAGTTTCATCTAAATAAAATGGCAAATGCGCAACTCATCTCATCACGCATGCGAGTGGTCTATTGCGCTGTCAGCGATAAGGCCACCCGATGTGGTTGGCACAAGTTCTAAAGATTTCTGTTATATATGTGTTTTCATTGCAATACAACACACTAGAAAAATTCTACATTGAAAACACATGAAAACAGATACAGAAAAATATAACTTAGAGCTATAGAACAGTACGTGGACTCAAGCTAAAACGATCTATTCCAGTCAACCTTTTGGATGGAAAAAAATATTGGAGACACACGTGTACGGTGGTGTTAACAAATTAGGTGTACAATCATTTATTTATTTATTTTATAGCGATCAAATTAATCACGATGAATTGAATGAAAAAAAGCGCAAATACTAGTTCTGAGTCTGGGTGTTGTGGGACCATGGTCATCGTAGTGCCTAGGTCCATAGACACAGGGAATCCTAATTAGGGTCCAGGATCTATGTATGTGATCGTTGACCATTATTATTATTATTAATCCGTATGAAAAAATGCACGATGTTCGTACACCTCGAACACGTATTCTATCGCTGATGGCGGTAAGTAATGCACATTGAGCTGAATATAGAAAAGTCATCGGCTAGTGTCGGCTTCGTAGGGCGCCGTCTCTGTCACTCAGTACTATCACTAGAAAACTTTATAAAACATACCCGTTTTGTCAAAGTGTTACTAATTAATACCTGTGTTGGGTGACTATATATATATATATTTTTTTTTTTATGTTAAGGAATGACGTGACGAGCTAGCCGTTCGCCTGATGTTAAACGACACGGCTGCCCATATCAGCTGCAGTGTCACTCGGAACTCTAAAGTATAGAGGTTCGCGTGACACTGCACTGCGCACGTCATGCAGAGACATCAGCACAATCTAGTAATAAGATTACTAAACTGTGAGATCATAAAGTCTCATTTACCCAGTAATTTCACTAGCTACAGTGCCCTTCAAACCGGAACACAGCAGTGCTTGCGCACTACTGCTTGGCGGCAGAATAACTGGCAAAGCGGTGGTAACTACCTAGATGAACTTAGCAGAAAAGTCCTACCACCTAGTAAACATACCACGTAGTTTACATCTTACGAGAAAGAGAAGACAATAAGAAGAAAATTTAATAACGTGCCCAATAAGCTACGAAGTAGGGGCCAGTATTTTGGTCACGTGTTGTGAAATCTACATTAAATAATAGCCTGAAACCAACTGAAACGTGTCCTATGTCATCATATACACGTGTCTTCTTCACTCTAAGGCAAAGTATATAAAACAGTAGGTAAATTTTCTAAGTAAATATTCAACGTTATTGACCTTTGCTCTAAAATATATCGAGATGTTTTTACTAGTATAGACTTACTTTCCTTATTTCTTAAGACACTAACAAAGAGTTAAAATTGAATTGCGTAGAGAAGAACATGAAACATTTTTTCGATTGTCTTCGATTGGCTTTCACGTCCAACCTACTGAACCGAGTTGGTTGAAATTTGTCACAGATATTGCTGACACTATGTAATACACACCTTATTGCAATTACTTTACAAATTAGGCATTAGGTGGTTGATTTTAAATAATTTACGCAAATAAAGCTGTACCTATATAGTGCTATGGCATTGCTTAATGTGATAAGTGCCTTGATTACTATTGTGCCTACTTTGATCTGTTATAGTGTTGAGCCTTGTGTAAATAAACTCTCAGGTGTTGTTTACAAAAAATACTTCAAAGGTGAAAGCAGAGCCGACTCAAATGAAGCAAAATTATGAAATGTGTAATAAAAATAAGTACTAAGAAAGTAGACTACTAATAAGAAAGTACTCCCTTTAATGACATGCCGTATTAGTAGACCAACAAGAAAATAAAATCCTTATAAAACACCGTGTTTGTTGATTTGTTTCTTTCTTTCTTCCTTTCTATTTTGTTTCTTTATTTATGTGAACATTTTGTGTGATATTCAAATATTTAGTATATATTATTTACTTTATTTTATATTTTTTATCAAATTCTTATATTACATTTATTATATGGATACACCGCAACTTAAGCTCCTGCATTGTGCGATACATTACTTCTGTAATTTTAGTTTTAGGTCCGTATTATAGAGCGATGCTCAGTCGTCAATCGGTGCTTAGAGATTTCATTCATAAAGTGATCATTTAGTGAATGAAATTCTGCTTGAGCACTGGTCGATGACTGAGCATCGTTCTGTAATACGGACCTATACTTTATTTGCTTACATATTAGAAAACCTATCTCTATTTCTTAATTCGCTTATTTTTTGCAGTTTTCTCAACGTATTTTACACATCATCAGTCGGAAGACGTCCAATGCTGAACATAAGTCTCCTCCTTGTACTTATATGTATGTTGTATATGGCCTACGAGGTGAGTTGCCATAATCACTACACACCACTCATGGCAGGCATCTTGTTAATCGCAATAGGTTATAATGCAGACCAAGGTAAAGGCTGCGTTCTTACGGCACTCATGGGAAGAGACAGGGTTGTCCTATGTTTACACCTATGATAGCATGGGCATCTCATTTATATAACTCAGTTTACTGATTCACATTGAGATAGATGCTTGATAATATCTGTACTTAACATAACTTTCCAGATTTTAACAAACTCGCCGCATAAAAAGGGAAGCGATTGAGTGCTCTTACTTGACAAGAGAACAATAGATTCCCTGGCTGTTTTGAAACACGCCACCACTTACGTCACCTGCTCTAATAACGATCTAAAACGGTTTTTAACATTGTTTCGTTTCAGCACAAACATTCCACTGGTGGATTAACGTGTACGACATTAATATTTGCGCCAGCCTTGAGCATACTGTTGTCATTAACATAAGCGAACTGCCATTTACAAAGTTAAATGTATAGGATGTTAACTAGGTACTTTTCGCTGAGCTAAGAAAATAATGCAATCGCATTTGAGCAGAGGAATGTAAATTAACATGTTTTTCAGCTTACACGTTTTAGGCACATAAAATAACAAGTCCGTACCAACCTACGTCATTCAGCGAGAATACCTAATGTAAGTGTCTTTAATGCATTTTTAATGAAGTATTTATAGATATCTTGAAAACCAATATAATTCGTTAGTCGTAAGTGAGATACTTTGTGTCTAGTGGGTATGGAGTCAGAGATGAGTCGTAGGGTTTCACAGGTTTATCGGTTATGGTGTCAGTACGTGACCGATCCGCATTTCTCGGGTGAGGACGAGGTGGAGGGAGCGGAGGTCGGCGAGATGTGTGACGCGAGCCAGCGAGGTCGAGCGGACTCGTCCTTGTCAAGGACGCAGGACAGTGACTCACCGAGCGGCTGGTGGAGCGCAGCGTGCGCGTCGCAGTCAGCACAGATGGTGGACCGCAACATCCTCTCGCGCTGTAGCCGCCGCAGCAGCTGGAGGTGCTGCGGCGTGAAGACCGTGCCTGACCGCTCACCTACGAGCACCACATCTCCGGCCTCCCACCATGCTTGCTCGCGGAGTGTACCATCTCTATTGAATAGTCCCATATCCTTGTATCCCTCCGGAGGACTGAGTGCGCCCGGCTCTGGCTCCTGATAGCGCTCGCACGCTCCACACCCCGTGCATTCCTCGCTCTCTCCCTCATCAGAGTAACTACACTCATCGCGGACGACAATAATATAGTCAGCCTCAAAAAATTCATTCGCACTCTCATCAAACACCACCCTGTTCTTTTTAGTCTTATTCCCTTTTTTAAGAGATGATTTCAAATTTTCATGGTCCTTGTTGTGACGCGTGTCACGGGCGGTGCGATCGCCGCGCATCGTCGCGAGTGTACGCGGCGCGAGCGGCCGCGGGAGTGCTGTGCGGAGGCTCGCGGCTGCCGCGACGTTCGGGACCGACACACGAATGCCGCGCGGCTCGGAGACGACGGCGGTGTGGCGTCGATGGCGGCGGGCGAAGCGGTTGCAGCACCGCGCCCGGCTATCGATCGTTCTTGCCCGCCACGCCGGTGCCCGCCACGGCCATTGGGACCGCCACACCAGCACCCGGCCACCATCACCATCGCCACGCCGTGCCAGTGGCATCCGTCGAGCCGAACTTTGTGCATATATACATAGTTTACTCAGCACTTTTACATATGCAACACTTCATAAGAGCAAGCAACCTTAGTGTGCTATTTATCTAAAAAAATGCGAGTCTAATAGCTCGATTGAATTCATGGAAATCTGTACAGATATCCAAGAAACAACCGTTCAATGAAACAATCTACATATTTATAGAAGGCTTCCCTTTTATTATTAGCCGTGACTGGCTGACCACTATACAATGACCGAACTCCTGGATATAGACGATATATTGGAGGGTGTATTCCTTTCGTAGATACTAGCTACTGCCCATAGCGTCGCTCGCACACGTGGACTACATTTATCACTATAAAAAGTATCTAGTCCTTTTCCAGAAGTTCCAACTGTCCTTATACTAAAATGCACATTGGCTCCGCGAGTCTTGAAAAGGTAACCAGACAAGACAATAAAGAGTTATTTTTATCATTATTGTGAGTAGGTAATATTATTCTATGATTCGACCATAGATAGCCTCCGCTCCCAGTAAATGCTATGCCAATACACAAGCGTGGTATCCACATTAAAAGTTCCGACGTCTTATATATTCACAAAACATCAAAGTCGTTACCGAGTTGATATAATATATTTACCATAAAATTACTCACATAGATTATTTAGTAAAAATCACATAGATATTCTTTTATTCAGACTACCTATACCGAGTTCAACATCTTAGTGTGTTATTCTCAGAAAAATCAAGAGTTCCCGCGTGAACTTGGTTTCAGCACTTTCAGCGACTTAATTTGATCTGAGAAGATGAAGTTTTATTTTAGCTTATCATTAATTTAATATATATATTAACAAGCCTGGGAAGCAATTTGGATACGAAACTACAAGTAGATGAGATCAGCCCCGACTATCGGGCCGGCCAGTCGTCTACACTACCGTCTAACGCGTCAGAAGGCTTAGAAAGTCACCTGTAGGTAAGCTTGTAGCGCTGTAGCGTTGAGTAACCTGTCCGGTCCTATCCTATGAACTGCGGCTGTATCTCTTAAACCAAACTTAATAGTGAGCCGTCTCAAGTTTTCACAGAATAGGTTTATGCGCTATTACAGAGATTTCCTATCTAATAATAAAATTTAAACAAAAAATAGGGTATAATATAAGGGTCCTACAAGAATGATCCCTTAATGATTAATTTTTTTTTTTAATATTTTTTAGTTCAATAATGTCTACGAACTTGTTATGGTTATAGATACTCTGTATTATCACAACAAATACTGAAAACTAAGCGCGAATTTGACTTCCAATCAAGATTTATTAATTGTTAAAGTGTGAGAGGTATTATTATATAAGTAGTCCTAAACGGTTCAGTTTTTATTTGAACTATTATGAAATGAAATGAAATGAAATAACGTCCCTCTATATGTCCTACAGTAACGGTACATGTAATCCTTTTAGCAATTTCATTTTACTGCGCGGTCTTAGTCGGCACTAAGAAGAGGCTACCGACAAAAGTGGTGCAAATTGCTGGTACCGAGCACTGAATGCATACCTTCTAGTTTATATTGTCTATAGAGACCTGTGCTTGGATGCGCGCGGATGGATTAACAAATTTTCCACACTAAAATGTTTTACTGAACAAACTACGAAACTTTAAAGTAACTCGTGGAAAAGTTTGTAACAAAACACTGTCACTCACTCTCTCTCTCTCTATGTCGCTTTCACAAAATCTAACAATCAATAAGTATAATAATATAAATACAATATAATAATAGTCAATCTAACTGCAACATGGATATTGTTATTTAGCAAAAGTTCCAATCACCAAAAAGATCGACCACGGATAAATGTATTATAAAAATATGAAAATATGTACAACTATGTAACAGGTCACATGGTCACATTTCTGCCAACAATTGTAAAACCAGCAAATGTCCTGCAATTCAAAAACCATTTATAATTAGCAGACTACCGATTTTAGCCACAATTACAATTGAATGACAATTGAATGGTTTTTAAATTGCAATGGTTTCTAAAATAGCTGACTTGGCCCTCAGGATGTATATTATAAATAAACCTATGAGAAAATAAAAAGTGTGTGAAATGTAATCTCAACCTCAGACAGATTGCAATCGTAATAGTCTACTTAAATTTCAATATTAGTTAACTTCTTTTTAAATCAAGTGAGAAATAGTGATTAAACCTGCTTAACTCCATTCCACTTACTTATTTTCACATAGAGGTTATAAAAAAAAGTTCGCGTATGTATTCCCTTGAAACTTGTAAAACAATAAACACTAAACAACAAAAAAAATAAAGCGGCTCTGCTAATGCTGTGTGAAGAAATTATCATTCCAAAATAATATTAAAAATGTAAGTAAAAACTAAAATCCGACTACTGAAAATTACACTCTAAAAAGTAGCAACAAGAAAATATTTTCATCTGAAATTGTTATGTATATAGGTAGGTATTATTATTTGACAATTAAATAAAAAAAATACTCGTAATATATTTTCAGTGTTTAATACACATTCATAGTGATTTCCAGAGAAATAGGATAGACGTGGTCGAATTACTCTTTGTAAGTGGCGTACTAAGAATCCGTCTCTCGACTGTGGATTCAAAGAAACACTTTCGCCATATGCCTAATTACTTTCCGTATAGAATCTACTAATTAATTTAACTAATCCCTACTATTATTGTAATTTTTAACGTTCAAGGCTTGAATAGGGAGTCGTGAATCAAATGTAATAATAAAAGTATAATACATTGGTGTCGATTCTGTGTCGCATTCTCTAAAACTAAAATAAACTTAAAGTATGGTGGTACTCTTCAGATAAAGGGGAAATGAAAAAGACGGAAATATGTTAATTTCGTTTAGCTTTAGAGTATGCGACACACAATCGACACCATTATACATATACTAAATAGCGCTTTTTTTTATATACAATGAGGTCATTTATTTTACATACTAAACATACAATTTTGCTTAATAGATTAAATGAAAATTAAAAACTTTGCATTAGCAAAACTTAATCTAAGAAGCCGCTACCAGTAGGCAACGTGCCCAAAATGCTGGCGGCTTGTAATTATAATTAATTGTAATGTATTTTTTTTATTTCTTTCCCCTCTAATAGCAGACACAAAAAAGAAAAAGTTAACTGGAGGCTGATGATGATGATGATGATGATGAGAAAGTATTTTCTATCTCTAGTCATAATATATTAAAGACCGTGACCCATCCTTGGATTATTTCAGTGTATGAGATGGATCGTGCTTTATATTATGTAGGTAGGTATTTGTGACCCGCGTTCCAAGTTTTGTTCGTGACTTTCCATCAGTTTCATGGATAAACGGAGTTTCATTGTTTGTAAATTAAATTCTAAATGATGAATGCCTGTGAAATCGGAACAGCGTTTAAGAAAAATTGCCTTTCTATATATTGTTTTTTTTTACATGGAGAACATTATCGGCTGTATAATTTTGCCTACATAGGTAAAGGATAACGCAGCCGCCTGTATGTATAACTAATAAAAATGATTTAGTTTCTATTCCAACTTCAGAAGTTCTAGGACTGAAAAAATTCAAATCAAAGGCACAGACAGACAGATTGACGTGATTATTATGGGTTACTTATACTACCTACTAAACTTGTTACCTATTAGTCCTATGAGACTAAAAATCATGACCATGTCATTAATTTAGCCACAATTACTAAATTTAAGATAATGTAGATGTAATGGCAAAACTTCTTCTTCTAGGCAAGCTTGTTACCTCCTGCGATAGTGGTCAAACGTAACCCTATCCATCAATAAAATAAACTGAGAACTTGCTAAAAAGGCAAAAAACAATTGTTGGGCATGAGGCTAAATTAATAATCTATTGACGCTCAACTACTCCCACCACTCTTCCTTTGATCCACTGATCAATTATTTAGATAGGTTAGTACCTCCTATAAATACATTAGCTGCCGGAACCTTACATGTGCGGTAGAATTGAAAACATTTCACCAGAATTTATTTTAGCCCACGCCACGGACTCGAACTCGAAACACAGGCTCTTTGAGTTTTTTATTAATTCGGCCTAACAAATTACCTAGTGCTGTTATGAGCTTAATGCCTGGATCTGGAAGCCTTAACCATTTTACATATCTATGGGCTATATGGGTATTTAACGTGTACCTGTGTGGATTTTAATTAAATAGACATATATATAGAATGAAAAATGGAATGATGATAATTTTGAAACACCATTCTGGCTATTGAATTCGTAAAAAAAGTGTGGTTGCTACTGAAAATTTTGAGCTTTTATTATGGAAAAACCGAACAACTCCTATACCTAAATTGTATTCGGTCATCGTTCTTATTTGTATTATTTCCTATTAACACGTTTTTTACTGATTATAATTTGATAGGACACATCGAACGGAGTTTCAAAAATAGTGCTTTTTGTTGATATGGTATGTATATTGTATGAAATTCTTATAGCTACGCAAGATACCGCCATAGGCGCTGTGCTGGATTTTATATAAATATTTTACTATACTCGATATCGAGTACAATAATGTACATTGAAATAAACTATACTAGGGCCAGGGTAGACGGGTATATTATAGCGGATAAATTAGGACATTAGCGCTACCACAGATTGTATAATATAGTACCCACTGAGCGCCACCTATAAAAAAATCGAAATAATAGAGAACTTGGTGGAGAATCCAACCAGTGTGAATGCATAGTTGTAGAACCTACGGTAAGCCCCTTGTACATAATACTTTGTTAAATTGTGTTAAGCCCCAGCATACAGATGTCACCACATGTAGATACCTTCAATCCTTCACGGTAGGGATATTGCGGTGCTAATTGATAATGATTTCACATAATAACGAGAGATGTCGCTCTTGAAAGTTTGTAGGTTTGAATGCACAGGCAAGACTTGTGATGTATTTAAGTCAAAGTAGAAAATAAAAATAAAATGAAACATGAAAAATATATTTAAACCAAAAGTACAAAATTAACTATAAATCAATAATCTTTTTTTAAATATGAATTACTCATCCAAACCTTAACGTGATCGATTGCAGGTTTTTTTTGTTTTTGGTTTGGCTTCCCACTTTTGTGTATTAAGCCAGTGTCAAGTATTTGATAATTTCTCAAGTTAATTAATATACATATAATATGTGAGTCAAGTCATACTCCTAATAAAGTGGTGGCAACTTTACCAGAAGCTTCTATGGAGTTGTGGAAACAATACGAAAAAAACGTTTCACCATCATTATACCACTTTCCCACACTTATGCATGTAATCCAGTACTTAACGAATAAAATGCCACCAAATTTATACACTAACACTAAAAATAACACAAGTTTTGTAAAATAATACAATGCGGCGACGCGATCTTTTTCGTTTTCCCGCCAAAACTCTCCGATCGTAGGTTTTTTTTTTGTTCAGCTCCACTCTTTTGTGTATTTAGCCAGTGTCAAGTAATATATCAAGTCAAGTCAAGTCACACTTCAAATCATCAAGTCAAGTCATAGTCTTGTCTACTCAAGTCATACTCCTAATAAAGTGGTGGCAACTTTACCAGAAGCTTCTATGGAGTTTTGGAAACAACACGATAAGAAACGTTTCACCATCATTATACCACTTTCCCACACTCATGCCTGTAGTCCAGCACTTAACGAATAAAATGCCACTTTATGCACTAACACTGAAAATAACCCAAGTTTTGGATAAATTAAAACTCCTCTAAGGTTTTTAAAAACAGTTCGGAGATATTCACATAATCAACTGGCAGCACTGGATTGCCAAAATCTCAAATTGTCTAAGAAATTATTAACTTCAAAATTAGGCTGTATGATCTCACGACTTTAGCCTACGCAGTGGAGCAAACAAAAAAAAAGAAACTTCAAAATCTTCATATTAATCATATTTGTTTTTAATACATGTGAAAAATATTTTGAAATTCAGATATAATAATATTGCAGTACATACGTATGTACCTATGCATTTCTAATAACAAATTTATGGGTCTATATTCAAAAAAGTTTTCAGAATATTAGAATTCTGATTCATTTATTAAGTTTATGTTTCCTGTTTCAATACAAAAATTATTAATAATAAATTCCTATAACATTTTGTTTGGTTGACGATGATATGAAATCATAACGGTGAGTAAGAATTGTATGCCAGTCAATTAATTATAAGCTAGCCAATTATTTAACATACATTATTAGGTCTGGGCAACTATATAGCATGATGATTATATTTCCTTATAGTTTTTGAAATAATGGATATTGGGTAAAAGATTTTAGGTCAAGTAATAGGGATTGTTGGGATAGACTGAAGCCTGTGAACCTAGCGAGTGAAGGGTGTCTAATTTTAGGTATAATAGGTATATATATAACTTATTGATTTTATCGCGACAATGGGGTGGACTTGGAGCTCTCTGATTGCGCGATTCGAACCGTCTTTGACCTTTTGCGCATGCGGGATGCATCGCGGTGAGCAGTTCCGATACCATTTACGGCCATTTCATCTGCTGTGAGAAAGCACTACAGGTGTATTTTCATATCATCACCAGTATCTTTGCATAATATTTTTTATTTCCTTGTGAATTCATTTTATAAGTGCAGTAATAACTTGTTTACAATAATATGCATCACAATTAATGTTCATGATGTTATCAGGTAAGACTTTAATAATGTATAGTACAAATTTAATGTATTGTTTTTTTTTATTCAATATTTTTAAGTTCTATCTGGTTGAGTTGTGCAAGGTTAGTCTTGGTCATAACACATTTTAATTCATTAGTAACTGCCATAAACTCTATAGTCTGAATTATAATGAAGAAATTAGTAGCAATATTTTTGATAATGATAGTATAGCAGCAGCTTTATTATTAGTTTATAATGGCTATTAAAATAGTGACTGGTAACTTTTCCAGCGAGAGAGTTATTAATTTGATGCAGGTAAGTCTTTATTGTGACATAATAATATGTCGTTCTGGACTTACATTAAGTATTTCTATTTTATGATAAGTGCATAAATGGTAGCTAAAATTTTTGAATAAAATGTTAATTAGTGTGCAATAAAATGCGGTACATGTCAATCATTGTCTGCTGCTGATGTTTTCTTTACAAAGCTTTTTGTTGTGTCAAGTGGTTATTTAGTTTAACAAAAATATTATTTTTTTATTCTCAGGTAATGGGTTCATGCCTCTGTAAACAGTCATCTACTACAATGGCAGAAAATAGGAGTTCTGAGCCAAAGCGCCCTCGTCTAATGGAGGCAGATTCGGTTGAATTTCAAATACTCTCCATGCTGCGGTGCATTGGGACATTCCCAGATGGGTATGTCAACATTTATTTTTATTATTCTTGCATGGACATTACTTTTCATGATCAGCAGAATAATTCACAATACTTGTCAGAGCCACTTCTTAAAGAATGCAATGAGTATATGCAATTGGCTATGAAAACAATAGCGAAATTTGATCTAGGCATTGCTAGTAGCATGAAGCGACTTAGTGTAAAGCTATTGCTAATTTATCAAAGTCATTTTACTATTATTATCATGACACTGAATTGTGTAAAATACATGTTTTTAAAGAGTCAAATAATTTTTTTATCAATCTCATTTTTAATCAGCTAACAAAATCCAATCAATTCAATCTATATAAATAAAATACTTTGTCCTGAGTGGCTGACTGACTGGCAGACTCTTGATAAATTAATTTTATTGTGTAGAGGTGTAAAATAGAAGAGTATTTAAAGATTCAAATGGGTTGCTACTAAAGATTGTATACAAAATGCGAGTGAAAATGTAGGCTGTTTCTAGTAACATATAAATGTGTAGGTACACATTATATGTTACTAGAAACAGCCACTACCACTTAACCACTTTTATAAATAAATAAAAATGCTATGTATGCTAGTGGTATCTAGGGTTGCCTAACAGGGGGCACGAGATGCAAAAGTAAAAAATATTATAAGCATACATGTCTCGAGATAGCTCAGTTGTTAGCTGGTAGTAGCTCTACCTTCGGAACTGTGGGGTGTGTGTTTGATTCCCACCCAGGACGAACATTTGTGTGATGAACATATATGTTTGTTCTATGTCTGGATGTTATATTGTAAAATAAGTAAATATGTATTTACAAACAAAAAGTTTTTAAGTACTGTATCAGTTATCAAGTTCCCGTTTCAGATGGGGGTAGAACAAAGTTGACGTATTGTCCTCAACGATTTATTTCCTTAATTTATTATTATGTTATGAAAGTTTTACTTAGTAAAATAAAAGCTTCATAATTAAGTAAGAGGGTCCATAGCCCTAACTAAAATTGAATGATTGGGCTTCCAACCCTACCCACCCTGTCTAGACAGTGAAGGGTGGCAGCCCATACCCCATGCTTGCCCCATGTTCTCCCTTTGATCTGTTATATTAAATCTGTTGATTGAATATCAGGCAGGCAGGTGAGGCAGGATATTACTATACCAGTTTTATGAAAACGGTATCTTATGGGATTGTTTTGTTGTTGGTCAAGATTTTAGGTTTTAGGGAGCATAATTATGAAAGTAGCGAGTTTAATGTTGATATAGCTTTAACCTTTGTCACTAAAACTAGCATACAGCAGCATAGCATATAGCTTGACAGCCTCTGTGGTGTGGTGGTTGAGCAGGCCGGCTCAAACCTGAAGGCGGCGGGTTCGATTCCCGCGGCAGGACAAGTATTTGTCCACAGAAAAATACTTGTTCTGAGTCTGGGTGTTGTGGGACCATGGTCCTCGTAGTTCCTGTGTCCCTAGACACAGGGAATCCTAGTTAGGGTCCAGGATCTATGTATATGATCGTTGGGCGTTATTATTATTAATTATTATTTATACAGCGTATGTTGCCGCTAATTGCGTTGCGTACTAATTAATAGAATAATCTTCTACGACGTGCAGACTCGGTCACCCTATAGGTAGCCCGCTCAGAAGAAGCTCTGTATTAGGACAGCTTTAATCGCTGTGAGCTACCATTTTAAAGCTGTATTTTTTATTATTATTAAATACTTTGATCTGCAATTAAGTCGAGATTCCGTCCACTAATTATGAATTGAATTCATTTCATGAATGACAACTTTAGTGCCGGTTCATGACTGAGCGTCGTTCTGTAATACGGGCCAACGTCTTTGACGCATGCGCCGGTGCGCTTTAACTCGGTTTGAGTATTAAGAGTCAATTGTTTTTCTCTAATCTGTGGTAACAACACTAAAACGGGCATGCGTCGCTTTAGTATGGCGGCGCGCGGCGCATGTTGAAATCTTTGTGTCGTCATAACTGTTGCCTGCTACTACAGTATTCCAAATTGCTGTGTGTTTTAAAACTGTAAGTGGGTACATGTTATATGAATTAAGATTAAAATATATTACATACATATTTCTATTATTCAAACTATTCACTCTAACAAAAACAAATAATTCTGAATAATATATAGTTTCATCTCACGGATCCTATAAAAAATGTAGATACCACGTACGGAACTTTTTTTTATAGTATGCCGTGGTCTTTCTCATAAGTTAACGTTCATTTGCCTACAATGAGAAACTCAGTTTGTAGGTATAATACAATAACCAATTCGGCCGGTTCAATATACGATCTTTGGATATAAACTGTAGATGAAGCGTCCTGATTGGCAGCCAATCAGGAGAGCTATATTTGTTTTTGTCGACAGTTTCTATCTACAAATAATTTATTAAAACCGGCTGTATGTTACCCAATAAGTATGGCAACATGGCAACGAGACTGGGCGGCTGGGTGTGCAGCGGGGCTCTCCCCTTTGGCGCTTTATATCGATTGTATTTTTCATTTACTCCGTGGGACTCTTGTCGCTAAGCTATACTTTTAGGTCCATATTACAGAACTATACTCAGTCATCAATCGGTGCTCAAGCACAGATTTCATTCATAAAATGATCAATTAGTGAATGAAATCTCTGCTTGAGCACCGATCGATGACTGAGCATCGTTCTGTAATACGGACCTTAGAATGTTGTGCCAATAAAGGACATTTATTCTCGTCTGCACTAAACGTAGATAGCTCTTAAGTTTGCACTTGCTTGTTTTTACTTGCTTAATTTTGCTCAGGACGTACTCAAATGCGCCATAAGTGTGAACTTAGGAGCTTGCAAACTTTTTTGTGATAGGTTTGTCAACGTTTGGGACAGAATTCGTTAGTATAAGAATATGAATGCGTCAGAGAAACCAATATTTAATGCTTTAACACCACAATTGAATAAATCAGTATATCAAAATTCAAATTATTTTATTGCAAAAATGCAATTTTTAGCACTTTTACAAATCAAAATGTGATTACTTATGATACTTAATTTAAGTTATTATAGCATATAAAATTACAAAGTAACATACATAGCGAAAGGTTTTTCTTAATGTTTTCACTTAAAAAGTCCAGTTACTGTGGCATTCTCTACAGTCCACAGACATTTTTAACATTTGCTAGCTTTTATCATCCAAAATTCCAAATCGAAAATTCGATATTGGTAAAAATCATTATTGTTAAAGCAGAGAAGAAGTACCCGCTCCGCTAATAAAAATCAACCAAATGGCAGATAGTGACGAAGGTTGGTGCAATGTGATCATGGCCCTGGTACAAACGATCCCACTCTTCGATCCTCTAGGCCCCTCTGTCATCACAATTGTGTTCGATGATTGCCCACTGCCTTCACAGGATACAGTTTTAACGGTAAGAAAAACAAATAATAGGTACGTTCATATTTTTTATTGTCGCTAGGCAGTATGGGCAGACCTTTTGTTTAAGATAATTAGGGTATTATTCCTTTTAGTGACAGGGACTTCAGAAAATAACTATTGAAAAAGTATGATCAATAGCTCATGTTTATGTTGGTGGTATGAAAAACCTGTGTACAATATTCCATCAATATCGGTTCAGCCTTTGACGTAAAGCCATACATTTACTCGGAGGCTATATGTCACGTTTTGTATTTATAATTTAGTATAGATACCTCATACATCATGTTTTCGTTTTCAGTTCACAGCGAGCCTAAATCTGTGTAGAGAACGATGTTCAGAATCGTACCGGGACGAGGAACTTATACGTCAAGAGCGTAATATACTTGTAATACTCGGATGCATCGCGGAAAAATTTGCCGGACCAAACAGCACCCGCGTCCTAACGATAAACGTTCTACGTTATCTCATCACATTTTTGGTAAGATTTATTTTAGATGAGCTAGACTACACTCATGGCTACGAGGTTGCCACTTGAATTTTACGAAGTTGAGGTCTCTTACTGTTGGCCTCACTAGTTATGTAGTAGTTATGACTGGCCTGATAGCTCAGTTAGTAGTAACCCTGCTTTCTGAACTGCAGGTTGTGAGTTCGTTTCCCACAGGACAAACATTTGTGTGATGAACATCAATGTTTGTTCTGTGTCTGGGTGTTATATTGTATTCTATGTATGTATTTACAAACAAAAAGTATCTATGTATTCTATCAGTTATCTGGTTCCCATAGTACAAGCTTTGCTTAGTTAGGGGCTAGATGGCGCTGTGTGAAATGTTTACCACCAATATTTCTAAATATATTATTAGTAAGCTCAAAGTCGCGCAAGGAGATATTGAGAAAGCTATTGTCAGTGTTACCCAAGATGCAATCCGAAATAAGGAGTTCTGCGGGAAAACTAAAGTGACCGATGTAGTGCATAGAATTAGCAAGTTGAGACGGCAATGGCCGGGCCACATCGCTTGTAGTACTGCACCGATGGGGAAGAAAGGTTCTCGAGTGGAGACCACCGATGGATGCTGGAGGCAAGCAGCCGCTCAAAGTGGCGCTCTGTGGGGGCCTATGTTCAGAAGTGGATGTCTTCAGGCTTTTGATCATGATGATAACGATGAACAATCTCGTTCGACACCTAACTTTAGATCGATCTGACTGTAACCAGATTTTTATATAAATAAAGCTACTGGATAGCCATCCAACAAACTGCAAGTCGGCAAAGAATCGTTGACGTCACGTCAATGTACACTGTGCGGTATATATATGCGCCAACCGTTTCAAGCTAACTGGGTAATAATCATTTGATAAAGCAATGAGCTATGCACGTAATCGGTCTGGTCAAAAGGGTTACTCAAATTAATTATTAAGACACGTTGAGTTGTACACTGAGGTCCGTATAACGGTGCTTAGTCATCGATCAGTGCTCAAGCAGAGATTACATTCATAAAGTGATCAACTAATGAATGAAATCACTGCTTGAGCACCGATCGATGACTGAGCATCGTTCTGTAATACGGACCTGAGAGTGTAAGAAATAAATTGCACGTCATTGAATAATAATGCAGCTTTTGTTATTGTACCCATATAGGCAAAAATCAACCTTTTTCATGCCTAAAGTTTTTGGCTTAGTCTGTGTGGAAACGATTAGCGACTCAACCAGGTTCTGACCTAAAACGTTATCTAACTTTAATTGTGACAATTGACGCATTTTAAAAAACATTGGAATAAAACATTTATCCCACTGCTTATGCCACGGTTGAACTATCTTAACTTGTGATGTTTGTTTGTATAGAAAGATGAAGTAGAACCGCATTTGGTGCTTCACGCGCTGATTGCTTTGGAAAAATTCGCGCGCACCACGAAAAACAAGATGCTTATTGAAAAGTACTTCTCGGCCATGCTGCTTCATCCTTTGCTCCCTTTGGAACTTTACTATTCATCCAAAACTTGGCCCTGGAGGGAGGTGGGGTTTTGTGCGCGTTGGGCCCTCGACAACATTTGTAAGTTTTTAATTCCTAGCTGGCTGGTACTATTGCTGACTGCTGCTGTTTTTCCACATTGCTGGCTTCATTAACAATGCTTGTGTGCGAATTCTGTGTGCAGTGATTGTATTATATTACGCGTAGACGAAAGATGAGGTATACAGTTTTCTCTCTCTTTCTCTGTTTCTCTTTCATTATTATTTCGAAAGTTATGGTGTTGCGAATAAGAATTGCGCGTTGTCTGGTGCGATTATTATCATCGCCCGCGTGATGCTTTTAATGATAAATGGAATATTAAAATACTGATAATTTCGTTTTCAGTTCTATTCCCGGGCCGTCAGTTTTCTTTCGAAACCGAAGACATGAGAGCTGTTCATGCAATGCTGAACACGCACGATGTGAGCGAATATCTGAAGATATCGCCCGACGGGTTGGAAGCTCGCTGTGACTCACACTCCTTCGAAAGTGTTCGGGGTACTTTTCAGGTAATCGTTGTCTAAAGGTGCTTATAGCTAGGTTTACACAAATACATAATATAATAAGTACAAAAGGCTAATTTTGAAGGTTCAAATATCAGAATAGATTGAATAAAGATGATAAGGCATATGCTATAGCTGATAGACTTCCAGATGAATAGATATATGGCCGTCTGCTACATTTTCACGACTAAATCGCCCAACTAACTTTTATGCAATCTTGTATGAAGATAGTTTGAACCTTTAGGGATACATGAAACTTATGACACGACGGACAGCAGCTAGTACTAAGCACAGAAGGACCACACACGCCTTTCCCTGTCTTGATATACTTCATCTCGCCTTGCAGAACAGGCACTAGTGGGATATGGGACGTTGAGGAAAAAAATATCTCACAAGCAGTACACTTCTCAGTGGAATGCGGGAGAACCATACGAGAAGCGTACATCCAGGCAAATGTAGGAGGGTTCTTGGATAATTTAATAAATTTGATAATAATAGATAATTTTTTTGAATTTGTAGAATAAATTCTTCGTGACCCATGAGTGGGGACGTTGGCCTGAATGCATAAAGGATGAGAACTTTGCCTATAGTATGCTTACATTTGTTTCAGATCGACTCCAACTGCTGGTATTATGAGGCATTCATCGTGACAGCCGGAGTGATGCAAATCGGATGGGCGACAAAAAATTCAGCCTTTCAAAATCAGGTTAGTATTGTTGCAAATTTACTGTAATAAGCAAAGGCGTAACCAGGCATTTTTCAGCACGAGGAAGGGAAAAGAAAACTAACTGTGTGCACGCTAACATATTTTTTATTAATAGAAAAACTACACTAACGGCATTTTTCGAAATTTTTTCTTTATTCTGCACAATTATTATCGTATTAAGTTCATAGATGCAGGAATCCGATTACAACGAACGGCACAGTCGATAACAACTGCCCCTTCCCATGCATAGGAAGCATCTCTCATGTAGTAAGTAGAAATATATGTGGAAGCATGAAATATTGCTGAATCTAAGCGTAAGTATAATTATTATAGCAGTATATTAATCTAAGCGTAGGTATATATGAAATACACGCAGAACTCGAAGAAGGACAGGACAGAGGTTACAACTCCTCAGGGTGTTATCATTAAAATCAACTTAACAGTACACTAAATCTAGTTAAGGACACTAAAAGGATATGTAGGAACAAAATGAAGCAGTGCCTTTTGACTCTTGACTACAGAAACACGGAAAAACTTAAAATACAGGTCGAAATTACACATACACTTACCTCACACATACCGATTTATGAACACACCACACACAAACACACCCTCTTCTTTCCCCACTCCTCACCACGCACACCTGCGCACAAACACACACACACACAAAAGCGCGCGCACACACAAACACGCTTACTCTCTCCCTCTCTCTCTCTCGCACACACACGCACACATACACACAGTCCCAATACACACACCCTCTTTCACGCATTATCCTATTTTATTGAATATAGTTGAACCTCGAAGAGAACGAGATCCCACAGACTCAGGGTATCCTACCGTCGGAGCTTTGACTTATACTTGTACAGCCTTATTAATAAACACGAACTAGCTTTAGACTAGTTACACCATCTTTTGTCTCTTTCCATCCAGCTAAATATTCCAGTAGCAAAAAAAGGACAAAAGCGAGACTAATACCCGTTTATTAATAAAGCTGGTAATGTGTTACAATTTCTCTGAGCAAATAAATACTTTTATCTTTCTTTTCTATTTCTTTAATTACAACATCGCCAAAAACCTTTCGCTATGTATGTATGCTTACATTGGGGCAGCACCGCTGCCTTCGGCTTGGGTTATCATGTCACCTATTAATAAGTCGAAGATCGTTAAAACCAACATATTCACAATACTTTGATAACTTCTAATATGAATCTAATATAATTTCACGCTGAATCCAACTATACCCATAAGTCATTTCGTGAAAAATATCATTTAAACCCTTTTTGTTCTCACCCCTTCAATTATCAACGCACGCGCTTTTCATACGACGTTTTTATTCATACTTTTGAGGAAAATGACTTGTATTGTTTTTTTTTGTTTGGCTCCACACTTTTGTGTATTTAGCCAGTGTCAAGTAGTTGATAATTTTTCCAATTAATTAATATATACTTATATGTGTCAAGTCATAATTTAGTTAAGTCTAGTCAAGTCATGCTCCTAGTAAAGTGGTGACAACTTTACCAGAAGTTTCTATGGAGTTTTGGAAAAAGAACACGAAAAGAAACGTTTCACCATCATTATACTACTTTCCCACACTCATGCATGTAATGCAGCACTTAACGAATAAAATGCCACCAATTTTATGGACTAACACTGAAAATAACACAAGTTTTTGAAAATAGTACAATACGGTGACGCGATCTTTTCGTTTTCCCGCCAAAACCATTCACGAAAGTTAAATACAATGCTAGTCGAGTTTTGAGAGTGAGGGAAAGTGGTATAATGATGGTGAAACGTTTCTTTTTGTGTTGTTTCCAAAACTCCATAGAAGCTTCTGGTAAAGGTGCCACCACTTTACTAGGAGTATGACTTGACTAGACCACGACTTAACTTGATGACTTGGACTGTAACTTGACTTGACACATTACATGATATTAATTAACTTGAGATATTATCAATTACTTGACACTGGCTAAATACACAAAAGTGTAGAGCCAAAACCAAACAAAAAAAAACTTTCGTGAATAATGACACAGGTTTCTTTGATCGCGTGCTGGTGCGGCGCCAGCAATGCGCGCTTTGATATACACCATAGAGTATATATCTAATCGCAAAACAAGGGCGTGAACCACAGGTTAGAGAAAAATTAATGGAGCCAATATGGGTGGAATGAAATCATGTCGATTTCATTCCACCTAAGCGAATTTATAAGTAATTTAATAAAAATAAAATTGTAGGTATTTCATTATTTATTCAAGAAAATGTATTGTAGCCGCGAAAAAACTATTTTGGTAAATTATTTTAAACCGATATTATCCGGGTGAATTAAAAATTATTCTTTTCGTATATATACCTTGTAGTGCGATATAAACTTAATTGAATCGGGATATTATAATAAACCACAAGTAGGTATGGTAATGTAAAGAAAAAGGAGTGTATAATATCTTGGATTATAAATCTAAATACGGTGTAATAAGATGCACGATTAACAAGTATTTGTGATGAAAAATAAATATTTCATAAAACAAATCATAACAAAAAAGTTATTAAAATATATAAACAAATTAAAGTGAACCTAAGAGATTCGTCTAATTTTTACGATAGGAAAAACCACGTAATCCCGATATAGTGAATTCCGGCTCATCATAGTATAAGTAAAAGTACCCCCAGTTTTACAAGTGAATGTGGGGGTACTCTTGCGCGTTTTCTATGCCCTTCGATAGTCGACCACATTTTTTGTAATTAAGATAAATGTTAAATGTTGTTAGTATTAGAATAAGAGCTTAGAAAAGTGTTGTGTTGTGTAGTATTTAATAATTTAGTGTATGTAAGTACGTACGCACCTATCTACCTACTATATTATGCGATAAAAGGCTCCTTAGTTGCTATGGGCCATTTGCAAGTTATCAGTTATTTTCACCTACAATGTTATTGAACTAACAAACCACGTTAATCAAAAGACTACAAAGACGCGGTTAGCCTGAAATGTACGTGTTTGCAATCTTGAACTGTGCCGCGATAAAATACCGCTGTGTTATTTTGAAAATGAACTTTTTCTTTAATCAATCAAATCGTGACCATGGCAGTTTAAAATCAATACAGACTTATTTGCAATCCACCTAAAAACTTTTAGGTTATAATTAATTTCATTTGAACAAACAACTTTAATCTTAGTTTTTTATGTATTCTTTAAATATTCACCGTAGCGGGCTTATTATTTTTTTCCCAACCAAAATAAAAGATAAATAACTCTCTCTAACTCACGTCAATTAACTTCGAAATTACTCCGACCGAGTTTCGGACATTCGATGTCCTTATTCAGCAGAAGGACATCGAATATGTCCGAAACCTGGTCGGAGTAATTTCGACTTTTAATTTACGTGAGTTTAGCCGTTATTTATCTTACAAAATCAATGAACCCAAACTATATTTGAGGGGTGTGAAATTCGTAAAGTGAGGACAACTTGGTTTTGGAACATCTTTAGTTTGATTTCAATGAAAACATTTTTTTCTGATGAAGTTTGTATTTTAGTCTAGCTGCTTTAAAACGCTCGTTCTACTATTCCAGGAAGGGTATGGTGTAGGCGACGATTCCTTCTCCCTGGCTTACGACGGTTGCCGTCGGCTTTTGTGGTACAAAGCCGAAGCCACTGAGGTAGATGACGTGCCGAGTTGGCAGCCAGGCGATGTGCTCGGCTGTCTTATCGACGTAAACCGTCGCGAAGCCGTGTTTAGCCTCAACGGAAAGTGTTTACCGGCTTGCACTGAGATATTCTCACAGTCCAGGTAAGACCACTGTTTCGGGATAACGATTCGCTTTGCTTCTTATTTTTAGTTAAATTAGTGTGTTACACGTCCATTTTGTAGAATTGGCTAATTGGGAGCCACTCACCTTATTGATCCTTAGCTATCTGAATAGATTCCCATTAAAAATACAAGCTGTGTTTTTAAACAGGTTGAATAGGTACTTTTCGTACTGTAAGGTTTACCTTGGGACGGTTGCTAGCCAATACAAAAAAAAACGAGTGTCCTTTAGAGCACACTACTGAAGTAAAACTTCTTTAGTTTAGCTCCATCTATCGGCTGGTATAACTTGGTTTTTGCTTTGTTTAATGTTAATGTCGCCATATTGATAATTGTAAATGGTCATTTTACCGGACATACCAACACAACAATACAATTTTTTAAACTTGTCATGTTGACAATGGAGATGATGAGATCTACGTAAACCAACTTCAACTTCCGTTCGCCTTGCATTCACCAGCTTACTCCCCAATTCAAGCGTGCGTAAAGAAGTTTTACTTCAAAATCTACCTTTAGGTATAAAACCTACCAATTCAGTAATTAAGTGCCTATTGATTCTTCAATGTAAAACAGTATAATGCCTCTTAGTTTCAGAATAAACAAATGTACACCGCACGGGGCGGCATTATATTATAATATAATATAATATGTGTGGACATCTCACACAACGCCATCTAGCCCCAAACTAAGCTAAGCTTGTATTATGGGAACCAGATAATTGATACGATACTTAGATACTTTTTTTATTTGTAAATACATACATATAATACAATATAACGCCCAGACACAGAACAAACACCTATGTTCATCACACAAATGTTTGTCCTGGGTGGAATCGAACCCACAACCCACAGTCCAGAAGGCAGGGCTACTACCAACTAAGCTATCGGGCCAGTCAATTCCCGCATTCCCGCGGTAGGATACCTAAAGTTGCACGATTGAACTATCGAGATAGCCGCGTTTATTTTAGTTGTTTTGTTGATTCAATTTTAGTATAACCATTAAACAGTTCCTATACCTACATTTATAAAAATTGAACCTGTTTAAAACCACACCAGCTAGTATCACATGATTGCAACCGATAGGAACACAAATTAGTATGAATTTGACAGTTTGAATATACAGTTTATGTGCATTGTTAGTATGGAAATTTCTCCTGTTGCATTGCAATCAAAGTTTAGATAGAAGATAATCGCTGGTATTACGGAAAAATAGGTATTTTATGGAAGACATTTGGCTATACACTGATGACGCAAGCGACGGAGTTAGAATGGCCGCAACTTCCCAGCGTCCCTCAGTGGCAGCCTTTAGAAAGAAATATATTAAATAGTCTTAACCGCCACCATTGGTGGCAGTTTTAACCTTTAGATTGCTTATATTGGAATTAAGATTAAAAATCATTCAAAATTGCTTTAGAAATACATAAGCAATGTCATTATTAGTATATTTCGATAATCATAGTAAAGCATCATTAGCTATTTACATTCAATGTTTCGGTATTTTCAATTTTCGTTTTGCTGCTTCTGAAAGGCTATATTCACTAGAGAAGATTTACGCTTTATACATTTCTACTAATCAAACTTCACGACAATCTTGTAGGGTTTGGCCATGTTGGCTTCGTAAGGCACAAAAGAAAAGTCTAAAAGAAAAAATACATTAATTTTCGGCATTGAAGAATCCAATATCAAAGAATTATGATGATTTGAATGAATGTTTTATTTTTATTATATGTACTTATTCGTGATATAAAAACCAGTTCTGGACAACGTTAATTTGGTAATCAGCAGAATCTATCACGCAGCATAATAATGCCATAATTACCATCTCCAAGTTTCAAGGTGTTCTATTACATTGCAACTTCATATAAATATTTAAAAATCTCGCTTAACTTGATAATTTGATATGTTTTGAATATTCTACATTTCAATTTATAGTATGGTATGTCTTTGTTTGGCACTGCCAACATATTTATAAGCAGAAAATACGTGGCCAGACTCCTAATAAAAAGCACCCATTTGCTTACTTGTACAAAGCTAATCACTCACATGTATAGACATACATTGACATTATTATTTAAAAACAACATAATTTACAACTTAATTATATGCTTCTCTATTATTCACTGTCATGTTCCATGCTCCATGCTCTATACATAATATACAATTTTTATCGATATCGTTAGAAGTCTAAACTTTTTTTAGAGTTCGATGTTTTTACAATATTAATATTAAACGACCGAGTTGAATGAAATATTGCACATGAATTATTAACATGCCCAAGTTCAACAAGATAATTTGTATACCGGAAAGCTTTTACAGGTGGTCTAATATTCCCTCCCCTTTACCGGGACTATACATTTATTTATGGAACTTGATTCTGGGTATAAAAAGCAATAACTACACGTTGAAAACAATAAACACGAGTGTCTATTCACTACAAGTTATCTACCTTCAACATTCCTTTGAAGCTGCTGTTGTCAGCACATAAATACTTTAACGAAAATCTTCTCCGGTGTGTAGTACCGGTCAGTGTTGTGATGGCTATTAAATTTTTCACAATTGTTCACTTGTAGAAGACCGTGTTTATTCGTTTTTAAGGAGTAAGCTAAGTTCAGACCCTTGCAGTGAAGGGTTTTATGCGGCGGCAAGTTTCATGGCCTACCAACAATGCCGGTTCAACTTTGGTGCCTCTAACTTCAAGTATCCACCTCAGGACAGGCAGTTCAAGATTATGAATGAGATTGGGATACTCAAGGAAGAAGAGAAAAAGGTTAGTCACAAATAAATACTACACTAGGAATTTCGACTGGCCCGATAGCTCAGTTGCTAGTAACCCTGCCTTCTGAACTGTGGGTTGTGGGTTCGATTCCCACCCAGGACAAACATTTGTGTGATGAACATAGGTGTTGGTTCTGTGTCTGGGTGTTATATTGTATTCTATGTATGTATTTACAAACAAAAAGTATCTAAGTATTGTATCAGTTATCTGGTTCCCATAGTACAAAGCTTTGCTTAGTTTGGAGCTAGATGGCGTTGTGTGAAATGTCCACACATATTATTATTGTTATTATTATTAATTTGGTTCTGCTCGATTGCTCAGTTGTGTGTAGGTTGTGGGTTCGTTTCCCATCCAGGACAATCATTTGTGTGATGAACTTCGATGTTTTTTCTGTGTATGGATGTTATATTGTATTCTATCAGTTATCTGGTTCCCATTAGCACAAGATTTGCTTAGTTTGGTGCTAGGTGGCGCTGTCCACACATATTTATTTTAATTCAACATAACAACTGAGAGTTTTGGCGGGAAAGCGAAAAAGATTGCGTCACCGCATTGTGTTATTTTCCAAAACTAGTGTTATTTTCAGTGTTATTGCATAAAATGGCATGGCATTCTATTCGTTAAGTGCTGATTTACAGGCTTGAGTGTAGGAAAATTGTATAATGATGGGGAAAGTTTCTTTTCGTGTTGTTTCCAAAACTCCATAGAAGTTTCAAGTAAAGTTGCCACCACTTTACTAGGTGTATGACTTTGACTAGACTATGACTTGACTTGATGATTTCGACTGTGACTTGATACATAATTGCGTGAATTATCATTAACTTTAACAAAAGTGTGAAGCCAAAAAAAAAGATCTACCCCTGTCAAAATGTTCATTAATTTGCCGGTAAAATTATGGAATCGATGAGACTTAAGATACGACTCGATCACATTATATCGTTAATGATAGGAGGTAGGCTCCTGATTATGAAACAAAAAACACACGAAGTGCCCATTTCTGATGGTGTAACTCTGAATAATATATGCTAATAATGTTCCAGGTGATCCCACGCCGAGTCCTGTTAGAAAAGATTCAGCTAGAAAACAACTTTTCAGAGAAGTTATGCGTCATCTGCCTTGATCGAGTAGGCAGCTACGGCATAGACCCCTGCAAACACGGGTACTTATAACACACTTTTATTATATTTGATATTACGTTAATTTTTCACTTTCTTTTTCACTCGCCTATGACAGTTTGTATTTTTTTTTTTTAAATCAATAATAAACGCCTTTATCGCCATTTGCGATTATGCCGCCCTGGTTATTTTAACTAATACTAATACTTAAACTAATATATACTAACTTAATATTATAGATTAATTCAATCCCTCTCTATAAGTTTGTACATCATTCTTGCTGAGTCTGAGAGAGGCTCGGCAACAGTCATATCATATAAGTTGGAGCAAAACTTTACTTTGATGTCAAGCAAGGTTCGCTGCAGTCATCATTGGATAAGTGAGCGCTACAAAACGTGGTACATAATACATATTTACAATACATACTGAACGCCAGAAGGCACGCTAAGATATGCCATCTTATTTTCTATACAATGCCAACTTTTTGCTACCTTTTATTGTCATCCGATTTAATGTTTTACACGTCTACACAGTTCAAAAAATGATCGTACGTTTTCTTTTATTATGAAGAAAGGGATTTTTAATTATAATACAAAACAATATAATAAAATCCATAGGCCAAACGATTGACCTCAAAAAGATGAAGTTTTGTTAGGATATAAAGTGTGAATACCATTGTCTCCTGAGATGCTAAAATATAGGTAAATTTACTTACGGGCTCTATTGTCTTTAGCACACCATCAGAACGACGGTAATGAAAATAACATCTTCAAATACCCAGTCAACTTCAAGACAGTCCTCTTAAGCCGTCGGTCTTGGGTTTTCTTATAAGATGACAATCTTTAGACCAAGTCAGAAGCCTTTAGGTAGAGAAATATGGCTATTGACACCTGCTGGGCGATCATGTACCTCGATACCGGCCGATAGAAACACAAATTAGTATGGATTTGACAGTTCCAATTCGCAGTTTATGTGCATAGTTAGTATGAAAATTTCTCCTGTGCATTGCAATCAAAGTTTCGTGATCAGAGCTAACTACTTTCCTACACAAGGAACATTTACGTCCTTAGCACACAATACATTTGTATTGTTAACATGAATCAGTTTAGGTTTTTCTCTAAATTTTTGCTCTAAACATTCATATTAGAATAGAATAGAAAATGTTTATTCATAGCCAACACAGGTGCAGTTTTAACCTTAGAGTATATACAGTACATACTCTAAGGTTTAACAAAGTGGGTTATAAATTATACTAAGGGTAGGTACTTATGGCTATGAAAAGGTCACAGCTCAGCATAATGCGCCACTGATGCAGCACGCTGATTTTCAGCTGTGGCCCTTTCCGTGGCGAGTAGGTGCAGAATTTTACAAGTAGTTATACATTTACAAATAGTTACATATATATATTCAAATTCGTATGATGTTCTTTCTACAAGATACTGTCACACCACATTATCTTATTACTCAACCTATTTTGGATAATTACTGGAGATACAGACCAGCCCTGTATCAACCAATCAAATTAATATTATGAAGGCGAAAGTTTGTATGTGTGTATGTTTGTTACTCTTTCACGCTCAAACGGCTGAATGGATTTGGGTGAAATTCGGTACCAAGATAGCTTATACACTGGATTAACATATAGGCTACATTTCATCCCGGAAAAGTCAAATGTTCAAAAAGTAAAGTGTTGGGATGAGCAAATAATTAAAATACTTTTTATCTGCGGATGAAACAGCAGGGTGCAACTAGTATTGTATAAAAAAATGAGTGTGCTTTGACCATGCAATTGAAGTAAAACTTCTTCCGTCTTATTACAAAACGCAGACCAAGCGTGGACTAAAGTTAGTACCAGGTCTAAACCTAGACTATTTAAAAACCTTATTACAAAAACGAGTTTATCGCTGATAAGGGGATCGTCCATTGTATGTAGATTTCATAAAATACTTAATAAATAACAAAACAAACCAATAACTCAGTGGAGAGCAAAAACGGCAATATTAATTTATTTGAAACGCTACATACTGCTAAGTCAAAACTGTAAATATATTTTTTTGTACTATAAATACTCAATACCTAAAAGGCCCTATTTGGGAAATTAATCTCTTGATGTTTTTCCTTTAGATGTTAGATAAACTTAACATTATAACTACCTATTTAGTTTATAAATCTATTTTATATTATAAAACCCGTCTTTACCCTTTACTAATTAATATATATATATATATATATATATATAGAAGAGGGACATCCGTTTGTGTAGCTATAACGTTAAATGGCTAGACGGGAGGTTTGCACACATGTTACCTATACTACCGAAATCAACGTCTACTTTATATAGTTATATATATTTCATATAGTTAAGTTGTTGTTTTCTTTTCTTTTATGTCCCATCATTGTTGCACTACCGCATTTAGTTTTCCACAATACACCAGGGTTAACTGGAAGATAATGCTCGATAGCATTAAGTTCTCCTATGTACCTTCAATTGTTGTTGTTTGTGCAATAAAGAATTTTCTATCTATCTATTAAATTAAATAATATCCTGTTATTTTACCTTTTTCTTTCTTTTTATTAATTCACGTTCCTGATTTTGTGTACCACTTTATATTGGACAAATAATTAGTTACCATTTATGTTTTCAGGAATTTCTGTATGAAATGCATCAAGATGATGGAAATCTGTCCGCTGTGCCGCTGCCAGAAGAAAGAGTTTCATATATTAGCTCTCTGAGACATCCAGTCGGCGGAGTCTCAAGTCGGGGTCATTGAATTCCCGCCAACTCCGTCTCCCAAAGAATTTGAATTCAACCTAGAAAGTTCTATCCACCATACCTTAGCCAGAGTCATCAACAGTTTAATGAACGATACGAATTTAGTGGAACGAGAAATGGAGTCTTATATCCCAGACAACGAACTTGTTAATCAAGAGAAAAGTGTTGCATATAACAGTGAACAATTTGTGAAAGATGAAAATGTAGTTGTACAAGAAGAAAAACGCAGATTCAAGGGGAAAGGTATAGGGAAGAGGTCGCGGCCGGTACAGGAAACGGTTCAAGAGCCGGTACAAGAGCCGGTACCAGAAACGGGACAAGTGTCAGTGCCGGAACCGCAGCATTTATTGAAGCTGCTTGGACTGTGCACTCGGGCTGAGGCAGATAGTGCCATAGATCCTCAGCTGCCTGAAGGAGCAAGAGGGGTCCCGGATCCTTCTTACTTTCCTGAATACAGCAACAGAGGCTCCAGTTTCAAGCGCCATCTCGTGGAACAGGCCGTCAACGATCTCATCTTTTACCGCGACCAGTCGGCCATGGAAGTGGACTCTACCGTCGAAGACGTTCCTGAGAGGTGCGCCCGGTGCTACCTCTGCCACACGGGCACTTGTGGCGACATCTTGCCAGACAATAAACCGGACCCCGGTTTCGAAATGAAGATGTTCTCAGCGAACCCGCCAATGATTTACGATCAGATGTGCCAGGCGATGGATTTGTCTAGCGATGAGGGGAGGACTAGTCCCTCCGTTTGGTGTCCATTTGCGAGTGATGAGTTCGCAGACGATTGGCAGGGGCATATTCCTGGTGGTATACAGCGCGGGCCGCGGCAACGTAGCATGGAGGCGGAGCCCGGTACCCCGCAGCCCTCGCCTGAATGGCAGTTCAGCCCTCTGCGCAGTCCTCATCGCCGCTCGTCGCGAAGCCCCCAGGATAGTCCACAGTGGAGCTCGCCACGAAGCCCACAGTGCAGTCCTCCGCGCAGCTGGCGCCGCAGCCCTGGGCTCAGTCCAATCGGTGTGCGGCTCCCAATGGTTGGGGTACGCGCCTACAACCCCGGGCCCGGCGCTTTGAAACGGCCAGTACCGCGCAGTCCACAGCACGAGCCGGACACGCCCGCGACGCTTAGCCCTGTACCCACCACGTCCACTGGCCGCAAGGATGATATGTACCCATATTACACGAGGGTAGTTGTAACTCCTCCGCCCTATTCGGACGATGATGACGATTAATTTACTTCAATAACATCTTCGGCGTGAGCGTTGCAGTTGCTCATTCAACATCAGATAATGCGAAAATAAACACGTGTGTGATGTACAGACTATAATACTAAAACATGTTGAATTAACTGCAGAGGTGATTTTAGGTAATGAGAGACGTTTGTGATATGAACAACAAACATAGGTAGAAAATACATAAAACTGTGGGTAAAATTAAAAAACATTACGTTGAGTACGTATACGTAGTAAGTACGTTTTAAATGGTTTTAAAACTAATTTAGGGGTGAGCTGTGAAGAGAACTTAAATGTTTCCTCGTATGAGACTGATGGAAAAGACTGCGTTTGGCATGTTGGAATGAAATTGAATGAAGCAGTTTTCTTTGAAATCAGAAGTACCTAGGTTTAGTAAATCCTAAGCGTTTGATGAGATCGGAACGATTTGGATAAAACCAGTGGTGAACTAGACCTGCTCACGAACCGGAACGCTTTGCCCCATAGTTCTATCGGTTCAGTGAGTTAGTTCAGATTCATTTTTCATTGAATGAATAAATAAATCAACAGTTTTGTAAATAATTGGAAGCTTGTAATAAGTAAACGGAGCGCCTATTCACTACCCGGTGTTTACACACGCTCTTGTTCTAATAGAGTGAGCTGGCTTGAGAGAATTTTTCACGACACGCCACTTTGACTTAACGACACAGAACGTTCCGGCGCGTTTCGCACTGGGCATATTTGCCCTTAATAATTTATTCAAAAATTACTGTTTAATCTGTAAGATAATTTCTTATTCTTAATGTTGTAATTTAAAAGGCCTAATTTCCAACGTTGGACAAGCCGCGGAGATTAAAATGTTATCAACGTCCATTCAGCAAACATTTTTCTGGTCTTGTAACATTAATGCACTGGTTTCCATATTGCATTAATATTTGTTTCTGCTTGTAAATTTGCTATAAGTGACTCATAAGTGCGTGTTTAGCTCATATTTAATCTTTTATTATGATATGCGTTTATTCGAATGGAAAACTTCAATTTTTCTTGCTTTTCCTTAAATCGTTTAGTACGATGTAAGTGGTGTAGTACTGACTCAAGTTACACAAAAGATTTGTTTTATATGATACAATAATGTATAAGTAGTTAAGCTTCCGAAGTAGAGTACATTACAACGCCAAAATTATTTGTTTGTTTAAGATTTATTAAATAAGGTTTGCTAGGTAGTAAGTAAACAACCTCGGTTTGGTTTTCAGCGTAGTATTACAGCGCAAAATACTCTGTAATCGGCTCAAAAGGTGCTTGGTAAGTCTTTTTATTATTATCATTACGGTAAAAAAAAAAAACAAATGGTCTAAAACACTTTTTAAAATGTTTACAAAAGTAATGTTATGGCCATTTCATGAAAGCTTTAACGATTTAGGATTATATCTTTTATATCGTTGAAAAGAACTGAACGTCGAATTTAACTTGTATGGCCTAAGGCCTCTTTAGATTAAAATCACATTTTAGGAAGCTTAAATTGAAAATTTAAGACAAAATTCGCGAACGAATATGCTAACGAACGTAAACCTATTGTAAGTACCAACATTACTCAAAATCAAATTGTGTTAGACTAATTTTAACAATGAAAATATGCAAGTATAAATTCATATAACAATTGCAGTATAGTTTTAAAATAAAGCACACGATTTGGAGCCACTAAAATTATAAAGTATTGAATTGAATTTGCATTTTTGCAATGTGATGATAAGGAAAAATCATTTGCGCCCTTGGGGCCATGATATCCAATGGAATGACTATTATTTATTTTGAACGAGATAACGACCAACATTTCTCTACCGATCTTTACAACGTCACCTGGCGGGACCAGTGGAACGACACGTTGCGTGACAGTGGATGAGAAATTGAAACTGTTTTTTTTTTCACATTATATATAAACAAGCTCAAAACTTTTCGTCTTTTTACCTAATTAGGTAATTTACGGCCAATGTTGTATAAAATGTTAGTTAAATACATAGTCCCTGCAACTTCCATTAATTCAGTTGCTAGACGTTACAATTAAATTGTATGTAGATTTCATTAAATACTTAATAAACAAACCAATAACTCAGTGGAGAGCAAAAACGGCAATATTAATTTATTTGAAACGCTACATACTGCTAAGTCAAAACTGTAAATATATTTTTTTTGTACTATAAATACTCAATACCTAAAAGGCCCTATTTGGGAAATTAATCTCTTGATGTTTTTCCTTTAGATGTTAGATAAACTTAACATTATAACTACCTATTTAGTTTATAAATCTATTTTATATTATAAAACCCGTCTTTACCTTTTACTAATTAATATATATATAGAAGAGGGACATCCGTTTGTGTAGCTATAACGTTAAATGGCTAGACGGAAGTTTTGCACACATGTTACCTATACTACCGAAATCAACGTCTACTTTATATCCAGGAAAATGGATAGTTCCCACGGGAAGACGTAATAGCTGGTGATACTGCGGAGCGCCTTCTTTTAAAGATAAGTCACTACGTTTTAATCTACTTGCATTATAATGCAAAATAATTAATATCTATCTATGTATGTAGTAGGGCATTAGGTACACCTACACTTATTATTTTAAATATATAATATTTTCGTGTTAGGGATAATCGCTACCGAGCACAAATATTATGGAAATAGTTCCTTTTGTGTTTAGCGTCTAACTTGTATAGTATTAGTTACTTAAAAATAAGTACCTACTAGCTACCCTTATAAATTATTATCCTTAATAACTGACCAATTAGAAGAACAAAGAAACAAAAAAGAATATATTATTTTTTTATTGCTCCAACGAAACGTGGCATTTTTTTCGTCTCTCCGTCCTGTCAAAGTATTGTTTCAAGCGGTATTTTAAATACCTACAGCGCTAACCATCTATTAAAAGTTAATTGATGCTTTCGAATAAATACACCTATACAATAGGTAATTTGCGAGGTTCAAATATTTTTTTGAATCTTTATGAGTATTAAATTATACTTAAACCACGATTTTTAATAGCTTCTCAACACAATTATTTAACTGAATACCTACAGTATATGGTTAGCCGACCATTGGAAATGGAGATGCGTAGCGTTTAGTTATTTATATAATATACTTAAATAATTAAGTACGTACATTTATCATTATCATACATATGAATATTTCTAACTCAACACACTAATCATTAAATGTTTTTCTATAATATTTCTTAGGTAGCCTGTCTCCTGGAAAATGGGCAATACCCATCTCTTATAGGCATGCAGCCGCTCAGTGGCAATGTATGGGCGAAGGCCTATGTTTAGCCAGTGGACGGCTTCTGCCTTTTGGTGATGAGATACTACCTTCTACTTATCTTATTGGTGTCGTTGGAAGATCCAAAATTGGCGTCAGATTTACGCGTTCCCTAATAAGTAGGTACTAAAACTTAAATGTCTGATTTACCTATAGAATTATATCAAAGAGCTTTTGGATTAAAACAAAATAAAACAGGGTAAGTACATCATATTAAAACAATTAAAAATCAAAACCCGTTTTGTGATTTAATCAAAAGCGCTTACTCAAACAATTACTCGTATGTGTGTGTGTATAGCGATAGACTCATTTCAATTCTACTAATACCTCGGGAGTCTTACTCACTGTTAATGATCCCAGTACTCCCAGTAGCTATATATTTGTACTTTGTTGTATTTGATTTGTATCATTGAGATTATAATTGTGTAATAATTACGTAGCTATCATAATTTATTGTTACAACCGCTTAATTTGTGGCCGAAATTTGTAAAAATAAAATAAATATTTGAAATTTAAATAATTTTGTATTTGAAAATGTAAGCCATTATAAGATTATTGCAGACAACTTTCGTATGCAACACTAAAGTGTATGTTAACTCATACGGTTATAACTAAAGTAACAACAGATTATGATACGTACCAATTTACTCGTCATTTATGTAAAATATAACTGAGTGAGCTTTTTTACGACGATCCTTTGGCAAAGTTACCTTCTATATTGATCAGTTCTCAGGTACTCTTAATAAATAACAAACAGTTCTAACAGAATTTGATAGTTGGCGCGTACCAGTAATATGTAAGCATGTAATTGATTTAAATGTATTTTATGCATCATGTTGTTTATTCCCCATCGGTAAGGTGAAGTTTTGGATTTTGAGCGGATTAAATATGTGTTTTATTATAAGGCTTACATTAGATTTTGACTCATATCCAAAATGTTGTACCAGTAGTACCTAAATAGATATAAATTTCTTATTCTAATGATAGATGGACAATTAAAAAGCGTACAACTACGACGTATGATCAACATTCTCAAGTCAGATCAAGTTAATATTTGACCCCCAATGTACGTATGTAAATGTGCAGTAGTTTATAAGTTAGTAATGCTTACGTAGATGCATTGTATTATGTTTGTAGCGATATTATAGATGTGGTGAATGTGTTGTATTTTGCTATAATAAAAGTGAACATCAGCCATTAAAGTTATCTAAGCTTATGCCGTCTGTACTAAAGTCTATTAAAATATAATTTAGCTAAGTACCACTTTCCCGGGGTTCTCATATAAGTATCTTAAATTTGTGTCAACTTGACAGACCAGATACTTGACGCTCATTGGTTACCAGTCGATCATCGGCTATCTCAACCAATGATCGTACAATATTTGACACTAGTTTTGATAAAGTTATGAGAGACTGTGGCTAGGGAAATTAGTGCGAACTTAGGAACTTTAGCACAGACCGGCATTAGGGTCACAAAAAGTCTAAAAAAGCTCAGTCAGTATAGCTTATTCTCTTTTCAATTATTATTTGCATAGAATGTACCAAGCATTAAGATTATACTTCTATTAGTGTAAGTACCTACCTATTAAGACTTACTTTGTTTCTGCATTTCAAGTTCATGTACCTAATGCTCAATGTCTATGAATATATGATTATATTGGTGTATTTTGTGTTTTTACTTAGATTTTTCCAGTCTTAAGGTTTATGCATCTCGCGAGTTTCTAATTGGTTACTTTAGCTTTCGAGTGAGCGATTGAGTATGCTAGGTAAGAACCTACAACAGAGCAGGGAGAAAATGAAAATACGATTATGCATTAATAATTTATTGCAAATTTTAGAAATATTCCTCTAAGTAGTAAATGGACTATTTATGGTTATTATTACAAGTCGAGATAATGTTCTTAACGATGAAGTGACAAACGGTAACCGTAAAAAGGTATTTTAGGTGTTAGGTAATATTGTAATACCTACCTATTCTTTTAGGTAAATAAAATAGGTCCCCGTTAATAGGGCTAAAAGCGAGAGCTTTGATTGCATGCTTCGAGCTCCTAGAAGTGTCATAGATATGAGAACATCGTTAGAAATTAAAGCGCTTGCAAAGCTCACTCGCCCCTCACGCTTATTTTCCGTACTAAATCGTGCTTGTTTTTTCTGTTTCGTGGTAGACGCAGCTGTCTACCCCAGCAAATAGGGCAGGGTTCACCCCTGCCTAGCGGCTGGTTCTAAAAGTTGTACGCGGCTTACTACGGTACGCGTAGTGCGTAGATAGATAGATACCTAGCGTAGCGAGCGACAGGATTCCACTGTTGCGGCAAGATGGCGCCATAAGCTCGAGCAGTATTGACGTGACTCAATATAGCCGTTGGAATGGACCACGTGATGTGCTTAGACCACGTGGTAATAACCAAGCTATTACTTATTAAGTTCTTGTAAAGGTCTCATAGTCCACTCTAATAATGCGCTTATTTTCATTTTGTAGCTAGCTAGCTTCAGATTATATGGGTACTACCTATAAAAGGCGTTACTGATTATTAAGTAATATTCACTGAAACTCATTATCTAAGTTTAAGGCATTGAAACAATGTTTTTCTCGCTTTTCACGAGTGTCATTATCACATAGGTGACATACAATAGTTATAGGTAGGATCTATGAAATAATTTAATTTTAAATCTACCTATTAGTCAGTTTGATGCCGAGACTGCCAAGGTGGTCGCACGACTGTCACAAGCAAAAATCAATAAAATAAAATAAGAAGGAGCAAAACACATAAACATGATAATGAAGGTGTCAGTTTTATTTTTTATTATGTTAATGTTAGAAATGTTAACATCTGTCTCAATAATCAAGAATAAGAGCAGTAGAGAATATTGACTTAATCGAATTGTTGAAGGTCATTATTGTGAAGGTCTTATCGGAGTAATAGATAGTGAAGCAATAATGGTTCCAGTAACAGCAGGCAGGTAGGCTCACAGCCCGGGGTTAAAATGACAGCAGCGACCATCTGCTTCCTTATAATAAATATAGGGATTTGAGTAAGTAATTTGTACAAGTTGCCTAAATTTATTATTCTATGCATAAGACGGTATCAATTATACTGACAAAGGTGTTTAAATGACAACATACCATAATTACAATGAACATTTTAGCAGTAGTTTCAATAAGTAAAATTGTAGGTAAATACGTTCGTTAGATACCTAAGTACTTATTATGTAGGAATTTTATTTTAAAAAGTAGAAACCAGTCGTAGAGAGGTCAAAGTATGCAATACACCGTAGACCGCATCATTACTTTTATTATTATCATTATCATCAGTGATCAAGCGCTTTCCCTAATATCTTAATTGTATAATAATAGGTCTTTACCTATGAAATTGCCGTATTGCAGTACAGACTTTTTCAAACAAAAAAAAGTTTTGATTGGCTATGAATTCTAAATTCAAATTAATTTTGTTTTAAAAATATGACATTCTATTTACAATATAAGTCTTTTGTTTATTGATTAGCGTTGTATTTTCATTACATTTCAACATTTTTCCTCATAATGGATACTTTGAAATTTCGTGTAATTATGGAATATGAGTTCCGTCGTGGCACCAACGCGGCACAAACGACACGTAACATCAACGACGTTTACGGAGAGAACTGTACAAACGAACGTACAACCCATTATTGGTTTGCTCGGTTCCGTTCTGGGAATTTTGACTTGAAAAATGAACCTCGTGGTCGTCCGGAAACTTTGGTCAACAATGATGAATTAAAGGCGACTGTGGAAGCTGATGAATCTCAAACTACAGCTGAGCTGGCAGCAGCTTTTGATGTTAGCATCAAAACAATATTGGTCCATTTGCGACAGATTGGCAAGATAAAAAAGCTTGATAGATGGGTGCCCCACGAACTTAACGATCGCCAGCGCAACGTACGCGTCGAGACTTGCCTTGCGCTGCTTAACAGGCACAGAAATGAAGGAATTTTGAACCGAATTGTTACGTGCGACGAAAAATGGATTCTTTTTGACAATCGAAAGCGCTCAGCAAGTTGGTTAGATCCTGGTTCGGTACCAAAGCAATGTGCAAAACGAAAAATGACCCCTAGAAAGGTGATGGTCACAGTTTGGTGATCTAGTGCTGGTGTGATTCATCATAGCTTTTTACAAAACGGCGAGAGCATTACTGCAGATGTGTACATTGAAGAACTGACCACAATGATGGCGAAACTCGCACGTCTGCAACCAGCTTTGGTTAATCGGTCGTCTCCACTGCTACTTCACGACAACGCGCGACCCTATACTGCACAACAGACCGTCTCTAAGCTGCATGAGTTGGGTTTGGAAGCTCTTCCTCATCCGCCATACTCACCAGATCTTGCGCCTACCGACTATTACTTTTTTCAAAATTTGGACAACTTTTTAGCGCGAAAAAAATTCAATTCCCGAGAGGCAGTACAAAACGCCTTTGAAGAGTTTGTTGTCTCCCGTCCTGCTGATTTTTTCAAGAAGGGCATCCATAAACTGCCACAGCGTTAGCAAAGATGCATTGACTGCAGGGGTGATTACTTTGAATAAAAGAAATACATAAGTTGGAAAAAAAAATACTTTAACTTTTTTCAAACAAAACGGCAATTTCATAGGTAAAGACCTAATATTATATGCCTACTTAATAATATATAAATTGTTTACATAGATACCTTACTGCATATCTATATACTTCACTTTGACTGAACTACTATTATTTTACTAGTGGAACCTATACATATAAACATAGTAAGTTCCAACTTAGCTTACCTAGGTACCTCGTGAAACATTTGACTGCCACATGAATCGATATTTCTGTCTCCGGCGGTAATGTACAGCTAACTTGCTATTTAGTAGCTTCACGAACGCTGCGTGCCGATACACTCGTTCTCGAAATGTATCTCAAATACGTCAGTATCTACCTACCTATCATAACATTGGTTCATCGAAGTAACCCATTTACCTGGGTTTACATGGATATAAATTAAACATACGTAAACAAGTACCTACTAGAGATTGCACAGATATAAATGCCCAATAGTAGTTTTATTACCACTCTGGCGTCTTAATTTATTGATTGTAGGCGTAGCTATCTGTTTATTTAAAACTATATATACGTTTTATTGTTTGAAAACTATCGTGAGTATGACACATTTAGTAACATGAATAACTGTTAAACTCACGTCAATTAAAAGTCCGCGGCGGCTTGCGTTAGTAACCGACTCCCAGAAGAAGGACATCGAATATGTCCGAAACCTGGTCGGAGTAATTTCGACTTTTAATTGACGTGAGCTTAGCCGTTATTCATCTTACAAAATTCTGCTTCGCGGTTTCACATTTCGATCAGGAGCTATCAATTTCAGAGATAAAATATGTTGATCCCAATAATATTAGCAATCCGTGTACAAAATATCATACAAATCGATTCACCATTTTAGCGTGAAATAGCGTTTACTTCATTAGTAGCAGGTCCGATTATCATCAGCTTGTTTGAAGAACAAGTAGAGAATCAGTTGCGGAAACTAGCAAGAACATCTTGTAAATTCCCACAACTGATATTCCAAGTTCATCCACCAATCCACACTGGACTTACGTGGTGGATTATGTACATATGGTGGAGTATAATATAGCCTACACTATAGCCTGCACTATAGTGAAGACCTATGTCCCAGCTCAATAGCTGGGACATAGGCTAGGATATAGGATATAGATCCTAGCCTATGTCCCAGCTATTGAGCATGTACATATGGTGGAGTATAATATAGCCTACACTCGTGCGAGTGAAGACCTATGTCCCAGCTCAATAGCTGGGACATAGTCTAGGATCTATATCCTATATCCTAGCCTATGTCCCTAGCATAGGCTAGGATCTATATCCTATATCCTATAGCTGGGACATAGGTCTTCACTCGCACGAGTGTAGGCTATATTATACTCCACCATATGTACATAATCCACCACGTAATTCCAGTGTGGATTGGTGGATGATCTCACTATTGAGTTAGAACGTGGCTTAAGACGATTGATTATGATAGCCTAAGTGTTAAGTGTGCACTCTTCAGATAAGCTATGGGCCAGCCCATCTGCACATAAATCCCTCTATACACCATGCAATCCGTCACTCAATTTGCTAGATGGGAGCCGCAACACGCCTCCACATGATGCGATTTAACTGATTGAGTTAACAAATCGTGTAGCAGATTGTATGGTGTGTAGTAAAATCCTTTTTTTTCTGATAAATAAAAGAATTGTGCTTCATCGTGTTGTAGTAGGTACACAACTTTTATTACGGGTAATTTTACGAATACGCCATATGTCGATTATGCCTCATCACAGAAGTTCCACTTATATTTCATTTTTATCCTGACGTCTGTGCTTTTATGAATAACAAAAATGTAATTAAATACATGGAAACCTACTTCGATAACCTGCGAGCTTGCTCACGAGCTACGAGTAGTTGAACCGCGATGCAGATCACGCTTAGTCGTTAAATTGGGTACCTGTTATGATTTATGTCTTATCTCAATAGTCACGTAAATCTGTTCATTTACATCACATATTCATAGATCACTGAAGTGCATGTGCATTATTATTTCAGTACTCTCTCAGTGCTTGTGACTGTCATCATCATTAACAATATTTACTCTAGATGAAAAAGCAAAGATCTGATGGATTGTCGAAGTTTCGCTTTAGAGGACTTTAATGTGGTTTATTCCACCTGTGATTCATCTTAGAGCCGGCTGTAGGAATATCCAGAGAATGGGCAGTAGAATTCTCCTGGGACGATCACCGCCCGCCCGCCTGTCAAGCGTAGCGTCCTAAGTGGTGTTTTATGGGGGAGGCCGTGAAGTCTTCCGGCTGTTGATATGAACTTATCTTAAAACGATACCTTATACTTACTGTAATTTTTTCGAATATTCCTTGTCAGGCTGCATGTTTTTAAATCAGGAATAAAGTACAAAAATAAAAGGTTTGAATAATTTACATCAAATTTATTAACAGTTAGTATCCAAATTATAAACAAGCGAAACAGTTTTATTTAAGAATTTATATTAAGAATTATTGCAATTTATTATATATGATAATTCGTATAGGTATTTCGATTATGGTATATCCAGCACTCATTGCTTTTGCCACAGGATCCATGTCTAGTACCTGAAAATCAGAAGAATGCGATTAATTGGTGCATGACGCATAATATGAAAGCACAGGATATAAACAAATGTACTCGCAAAATAAGGCCATATTGTAGTTACTAAAACGCAGGAAAAACAAAACTTCTAAATATTCTATAGTATTCTAAATGCCTATAGATTAAATGAGCCGTGTATCAAGGAAAGGTGCAGCGAACGAAACGTTGCCGTTCTGAAATTGAGCAGCAGCTCAATATCTGTAATTAGGTACATCCGCGTCTTGTTAGAGCACCAACTTCAGAGTGTCAATGTTTCGTTGAATTTTTTCGCGCCTTTTTATAGTATCACTAAAATTTAAAGCTAAACGGATGTGCTGCATAACATCACTGTAAGAGGATTTTATTTATTACTAAAGTAGTGTCATGTATTTAGGGAACATTCTTCCCTTCACCACGCCAAAAGCTACGTTATGATAAAGTGCGCATGAGTATAAAGCGCGACGCGGTGCTCGGCTTAATTTACACAAAAATTCTAAAATCGCTATAATGAAACAATTACCAAAATATGTATTTTCTTCCAGTCTATTTATGCAATGATGTGTGAAGCTATGAGAAAGTCAACAAAGCTGGCTGTGATATGAGCTAGGAACCATATTCACAACCACTCTGTCGGCTACCTCATAGCGAAAACTTTTCGTTTTTCAATGATAATTGAAGATTAAGTCTTCTTTGCCACTGCCTGTTGTCACAAGAGCGTTCGGCGCTCATCAAAGCTGGCTGTGATATGGATAGGTAAACGCATAAAACAACCACTTTGTGAGCGCCGCACCGTCGCAATATTTTCTTTCGGCGTCTGTTCTCTTCTATGCCACAGCTGCTGATATGTTCGCAGGCCCAGCTCGTCAAAAATGGCTGTGATATGAATGTTCAACAAAACACAATCATTTTTACGAGTGGGCCGCGTACGATAATGCGCCGCGGACTTATCAAGTTGTGCAGAAGCTGATGAACCGCTGATTAGTCTCCGTAAACCGACCACATCAAAGTGGCTGTGATATGAAGCGGTAACACATTTCACACCCGCTTTGACAGGCTAGGCCCGAGAAACTTTTGTTCGGTAAGCTGAGGTGAGTTTCGTGCCACGTACTACTGCTGTTACTAATGGGGCCATGCTCATCAAAGCTGGCTGTGATAGCTACATAATGATCTATAACAAGCCGACTTTGATGGCAGAGCCACATAGAATTCGTTCTCCTGAAAATACACATTTTCTTTTTATAATTGAAGCCAAATATCAATGAAACGATAGAATCTATAAGGCGCAACAATGTAGTACATTTTTAAAAGCAACGCGCATCAACAATAAATGTATTCTTAAGAGGGCGTACAAAGCAAAATTGTAGTAGGTATGTAGTAAAAAATAAAAAATATATGGATACATTTTAAATCCAAGGACTCATTCATTTCAATTATACGCAGTATGCTGTAAAGTGCAGTTTATTTGGATACACATTTGATATAACTAATTATACTTACATAACATGGAATATTTAATTGTACATAAGTTTATGCCTCACCAAGGGCCTTCGTTGGGGATTTTACGAAGTTACCTTTAGTTTGCTTCCCGTAATGCTTTTTTGCATAACCGGCAACTTTATTCTTTACAATTTGCTTAGCTTTAGGCGCCCTCTTAACCTTTTACAAGTTAAGGCATAAGTTAACCCTTAAAACTTAGCTACCATTAACAAAGTCGCGTTGAATTTACGAACAATATTATTTATTACAGGTATGCTTCAAAGGGAACATATTAACATTTGTAGTTTGACGCCTATTTAAAAAAGGAAGATGGAAATTTTTCTATCCCCGTATTTGGATAAAATAAATCTTAAATTTACAATTGTTAAGAAGCAATGAATCCATTTCAATGTAAATATATAAACACAACAACAAGTAGTACAACTTACTCAAATATTTAAACTTTAAACAGGCTTTATAAAATGTAACAAAATGTAACAGAAGAAGCATTTGGGTAACATTAACTAATACAAATATGTACTACTGGAACTAAATAGGTCATAGCAAAAGTAACAGTGTGAGTGGATAAAAATTTGGATAACCTAGCTAGCTGTGGGGAAAAAAGCGGTTGTCAGATGCACTTAATACAACTATGATACCACTAGCCAATAAAGTGCAGACAGGGACCTTACAGTAAACTCTCATCTGAAGAAAATGAATGGTTTCAATGCGATTTGTACTGCAGCGATTCATTTTAGGTCTTCATTTGAATCGCGCTAAAAGTATTTGATTGTTTATGTCCTTAATAGGTAAGACATCAAGCTTATTCAGTTTGTCGTATTTGTAATAGATACACAATAAATAATTTTGTTACTCTTGAAGACCGTTAAGTAGCTTTAAGTATTAAAAAATAATATTGATTGTTGTCAAACGTCTGGCTTTTTCCGGAAGGCGTAGAATGTAGTAGGATGACAAAGCTCGACACGCCTGAACTAATACCCAATTAAAAGCAAGAATAATACCTTTTTTTAATAATAGTACTTCCTCTTGATATTTTCCTTTGTTAGAATATTATAATAAAATGTAAAAGCAAAATAAATCCCTTTCATGGCAAACACAGTTATAAAAATTGCGAAGCAAAATCTTCAATTACTTTTCTTATAATTTTAGCTGGTAAATAATTTTTAACAAAAAATCTGAAATAAGCGTTTGGAAATGTATACCTTTAACGATCTTAATCCTACTTGTGCCATTTTGTAATCCTTTTCATATGTCCTAAATCATGTAAGCTAATAGAGACAATAAGAAAAGTGTCATCGGACACATCCTTAGACAATTATTTAAATTATTAATTATATATTAGAAATTAGGTTAAATTAAAATTACTCATTAGCCACATAGATGGCTACATTGTGATATAAACAAAACGCTAAGTTTTAATTGGACACTAGCAACAGTATAAGAAAATTCGATGTTCGAGTTATCTCTGCGTGTATAACACCGCGTAATGTCTCTAAACAATCCTGTACTGAATATCTTTGAAGAAAATATGAAGTCTAGATAACTAGAAACTCATTTGATATTGTCTACTGGGAACAATTGCTAATTTATAAACATCGAAACCATTGCTTTGAAGACGGTTCTAAAAAAAAGTCCTATTAAAATCAAACCAACTTTTAATATTCAAATGCTACATGCAAATAATCATCCCAAATCCTTAAGTCACGAAATATTATTTTGTGTTTCTTATGAAGGGGACGTATGTAGCTTATGGACTTATGTAGCTGCCTTCCTTTTACGAGTCAATGACCTGCGGTCGATGCCGATGAGAAAATAAAAGAACCAGATAACCAAGTCCACTTTCAATAAGATACCGGTATTTCCACATTTCTTAAAAAAATCTTGTGCTGTGCACTTCTATCACCTGTACTAATAAGTGTTCTACTCGCATCAAAGCGTGTGCCATGAATGCCGACTGCATTAACTTGCAAGCTTTAAGTGCAAGGCACACCTCATTTATTCATTAACAGCCTTATTAATAAACGGGTATTAGTCTCGGATTAGTTACTTCAGCTTTTGTCCTTTTTTTGCTACTGGAATATTTAGAGACAAAAGATGGTGTAACTAGTCTAAAGCTAGTTCGGGTTTATTAATAAGTCTGTAAAGGTTCAGCTGCTGTAGATCGATAAGTACCTACAGAACGTAGATGCACAATAAAGAGAACACTGTATAAAATCTTTCCCTTCATTGCACCTGAGACAAAGAAACATTATCAATCTGACTCGAGAGCAGAAACCAATTTGTATCGTAATACTTCTTTGCTGCCATCGTGGCAGATTCACTCGTTAGTAACTTTGAGCATTATTAAAATGTAACAAAGAAAGAATATATAGAAATATTATCTGCATCTACTTTTAAATTAGTAAGTTGCATTACACTGAGTGCACTGAGTAAATGGTGATTACACCTCAATTTGCATGATAGGTAACCATTACACAACAATCTGCAACATACTTATGTTGCAGATTGTTTACTCCACCATACGTCAACATGGAATCCACACTTCAAATACACTTTTTTGTTCTCAGTATTAAACCATGTCTATTTCACTCGCTAACACCGTTCTATGTATCCAAAGTTTTTTTTAGTTTTGAAATTTTCGATAGACCAAGTAGGAAATAGAGATTAAAGCTTTTAAGTACTATAAAGAAGTGATATTAGAATTCAGCACAACCCTTATTTGGCAGTTTTTACTCTACCTTTGCCGTAGATACTATTATCTTCGCGGCTGCCGTAGATGGCTTCAAAGGGCGCGCGGCACGCAGTGCCAGTTCCCTGCAAACTTTTTTATAGTACGAATCATCATCTATCGGCCAGTTATATCGCAGGGGTATATTTTGGTTCTGCTATTCTTCCCGGTCCTTACTTGTCTTTTCCCGCTATTATTTTTACATCGCTTTGTTCGATCCTTCGTGCTATTGAAATACCTACTGTTGCGGACCGACCAAACTTGTTATATATTTAGTTTTATTTTATTGTCTTTCTATTTTTAAATTGTTTTTGTTAGATGGCTTTTTTGTTTTATCTGTCATAAGAACAACTACTACTATGGTGGTGAAAGAGTGCGTTCTAGTTCGATTTTTAATAAATATATATTTTTAAATGGTGATCTTCCACTGAACCTTCTCATCCGCAACACTGACATTTCCCCAGACTAATTAGGATGACCATTTGGTTGCAGTCGATTCCACCTGTCATTACTAACTCTGGGTATGTTTCTCGCCATCTCCCCCGACCAAACAGAAAGATGAGAGAAGATATGTATATGTTATAAGTTTCATGTGGGTCTGGCTGTAGCCCCAAAACGAACGTCGATGAAGGAAACGTTGGCGATTTTGAGCAAATGTGCTTTTGTAATGGTAAACTAGCTACGTTATTATTAAGAGACCAACAGCATTATTGCTATGGTATCAAGCTTAAAAACTACATAAAGGCAAACATAACCACTTTTAGGTTACAAATTCTTAACTATACCGCTTTTGTTATAGGTTTCTGAAATTAAATCTATATTAGATTTTGTCCTACGTTTGTCGTACGTTAATAACATCTAGGTGACGCAATGCACTCCCCGTTATAGAAAACTTTTATAGCGTCAGCTCAAATCACGTTGGGTTCGCTAGGCGACGAGGCTCGGCATCCGGCTCACTGTAACCGGCTTTCCAGAGTGTCTACCAAAACTCGTTTATACGAGAATAGATGGACAAAAATTGGAAAACTGCAATGCATGTCACGGGTTTCGATGCTGCGAGCGAAGGTAGAGAAAACAGCTGTAGGAAAATCTTTCTAAGGTTTCTATATACTTGAGTCGAGAGGGGGAGAGATAGAGATCTCGCTCACGCATTGCGTCATTTTTGAAGATATTAAATGACTATATTTACTTACGAAAAATCTGTCTAATAAGGCCATACAAATAACATCCCAAATGTTTAATAAAAATACCATATTATATCAACATGAAAACAAAATAGAACAAATACAATCTTGATCCTAGAATCTAAACATTTTTTCCGCCGAGAAATAAAACAAATTATTTATTTCCTACGGTATTTTTCATAAATCTTGATATTTAAACTAGATAGGTAAGTCGAATGCCAACAGCAGAGTGACTAAATTTCAAAGTACACGAATTGTCATTCGATATTCAACAGACGTCCATGTTCACTAGAACAAGTCAGAGTAATGCATATAACGGAACCTCCATTCTCCATCATTCGCCGTAGTACTAAATACGGAATATTAGGCTACGGTACGTAGAAACAAGAACTACTTGTTGCTGTCCCTGCCGCCCGAGCGAATCGCGCGTCGCGTCGAGCTCTGCACCGACTTCGCATCAATTAATATAAGTACAATATTGGCGGAGACGGGCTTCTAGCCGCTAGCACAACTCAATATTACGATTGTTGGATTGGAGATAATCCGATTATTTGCCGTTTCAAAAAACACGATGTCGATTAATATCATCTGGATTTATGTTTAGAATACGATAAAAAATATACGTTTATACTGTTACAAAGCTTATTCGGAAAATAAAATAAATTCACATTCAACTCATCAAGATTATGATCGAATATAAACATAAGAAACATTGTTTCTAACTCTCTCACAGTGTAGTCCACTAAAAGCTGTTTTATAAGCCCATATTATTGTTATTTTTTTAATGCTAAATTGGGCATGCGTTTGACAACAACTCACCTGATGGTAAGTGACGAAGTTGTCTAAGGTGGAGCACGCTTGTCCATAAATAATTCTATGGAATAATAACTGTTATTTAGATAACATTGCAGGCTGTAAGTATATACATAATTGTTTAATTAATTCGTTTTTAATGCGCTTGTACTTTTAGTACTACAAAATTCGTAAGCAAAAAAGTGGACAATTTTAAGTCAATTATATTTTTACTGGCACCCATGGTGACACGAACAATTTACTCGTTTTCTCAAGGGAACTTTTATCCAGGATAAAAAGTAACCTATGATGTAGGGAATGCAATCCTGCAGCAAAATCGCAATCTCGGTATTTGCAAGATTATAAAATCAATCTTGTGAGATCTTGGTATTTGCGCGATCTCGCTGAATTATGAGACGCGAATATTTTATTTGCTAATGTGTTGTTTTTTATAAATTGACAAAGAAAATTATATCAAAACTAGTACTCAATATATTTAAAACAATATAGTGCTATATAATGTGCTGCATATAATTGATGCATCATTACAAGTACATAATTCTAAATGAAAACATTAATAACAATTAAAACGAATACATTGCAGTTTTCAGATCAAATGGCTCATATATGCGCCTGTTTTCAATCTACTTTAAAAGAGGAGATTCCTAATTTGTTTCTTTTCGTTCATTATTTTTTATTTCCTATCTCCATCATTTTAAACCGATACGGAATTATTTTTTTATGGAAAGGACCTACTCTCCGATTGGTCCCATAGAAATTTCCTAAAAGACCATTACATCCATCGTGGTATCAGATAGCAAGTTCTGTGCGATACCAAGTAGCCTGCTGCAGAAAATGTGTTTTCCGCTTCCATTTGTTCATATAGCAAGTGTAGCGCTCTGCCGTTCGACCTCACACTGACTACGACACTATACGATACCGAGATCTCAGTATACCGAGATTCCATTCCCTGCCTTGATGGTCTTAGTAGTGTACGTAATGTACGAAAATGTAATTATAATCAGCTCTACCGTTTTAGAGTAAAAGTCACAAACAAACAGACAACGTTTCACTTTACATGTAGAGGTAAAGTGATTGTTAAAGCTTTAATATTTGCAAAGAATTTAAAAATGTTATGCACGAACGTTACATGACATGGCGCATGGTTATCAACATAGGAAGGCTAACATAAATTTCAGAAAAAAATGAATTGACTTACAAAGATGGTCTACGGAAAAGGAGCAGCTAAACAAGCAAAATAAGCTAGCAACGTGCAAGTAGACGACAAGATATACTATTAGAGAACGAATCAAAGAAGAATTAAATGGTTGATGTAAATAAAACGAACGCAACGTATGATAAAATATAAAAATACTTATTCAAATTCTTACAATACAGATGCAGGTAGAAGAAAATCTTCGGCTGCTGTAAAGAAAACTTAATTTTTCTAAATTTCGAACGCATGCTGGTTTTGTAAAGAAGTTAATTTGGCTCGATGAATTAAGTTATTTTTTAATTCATAATAATATCAAGATAGATATTTAACAAGACACATATTTTTAACAAATTGCTTTATATTCCTAGTATTAAAAAACTGAAATCTTTCGAAAATTAAGTATGTCATTTTTAAAATACAATTAACAATAAAACCACACAGCGTTATTAAAAGTATTATTATACTTTGGTACAGATTTTTTCTTTACGGCCCAAATACCGGCCATATAAAAGATTCAAACGCGCGCTGCTGCGTAATTGGCAATTTTACTATAAGATACTGTGTATGCGACCGTACCCGTCGAGTTTTTCCCGTAAACTACGATGAGAGCAAGCCAGTGTACATTTATCACCCAGCCACCCTACACCCTTTCCTCCCATCACGTCCTCCCACATAGGCGAAAGGGATGCAAGCTTCCTCTCTCAAGGTATTTCGTATCAAATAACATAAAAATCACTTATTAGGTCACATTAATTCAAACAAAATAATTCAAAAAATAATTTTTTTGATTGGTAATTTAGCCCCAGCAAGCCTAAATATTTTCAAAAACTTGCACACTTTTTCCGATATATCAGAAATTCTTATTTTGCCTTAGATTGCCTACACACGCATTCTTTTATTATGATCTATTTACCCATATTATTATCTTAGATCGGGAGAGATGTTTTGATCTTTCTTCCTAGTTCTTCTAGACTGTACCACTGTGTACACTGTTCATAAACTATACGGTTTGTTATTTGTCTAATATACTAGCACCCGGAAAGATAATTAGATATTCAAAAGAGATTAACACCCAACTACCCGGTTGGAGCGGTTGGTAATTGAGGCGAATGGCAATTCAAATGCACGATTGCAGGCTGCTCAGACAGTAATCCGCGGGACAGCAAACACATCACACACACCACACACACCACACATCACACATCACTATTATGGATATTCAACATGGGAGGAAAACTCGACAATCGATTTCGATGTTTTGGTTTTTGCATAAACTTTAAATAACGTTTGTAGGGCCGAAGGCCCAAGATGGACAGGACATAAATTACATGGTCAATATTGCGTCAAAAAAAACCATTTTTAATTACATATGGTAGCCTTTTGTAACGTCATGTTCAATTATTAGATAAAAAAACATCATGACTACACTAATAATGTATTGCTACACGAGCTTCTGCCCGCAGCTTCGCACGCGGCGTGGCCTACGGGAAAATAATTCAACCACCCATTTCACCCTCTTAAAGGTGGAATTCCGAATAATCCTTCCTTAGCGGATGCCTACGTCATAACATCTACCTGCATGCCTAATTTCAGCCCGATCCGTCCAATGGTTTGGGCTGTGCTTTAATAAATCACTGTCAGTCTCTATCACATATATACAGTCACTATCAATCAGTCAGTCACCTTTGAGTTATATATATTTAGATTTTGCACTATATATCAAGATTATTGCCATAGACAGTGGTATGTTACGTAGACCACTGATAATTGTACTGAAGCAGAAACAGAAAAGTCTGTTTATCAGTGACATGTCCAGTAGACAGTAGTCTGGAAGGGAGGCCTATTACCGCGCAATATTACTGAAACGCACAAAGCACTTGTCAATGTGTCAGACGCAACAAACAGTTCGCTGTGATGGCGGCATGATTGCGGTGCGCCATGCGTCATCCTCCACGTTGTCGTTGAAAAACAATTCAAAGCGCTTTATTTCAAAATATTCAGACATATCAATATGAAAACTTCTACGTAAAATCATTATACAGTGATGCACGCAAGTGCGGCTGTGATCGGATTTTGAGGTCAGTGGCGGTTTGGTATGAGTCAACAAAGTTTCTATAATTATCCAGGTTCGCGAGAAATACTTTAATGCGTAGCGAAAAGTTAGCTGAAGCTTTGGTTTATTGAAAAGTAGTTTGCTGTTTTGTTTATGTAGTTTATGATATTACAATGAATAATAAATAAATAATAACGCCCAACGATCACATACATAGATCCTGGACCCTAACTAGAATTCCCTGTGTCTAGGGACCCAGGAACTAGGAGGACCATGGTCCCACAACACCCAGACTCAGAAAAAGTATTTGCGCCTTTTTTTCTGTGCACAAATACTTGTTTTGCCGCGGGAATCGAACCCGCCGCCTCCGGGTTCAACCACCAGAGGCTGTCATATATAATATTCTATTCACTGTCACTGTGGTATACTAAGCAGCCGTTTCCTGGAATTAAGTAAATGTCGAATCGGATTATTGGCTCAATTGGGCCGCGCGCTGCTTTTATTTAATTCAACAATTATAAAATAGGTTTTCGAATTGTAAATACACATGTTCTGTGTTAATTTTATTTGGTATTATATATATGTATTTATTCTATTGCCTATGTTTATCAAGATAACAGTGGTGTAAAAACAATCAAATCTTTCCTCATTATATTAGTTTGGAAAAACACCTTAAGACATTTATAGCTTTTACAAAAACTAACTGCATAAAAGTTGAATAATGCAGAAGTGTTATAATAATACACTACCAATGCAATTAACATTATAAATGCATGTCTACAAAGTTTGAACAAAACCACTACTTCATCTAGACGGCTGCTTTTAGATTTAACATCACTATACCTATGTATGATAGTGTAATTTAGTCAAACTACTTTAATTTTAATGTAAATCTAAAACACATTTCCTGTTTTCTTTTTTATTTCCAGTTACTCACATAAATCGGATCAAAAGTAGGTATATTTATTTATGTGGCACGTGTTAGATGTACACACCAATTCTATACAAAGGACGTGCCGTCCGCAATCCATCTATTGAATCTCTAATATGATTTTCCAAGAATTCAAAATAATAGACCTTCTCGTATTGTATTTTACCAAGTAAATTTAATAGCGCGTGGAAATACCAGCGTCGTAAACATGTTAGTAAACAAGTGGACATTGCCACGGGAATGTTTACTAAAACTAGGTGTGTAAACACTTAAAATCACGAATATGGGGACGAGAAGTTTCTAGGAAAAAACTAAGGATATGGATGTAAGTTTCAAGCGGACCAAAGCATTGATTGATTTTTAAAATTATTTTTTCATTTTGTAAATTAATAAAGTTACAAGATAATATATTACGCCAGAGTTGTTTTTTTAAATAAAATCTATTAATTATGTGAACAATTCAATAAGTACACGACGTTAAAATTGATAAGTGGCTAACGTAAGTCAGGTGGCAGGGGTACCTCAGTTACCTATCGATTTAATATCCATGTGTTGTCCGGTTTTTTATAGTTTGGGAGCTACAGGCGTTATTTATAATTTCCAGTGAATTCCCAGATTTCCATAAACTTAGGTCACTGTGGCAAGTTAATGGGGCAACACAGTTAAAAGTTTGATTTTTTACTATTTTGGATTTTTGTAAATGATTGTACCTTGGGGATTTACAAACTGGCTTGTTGCAACACATGACCAAAACGACGAAGGCAATGACGATGGCTGTATACAAAATCGGTGTTTAGATAGAACAAGAAAAAATGACGGTACTCTGACATAACGTAATGGTGTGGTTGTTTGGTCGAAAGATTCATTCATAGGACCAATTACAAATAAATACTAAAAAGATAAACTAAGTCTATTCACGTATACAGTTTTGAATTAGCCTAAGCTCAAAATTTCAAACACAGTTCTAGAATATTTTCACTACTCGTAAAAGATTCAAAAAGAGTGAGATCGAGAAGTCCTAATCAAGCACTACACCGCCTCAGAGGAAAAGATGGTACAGTCACGTCAAATAAGACATTATTTTGGCAAATACTAGCCAATTAGGCGCACATATCAAACCAGTCTGTTCCACGAACTTTGGAATTCGGTGATCATGTACCATAATACCGTTATTAAAGTGCATAATACTATTTGTGCAGCTTTTATGTTTCATTCGGTGAGAGAATGTGGCTTTGTGTGTGAGTGTGACAAAACATAAGAATCCGAATAAATATACGTTACATAGAAAATTTACCGCAAATATTCATTTACATTAATAATTACATTTTTGCTAATCATATTTTGTTAATTTTTGTGTACTATTTGGGTGGAAAATCTATGTTTGTTATATGGTGGAAGCTATGTTGTTATATTGTAAATTGGGAATGCTCCTTCAGATGTGTCAAATTTCAGGGTTTTCGTTTTTTTTATTATTCGGCAATTTTATTACATACCTTTGAAGAAAGAAAAAAAAAAGAAAAGACGTCAGTAAATAAAATTACTGTTATTTTATTTCAAAAACTATGGCTGGCTCTATGTAGATATTATTTATATTTGTTAAAACTATAGATTATAATCATAACAACGGATTTTCACACACACAGTGTTGTTTTTTTACGTGTGATTTTACTGCACACTTGTGTATTTAGTCAAGTAATTGATAATTTCTCAAGTTAATGGTATATCACGCAGATATGTGTCAATTCACGGTCCAAGTCATCAAGTCAAGTCATAGACTATGGTTTAGTCTAAGTTATACTCCTAGTAAAGTGGCGGCAACTTAACTAGAATCTTCTATGGAGTTTTTGAAACAACACGAAAATAAGCGTTTCACCATCGTTATACCACTTTCCCCACACTCGTGCCTGTAATCCAGCACTTAACGAATAAAAAGCCACCAATTTTATGCACTTACACTGAAAATAACACAAGGAAAATAATACAATGCGGTGAAGCGATCTTCCTTGTTTCCTCGCCAGTACTCCTACACAATGTATTGTTTACATTGCCTGACGGTATCGCACATTTGTCGATGCATAAATTTAATTCATTCATAAAGTCAAACCTGATGAAAAAAGCCTATTGCACAATAAATGATTTTGCGACAGACATATAGCTTGGCCTAGAATGTCCCTAGCTCAATGTTATGAAATATTTTTCTATTTGCAATTTTATTAGAACTTTAGGATCAATACTTTTCATTATGATGTGTGAATTGTAATCAATTATAAATATTGTAAATAAAAACTGTAAAAATAAACTACACTGAAAATTGACGTCAATGTAAACTTTCTTGTGGCTTCATCTTTACGAAGCTTCGGATCATACTGTTATTTTCTGCATGGTGCCGACTTGCTTGCTTTGCTGCAAGCTAGTAGTGGGAAAGGAAACTTTTTGTTTAACTAATTTATTATAGTAATGGGCTTGCTATGTTTGACATTAAGCACTTTGTTATTTTATATGCTTCTTGGAACTCCTGATTACATTCAACGATCGGATCACGAATATTTAGAAATAAAAATTGCCAAATTGTTCTAGACTTTCTCCAGTAATGCACTTACGAACAGCATAATAATTTTATTTATGTAGATCGAAGATATATGCAACGCTAATGTAACGATATTTATATTGAGCGCCGTACACCAAAGCCCATAAATAATCTAAGTTCTTTTTACCGCCATCTTCCTGCAATATAACTTCATCTTTACCACCTCATAATAGGAAAACTTACAGTGCGCGTTGGGATAGTCAAAGCTGCGCAACCGTAAACATTTACAAGTTGTAATCGAAACTCCCGGCTTTGAGGATCCTTTAGCTACCGTCAAAGAACACCATTTCTTGTGCGTCGTAGAATTTTTTTATCACAACGCTCTATTGCATTCATACATACATTAATTTTAATTTATTATTAATTTAATTTATATATTTATTAGCTTTGTAAGCCAGACGTAGTGTATTTATTCGCTAATATTAGACATATTGCGTATGTACTGAAAAGCTCCCACGTAACACCGGTTGTCGAAACGAAGTCCACGCAGGTAAGTCTGCAAGGAGGTCGACACATTGCTCACACAGATCAGTAGGCGCGGACCAAACAATACCTACTAGAGACATGAGACATACGGCCAAAATGTACGATATAATATTGCCAAACCTAGTAATACAGGATATATACACGGAATTATAAAGGAAAAGTAAGTTTGCTTGTACTCGTATGTTTGCAGTGGGCTAATTTTAGTGTTATTTGCAGGGGGATAATTTCCGTAACTACTGAACACCGATTCTACACTAAAATACTGAACTATTCTTCGATTATTTTAAACTATTTATGTATCGTGACTATTTTTTTATTGTGATAATAATAGCTTGCGCTCGCGGCTACAGCGTTTTCTGGTTAAGTTTGATGCGACGCATGCAATGTGAAGATAGAACCGATTTTAGAATTTACAGAATATTTATCCAGATACGACGTGAAGCGGGCATAAGTTTTATAAAATAGAACCATTTCCATCGGTGAAACGCAAATTATAATATACAATCACAATTATAGTTAATATTTAAATTACATTTTTATACAATATACTTATAATAATACAGATAAATACATTGGAATAACAGTAAAGTAGTATTTTATGAGTGATCGTTGAAGTATTAGTCCCACGCAGTGATCTTGAACTGAAGATATCACTCGAGCAGCATGAAAGACAAGGTAGTGAGAATTTGATGTACAGGACATCTCACTACCCAAGTCTTTCACGCAGCAAAGAGCAAGTGGAGACGCCGCGCCGGCCGAGTTCTGCTGCTAGGCTGATTCCTATATAAAATGCTGGCAAGAGTGTAACTGCTGCTTTTCTACCCATTGACTCCTCGATTTATAAGTAGCATAGAAGTCAGATATTGTAAGTGTATATAAAATTATTAGCATTGTATACACCCCTCCCATTATTAGATATTTTTTAGCATACTTTGTCAGAACACACACACGCCTATCTTTTCATCGTTCTGTTTGTAATGCCAAAATGTGTGTAATGTGATAAAAAAACATCAGCTGTTTCCTTAAATTTTCCTTCTGGTGTAAATTAGGAAACTTGATTTTGACTGGAAAGCCGTTGCTATCAATAACATAGTTTTCCGGAAATAAGTTTTTTTCGGAAGCAGATGACTCAAGAACGGTTTGAGGTAAATATTGTTGTATAAAATGTAGGAAATTTATGTCCGTATTACAGAACGAGGCTCAGTCCGATCAGTGCTCAAGCAGAGATTTCATTTATAAAGTGATCAATTAGTGAATGAAATCTCTGCTTGAGCACCGATCGATGACTGAGCATCGTTCTGTAATACCGACCTTAGTCAGCTTTTAAATAGGTTCGAACATGTTTTCTCTAGAACCTATATTTAGCCAGTTAGAAGCTAAAAAAAAAAAAAAAAAATAGTCAATATGTAAAGCCTTTTCAGGGTGAGGTACTTTTAAAATGTTTACTTCCGAAGTATCCAGATATAATCAATCATGGACTGGACTAATAGTTATATTGCCAACGCCTATAAATTAAAAGAATGTACGATGAATATACTTTTTTGATTACTCACTTTAGTATCGGTTAACCTTTAAACAATTGTTGATATTTGACATGAATCGTGTCAAAATATTCAACTTACAGGAAAGTGTATGGAAAGAAAAGATTAACAGTTGCTATATCTTTCTGGGACTAGGTGTAATACCAAGACGACAGGAAAACAAAATGCGACTGCAATCATATAATCTATCAATATATAATCATATAAATCGCAATAAACGATCGCGAGCAGTTACACTGTTACCAACTCTCACAAATGCGTATCAAATTAGAGGAGAAATGCTCGTGTCGTGTACCTACGTTTATAAAACCTAGCATTTCTGCATAATGGATGATAAAGTATATGCGACGGGCCGATCTTGTGTGCAGTTTAAATGTTAACATATCTTGCAATTATCACGTTAACGGCCATTAACATTGAATATATTTTGAGTAGATAGATAAAACTAATGAAACACCACATTACAGGAACATTTGACAAGCCCAAACTTAAAATTTAAGTGGAACAATCGGCTGTCTTATCGCTTGAGTATTGAAAGATCTTAACACAGAATAATCAAAGTGCAATAAAGTAACCAAATTATAACGTATAAGAATCCAAATAAAATAAAGTTTATTGCAGCGTGCCATCGTGCTTGATGCGAACTTCTAATGGAATAATTACTTTTAGAAATTAGCACAGCCAGATAAGTTTTTTAAAGGTTTTTGATTTAAAAACGGTACATGGTCCAAGAAGTTATTAGTACATCATAGGCATTTCTTCTCTATATTGAATAATAAACTAATAAAACAACATATAATAGTAATAAAATATGATTTTAATAATAATAATCAATTTTTATCACAAAACAAATCTAAGTAAGATTTTAAGAGCCACTTGAACACTTTTCATACTACATTTTGTTATTTCGGTAATTGACCGCCCAGTTTAAGATTTCTTTAATTTTACCTATTTATTCTATATAATAGTGATTAATCTAGAACCCATGAGTCAATAAATCAGAGAACCTATGTGAAGTTGCAGCCATCATTTCACGTCTACGTACGGTAAAGTTATAGGAAATGTAACGCTCATTTTGATAAGCTATAAAAATTCCTATATAAAGTTTCCAATGCAATTTGATGTAAGTAACTTTATACCGATAAAATGCAGCGATGGACCGATGCGATGCAGGCAGAGGAAATTTAATTTGGTTCCCATCTTCGCCGACTCAACTTTCATCTCGTAGAGTTTGCGAGGAGCAATATGAAGTTTAGAATACCTATAGTAAATAACATTTACTGAACGACATACAAATAAATATTTATTTCTAAATTATATTATTAAAAGTAATATCGTATACCACATAAGGCGGTCTGACAACATGTTTTACACATGTACAAAACAATGAAAAAACATTGCATAATCTTATCTAACGACTAACTTATCATTTTACATAAGCTGTACGCAGCGAAATGCATTGTTCAGTTAAGTAACTAGGTAGTTACTTTAAAATAGAATTAAGGTTTTTTGTATTTTTCACATTGTAGGCTAACAAGAAATCATTGATAAATAGGGTGGGATTAGAAACAGGTACTACCCAAAATGCAGGTCGAGTACTACGACTTTTAAAAAATTATTTTGTCATTCGTCAAAATAAACGCGGTTACTTAACGTATAAGGATTTTTTTTAATGTTAAAGGGTAATGCATGAATGTTCTAGAACTGACCAAAGTATAGTACAGTAGGGCGATTTAAAAAAAAATACACATAATGGTTTAAAATAATAATGTACAACGAAATTGTGATATAAGAGAAACTGATGAACGAAACGTAAGTTAGGCATGGTATACAAAACATAAATAAACATCGAAGCGAATAAAAAAATCGCTGAGAGGCACAAAATCGCAAGCATAAATAAAGAGCGATCATAAATATAAAATGATAATGTATAATGTTTTGGGGAACAAATCAAAATGCAAGTTTGAAATATTCTACTAAAAATAGAGAATAAGAGAGAAAGAGAAAAAGAGAGAGAGAGAGAGTCAGATAGGAGATGAGTGTTGAGAAATGGGGATGATAAACTCACTGTTACCTTCGTGTGCGTGTGCGCGTCGACCTACCTGGTTTAAGCCGGCAAGTGTCGCAGCCAGTCCTTTGTGCCGCCTCCGCTGGCTGTCAAATGGATTAAATCTATTCAAATAGTTCACTGGTTCATGGTAAATTCAGACTACGTGCTATATATACTATACTATACATACATATTTTAAATATTTATAAAATTACTCAATTTAGCACGAGCCCAAAGCAAATGATTCTAAGGGGTTATTAGACAACATAGAAAATGTTATGCTGGGGCATATATTTATAGCATTGTATAGTACGAAGTCTGGGAGCTGGGAGGGAATAAACTCTCTACACAATAAGACGTGATGAGTGACATTGCCGATTATGCTATCATGTGTTTTCTTGTAATAAAAATAAATAGCAACAATATACACTCGTAATTGTAATGACTGATTGTGTAGACAGTGTATTTATTGTACTTAATTACATTATTAGCCTGATTCTGAACTGAGTGTCAAATAATAATAAATACCGCTCTACAACTGTTATTTATCGGCGGTCGTAGCACTTAACATCAAGCGAACGACCATTTCGTCAAGTCATTCATTAACAAAAAATATTCGGACTAATTTTGGATTGCATAACATTATAAGTCACTAGAAGCGTACCGCAGTTTACCTGGCCCTGAAAGTCAAACAAACGAACAGACAACATTACACTTTAAAATATGAATAGGGGTATGGATACATAACAGCGTTGGACACGTTCTCAATTTCAAATACGCTACACGCATATAATACGCAAAATAAGGAGACATTAATAGTCTCAACTCAGTTCAAAACCAGACATGTTTATATCACGCTATAGCCTTATACTCATATCCTATACCATAATTATGAATTTAAATAAACATCTGTTACAAAATGGTAAGCTAACCAAAACCGGATGTAATAAATAAAATTAACTGAGCAATTCGCACTCTGAGGAAATATTTGCCACGCAGACAAGGATCGCCATGCCCAAAAATCGCTAAGCAATATAAATAAATAAAATTTATTAACTAAAAATATTTATATTTATAACACAGTGTTCAATTTCAACATTATAAATTACCTGTTGATTTATTGGTAGGTCCACTTCTAAGGAGTAGTTCAGCTTAGAAATTCAATTTTCTGTTGTATGTTCTATGATGACATTAATTCTGTAACAACAGAAACTCCATGTTTGATATTTTCTCTAAAAACGCTACAATAACTTTTACATAAAAACTAATAATCAAGGAAAACACATAATATAACATACATAGCACAGCATAACTATTTAACTACACTAAAGAAACAAAAAAAAAATTTCGCAGCAACATAAGGGTGATTAAATTCAGAGTTCGCACAGCAAAGAGAAAATCAACAAAATAACTCAACAGAATGCGTTGACATTAAAAGTGATAATCAACAACTTACCGCATAAGTCTCATGACGAGGTGCAGTTCAGTCATGTTCTATGGGAATCTGTTGAAGATACAAACATCTGATATTAATTGTAAATTCGGTTCGTTATCAATTATGTATTTAATTGTTCATGTAGTGAAGTCACTACATTTATGGCCTAGAAGTTCGCCCGAGATACATCCGCAGATGTAGCGTAACCGTAATGTGGTGTGGGGCAATAGCATTGCCGATATAGCTTAAGCTTTCCCGGTGAAGGAAAGGGAAGATTTTCAATTATAAACAATAAATGTGTGCATTTGGTTTATAGAATTTGTTTTTATTTTCTCTGCGATTTGTTTCAACTAAATGAAATATTTTACCTTACATTAATAATAATAATAATTCCCAACGATCACATACATAGATATCCTGGAGCTACCTAGGATTCCGTGTCTAGGGACCCAGGAACTACGAGGACCATGGTCCCATAACACCCAGACTCAGAACAAGTATTTCCCCTTTTTTTTCTAAACAACCTCATCTATCTGCCGCTGAAATGACTTCGTAATACATATTAGTAGGTATATTAAATGTACACAATGGATATCGATTTGTAAAACCGTAGGTATAAATTAAGCTAATTGTATTAAACTAAGTCGTTAGATAGATAAAATTAATCACAATAAAGCACTTTTGGAACGTCCAAATGAAGTAACTGAGCGGACTCAGTCACTTCAGTAAACAAAACATTTGGATGTTTGTGCTAGTATGTAGTTTACATACAATAAAGTACGAGAAGATCAGTTGATTATTAGCCCGTGGTGATGATATAAAATAAATTTAGTAATTATAATATAAAATTTAGCTTAAATATACTGTTTGCGGCTTGCGTTCGCACTATAAGAAATTATAGTGCTGGCAGACTGAACTGAAATAACTGGACACAGTAATATAATTATTAACACTCACTAGATAACGCAATTATTATTGATCCGCCTATATATTTTAAATTATTTCAGATCAAAAACTGGATATAGCTCATTTTAAATTAAATTATTATTGGATATAGCTCTTTAAAATATTATTTTTGCTTTAGTTATATTTAATCCTTGTAGGACTCCATTATTTGATTCATACACCATTACACTATTTTTTCTATGAAAATACGCAGACGCCATTTTGTTTAATTGAAACAAGCAAGCACGTTTTGACTCGAGACTATGGTAAAGCTTTAAAACCCGATTTGGCAAATATGATAATAAAACCACAGATAAAACATAATATTATACTAAAACATCCCAAATCTAATGAAAAACTAATAAGGCCACATAAAAATGATTCACTCTCACTTTGGTTATCTTACTTTCTGGTAGCAATCTCCCGCCATTGATGTGTCAAAAATAATCAAGTGCATTTTTTGTTCGTATTCTAAAATTCGCAACATAGTTTTGAAACGAAATAGGTCCACATTGTCCCTAGTATTTAAATTGACCGACTAAATTTATTTAACAAATAAGCCGATCTCGCACTGAAAAAATTTGCTGTCGCACGCGAGTCTTGGTTGATTTAGGTACACAAAAAACCAGTTGCTGTTATTTACGTATATGTACACACACGTACGTTAAAACTGCAATTTCCTTTGTGACACTAGCTTTTTATATTTTTATTTGTGATAAAATATACGAGGCTACACGTAGTGCGCAGTAAACTGGTCCGCCATCAATTTATATAAAATTTTTGATCTACCTTCAACACAATGCAATATTTTCAACATACATACAATATTTTTGCAGTGGTTTAAAAATATTCGTTATTTCAAATATGGAAACCTAAAGACTGAATGAAAAATCAGGGAAACATGTAACTTTACAATCTCATCGTATGATGTAAATATGTAATAGCTAACGTACATTGAACGATATAACATTTAAGCTAAAATTAGTGATTATAAAACATTTCCATAAATATTTCCCATTTTATCTGAGGTTTACTGTTTTACGCCTTAGCATTTACAAATAGATCAAGTCTGGCTCAAATGAAATTAACGAAGAATCTAAGGCCCACTTACCTGAATTTACGTAAAAACTTCAATCTGTCCAACCAGACCGAGTTCACGTGTTCTAATTTGCCAATAATTTAAAATTATTTTAATAGTTTGTAAAAAAGAGAGACACTGAGGACAGAAAAAAAAACCACAAATGATCACTAACGTTCACTAAAATCCAGTCCATAATAAGTGATGTTTCACGAAGAACAAATTCAACCGTCAACCGTTACGAGCCCCGAGGTGGAAGTAGTCTATGGTCAACACGTCACAAGCGGGAGTGGGGGCGCACTGCACCACAGATTACCAAACACGGAAACTGCAGGGCCGCTGTTTCCGGATCTCGGTATTTCTACCTGGCGCTCTTTATTGGCCGACTATATTAACGCGCGAAAATTTGAATGAAGATCAAACATTTTATTTATGTCATTATGTCGATTAATTATTGAAATATGAAGATAATGTTATGTGAAATAATGAATTCATTTTGAGAAAAAGACAATATTAATGCCGATATTATGTTATATATAATAAATCCACAGTTTGCAGCTGTGAATGTCTGAGATGACCCTATATTATTATTAAAAACCAGTCAATAACCATTAAATATATTTTCTAGCATTGGTATGTAGGATAATCATTAAAGTATTGCATATCGGTGGTGTATGTCAATTTTGTGATTTTTCATAATAATTTTATTAAAACTGGAAACGCTATATTGAATACGAAAAATCAAAATAATCAATCGATCATTATAATTTATTTAAATTATTTTAAACGATTTGTTATCTTTCTTTATTTTCAAGTTCCTCTTATTTTATTCACTCTTACTCACTTTTTGGCAGCAATGATTCTTGAAAATATTGTAGCAACCATGTTCTGTTATTTACCTGCGGCTCGCGTATTACAGTATCAAGTTGCCCATTAAATTACATTCCGTAATTCCGATATGGATAAATTGTCTTCATTAAATTATGATCATTAGGGAATAATTTGCTTATTAGCTATGCTTACACTGTTCATTTATACAGAATGATTCAAAAGTAACGGCAATCTTAAAAATATGATAGAGGTAGAAAGATATAAGCCTTTATAAGCCTTTGAAAATATTGGTAGTTCATGGCAGAGACAGCCGCGGAGTTCCCGGTAAAAATTGGGCTAACTCAGCTCATCCCGCAAATGTAAATAATGTTATAGAACACGACTAGGGAGTTTAAGATCCAGTCCGTACACCACCGAGCACTTTGGGTCACCTAAGCGTTGTGGCGGACAATCGAAAGAATAAAGAATTCCCAAGTAGGGTTAGTGAAAGGCAGCCAGTCGCAGCCAACGGTTTTAACAAAAAACCATACAACCCGGTGGCTGCGCCGACCCCAAATAAAATAGGACCAGGGCAAAGAGGATAATGAAATGCCATTTAAATTATTTCATAAATCTAAATATCTACCTGCATCGTTGACCGTATCGCTGAATGAGCTTAACGTAGAAGCTTTCCCAAAAATGTACATTGCCTCCTTTCTCGGAACCCATCTTAAGAATCTATCCGAGTCTCACCGATAAGCCAATTTCGAATTTTATAAAGTATACGGTACATATACTTTTTTAAGTACAGTTGCCATGTAACAAGATAAAGTTTCGAAAGTATCTACGCAGTACACGCTAAAACTAAAATAAATACTGCTGAACCCCGTTAGCATCCACCTGTTGATAAACATCAAACAGTGCCAGTACCGCGCGGCAGCGGAGACCAGTGCATTGCTTGATCGACTGTAATAAAATCCATGGTGTTATGATTTGTGGTACATACACAGTTTGAGAATGAAAAGATTCGTCACTTTTGCTTGAGGCGCAAGAATCAATGCTCCAATCATTAAATTTTATTTTTTTAGTTTTGCTACCATTTTATGATCTAACAAGTCTTTTTTACAGACTCCATCATGTCATGTCACGTCATGTCTCCATCATGAACAACTTTTAATATTTACTTGATTTTCGCGTCAAGATGCGCTTCGTTTTATGTATCTCTCACTTCATTATTTTCTACCACGGAAACACATTCATCCTCGGCAACAAAAAAGATCCTTGCATAAAAAATGTCTGTATACTTAGTCTATATATAGAAATTTTTTATGCGAAGATGTGTTTTGTGACCTGAAAGGTGACATCTGTTCTCGACACGTTAAATAATTGATTTAAAAATAACGAACCTTTTCATTCTGGCACTTATTCGTTGTTTAACTTATTAATTTAAGCAATTCTCTATGGCAAATATTCAATGCAATTTAATAGTTGTTTCAAGGTTGGATCAACTCAGTGGAAGAATTTTGCACATGGTTACAATGCATCCTCGGGTTCGATGTAAGTGGCAGTTGTCATGTAGTTACGACTGCGTCCTAACTGCTTTAAAACCGAATGCTTGACATGGTAGTCACGAACTGCTTGGGATTGTACTGACAGTTGCTTTTGGGACGTAAAAATAGTTGATGTACGCCGTAAGGTATGTAAGCCGTAAGGTATTGTGAGTATACAAATCTGTGGTTTCAGTCGTTGTAAAATTTCAAAATGTGGAAGCTTTTTCAGTAGATGTATAAAAATGTAGACGCATCTCTATACTACACCATCGGGTTGGTTTGATTTAGTCTCCCGGTTATACGGAGAATACGCCGCGCCGCACCGTATTCGTTAAATCGATAGTCAGCTCAGCGCGTGCGCGAGGACCACGCACGCCATGCGACGCTGCCTCTACCAACCAACACCTCCCCGCACACACACATCTCAAATATTAATTCTAAGCTATTAAAACTGTCTTTTCTATGTTTTCGTGGTTGAATCGAATAGGTATAATTTTTCCAAAATGGGTCGAATAGAATTTCATGAAATGCTAAAAGCTCTGAAAAGCCACGAGTGCCCAACCCATGTAAGCCAATATCGCAGATTTATATCTCTGTGTTCTAGTTAGAATTTCCAATTTGCGGACGGACAATATGTCTTTGAAAATGCCCTCTAAAGTTAGATGCTTAGGGAGTTTTGTGTAATTTCTCCCTGCCGTCATTTATCCAACCTCATTACCTTACCTTGGCCAACTCCTTAAAATTGCGCTGGATCGCTAATAAAACTGTTTCAGTGATCTCAGAGCATGATGATAATAACAATACTGCCCGAAATTGGCGAGATTGAACAGTTTGTTGAATAAATCCGACTAGAACATAATTATATTTTGATATCTTCCGAGGTCCGGTTGACCAAATTTTATTCTTTATAATTAGCACTATCGTAGAAAATCAATACCTCCAGCTAACATTACACTGGTTAATGCGCTATGTCAAATATTGATCACATACAATCATGGACACATCTGAGGGTGATACGTCCATGCATACCAATCTAGACTTCACACGCCCCTCACGGGCTACACAACGCAAGAGGCCCAAGAGGATTATACGTCATCATTTTATTTATTGAATCATTTAAAAGTCGTGGAATCGATCAACATGGGCCCATAATATCTCATTCAATGTTGATTGATTAAATCCATTTGATTGAATTTTTTAATCCGTTACTTATTATTTCTCTAAAATTAATAACATTTTCAATCATGGACATTTGTAAAAAAAAAACTGAAATAATGCGCAATTACATAACACTTCATATCCCTTTGGAGGATGAGCCTCTATTTACTTATATACATATTTATTCGTACCGAAGTTTTATTAACACTTAGCACCTAATTATGAACGCCATAACGGTTACTTTATGATGCGAGAAACGGCAACGGCAATTGCAGTCATAATACACGCAACCGGTGCACAAATCACAACGACAGTAGAGTTGACCCTGCAAAACGAACAGTCGTAAACTGTCCAGCTGCGACCGTATAGTAGGTAGGTATGCATATTTTTTACTCAGCCCCGACGACGGCGCGCTATACAAATACATTTACGATACCTACCTGACCTCGGATACAGCTAACGGAGTCGTCGGTGCATTCGCCGTAGCGAGTTCAACGCCACGTGTTTTTTTGCGAACTTTTACAATCAACGCGGTTACACGTTACACGGTCATTCCAGATCACGATTTATTGACCGCGAATTATGTTGCTGATTTAGGCTGGTCGTGTGAATTGTTGATTAACAGATCGAGACATCGAATTATATATAACGTTTTATTTTTGTGTAAAGGTCCTTTATTCTTTACATTACAATTATATTGCTATTCATATTTACTCCAAAAACCATTTAAATATCTGTATACTGGTCCCAGCTGCCCAAGAGACAGTGAGCTGGACGGGCCTCCAGTCCATTGCCAGTAGGAACGATTAATTATTCTATGCTGCCAGTAAGTAACGAATCCAACATGCTGCATTCAGCATGCCTACAGCATTCCCTCGTTAAATTACAATGCTGATTCGTTATGCCAAATAAATGCCAGCGTTTTGGTCACGCATCGTATGATTCCTATTCATCAGGCGCTATGATAAACTTTGGAAAACACTACAAGCTCCTGGGTCTCAACGGGCCCAGAGGTTCAACAGAAAACTAAACGGGTAGTAACTACAACTATTACACGGCTAAAACTCACGAGATACAGTCGAATAACTCGGCGCTAATAATAAGTCAGCGCCGAGCCGCCACCACCGCCGCCGCGCGTACTCCTTGAGGATGGGCATCTTTATTGCCCGAACACCGATTATTCGACTGTATCTCGTGAGTTTTAGCCGTGTAATAGTTGTAGTTATGAGTACTACTCACGTCAGTTTCTATAATATTATAAACGGGTAGTGGTTACAAATAACTACTACCAGTGAATCACAATCTGCAGGAGAAGTCTTAGCCTTATGCGACTACATCCCTGACCCCTAAAAGATCTACCTTTGCCGCCGAAAACGAAGCCAAACGAGCATTAGTTAGAATAATAGTGCTTTACATGGAATTTTTTTTTCATAGTTATTAAGTTTCATAATGACATGGTACTTATTTAAAGGTTCTCTATTAGAGCACTAACATTAAGATACAATAAATCTAAACAATTGAGTTTAGGGATAATAAATCGTGAGTTTGACTGAAAATAAAACATGTCTGTAGCTCACAAACTACGAAAAAAATGCGGAATATACGAGGCGTTCATTTGGGCAACCCAGGAGATACTCGAGCTCTAGACTTCTGCTTGACTACTAGAGTAAAATAAATTATTAATAATTAAATATTTTTTTTACTATTCAATATCTAAAATACTGTAAAGAAAGAAAATACTGTTTACATAGTAACTGTTCGAGCGCGGGCTGACCAGAACCGGTTGCCGCAGCCGCCGCACTTCACCTTGCGCCTTGGTCGGCAATTCTCGCGAACATGCTTTCCGCACCTATATTGTACTTACCATTCGTTGAATATAGTCAAATTTAGTATTATAATTCTACAGTTCTAATTGGCCCTTCGAGTCGATCTGGCCAGCCCGCGCTCTAACATTCTAGGTCCCCAGATACTGGGAATCCTAGTTACCATTATACCGATAGGTGCACCCCATTTAGACCAATTAAATTGTACCTAATAAGACTATTCAATTCGAATCCCGAAGAGATGAATTTGCCAGTATAAGCATTTTAAGCCCACTATAAACTACATTCATCGTCTCATCGTCGTTATTGTCTGTTTAGTCAAATAATTGGAGAGCTTTTTTGGTTTTTGTAAGATAAATAACGGCTAAAACTCACGTCAATTAAAAGTCGAAATTACTACGACCAGGTTTCGGACATATTCGATGTCCTTCTTCTGGGAGCCAGTTACTAACGCAAGCCGCGGCGGCTTTCGCGAGCGTCAGCACGTAACGTAGCTTTTTTGGTAACTCAAGGCCCGTCGGCACTGAATATAAAATAGTACTACGTACCGCCGGATGCTATTCAATTGCATTACAATAGATGAACAATAAAAGTTTAAAAGCAGTGTTCTTCAAATCCGTATACAATTGAATACACTAGTGTAGTGTTATAATATCTGTGACCTATCTAAATAATTGGTAAACATTAAAATTAATAAAACAATCACAAGCATAATATTGCGATAACGTTTGACAGCTCCAAAAAGAATCACAATAACAAATATTAATTGTTGACGTCACTTGTGCGATAAACACAGGACTACTATGTTAGGTTATGTATAACAGAGTTATCGTATTAATCGCAAGCGTATTAATACTCGCTGCTCGTCATTCGTTATTTATTGCCTTCATCAATTCCAAGAGTTTCTACCCATACATTAAATGCATTTCCTTTTTAAAAGTAGGTACTTTATTTTATTTTAATCAGCAAAAAAATATTTTGTAACAAAAAGTGTTAATGCCCTTTGTAGAGGAAAGTCGCAGTTTTTCGATTTCTGCACGGCCGGCTCGCGGCGGCAGCGGGCGCGGCGCGGCGCGTTCGTTCGTATCATAAACATTTTATAAATAGATACGGCTACGGCCGCAATTGCGTGGGTTTAATCATTCGTTTATTATCACGGAGCAAGCTTCAAAAAACGCATGCCACTGCTGCCAGACGCACTAATCGGTAGTTAAAATAAAATCAAATCACATTCGTAGAAGTAATGACTTTTTACCGACTGTCTTTTCAGCAAAAAAATGTTTATTTTAAATTGAAAACGAGACGTAGATTACTCAATATCATGTCATTGAGGTTATTATTGAAAGTCTGCAAAATAGAGTTAGTGGAGTGATTGCAGTGACATAATAATTGAAATACTGAACCTATGCAACATGAACGGAATGTTTTAAGCTCGGAAAGACGGGAAGTATCATATCGTAAGTGTAAACTCACCTCAATTTAGACACGATATTGAAGCTCAACCTTGCTCAACCAACCTAGCCCAGCCTTGATTTGGATAGTTCAGTTGACGTCGGGTGCCATTTCAGGTATTCTGAAACAAAAACAAAATTATAGTGAACTAAATTAAAATATTGCCTCTTTAGAACTGTATTTTAGAAGGTCTATTCCGGTTTGAAGTTTTCACCCTTTCCATAATAATTCCCAATTTGTACCTGAATATAGATTATGATAATTTTATGTAAGTTCATCAGATTGATCAGATTATTTATAAACTGGTAAGCTTTAGATTACAGTGATCCTAAAGAAAGTGTCAAAAAATTTTAATGCGATTAAATAGTTTCGACACCCCGAATTCGACATAAACGAGGCCAATACGAAGAGAAAAGAATGCGTTGCGTAAGTTCAACCCACTTTTTGTGAGCACCGACTAGGGTGGTTTCGTGAATAGCACCCGCCGACTACCTGCAAGTTTCGGACTAAAACCGTAAAATAGGTATAAATATCAATCGCGACCGGTTCCAAATAAATTTTAAATACATAATAATCAATCGTAGTAGTCAAAGTATTTAAAGTATCTAATTATGTTGACATGCGTAGAAATAAAGGCGTTTATTAATTACGTACGGCGTTTAGGGGGCGTCGAGTCAAATCTTACCAAATCTTGCGTGGGGGGGGGATTCCCCGACAAATATTATGAAACTTACGTGAGATTAGGTTGAGATCAATCTGAATCTCACAAAATATCACGAAATGAATGGTCGCCCATTTATTATTTAAAATATATGTAAGACATACCAACCTTTTCATAAGGTCTACTATATTGTCATTTATCAGGCATTCACTATATTTATAGTGAATGCCTGATAAATGATATAAGCGAATAAAATAATGATTATCATATTAACGGTAGAAACTACTAGCCAATTGTAACTGACAAAATACTAGCAAGGCGGATGTGAGTCACCGGATCTCGACACATTGGAACTAATTGACAAGATTAATTAATTATCTAGGCTAAACTACGAACTATAAAAAAATGCTAACGGTGGAATTAAGTACCTACTAATACCTACTGCGAAATAGAAACTTCTACAGCTTTATTAATAAATACGAAATAGCTTTGGATTAGTTGCACCATCTTTTGTCTCTTTCGATCCAGCTAAATATTCCAGTAACAAAAAAAGGACAAAAGCTGAAGTAACTAACCCGAGACTAATACCCGTTTATTAATAAGGCTGTACATGTATAATAATTAAACTGTTCTATAGAATTCAACTGTGACGATATATTGAACTTAATGTTCTGTCTATCCCGTATCGTTGGTAAAATGGGCCTATTCCACAAGAAGAATATAAATACAAGTAATAATCCAACTATTGCTGGTCAATATTCGCTATTCATAGTCCCTTTACACATTCCAAGTTATTGTCTACTTTACCATAGCTTTACCTCTTATTTTACCTTACCTTTTTAATTTTTTACTTTTTGTTACCTTTCTTCGTGTATTGAATGACCTATTATTATACAATTCATACATTAAAATGATAGATATCATTTTATCACGCAAGCGACTCTTGCGCCCGTCTGTACTAAAGTTTGGAACCTTCCTAAGTTCGTACTTATCTCCCTAGCCCCCAGTTTCTCGTACGTTTGACAAACTAGATAGGCATTGGTTGAGACAGCCGATGATCAACCGGCAGCCAATGAGCGTTTAGTATATTGTCTGCCAAGTTAACATAAATTTAACAAATTTGTACGAGAACCCGAGGGTAAGTGCGGCATTAGACATATTTTCTTAAGAAATCGAGGATTTAAAAATACCTCGATATTCCAGGAAGGCACTAATGGAGAGAAAAATTGGTAAAACAAAAAATCTCACTTTCTTTTGCAATCCAAAAAGCTCGATGCTACTTCACTCGTTATCTGACAATTTTAGAGTTGGTAAACTCTTGATTAGTAATTTTCCATAAAACATATTTGCTTAGTTTACAAACAAGTTCCTTGATTTAACGTAGATTGGTGTGTTAAGAGTGAATTCATTTATACTCATTAAATAAAAAAATTATAATCATGCCGCCTGTAAGTAGACGCGGGGCAATTTGAGTCGAATAACTCGAAATCCAAGCGAACAGTCTAATCAGTCTGCACAGCAACGTGCAAGAGTGAAACGAAATTGAAAGGATTCGGATAGCACAAACCCGTGCAGCGCCCCGTTCAGCTAATACCTAATCTTGTTAATTTGAATCGTACTTCTTTGTTGCAATTTTACAATTGACTACAGTGAGTACGAAAGTGTAGATTTTATCGTCGTGACTTACCCGTGGCACAGCTGCGTGACAATACCAATGGTGCCTTAGGGAACTGCCGTTCTAAGGGAATGTATTATCCCTATAACAACCGAAAGATGCCACTAGTGCCAAGGGAACTGATATTCCTTTAAAGCACACTATTGTGCCAAAGGGATTTTTTATGACACAACTAGGCACACCTTAATAAAAAAAAAACGAATAACGATTTAGTAATTACACGACAAAACGTCGTCGGCAACGAAGATGAAGCCACTCTTTATTCTGCACTAATATGGAAGAGAGAACCTGCCTGCATTTGCCGGTTCATCCATATTATTTTCCCCTATCTTTTCCTCCCTTCTGTCTTTCCTTAGACACTGTTAGAACGTAAACTAATAAACCCATGCGAAGTCAGCGCAGTTCGGCTAGGATATCATAACAAGTAACAAATAAATGAAGCTTTAACTTTTATGCTATGGAAATATTACAAATCAAGATGCATACAAAATAGTTAAATGATACGTAGTTATTTTTGGTAGGGCAACTTGATGTAAAGCGATCACCGTAGCATATAGAAATCTGTCACTAACGCGTTATTGACATTGTTGTACCCTGTAAAACTCTTTTAACCCTCCTTTGAAAGTGCTTCGTGTTGTAGTTCTGCGAAACGACGGCTGCAGACTGTAGTATATGTCACATTGACAGTGACATATAATGAGTAATTGGCATCGGCCCCCGCTCTTGTCACTTCTAGGAAGAAAGGCTAAGAAGAAATATAGTTATAATTTTCTGCAACAAACTATATTTTATTTATAATATAAATAACATAATACTACACAGACGAGAGCTCATTCCACATGTTGCATTTTACACGTATTTGTAATCATAATTACCTACTACCGAGGAACATTGAACGCAAGAAGAGACGCTCCACTTCATATCAGCGCCATATCGCGTGGTCAGAGTAGTTTTTTTCTATTTCTAAAGGTAAAGCTTACTCTTTCACACAAGCTATATCGAAAACTCTTTGATTTGGTAGTTGATAGAAGTAGTAGTAATTTTGGAGTGTCTTGACACACTAAGGTTTCAAAACAAAACAGCTTACGATAATGTATAGTTAATGACACCATCTGTAATGTGGTGGTTGAGCAGGTCGGCTCATAATCCGAAGGCGGCGGGTTCGATTCCCAAGGCAGGACAAGTATTTGTGTACAGAAAAAACCTAAATACTTGTTCTGCGTCTGGGTGTTGTGAGATCAAGGTCCTCGTAGCTCCTGGGTCTATAGACACAAGGAATCCTAGTAAGGGTCCAGGATCTATGGATGTGATCGTTGGGTGTTATTATTATATTCATATTAATGTACGTGTATCTACCTTTTTCCGGTTAGTAGGTATAAATAAATGCATGAAATTTGTCTGCAGCACATCAAAAATTCTGAATGTCAATTAGGTCGTCCGCATTCTAAAAGGCTGCAAATTAGATACAACAATGATCTACCGGATAGCCGACCACGCATGCAAAGTTGTTCATTCAAATTTGATCATACAATTCCAAGTCACGTAAGGTGACACTTGAAGTTCCCAGTCACAACGACGTCGAAGTTTGCTTGCTTAAAAGAGAAGTCGGATAAGGTTTTCCACGCTGGCGTATATCATTTGAAAAAGTTAGTACAGATCAGACAATTATTACTGTACTAAGTTCTCAGTTCCCTAGTTTTGCCAATGTTTCTGTAAAAAGAGTCAATTTCTCATTTAAATATTCTTAAAGCACGATTTAAGCGGCAAAATTTTATCTAACGTCAAGGCGTTTATAGGGCTGATAGTTCAAAAGTTAAAAGTTAGGATTCTAAGTCAGCCTATTCTCAATTTCAAATTTTAATGGAATGATGGAGATCATTTTTTCAGTTTACTTCGTTCTACCACCTGTAATGTGTAATGAGCATACTATTGAAGAGAGTGCCCACCAGTGAAAGTGTCTCTAATCCAGCCAGGGCTTGAACTTGGGCCGGTTTCACCCTAGAGCTTCTTCATTCACTCTTCACCTACTTTTTCGTTTGTTTGTTCGCAAATCGTAATTATTAATACCCGTCCGTTTTAAAATTGTAAGCTGCTTAGTTCGTAGTTTCGTACTATTCCCATGTGACACACTCCAGTGCAATGTCAAAGAGGGATAAGTGCGAACTTAGATCTCAAGATTTAGCACAGACGGGCAAGTTTCGTTTGTAGTAAACTAAATAATAGGAATAGGATTACTATCCGTGTGTAGTAAGAGCCAATCAAGCGTAGACGCGGACAAAACAGCTTTCCAAATATTAATGAGACGCGCGGCTCGCATGGTCTGGCGTGCACACGAGAATACATAGGAACAACTAGCTAGGTGCTGGACTAAAAATAGCTAATTTCGATTAGAACACGTATTTACAAGTGTCGGAGCAAAACATTACTAATGCCCGTCTATATTAGCTCCTAAGTTCGCATTTATTCCTCTGTGATATGTCCAAATGTATGGTAATAAGTATGTCATAGAGGGATAAGTGCGAACTTAGGAGCTGTCGTACTTTAGTACAGACGGGTATAAGACTGTATACAAACAGTTTTTTTTTGAGCTGCAATAGTACGTATGGAAATATCCTAGTCCGGTAAACCTGTCTTTCGGAAACACTACTGTTTTGTCATGGATAACTAGGTTTAGCGCTCACACCAGCAAATAAATTATGATATATATATATACATATACGTTTTAGTCCTCTCATCCAAACTACGATTGAAAGACACTAATGCCAGTATTAATCATTATCATAATCATTATCCATCGTTATTTTGTATCATTATGACTATAGTACAGTAACATTGTTTCTTAATTTCAATTTACCAAGCAAGTGAGGTAACTTTTACCCCACGATGGCGCGCCGATGCAGTTAACCGCACAAATAAAACCGCAGCGCAAAATGCAGTGCTATTAATTGAGTTTTTTGTACTGTAGCCAAAAGCGTGTCAAAACCCACTGGCGGAATTTTTGCTTCAATACAATATAAGACATTTGTTCTGGAATGGATTTTAAATTGTAAAGCACACTTAAGGTATATGTATATATAAATATATTATACTTCCTAAACGTTTTAGCAATTAGCAGGATTTGAACCGGTTTAGATGCTCTCCCCATTGAGCGATGGTTGCGAAAATCTATAGGGTTATATTTTTGTATCGACTAAGCAGTCGTAGTCGTAAAATAGTTTATATATAAATTGAGTTATATATTTTTGTTGATATCGGTTCTGGTTTTATTTATCTGAAGAACGCTAATTTATTTAATATAGGTATTCAAATTATGTAAATAAATCGGAACTTGGATTAACACATGCTATACAGATCCAATTTTATAAGAATATAGGACTGCTACACCTTTAGTGATTTTGAGAGCCTAATATATAAAAATTGTGAATACTTCTTCAAATAAAATACCCAGAAAATGATTTCACGCGGTTCCGGAGTAGGAGTGTCTTCAAATCTTCTTAATCATTGTTGCTTTTTTTTACGACCTCATAGAAGTATGATCAGAGATACACGTTGCACGGCAAGAAGCCAATATAAGGGATGCGATAATAATGATGATGATGAAACAAATGTACAATTTTTTTAAAGATTGTGGTGTTATCGCAATTTTGTTGCCGGTAGCTTTTGGGAAAACGCATCACAATTAATAACAAACATGTTATTGTGCGGTAATGGCAAAAGCTTACCAATATTATTTCGAATTATGCGATTCTAACTTGCCTTCATATAGAAAAAACTTCAAATTTTGTGAAGCGATTCGTGCAATCTGAACATGACAGAGCACTACGCACATAATTTAAAACTGCCGTAAATTTAACTAATTACTTGCTTGCTGTGTCTAGGTTGCATGTATGACTGATATGTTGTGCAAACAATGCAAGCGTTTAATTTTAAATGATTCTCAATCCGTTCAAAATTTGACACCTCCTGAGTCGTGCATATTCCTCTGTGATTTATCCAAATGTACTCGTATTGCAGTTGGTATGCCATAGAGGGATAAGCGCAAACTTAGGACCTGTCAAACTTTAATTAATAAGCTACTTAAGGGTTAAATAATATTGAATATATTTATCTCTCACAGCGTTATTATGTACTACCTAAACTTTTATAAAAAGAAACTCGTGTTTCCTTTAAGAAAGTTTTTCTTGCTCATTTAACGGATACTTTATATGGTTTCGGAAACATTCATTGTAACCACGCCGTTTAAAAGTTTTCCTTTAATCTGACGCTATTGTTCTTGGCCCATTTTTTATGTTTATTGTTTTATTGTCAATACACACAATTACTATTGGACACAGATACGTGAGAAATATGAGCTTTCTTCACATTCCGGGCATTGCGTGTCCTATCCAGCGCGGATACAGTGGATCCGGCGCACAGTGGTCCCATTTTGAAAAAAGGTGGACTTAGGACCGAAAGTCGGAATTTCGGGCTGTTTTTTTTTTATAGAATAGGTCTTAACTATCCTAACAACATCTATTCTATAAAGAAAATCCGTAGGATGCATAGTTTTCGAGAAAAAAAATAATCTTTTTTTTCTTGTATGGAGAAAAACATACTTTATTATTTTTCTCAAGTTGGGTGAAATAGTGACGGCTTTTGTTGATATTTTATGAAAGCCCTAGTGGTATTGTATCCAGAAAAAAATAAAACCAATGCGGTCACCTGCGGCCGCGGGAATAATCAGATGTCAAAAATTGATTAATTTTTTTTGCGTATTTTGCAAACATTGTTCGTTTCTGGCCAATTATTTATGTATTTTAGGTTAGCGCTCCATACTTTAATTCGAACTATTATATAACATTTCAAAAAAATTAATCAAAATCGAGTTTTTTTTTTATAATTGCTGTTTCATTCATGAAAATGCACGCATACATGGTTAATTCAAAATGCAAATCCTATATTACTCAGTATAATGTACAAAATAAACATGCACGTACCTAAAACGTAAAAAAAAAAAATTAGTTTTTCGTTTATGCTTACTAAAAGTCACTGGTAATGGTTACCGACATTACTTACCTACCACTGGCGGGCATTATCTGCATAATCGATTTCGTGCTTTGTATTTTCAAAACTGGTTTTGCGACAGCATTTTCACAACCGCGGTCGTTGAATGCGAGGCAGGATATAAACAAACGAGTCACATCTGATACTAGCTATGACTGGTCGCTAGCTGGTCGCTTTGTTCCTGACAAATCCTGACAACAGGATAACTCGTATATGCATGCAAGTAACTACCCCCTAAACATAAAAGTGATATAGCTCATCAATAATAATTGGCGTATGTTATACACCAATAATGTTTGTTATTGGTGTGTGTTTTAATCTTATGTAGTTGTGTACGTATGATTTTCTACCAGAAACATAAGATAAATCTGTAGCCTTGAAAAGGGCTGTTTTATATGTAGTTTTTTAAAGGATAAAATAAATAAAAAATTATAGCATTGGATCTGGTATATTTTCATTTTCTACTCTTCTTCCACGTATACGCACTCCGAGTCTATTTCGAGCAACTGAATTGCCTCAGGAAGCATCTCTAGATGATTAGGCTTTGAAAATTTTGGTCTAAGCCATGATATGTGGGGGTCTGAACTTATTAAAAGCCCGTGTAGTATGTCCTCGTTTGTTTGGATCCTTCCTGTCTTTCTCGTGTTCTTCTCTCTTACGTTCCGGAAGTCTTTATTACGAGCCTCGGAAGCTTCCTCCGACAAGGACCCTAAAAATAATAAAAAATATGCTATAATTATACGTTGAAGTTGACATTGAAACTATTATTTTAGTGTTTATAGATTTACAGTTAGTTAACTGCTTTATATTTCATTTGTCTTGATCTATTATTACTTACCAATAGGCAGAACTGAAAAATGACTGCAAATATCTGCTCCGTGCATCAGAAGTTTGTGGACACTAACAGGCATGTAGTACCACGGATAGAGATGCACATACAGTTCTGCTGTTTCTTTGCAATAACGTCTGAAGTTCGCAATATTGACGTTCTTTCCTGAAGATATAACTTGCAGAATGACAGAAAATCGGAGTAACAAATCTTCATCAACTCCAGTGATTCTCGATGATCTTTTATAATCTCGGAAAAAACGTCTTGCAGTGTTTCCATCGTTAGTTGTTCCAAAGCCCTGCAAAGAAGAAATTAAGTTAGTAGGGCATACAAAAACAGACGAGTATATAATATAAAGGAAGCAAATTAAAGGAAAAATTACCTGTTTTACAATATCGATGAGTATTCCAGTCTGTTCCCGAAACTCTTGTTGTGTGGCATTTTTCTTTGCTTGCTTCAATTCCTTGTGATCGCCACGAGCACTCCAGCGCTGGAAGTCCATATTATAAGATATATGAAGTAGACACTCCATACATCTTATCTTCATATGTAACGATGAAATTCCATATTGGTACAAATCCTGTCGAAGCGGTCTCGTGGCCAAAAGCTCCAAGTTATTCATTTCACTTGGTTTCGCCAAGCAAATGGGGCACGTTGCTGATGAAGGTACATCTGCAATAATATTCGCCACTTTCCCATCGATCATAGTCATGTGCAGTTCATGGGCTATCTCCACATCACCACAATTTGTTGGTACCAATTTTGTAATTTCGCGCTGCATTTCTAAGTGTTCCCCTTTTATGAACTCCGCAGTCTCTGAAGTAAACGTGAATTTCACTGGCCGACAGTAATGTGGTGAGCAAGGATTTGGGTTTTCCCAAATAATCATTTCTCCCCCATCAACTAGTCGGAGTGGGACGATGCTGATCAATACAACAGAGGAATCGTCAAACTCAGGAGCTGAGACTTGTTTGTAATTACTCTGTGACGATGCTCCGTCAAGGCCCCATTTCCATATCAACTTCAGTCCTTCTTTGGTTGAACTTGTGATTGGTCTTAAGTCTAGCAAAATTCTTTCCACTGTGTGGTTAAGAAGTCCTTGCAACCTGAAAAATAAAATAAATTAATAAAAGTAAGCTAATGAAGCTTAAAAATTTTAAAACAACATATAGTATAATTTTATAAATACCTTATGCGAGCTCCCATTTCCGTTACTTCCACGTGTTCTTCAGATGGGTAACATCTCTTTTTAGCGTCAAGTAACTTGTGATAAGACGGAAAGGCAGCTGAACAATTTTCATCCTTCAGAAACATTCTCAAGGATAAGTATTGCCATTTGGATAGGCTAAGGGCTGTGTACAAAGCCAAAGATGTATCCTCTGCTATACTGACTACTTTTTCTTCCTTGAAAAGGAGTTTTGTTACATCTGATACAACTTCGGGAGTCTCGCACAGATATTCCACAATCTTCGCTAAAGCATATTTTCCATTTTCTTTTAACTTGGAAATAAAATAATACTGTAGTTCTTCTTCAGAGTTATCGTTAACAAAGACACTGGAACGTCTTTTCTTCTGTTTGTTGCCCAAATCGGCAAAGGGCACTCTAACTTCTTTTACAGTAGAGGTACCTGTTTCCGCAGTGCAGACAGATGGAATAGCAACCGGCAGTAATTCCGGCTCTTCAACTAAGTCCTCTGGCATTCTCATTGTAGTAACAAGATCAACCGTATTGCAAGTAGGCCAATTAATATTGGTCTCTAACCACTTGCGGTTGTTTTCCCGATTCATAAATGTCTTCAAGTTTCTGCTTGCATCTTTCCACTTCTTAGTTACAAGATTGGTGAATAGCCGACAAAACTCCTTAATTGTTTGATGGTCATCTTCAGATATTTCACATGGTATTTTGGAAACTATGAATTCACACAATTTATTGTAATCCTTAAGATTTCCATTATCTTTAAGAATCAAGAACATATCAAAATATGTGCCTAAGCCAGCCATTGCAAATTCAAAATAGTAATTTTTAGTACTTCACAGTTAGCGATGAATCAATTTAAATTAACATTGCTCTGTATTTAATACGCCATAACAGATAGGTCATTAGTCACTATGTGCAAGAGCAAGGTAATAGTAAACGACCAATCACAGCCATTTATCAAAAATGACTCATTTGTTTGTATAGATAAAGTCCGCCAATGGGAGCTAAGTAACGTGTAATAAGTAATCAGGAATCTGCACAAACAAATGAGTCATTTTTTCTGGTAGAAAATCATACGTATACAGATGACAGAAAGATTAAAACACACCAATAACAAACATTATTGGTGTATAACATACGCCAATTATTATTGATGTAGCTATATCACTTTTATTTTTAGGGGGTAGTTACTTGCATGCATATACGAGTTATCCTGTTGTCAGGATTTGTCAGGAACAAAGCGACCAGCTAGCGACCAGTCACAGCTAGTATCAGATGTGACTCGTTTGTTTATATCCTGCCTCGCATTCAACAACCGCGGTTGTGAAAATGCTGTCGCAAAACCAGTTTTGAAAATACAAAGCAAGAAATCGATTATGCAGATAATGCCCGCCAGTGGTAGGTAAGTAATGTCGGTAACCATTACCGGTGACTTTTAGTAAGCATAAACGAAAAACTAAAATATTTTTTTTTTTTTTTTACGTTTTAGGTACGTGCATGTTTATTTTGTACATTATACTGAGTAATATAGGATTTGCATTTTGAACTAACCATGTATGCGTGCAATTTCATGAGTAAAACAGCAATTATAAAAAAAAATTACTCGATTTTGATTAACTTTTTTGAAATGTTATATAATAGTTCGAATTAAAGTATGGAGCGCTAACCTAAAATACATAAATAATTGGCCAGAAACGAACAATGTTTGCAAAATACGCAAAAAAAATTAATCAATTTTTGACATCTGATTATTCCCGCGGCCGCAGGTGACCGCATTGGTTTTATTTTTTTCTGGATACAATACCACTAGGGCTTTCATAAAATATCAACAAAAGCCGTCACTATTTCACCCAACTTGAGAAAAATAATAAAGTATGTTTTTCTCCATACAAGAAAAAAAAGATTATTTTTTTTCTCGAAAACTATGCATCCTACGGATTTTCTTTATAGAATAGATGTTGTTAGGATAGTTAAGACCTATTCTATAAAAAAAAAACAGCCCGAAATTCCGACTTTCGGTCCTAAGTCCACCTTTTTTCAAAATGGGACCACTGTGCGGCGTCGTTGCACTCCACTTCTCACGAGGCCTGCGTCCGCGCATCTAATGAGATACGCATTCATAAACGTGAACGAGCCCAGTTCTTATACATAGGTATTGCTCATAGCTATACCCAATAGCTTTAGACGCAGTCATTCCTTCTTTAATGAACTTATTTCACAAACAATACAGTAGATAATAACCTATTTAAATAAATGATAATTAATATTGGGTATCTATATATAGTCCATTACTGGCGATTAATGGTATGTACATTCAACGAATTAAAGCTCGTGAAATTTAGAGACAAACACTACCCAGTCAAATACTTAAGATATTATGCATTTTTTTCATATCAAGTTGTTCATTTCAAAGCAACTTCGTAATCCATCCGTGTATGTTTTCAAGAGATGTCTGGTTTTTGCCTCAAGGGATCTGTGACAACGGCTTAAAAGGCAATAACTGACCTATGCATACCATCATTGCATACATGGGTCGCATTGCACCTGGCCTTCGCTTGGGGTTAGTTTTTCTGTTGGTAACTATCAGTCTCGGCGGCAGCAGTTTATTTTAATCGCGCTTGGGCAGATGGCGCGAGCGCTGGGGTCGCGTACACGCCTGGCATTGATTAAATACTATGCACCTAAATGTGAGGCAAACAGGGTGCAAATAGGCTCGCTTGGATCTCGAAGCTTGAGTTGTAAACAAACCAAGCGAGGGCAATGGCTGCCTGCCGCTCCCCGCCCTCTGCACTAAAGCAACGGCGACGCCATTCAACCGGGAAGTTCAGGATTTATTTTTAGTGTTCTACGAACAGTTAATTTTGATAGAACGAAATAGATCTGGCACTATAGGTTACTTTATCATCAAGCATTTCTGTATCTGCTAAGGCTAATTCCGTATGTAGTAGCTTACTACTACATAATACTTATAGTTCAGTACCTATATACCTACTTACATTTTAATTATTTATATATCAATATCAAGGTTGTTATTAATATAGGGTTGCCATACATCCTGATACACCAGGACATGCATGTCTCTATTTGAGCCGCTGTCTCCCGGTCAGTATGTACCGGGTTGGTAACGTTGGTAGGTATTTGACAAATATGCTTTATTGGTTGATATATTATAAACAGTGACATCTTGAATTATTTGACAGACAATCAAAAAGAAAACATTCACGTTTTTACATCTTCTAACGCCTGGTATAATATTCATTTATGGAGATACAGTGATTTTTATTTTCAATGCAATTTTTCCATTTGTTTTTCTTAAGAGTGGCAGGGTAAAGAAATAGGAATAATCGCGTTGTTCAGTCGAAGGTTAAAAATAAATAATTTTGACATTTATTCATTACGTGATAAAAATTTGTTGACATTGTTTTGCGGAAGAAAATTCTTCGTTCATTGCATATTCAGAGAAATATATGAAAATAAATTTGTTTCATAAATCACTCATTTCCCTAGATTTTCTCGATGTTTTTTTTTGTACAATCTACATGCTAAGCTTGCACTAGCTGTATATAATATTAATTATAAAAATTGTTACTTAGCCGTAATGTACGTCTACATAATATATTCCAAATGTCTCAGAAGGCCTCTCATTATTTATGGCAACCCTGTAATAATAGTGTAACCAAACTGGAGAGCATTATTATTCCGTGAGCTAACTGTGAGGTGAGTCAAGATCAGAAAGCTATAGCGTACAGTAGGTATATCAAACATTTTTTTTGGCCCGATAAGAAAACATAGTAAGTATATTACCTAGGTGTTAACCTACCTACTTGTGAAGATCGGACCGTTATCATTGATTAAACAAAACAACGTATTCTCAGTTTTGTTAAGGATAACATACCTGGTACGAAGCTATATTTTTTAAATACCCGTGAATCGGACAACTGTAGGTATATAATTATATATATAGTAGTCCGAATAACATACCGTTACAGACGACAAGTCCCCAAACCTACTATAAAAAATCCTACTCTTGCTCATTACCGTAACAAGTTGACCGAGTTCACGGGAAGGTGGTAAGTCATCTACCTTTAAACTGGTTTCGCAAAAAATATTGTATCAACTATAACTGGAAGGGTGAGGAGACCAGGTGCAAGATTTAGGGTCAATACCCGCCATAATAAGACAGGTTTAAAGTGTGTCTTGTAGCGTAACAAATACACAGCATGCTCGTGGCGATGTCGGGAGCGTGGTCTTCCGGTGACGCCGAAGTTCTCATCGGCATTGACATTGACATGAACACGGGCCGTTGCGGTGGAGACATTCTGGGGCCAAGATCGCAATGCCACTTCCTAGAATTTGTTGTCTTCGGCAGCGTCGGCGACGGACGGGCGCAAGTCAATGACCTGAGGGCGAGGATGGCGCGGGAGGGTGCGCGCGCACGCAGCCGCGCCCCGCCTTTATTTATTACGTTACGCGCGGCGCGGTCGGCGCCGCCGCCGGCAACGCGCGGCGGGGCGGAGGCCGCATTCCGGGCGGCCGGCGCCGCTGGCCGCCGTACGCTGCGAAAATAACGCGCAGACGACCATCTCGCCGACGTCAACGATCCAGTCACACTTTAAAATAAACTAACTGAAACTTACTCAGGTTCGGGAGTTAGACGAAAGCACGTGCCGTCAACCTCGTGCAACCACCACTGAAGTCTTTCGAGTCTCTCAGGTCACAGGCACCATTATCACTGTCCATTACTCGAAGTTAATTGCCAGTCTTAATGATAATCGTTCAAAACAAGAGCGCGCGTCCCCGGTCTGTACTTAAAGTTAACAGAAGAGTATCCACATGGCGCGCGCGAACTATGGAAACGGAGCGACATGCACGCGTTGGTTACGATGGCGAGATGACGCATTAGTGAGCGCGCGGCGCGTTCGTACAGTGCGCGAACGAACGGGGCGACGAAAAGGACGCGGGACGCGGGGAGAGAGGCAGGAGTGCCCCCCGCAGCGGCTCCGTGCTGCCCTCTGCGTCGGGCTCATCGACCGCGCTCGCCCTCAACGCGGCGGACTGGGCTGCTGCTAGCTATGCCACTCTCACTGTACCGCAACAGGACGCGTTCTCCAACTGAAACCATCGTTCGCCATAACGAGCTCTAAACTCGATAAGCCTATGTCTGATCCTATTTTGTGTCATATTGACATAAGATTAAATTACAAATATGTGCTATACAATTTTATATGATTATAGGAATTGAATTGAGAAAAAAACCTGCATCAACGACCCGCTAGTTTAGTATTTTCAACTAGAAGACATTAGTCAGCAACAGCATCTGCGCCCTCGAGAGTTACCTATCTAGACAACACCTAATTTCCTAGACGTTCTAAAAAATCAATATATACCCAGCGCATGTCATTAAGCAATTTTATGCCCCACGATGTAGACTAAAACAATTGATCCGTAATACATCTAGTATGAGCTTTATTAAATGACTATGGTATAAAAACAACCGTTTTTGCTCTAGGGCAGTATGCGGTAGTTGATTACGTCCACGTTGTGATCTAATTTCTAAGTTTTTACATTATTCGTGTCATTTGTCATGTGGTCCTGCCGTAAGAATAGAACCACCATCTCTTCCCTTAGATGCTTAATAAAAGGTGCCGACTAAATAAGTATGCATGGAATTGGCAGCAGCATTCTCCTCGGTCTGAATTATAACTTACTACGATCACCACGACGCCTGCCAAGCGTGGCGATCATGGCAAAATTAGGAAACGAATGGGGGAGGCCTATGTGCAGTAGTGGACGTCTTAGGGCTGATGAAGTGAAAGTCATCATCGTCTTTCGCAGAGTTTAACCAGTTTTTCAGTCATCATCAAATGTTTTCGCCATCAAAATTACTTATTAAAAATTATCTTTAGAAGAATACCTGAAATCTCCTATATCACAATTTATACAGTTACCCAAGCATATTGCCAACGCCTCAACTATTGTTTAAATTTAATTAATCCGTAAAATAAAACTGGATTAATTAATCCATGCGTAGCTACGACTAGCTGACCGACGTGACGATCACATACATAGATCCTGGACCCTAATTAGGATTCCCTGTATCTAGGGACCCAGGAACTACGAAGACGAAGATCCCAACACCTAGACACACCACAAGTACTTGTGCTTTTTTTTTCTGTAAACAAATACTTGTCCCGTCGCGGGAATCGAACCCACCACCTCCAGGTTATGAGCCTACCTGCTCAACCACCACACCACAGATGCTGTGAGGCAGTGTGTGTGTGTGAATTACTTTTATTTTACGCTTTAACTGTACTCAAAGAAAGAGGGAAACGAAAGGATTTTTCCATCCGTCGTTAGGAGATGGGAAGAAGGGAGGCACCTGACCTCTGCATCTCTTCGCCGTCCTACCCCTGCGTCCCTTTCCGCTATGTGTTTCTCTCTCCCATCTCTCTCCCCTTTGACAGGGTTTATCTTCGGACGGCAATGTTTTACCATAGCGTATGGAACACGTCACGTAGGTACATAATATATTTCTACATGGAATCCAGTCCTTATTATCTTACACCATGAAATCAAATCAAATAATCATTTATTGACATAAAAGGGTTTCATACATGTCAATGAGTCCATAGACTCCCGAGTACACTGTATTTCAGGAGCCAAGGCTTCTCCCATCCTATGACTTATATAATTATGTCAGATTGAATTATGTCAAATCACCGCGCGGATTAAATTATATACGTTATTTTTCAAGATTTGATAAATCTTTTTACCATTGTTCTTACTGTTTTATAAATTATGTAAAAATTTTATATTTATATTATATTTAAGTAGGGATATAATTTACAAAAACTACATAATTATTGCCTCCAGCAACGCGAACTTGGCCGTTTTTGAAAATATTAAGTAAATCCTATTATATATTCAGTAGTTCCTAAATGTTATTCTGAAAAATTAGCTACAACCACACCAAGTTTCATCGAAATCCGTCTAGTAGTTTCAGCGGCTTAGTGGCTTTCAAGATGAGATGTAACTGTAAACGAGCCTATTCAAACATAAAAATAATCTTTGCATGTATGTATGGTCGCAGAATAAATAATATTGTATAGTAACATATAATTATTGTAATACTTATAGTATTACTAACCACATCTACTTGTCATCAATCCGCTCATGTCGGTATGTCTATTAAACGCGCAAGTAATGTGCAAATAAAGCTATAATTTTTAAAGACACGGCTCTTCCATTTACGTTCTGGTGTTTTGTTGGAACAGATTCTACAGGCGGGCACGAGCGTGCGTGCGTGGCACAACGGCATAGGAAAAGTTAGTGAAGAAAACAAGATGTGCAAAGCTGTCTGCTAACGGGAAATGCCCAAGGCCCGTGCGATGGTTTGCGGTGTCGACAGCGACATCGACCGCCGAACGTGACATCTAGCGGTCCACGCTACTACGAGTATATTAATAGCATTTAGTATAATACACCTCCGAGAAAAAAACATTTTCAGCGTGATATGACAATAATGTTCATAGTAAAAATCACACATTATAGTAATATTGGAATTAGCGACCAGAATAAGAAAAGTATTCTTAAAACTATATTTTTCCTACATTATACCTAAGTGTCAACCATGGCGGTATACTATTTAAATTGGAATATATGTATTGTGAACTTAAATAAAAAAGTATTGGCGAAAGTAATTGTTTAGGTATTGATAGAAGCGGCAGAATGAATTTCGTTTTAGACAGACATGCAGGTTTCCAGTATGTGAGCTATGCTAAAACTAAGGTTGCTAGATAACCGGGCCCACCGAGAGATTATCGCGGAATACCGCAAGCCTATGTCACGGGTCCCGGAATTCCGATATCCGCGAAAATCTAAAAATGGTATCAGAATAACGCTTAACGGCAACGCTTTTAATTATCGAGCGCCTCAGTGATGCATTGCAAACTCCCAGCGTGGCAATGACAATGCAATGTCAAGTCAAATAAATGTCTACTGTTACCACGGCATGGCGTTGCGAGGTAGCATCATGTCGGTACAACTCACTACACACCTTCATTTTTGACTGTGCGATTATATATATCGTACGTATGCTATATACCCACATAGAACTGCGCAGTTTTTCTGCAACACTTAGTTTTAACTGCACAGTCTATCTGTATAGTATCTATCCATCTAATGTTATTTTGATTAGGTCTCAGTGAAACTGCGCAGATAAACTGATTGCTCTATACACCTTACAATTAACCTGTAGGTACAATCCGACTACATACGTACATTTTACACATAAAACTGATGGTGTGTCGCGGGCATAAGCACTCTGTCGGGCAGAGTACTCCCCAACTTAAAAGTAAAAAATTATTCCGAGTAATATGACAATGGAATTTAAAAAAGTAAGTTTTAAGACAGTACGTGCTAATAGAGTTCTTATATTACGTTTTCACTGTTTCCAGTCAACGGGTACCCGAGTACCGATTGCACCTAGCCCTAAAAATAGCCAACCATTTGACTATAGACATGGCACTGTATAATTATACGATACGATACTATACGATATAGTTATATCATATTGGTCTATTCACATCAAATTGGCAAGGTAAAACACCTTGACAAATGGGTGCTCCACGAACTCAATGATCGCCAGCGCGAAGTAGCGTGTTGAGACGTGCCTTGCACTGCTTAAAAGCACACAAAAAATGGAATTTTACACCGTACCTGCGACGAAAAATGGATTCTGTTTGACAATCGCAAGCGCTCCGAGAGGTGGTTAGATCCTGGTTCAGTATCTAAACAACGCCCTAAACAAAAACGTACCCCTAGAAAAGTAATGGTCACTGGTTGGTGGTCTAGCGCCAGAGTGATTCATCACAGCTTCTTACCATACGGGATCCACCCTGCCCACCCCCTACAGGCTTCTACTTTTTCCAAAATCTGGGTATCTTCATGGCAGGTAAAAAAATTCAATACACGAGAGGCAGAAGAATTGATAAATAAATAAAGGCCTCTGAAGAATTGGTTATTTACCGTCCAGCTGATTTCTTCAAGAAGGGCATTAATAAACTGTCATTGCAGGAGCAAAGGTGCAACGGTGATTACTTTGATTAATATAAATATATATAATAAAAATGTAGGGTAGCTTATTTCATAGAAAACGACAATTTTATATATAAATACCTAATATTATTATATTGCCACCGGACGAGTTATTCGACTGTATCTCGAAGGTTTAAAACCATGTACTAGTTTTGCAGTTATTGATGCCATATTCATAAAAATTAAGATCTGAGCTCTCGTTTTGAATCAGCTGAAAAGAAGCTGGTTTGCGTCTTTTGTCTGGATTTATTTATAAGTATTCAAAATTTTGAACGTTGTAATCGGATTCCTGCATCAATTTATGATATACTGAAAATGATGCGCTGATCTCACGTGCGCCTTATAGCAATAATTTCATTGCGATGGAGAGCTCTTTGAATTGTGATAATAGCTGAAATTTGACGTTTTGTCTAGATTTATTTTTAAACGTGTTTAGTGTGTAGGAATATTGGCACTCGCTTCGCTTGTGCGTTTTTATCGACTGTGCCTTTCGGTGTAATCAGTTTCGTAATTGGAGTAATACATCTATTTATGAATTAGGTACTTATGTTTCTGCGCTCGCTACGCAAGCGGTTTCATGTCAGTCGTTTCATTAAGATTGAGAGCTCTATTTTTAAATTCAATTTATGGAATCGAAATGAACGAAACCTCCTAAAAATGTATTACCTACCTAGGTCCTAATGATATGAGCTGGAAATACATTTTGTGTGCCAGAATTGCCTCCAGCAGATCTGGCTACCCTAGCCATAAGATACGATACTATAAAGTGCGAACGCGTCATCGTACAATAAGAATATAAAAATTAAGTTAGCTAAAAATCTTCTGAGAGCTAACAAATTTTACTAGAGTAGAAACAGTTACTCCCAAAAAATTATAGAACCGAGTACCTATTCGCTATACAACGCTAAACTTCGAAAGCTTTAGTACGTACCCCCGCCCGCAGACAGTGAATCTTCTTCGACATTCAATGAACAAGTTTTTTACAAACCGGCGAACGCTCGAGTAACTACGCCCCGAACGAGAAAATTGTAACTCACGTTTTGTGGCCTCTATAGCGGGTAACCATTTGGAACAAATTACCGGCATGGCCCGTACGAAATGAAAAGTGCACAGGTGACTAATTTATTTCACTATAGCTAGTTTTCGTTTAAATTGAGAATGATGGTCTTATTAAAGCATATCTGTAATTTTCTAGATTATAAGGCTTGGTGATCTAGTTTATGCACATTTCAAGTAAAACAATGATGTTACAGATCTCTTTACCGGTCGTTTCGTTTCTTTATCATCGTAATTTTTCAAGATATTTAATTCAATTTAATTTCTACTACTATTAATTGCGTTTTAGTGTTTTTTAAATAATATACAAACAAAAATGTTTTGCTTAAAAATTACTTGGCCGTATCAAGACTTAACCTCCATTTCAACGGAGGCAAGCGAGTTACGCTCGTTTCGCGCACTCAACTCGCGTATTGGCTTGGGTCACCAAAGTCACCATCTCCAATAACCTCACACTCATATTCAGTTCGTTTGCTCGTCATCGCACCTATTATCATATTTGATGTGAAACTGTCTCGTGTCTTTCGTTTTTGACTTCTCAATTGTAAAAATTAGTGATTTTGATTAAATTTTTAAGGTCAATAGAACGTTAAACTATTGTCCTTACATAAGAAGAATAAAGTTAGATGATTGAACAATAAAACAAATTTATAATAAGAAATGTCTCTAGGCAGTCTGAGTGTAGGAGATAGGGTGGGAGCACACCACCGCCTACGCACGGTGCGCAAAAATAGACGCGTGCGCAGCCCGTGACTCAGCGCAAACAATGGCCAGTACCCGCTGCTGACAGCTTTCGCCGCTATCACAGACACGTCACGCTCCAATCATTTTCAAAACGAATCTCAAAAGTAACAGAGGAAAGAATTAACAAAACAAAATATTTTTTAATTAATCGAAGAAATGTCAGAATACATTTATTTTATTAAATAAAGACCGGACCTACTTAACTCATTTATACGAAAATATAGAGACGAGCCATCGCAAAGATAAAACTTTTTATCTCTTCTAGACTAGATTGTCAAAACCTGTTCCAGCGTTAGTCGAGAACACAGAAATAAATAGTAGGTACATCAAGGAGCAACGTGCGGAGCTGTAGTCGCTTTACGTGTATAGTGAACGGAAAATACAATAATAAATCAGCCAACGAACCGTAGATGTTGAGAAAAATCAGTCTCTGAAACTAGACGAGTAGTTAGCGTAGTAGTCAACCAAGCATGAGTATTTCCATAAGTATTTGCATTTCATACATTCTAGGGTAAGCTATTCCTGATAACCGATTACTTCATCATGATAATTTTTTATTTAACAATTTGAACGGTTCCAGTATAATAGGTAAAACTCCTGCATCTCTGAAATTGCCATCCCAAATTATCTTGTAATCGAGTTTTTGTGGCGAAATAGCGACAAGCTTCCTATATAGACTGACCGGATAGAAAGCGATCAACCCTTCAGCCGTCTTGGCTTGCGTTACCTGTATAAAGCGGTAGGTGGTGATGGGCTACAGACACCTTTCCGTAGTTCTAAACCATTTTTTAAAATGTTATTGAATTATGTGACGAGCAAGTCGTTCGCGTGATGTTAAGCGATACGGCCGCCCATAACAGAACAGTGTCATTCGGAACTCCAAAATAAAGTTTCACGTGACACTGCACTGCGCACATCATCCTGAGACATCAGCACAGTCTGGTAATAAGATTACTAGACTGTGAGATAAGGTTATAAAGTCTCATTTGCCCAGTGATTTCACTAGCTTCAGTGCCCTTCAAACCGGAACACAGTAGTGCTTGCACACTACTGCTTGGCGGCAGAATAACTGGAAAAGCGGTGGTACCTACCTAGACGAACTTTGCAGGAAAGTCCTACCACCTAGTATTATGTTCGCGGATAAACCAGAAGTTCGTTCTAATATGAAAGAATGCGTACGACAGAAAGGTGTGCCGTAAAATGGAGCTGTTATGGAGACGGTTACAAGATTTGGTCGTGTCCGGCCCCCAATGAGCGGTTTCTCAAATATTTCTAGAGACGAGTGCTTGGCAAACATATCTAGTGGCACATACTAATGCGATGCTAATCGTCAGGTACGCCAGACACATATTAATTTCATTACGGCACTTTAGCACGACGACCGGGCGACAAAAGCCATCAATCGGTAACGGTCTAGGTCTCCGTTGAAAGAAAGACAACGTAGCGGGTCAGCATGCCCCAAGGCGAAGCTTTGCATTGCATCGCAATACATGCATTCCATGTACTGAATTGGTCTAAATTCTATGTAAGGTGTTGTTTAAGTTCAGACATTATCTAACGTGCAAATTTATATGGCCAATATATAATAAATCTTTAATACCCAAACTTCTCCTGGCTCAACCAAACGGATGTATTATGTGAGTTAAGATAAAATTATTTTCTGTATATATGTGAAGTAATCACTGAACTTATGAATCTGATTCTAAAACTTCTTACATTGACTATGTTTATGTGAGAAATTTTTAGGTTCCGTGGTATGGTATTTTGCACAACGATAGTTTAAGTAGAGACCGCAAGTTTTCATAAATATAATAAATATGATTATATATATTTATTTAATTTACACAACAATACACAAAAATGGTTACTTATATAATTGAACTTAAGAAAAAACTAAATAATATGTTTTGTATTATAAGGCTAATGTATACTCCCATACATGTATAAAGTGAAGATTGATGATTGATGAAGATGAAGTTTTTTTTCACTCTGAACCCGTCATATCTTCATTAATCAGATGTGATTGATTTAATATAAAATTCACTATTTAAAAATAATAAATAAATCATAACTTTATATTTAAGGGGTCATAAGATGGGGATAAATATTATTTCCATTTGGCCTCCTCATTTGGTGGTCCCACTCCCTTTTGAAATTATTTTTAGCAATATGTGGTAAGCACTGCACTGCCTGCATGCAAGTTATTCAATGTGTGATTGCATCATCAAAGAAAGTTTACGTCTAAATTTCATTTTCCTGACTTTAATAAATTCGGCTCTGCGCCGTTGTTAAAGACAAAATTTAATCTCTTATATAACATGAATTAGTTATTAGCTTCATTTTCTACAAATAAATTATAACAAAGTTTTAACTTAGAAACTCTGGTCCACTTCGTATGACAGACAGATTTTTCAACTTCATTCATCTCTTATTTTACACAGAATTAATAAAAGAAAAACATTTTTAAAACGAACCTATATTCATTTTTAATTTTTCTTATTTTTTAGTCAAATGTCTTACATTTGGTACCCATCATTACCCTTATCATAGGCATACACAAAATATAACTAATCCGTCATTTAAGGCTGTCCGGAAACATACATTGCAAGTTAATAAAAAGGGGATGGTTTTTCAAAATACTTAAATTCACAGCTAAAAGTAACAGTTAAAAGTAGAAGTTTGATCAAATAAACTATTTATTTTAACAGTAGTTTCACCTGAAGTATAATTTCTTAAATCTTTTGTTAGTGTGTGGTTTTATGAATAACGATATCTAGGGTCCAAATAAAAAAATTCTGACCTCAGTAGTTTCAGCTTTACGTTAATGATCAGTCTAAATAGTTTCTTTATACATAATAGTATAGAATATATAGACACGTATAGATGTATATAGAGTGACAGGCAAAATCGTTGTAAGTAGACGATGCATGCGCGGTTTCTTGGTACAGCCTTTATTAATAGTTAAACAGGTACAGCAGTATAGGTACTTACATGTTAATAACAAAAACAAGCAAGTTTACTGAGATGGTACGAGTGCTGCTAAGCAGTTACAGGAATGGCCTGTGAATATTTTTGCACCAAGTATCGGGCGGACTTGTCCAACGACATTCTCGGCCGCGCAGCGCACTAGCAGCTTTTACCATAGCATACTTGCTGAATAATACTGCATCTGTTTCTAGATATATCAATGACTTTACGATCTGATGCTCGCTGGAGCTGGAGTGATATATGCACATACCTACATTGAAACGGAAAGTTTACTAAAAACATAGAACATCATCAAACGAATGGCGACGAAAGCCAGTCTAGCGGACGTCTGGCTCTCAGACGGCTAAGGCTAAGATCACTAGCCTCGGTCTCGTATTTATATTAAAATACTAAAGCCTATAAAAACCAAAAACCTGACTTATAAACGTCAGTTAAATCAATGCTTAAGTGTCCGTCAGATTCTTACTGACATGAATGTCACGATTGGAAACGAGACATGGCATTTAAAGCATTGATTACATTTGTTTATAAGACCCTGAGAGCTAAGAATTGAAAATAATAATAATAACAACGCAAAATTTCAATATTAATAATAATAAAAACGGTACTGCAATTTTATCGATACATACAATATTCAAATATGTTCATCTTATTTTTGACGTTTCAGCCAGCGCAGCATGTACAATAAAGTGGTTTAATATGCAAGAGCGAGTCCAAAACTGAGAGGGAGACAGACAAATTAAGCGTGGGAACACTCCTCAATCGCATGCAGTATGACCGTGTCTGAGCCATAAACGATTCAGGCAACAACTTGTAAGAAAAAGTAGTCAGTGCAGATTGCAGATACTCCGTCATGGCTTTCGAAAAGCTTACAAAAATAACGGACTTGGTTCACGTTAAGTCCATATGTGACGAAGCTGCAGTTTTCAGATGATATTAAATTGTGGGATCGTGAACAAAAACCTCATACAGGCGTTCCGTGGCTATGGCACACGAAGGGAAAGTACATTAAATATTGTTGATAGGAAATTATACCAAAAAAGACATCATTTTGATTTTAAAAATTTGAATATTATATACAGTAAAAAAAGCTCCTTATTCGCGCTTCCTTCATTCGCGTTTCCACTATTCGCGGGTTAAAAATTATTCACGGATTTAATCGGTATATCGGTACATACACATTGATAAAAAGGATTCCAATATGTAAGTATCCTACCGAATATCCTTTGTAAACGCGTCGCCAAATGGTCTAATAAAAAAGTAAAATAGACTTTATTACAGATATGCCTAAAGTACGTTGTTAAATGATATCGCCGCTGTATTGGTTCCGTCTTTGCCAAATCATTACCTAAGCCTGAAGATAATAATTAATCAATACGGTCAAAACTTCAATTAAATTCATTTTTATATACCTGTTTATTATTTTGTCACTTAGGATCGTAACCTCTATAATCCCATATAAATAACCACTCCATATTCACGGTTTCCGTATTCGCGGCATATTTACGGAACGTATACCCCGCGAATAAAAACCTTTTACTGTATTTAAAAAAATCACACTTATTTTACGATGAAGGTCGAAAGGGTTAATCATGACGATATTTTTCTATCTAGAGGTTATACAGGACTATGTTTTGGAGGATTATGTTTTAAACTTTGGGTACAGAACTACATAAGCAATATATTTGTTTCTATCAATTTTTAAGTTATATTAAGATCTTCTATATATTTAGCCATTAAAAAATCATAAATCCATAATTTGCAAAAAAAAATTACATATTATTTATACTGTAATGATAACTGGTATTGTTTAATATACTTACTTGTACTTTTAAGCACCCTTAACGTGACTAAATTAAAATCAAAATGATATATATACAAGAAGTTTTTAAATAGGTAAATTTCGATAGTTCATAGCATTCTTGTAGAACCGTACTATTTCCGGAATGTGGCATTTGGCCAACATAAATAGCTTTCGTATGTACCTAGCTAACATAAACCGATAGTTCCATAAAATCGATACCTACAAAAGCTTTTAACAAATATATATTTAATGACTTTTATTTGCTAAGCATTAGATTTGTATTTATAAAAACTAAGATTTATTCTAAAATTTTCATTATTAACTATAGTGGCACAACGCGCAACTATCGCCGGCTTCTTCCGCAAAAGTTGAATTAATAAATATCTTGTTAGTTGAACCACTGCGTAGTGGTTAAATATATCAAATCTCATCCAGGTGTCTGGACTGTATATTGTCAAATAAAGCCTTTTAAACTCGAATAGTATATAGAGATAGCGGTTTCGCTTTCTGGAAAACATGACTAAAATAAATGTATTTATAATATAATATAAACCTAAATTTGAAACAATTAGTTACTTAGATATAAGATATAATAAATACTATGTGAAAAAAAGAAAAATATATATGAATATTTTATTACTTAGGCATGCATTAGATATACGTTCTGTTTCAATTCTTCAACGGCCATAATTGGCGATACTCTGACCAAGTCCCGCTAAGTGAGTAGCCATGTCTAGACAAAATTACCGTTACTTTATATGCCATGTATTAGAATGGGCATGGAAAGAGACGAGACACCTAATTAGATTCTAATAAAAAATAGTAAGTTAAATTTAATTTAAACATATGAAATAAAAGGACAAGTAGCGAGTAAAATTCGTACCTTGGGTGTTCCCGCACCTCCGTTCTTATCAAACAATACAGATGTATAGAATGGCTTGGCAGATGTACAGTGGAGTGAGCAAACTTCAGCTAACTTGTCTTTGCAATTTTTTTCATACGAATATTATGAATATTCCTCTCAAATAAACGTCTTCGTAATCCTTTTGAAATACTTTAGTAGCTTTAGAATATCTAAATAGGAATAGAATATCATACTTTACGACGAATGTATTGATTATTTACTTGTAGTATACTCGTAAAACCTTCGTTTAGGTTTTGGGTAAGTCTCAATACGTCATGTTGACATCTATACGTCTTTTTTAAGCTTGAGCTTGAATTTTCCATAAACCTTAACATGCAGCAGAACACAGATATATACAAAAAACTCACGAAGTAGGAACTTAATGTTACTGCTAAATATTATCAAATTAAGCCACTAAACAACGCCCCAGCAAACTTCCCCCCTTTTTGTAGTATCTGCCTTTTTTATAAGGTCTGTGCATCAGAAATATTTATCCAAGGAGTGTCAGACATACGGCACTCGTACGTCTTTAAATTGTTAACCTTTGTTATGCAAAACGTCATCATTCGACTGGTTTAAGGAGAATTTTGCGACTGTATGTTTCGTTTGTGTTGGTCCATAATTAATTCGTTTTATTGACTACGACAATACTCCGCAACCGAGACTGTACCTATACGATACGAATATAATAATGAAACACCCAATATTGGAATCAAATATGTATGTCAAATACTAATTGAATTTTTATTCATACAGATACATTCTGTCTGTTCTGTCAAGGAGGAGAGGTGAATAAAGTTAAATAAAGTAATAGAAACAACATAGCCCTACTACTACAGATTTTACTTGCAATAGTTCAAAATGAAGCTGGAGTGCAATTTGATACAAAAAAGTAAAAAGCACTAGGATGCCATGATCGCAAGGCAGTTGACCTTGTTGTATGTTTACATAAAGTGGCAGCGGTCGCGGGCGCGTCATGGCCGCTCGTTGCACCGAGCAAAACAACGTACATACCCATACCACAGTAGTCATATAAATGTCCACTGTCGTGTGCCCATATATTGCACTGCATGGTAGCACGGTACCTACCGATGAATCTTTCTACACTGCCAAAGGCGAAGCGTGTTTATCTACATAGTGGTTAGTAGTCCGATCCGAGTTATGCAGCACGCAACTCGCCTGTGTCCGGTTGGGCGCGACGCGTTCCGATCCCTGGATGGCACTGAACTCTTTGAACATCCATTGTTTTTTTATGATAACTATTCATAGGCTGCTCACATCTCACATCATTATAGAGAAATTCTCATTAATAAGATCCAATATGACAAACTGGTGATAACCTGATAACCCCTACAACTATAAACCATTGTAAATAGCTATGATGATAGCGTAATTACTAGTTACACTAATAGGTATAATTTAATAGGTTTTAAATTACCATTCTCGTTTGCAAAAACAATTTATATTCTTCATTGAAAACTAAATGAGATTTGAGGTTTTTCAATATAAATCGGTTTCGTTTTTCATTACATTACATACATTGGAACGAGAAAAATTAATAAGAGAACATGCTACTGCTACTACGGTGTCGATGGTAAATACATATTTTAGATTCATAGCTGACCTCACATTAATTACCTACATGTTGTGTCAAATTGGTTACCACTTCATAAAGGCCATTAACTAAGAGTTGAAGCTGAGGTGGCGATGTCAGTCGACTCCAAAAGCCAAGGTGGGGATGAGGTTGCGGAAGTTTAACGTAAGTGGTGGCGTGAGTTGGTGGGCCGACCAAATAAGGCTCGTAATTTCGAACCATACTTTACTGGCGAGAATTTATTTTCCATTTTGTCATTACTTACGAAGAAATATGACTGGCGATAAATACACACAGCTCCCAATGCCAATATCCAATACCAGTTCCCAGGGTTGCAATAAAGTTATAAAACACCAAACGGTGGTAGATCTCTTGCAAGTAAGAGAAGCATTGCATAAATTGTTTCGTTCTTCTAATATTATAATATAAATATTTGTAAAGATATATCTTGTCACAGTGTTTGTTACCATACTCCTCCGAAACAGCTGAACCGATATGGTTATGAACCTTTTAGTTCATTATCAGAATTCGAATAGATATAAACACGCAGACACGCCTGATTGTCAAACTACATACTTATGTCTTCAGCTACACGCTCGATTAAAGGTTACAATATACAAGTCAGACTGTATTCATAACGCCCATATTAGTAGGCGTTAGTTAATTTGGCTACAACAACTTCTGATCAAGGTGCCAGTTGTTCTAACTTACAATTGTTTATGACACCGTATCGTTCCAAAAACAACAGTCGAGATGGAATTTCCCATAACATTGAAAATCTTAGTTCTTGTGACGCGGAACTCGAGGAAGGCGGTTATTGCTCGCTCGCGCCTATTTTAACTGGGGCAATAACCAGCGGTCTCGTTTACTGTTTTCTGGTGGATCTCACTAGCTATCAGGTATATCTATTCATCCGGAGAGGTAGCAGAAAAACTACGGCGAGTTTCCAAAGCACCAGCTAAGATCAATGTTTTGCGCTAAAATAAACGTTTTATATTTAGTAGTTTTACACAAAAACTTAATGCTTAAAACATTATCTACCAGACATAAGCGGACCTCGGTCGTGTAAAACAAAAGACAGTATTGTTTGAGCAAGGAATAGGAACTTTTTTCAACAACCGAAATAAACAAACACACAAACCGACAACGTTTCACTCTCTCTAAAATACCAGCTGTGGCCCGCGGTTTCATCTGCAGTTTAAATGTATCCTGTGTTTGTAACATTATTTAGCAATCTCCATTCTAAATTTTATTCAAACTGTTTCAGCGCTCGGTGGTAAGAGCGAACCAAAACAAACACACTAACTTTTGCATTTAATACGAGTATAATATTAGTAGGAAATGGGATTAGTGGGGATGGATCGCTGGATCCCCTCATGTTGGATGTCAGTGAATTGATCTTTTGAAATGAAGGTAAGACTTCTACACCATTTTTAATAAAATGCATCGCTTACTATAGTTGGCCGCCAAAGTAGCTTAGAAAGTGGTTACGTCTCTTGCCATGTCTAAACTACGCAACCCAGAAACTTATCAACGAGAAGACCCACCCTAGTACAACTATGTCTAAAAATTATTTCGAGCAAAATTTGATAATATATTTTGAGAAAAGCAGATGCAACTGTTAACTACTTAAGTTACTACTTCAAAGGTTAGATCTTTTCTCGTTAAAGAGAAAAAATAAAATAACAAAAGATTAAATAATAATAGGTCTTTACCTATGAAATTGCCGTATTGCAGTACAGACTTTTTCAAACAAAAAAAGTTTTGATTGGCTATGAATTCTAAATTCAAATTAATTTTGTTTTAAAAATATGACATTCTATTTACAATATAAGTCTTTTGTTTATTGATTAGCGTTGTATTTTCATTACATTTCAAAATTTTTCCTCATAATGGATACTTTGAAATTTCGTGTAATTATGGAATATGAGTTCCGTCGTGGCACCAACGCGGCACAAACGACACGTAACATCAACGACGTTTACGGAGAGAACTGTACAAATGAACGTACAACCCGTTATTGGTTTGCTCGGTTCCGTTCTGGGAATTTTGACTTGTAAAATGAACCTCGTGGTCGTCCGGAAACTTTGGTCAACAATGATGAATTAAAGGCGATTGTGGAAGCTGATGAATCTCAATATACAGCTGAGCTGGCAGCAGCTTTTGATGTTAGCATCAAAACAATATTGGTCCATTTGCGACAGATAGGCAAGATAAAAAAGCTTGATAGATGGGTGCCCCACGAACTTAACGATCGCCAGCGCAACGTACGCGTTGAGACTTGCCTTGCGCTGCTTAACAGGCACAGAAATGAAGGAATTTTGAACCGAATTGTTACGTGCGACGAAAAATGGATTCTTTTTGACAATCGAAAGTGCTCAGCAAGTTGGTTAGATCCTGGTTCGGCACCAAAGCAATGTGCAAAACGAAAAATGACCCCTAGAAAGGTGATGGTCACAGTTTGGTGGTCTAGTGCTGGTGTGATTCATCATAGCTTTTTACAAAACGGCGAGAGCATTACTGCAGATGTGTACATTGAAGAACTGACCACAATGATGGCGAAACTCACACGTCTGCAACCAGCTTTGGTCAATCGGTCGTCTCCACTGCTACTTCACGACAACGCGCGACCTCATACTGCACAACAGACTGTCTCTAAGCTGCATGAGTTGGGTTTGGAAGCTCTCCCTCATCCGCCATACTCACCAGATCTTGCGCCTACCGACTATTACTTTTTCCAAAATTTGGACAACTTTTTAGCGGGAAAAAATTCAAATCCCGAGTGGCAGTACAAAACGCCTTTGAAGAGTTTGTTGTCTCCCGTCCTGCTGATTTTTTCAAGAAGGGCATCCATAAACTGCCACAGCGTTGGCAAAGATGCATTGATTGCAGGGGTGATTACTTTGAATAAAAGAAATAAATAAGTTCGAAAAAAAAATACTAACTTTTTTCAAACAAAACGGCAATTTCATAGGTAAAGACCTAATATAATCGGGACAATTTAGCTGTATAACCGTGCGCAAAAACTCAATTAGTAGACGTAGACGTAGTAATATAGACTTGGGTCGGTATTGCAAAATGATATTCAGTCATCGATCTGTGCTCAAGCAGTGCTCAAGCAGAGATTTCATTCACTAATTGATCACTGTATTAATGAAATCTGTGCTTGAGTACCGATCGATGACTGAGCATCGTTCTGTAATCCGGACCTAGAGTTCTGGAGTCCCGCAGACGCACAGCTATTAAATATATTATCTATAAATCATATTAAATATGCATAAACATTCAATTGTTCATAATTGTCCAAATTAAGTATTCAAAGAAATATGTTGACAAAGAAACATGAAACAACCGAAAATTCAGATAAAACTGAACGTACTTTTTATAGGACTTTTGTATGAACTCGAGACGTCTATCGGGTCAGCTATGCAATATAAATAACAATTACGATGTATCATATATATAATAGGTCTTTACCTATGAAATTGCCGTATTGCAGTACAGACTTTTTCAAACAAAAAAAAGTTTTGATTGGCTATTAATTCTAAATTCAAATTAATTTTGTTTTAAAAATATGACATTCTATTTACAATATAAGTCTTTTGTTTATTGTTTAGCGTTGTATTTTCATTACATTTCAACATTTTTCCTCATAATGGATACTTTGAAATTTCGTGTAATTATGGAATATGAGTTCCGTCGTGGCACCAACGCGGCACAAACGACACGTAACATCAACGACGTTTACGGAGAGAACTGTACAAACGAACGTACAACCCGTTATTGGTTTGCTCGGTTCCGTTCTGGGAATTTTGACTTGAAAAATGAACCTCGTGGTCGTCCGGAAACTTTGGTCAACAATGATGAATTAAAGGCGATTGTGGAAGCTGATGAATCTCAATCTACAGCTGAGCTGGCAGCAGCTTTTGATGTTAGCATCAAAACAATATTGGTCCATTTGCGACAGATTGGCAAGATAAAAAAGCTTGATAGATGGGTGCCCCACGAACTTAACGATCGCCAGCGCAACGTACGCGTCGAGACTTGCCTTGCGCTGCTTAACAGGCGCAGAAATGAAGGAATTTTGAACCGAATTGTTACGTGCGACGAAAAATGGATTCTTTTTGACAATCGAAAGCGCTCAGCAAGTTGGTTAGATCCTGGTTCGGTACCAAAGCAATGTGCAAAACGAAAAATGACCCCTAGAAAGGTGATGGTCACAGTTTGGTGGTCTAGTGCTGGTGTGATTCATCATAGCTTTTTACAAAACGGCGAAAGCATTACTGCAGATGTGTACATTGAAGAACTGACCACAATGATGGCGAAACTCGCACGTCTGCAACCAGCTTTGGTCAATCGGTCGTCTCCACTGCTACTTCACGACAATGCGCGACCCCATACTGCACAACAGACCGTATCTAAGCTGCATGAGTTGGGTTTGGAAACTCTCCCTCATCCGCCATACTCACCAGATCTTACGCCTACCGACTATTACTTTTTCCAAAATTTGGACAACTTTTTAGCGGGAAAAAAATTAAATTCCCGAAAGGCAGTACAAAACGCCTTTGAAGAGTTTGTTGTCGGGAGCGTCCTGCTGATTTTTTCAAGAAGGGCATCCATAAACTGCCACAGCGTTGGCAAAGATGCATTGATTGCAGGGAGCATTACTTTGAATAAAAGAAATAAATAAGTTCGAAAAAAAAATACTTTAACTTTTTTCAAACAAAACGGCAATTTCATAGGTAAAGACCTAATATTATTTCTTTCTTTAAAAATAATGTGACAAGAATTTATTTCGACCACGAATAGTATTTGGTCATGACCCGAAACTCGACCATGACTGACCTCGTTTCGGCCTAGACATTGACGACTGGCGCACCGGTAGGCTAAGTATTAGTGAAATGAATTCTGCAGCAAAAAGTGAACGCTAAACGTTAATGGCTCTTCTTGGTGTAACAAAAAATACAATTCCATTGGCATTCAAATTCCATGAGTACTAATATTTCATCACGAAAAAGACATTGATGCAAAACTTGATATGTGAATATCAGATAATAATTATGACGTTATATACCCGTGTATTCCTATCAGAAAACTAAAGTTTGATACCATTATCTGGCGGGAAGAAATATTCTTACGTTGCTGGCAATAAAGTAAGAGACAATATTAATAATTATTATTTTTAGGATTCATAACTTACTTCAGGGAAGGAAGATCTGTCAGTACGTGTCACTGTCAACTGTCAACGGTGCAGTTAAGCACGGTATACTCGTACAGATCACTAGTTGAATAGTTTTAATGATATAAAATTTACATGTTGCGATATCTTAAATATTGTAAGTTTAGGTAGTAAATAAATATACGGTGGTATAAAGTTATCTGGCCGCCTAGCAGTTTAGACTTTATTTTACTCAGTATTGTTGTATAGTGTGTTATACTCTCTCAAATACTGGTTGCACGTCCAAGAACACTGATGAACAGTCTTCCTTCGGTTCGAGGGTTTGCCGTAATATGTTCATTCATAGACATAATAAGCCTTGTACTCGTACTGTACTAAAATCTAAATTACAATTTAGCTAAGCAACACTTTCTTCCGAGTTCTCGTAGACGTTTGTAGAATTCGTGTCATCTTGGCAGACCAAATAACCGGAGGCTATGGAGATAAGTGCGAACTTAGAAGCAATTTTTTTAGAGGGTCGCGATGTCAATGTGGGTCTGCGTTTGAAAATGAGTATGTATGTAAATCTTTCTGTCAATAGAATATTATTTGAAAATGTCTATAAAATATTATTTGATTGATTTTGCGAGTTTTTTGTGGATTCGTGTAATAAGCATATTAAATAAAATATAAAATTAACTGTTAAATAAAATATAAAATCAGCACAGTACGTCTCCTCCACGGCTGGGAGACAAGCCTTCTCTCACAGGACCATAGTCCACTATGCTGACCCAGTCCCCGTGCTGACATGACAGTAGATATATGACACATACATTTCGAATATTGTTGGAAAAGATAATGCTACTTCCCAACTTGCGGCCACAGCACCATAGCTTAAAAAGTCCGAGATTCAAAGTATAATACGATGCGTCGCGTCCCCCGATTTGAAAGTTGCACGAGTTACCGCTGGGCCGCCGCTCTCTAAAGCTTAAAAGCATTTATTGATATTACTATTAACAACATGGAATTTTAATATATGCGCAAACTTTGCGACTATGCTAGAATTGCTAGACCTTGTGTGCCTTGCAAGATTATGTCGACAATCAAAGCCACTTCAGAGAGGAACGGTGAAAGCGGCGTTCGCTCGAGTGCGACAGAGACGACAGAGCGATCGCGGAATGCGGCGCACTTAATTTTTGTAACGGACTTCGGGTCGAAAAGCGCGCGTTGAAGCCGAGAGGAGCATGTAGTACGGGTGGCGAGGCAAGTGGGGAGGGCGGGGTCGAGTGTAGTACGACGGCCTGCGCTTCTCGTAAAGGAAGCGACCCTGGCGCGGTCATTGCTCGCCGCGACCGCATTCCTCTCCCGCGGCCCCCGCCCCGCGTCGGCGCCTGCGCATCAATGAACGGCTCGTGAGGCGCGCGCAACTGCACTCATGCTCGCCCTCTCATTCCCTTGACTTTGTACTGTATCCTTTCAGATAATTATACTGTATTATTTTTAGTTTGACACTAGGTACGAGGCATAAACATAATAATAATAAATCACTGATATTATTGCACATAAATTAATTAATTAGTTCTATTAGAGGTTATTTAGTTTTGATAAGCATTAATTTATAGCCCAGTCAGGATAATGATAACACTTCGAATCATTGCAGTTTAGTTCTAGAGTTAGGCGAGCTAAACCGTCAAATCGTCACTTTTGTGACTATATGATGACTGTATGCACCACAGTCGGATTGTATGTATAATCTTAACTGTATAATCAGCCGTTTTACATTCCAGCTAGATGTATATAATACAGAGCCGTTTTAAATTATGGCGGGTCAACGATAAGCCGGCTTACATCACGGCTGAATGAAAGTCCGCTGCATTGTGTAGGAGCTTCGCGTTCTTCAACATGACTACTACTTCCACTACATGACTACTACGTCTACTACTTCCTATAGACATTTTCAGCACAATTAATAAGCAACTCCTAGATGTTTCAAAACTATTATAAGGAAACAACACTTTATATTTTAAATTACATTTATTTTCTAGATAACAACAACAGTCCCACTCAACTTTTGTTTTCAACAAATTTTTATTTATCACAACGGCAAAACTCACATTAATAGCATATTTAATTTAAAATATGAGCAGTTAAATAGATCAAAATAATTTTAGGCAAGAAATTTCACAAAATATATGTGAAAACTCCGCTGCTGAAGCCTGGCTGAACTTCATTGAACTTTGTTAATTACGGGTCTATGCTGTTGGTGTCTACCGACCTTTACACCGGGCAGGCGCTTAAGGTAGGGTTTTAAGTAGCATTATCACATTAAAAGCACCGTAATTAGAAGAAATATTTAACCACTTATAAAATATTCGACGAAGGTTTTCCCAACGTAATGAAAAATAGTAAATTGACTCCTTTATTTAAATCCGGAAGATGAATGAACCAACGATCTAGGAATAGAATAGCATAACAACGAAATAGGCCATTTTCTGTGATACCTGCAATTAACACATTATAGTCTTAACGGACTGTTTCACAGTCAACAGTTTAGATTTACAAAAGGACGATAAACTACGACTGCAGGTGTAGAGCTCTTTCACCATATACTTGATGCTTGGGAGAAGTCACAGGACGCCATAGGGATTTTTTTTTGACATATCCAAATTTGGATTGCGTATGTCATAAAACCTTATTTTTAAAATTAAAGCTTAACGGTGTTCATGGGACAGCTCTCGATTAATTAAAGGTTTATGTGCTTAATACAATACTTTAAAGTACCGAAAATCATTTTGACTTGTAAATGCTATAGATAGCTTATTTGTAATAAAGTCCTTTGACTTTGAGAAGACTACGCCCACTGAAAGAGTGGACCTATGGAAAGTCGCGACCGTTCTAGCTAAGTTACAGGGGGTACGTCGACCTCGCCACTATTACGCTGGTATCCTATACCGGTACCGAAAGCGGTAGAACTCCAATGAACAATATTCAGCTCTTTTAGCGGAAGAACAAGTTCCTTTATAACAGTCGACAACAGCGCCACCAAGCGGCGATCCCATTAGTAAATTATATAACACTAGTTTTTGACGATAAATGTAAATCAATTGACTAACTATAGCAATTTTTTTACCTTTTGTGTGTGTATAATGCGTAAATAATCCTATATTGTTGACATTACTAATTCCCGTCTGCACTAAAGTTTGATAAATCCTAAATTCGCACTTATCTCTCTAGCCCCCGGTTTCTCGTATGTTTGTAAAACTTGTATCAAGTCAAGACATCAAATACTGTACGCCCATTAGTTGAACACTGGCGATAATTAACAGGCAACCAATGAGCGTTCAGTATTCCTTGCGCCAAGTTGACACGAATTTAACAAACGTTTAAAGAACCCGGTGGAAAGTGTTGCTTAGTAAGTTGTATTTTAGTATATTTTGGTGCAAACGGAGGAAGACAACTTTTAAATAACTTTTTAGAAACGAATTTCTTGACAGTTACTTAAAAATTGGTCGCCAATATAAAAAAAATAGGTATTAGATTTTTTTTTTGTTGGTGTGGTTTAGATTTTAAAACGTATCGTACTATCCGGCTTATAGCTGACCCAACGTAATAAACATAATACACATAAACAGCCATGTTTTTTTAAACAGCTAGCCGGAATTTATAACGGCTCAGTACAACTGCGACACTTCATCAATAGTCAATTGTATCAGGGTTACTTCCGACACGCACGCAACTCTTAATGTGACTATATGTTCAGTGATAATCTTCACTGATGCCGATCGATTACCAAACAGTCCTGATATTTTGAGATAAACCGCTGATAACACAAAGACGAAACATTAAAAAGCGTTTGCTTTGAGCCATGAAGGAACAATCAAGCAAATATATCTTAATACCTATTAAGTACAACTTACTTCTTAGAAATTATTAGCCAGTCCAGTCAGTCTTTTAACACACTTTTTACAAATAAATATCAGCATGATATTATCACACACACACACACATTACAAACGAAGCTATAAAAATGGGATAAACACATAATAAAATACCTATAAATAAAATATGGATATTAGAATAACATTTCATATTTTCTTAAGTTACCCGAAAAACAGATTTTTTAATGTTATTTAATAAATGGATTTACACAAAGTTAAATTATATATGTATAATCAAATAAATAACATTACTAATCGCAATTGTTCATTGTTGAGAGTGTTAAGCTACTAAATTTAACGTTTCTCACAGTTTTATTGCACAACAAACTTTTTAGAAGCCGTAGAAATGAAACAAGTCCATGGGGCAAAGTCAAGTAAGTATTTGTTTTGTCACCGGTAATCGGTTCGTACAATGTTGTTTAATAAAATTTTAACTTCGTAATCCTATCTTAGTAACGTTTAATAGCGTTATTATAATTTATTTGTTATGTTGTTATAGGTTCTGTGTAGATTCTAGGTCAACGTCACATGATCAAAAACGGCTGTAAGTGTACATTTTAACGTTTAAAGGTTTACGGTCCCTTCGAAAGCGTCCACCGTAGGTAGTCCAACGGCTTTGCACTTCGTGGCAAGGCGCGCGGTCAACGCTCGGCAAACTGCCGGACTTACAGGTTGGACATGGGGCAATGGAATCCGCGGGGGACAAAAAAGAAATGCGCCACCGCCGCGCCCGCGCCGGCCGTCTCTCGTCTTTGACAAACGTTACACGTCCCCTGGTAGCCATTGTGTTCGTAACTATTATTTTACTCTTGTTCAGCCTACATCCCTTTTCTAGCTCATTGGCACCACTTCTATAACACCGCAAGTATTCTCTAGTTCGGCTCATTTTCCTTCTACAAGACAGATTAAATTTTTAAAGTTTTTGTCTGCAGCTCTTGCCCATCTAATGGAGATTTTCCGTTTGTTTACTAAGCAGCATTTAAATTTAAAGATCGACTGTTTGTTCAAAGTAGCTAAAAGCATCGAAATCATTAGGGTGCGATGCGAGTATCACTCGCGGTTTATCCTCTTATTTCTTTTTACATCCACGTGAGGCTTTGAGGCTTTTAAATTGAAAATCACAGTGCCACAACATTAGCACATTGTGGTAGAATATTGTCTTGGATGCATTGCATAGATGTCATGAAAACATACTCTAAGTAATAAGTCATAAGCGTGTCGTAGCAATCGTTCGATTTCGAGGCGGGACCATTATTTGACTCACTAAAATAGCGCAAGCTTTTTGATCTTTTCTGTATGTTGTGGACCAAAGTCCTCGTGAGTGACTCCTACCCCTAGATATTAGGGTTACAGTCCAGGCTCCGTTGCCTTCAGTTTAGGAAAACTGAAGGCAAATTCTGAAGCACGAAACGCCTAGTGCGACCTATAGCGACCTAGTTTTAAACTCCACGGAGGCTAAGTTATGCTTATGTGATAAAACAAGCAACATTAAATTATCTACTTTTTTCATATTAAAAGGCGATGTTTAATTAATTTCCGTTAAAGACATCATGGCAGTTATACGTTTACATTTCGTAGAATTCATAATAACCAAACTCATTGTACAACGGTAACTCTATCAAAGCTTACTCTGTACTGAGAACACGTTAAATATGCTACAATGTAAATAGTTTATTTATATTTTAACAGGAAATTTGTATGTCTACGAAACTTTAAAACAACTTGTAATTTCATCCAGCGTCCAACTAAAAGGTGTTAAATCTATCCTAAATCCTATTATATTTTATTATGGTGCTCGGAGATCTATTGCGCGTATGAAGAAAAAACTCAACTTCTACAGGGCTTTTCATCATGGCTGGATTGATTTGTCTATATTTTTTAGTTACAATAATGTTCGCAAAAAGGTTAGGTTTTTATGAAAAGAATAATTGGAGAGAAGGATGGCAGATCCTATGCATTTTAAGCCTAGCTGAATTATTACTATCAATAACTCAACAACCGTTAAACGCATATCCACAAGCTCACAGTTATCTCTTATCTATAACAACAATAAGTATTTTAAATAAAATAACAACTGGTAATAAGCATTGCATTGCATGAGTACAATATATACAACGTGTTACAAATTACCCCATAAAAAATATTATATATCAAAGCCAAAAATTTCGTCAACCCTAGTAAGCTGTCATGTCAGGGAACCAGATTATTATTACCAACCAACCAGATTAACAGAAAGGCCTGCGTACCTATTTTACCTAATAATTGTCTACTTTAATCGTTTTTCTATTTTTAATTCATTAATGTTTGCTACCTCAATACAAGGATGTAATTATACTCAAGTACTGGCTTCAAAAAATGGCAAGATGGAAAAAACAAATATTAGGTCTTTACCTATGAAATTGCCGTTTTGTTTGAAAAAAGTTAAAGTATTTTTTTTTTAACTTATTTATTTATTTTATTCAAAGTAATCACCCCTGCAATCAATGCATCTTTGCCAACGCTGTGGCAGTTTATGGATGCCCTTCTTGAAAAAATCAGCAGGACGGGAGACAACAAACTCTTCAAAGGCGTTTTGTACTGCCTCTCGGGAAAGGAATTTTTTTCCCGCTAAAAAGTTGTCCAAATTTTGGAAAAAGTAATAGTCGGTAGGCGCAAGATCTGGTGAGTATGGCGGATGAGGGAGAGCTTCCAAACCCAACTCATGCAGCTTAGAGACGGTCTGTTGTGCAGTGTGGGGTCGCGCGTTGTCGTGAAGTAGCAGTGGAGACGACCGATTGACCAAAGCTGGTTGCAGACGTGCGAGTTTCGCCATCGTTGTGGTCAGTTCTTCAATGTACACATCTACAGTAATGCTCTCGCCGTTTTGTAAAAAGCTATGATGAATCACACCAGCACTAGACCACCAAACTGTGACCATCACCTTTCTAGGGGTCATTTTTCGTTTTGCACATTGCTTTGGTACCGAACCAGGATCTAACCAACTTGCTGAGCGCTTTCGATTGTCAAAAAGAATCCATTTTTCGTCGCACGTAACAATTCGGTTCAAAATTCCTTCATTTCTGTTCCTGTTGAGCAGCGCAAGGCAAGTCTCGACGCGTACGTTGCGCTGGCGATCGTTAAGTTCGTGGGGCACCCATCTATCAAGCTTTTTTATCTTGCCAATCTGTCGCAAATGGACCAATATTGTTTTGATGCTAACATCAAAAGCTGCTGCCAGCTCAGCTGTAGATTGAGATTCACCAGCTTCCACAATCGCCTTTAATTCATCATTGTTGACCAAAGTTTCCAGACGACCACGAGGTTCATTTTTCAAGTCAAAATTCCCAGAACGGAACCGAGCAAACCAATAACGGGTTGTACGTTCGTTTGTACAGTTCTCTCCGTAAACGTCGTTGATGTTACGTGTCGTTTGTGCCGCGTTGGTGCCACGACGGAACTCATATTCCATAATTACACGAAATTTCAAAGTATCCATTATGAGGAAAAATGTTGAAATGTAATGAAAATACAACGCTGATCAATAAACAAAAGACTTATATTATAAATAGAATGTCATATTTTTAAAACAAAATTAATTTGAATTTGGAATTCATAGCCAATCTAAACTTTTTTTTGTTTGAAAAAGTCTGTACTGCAATACGGCAATTTCATAGGTAAAGACCTATTATGTTGTCAATTTCAAATCTTCTAATCGATTCCTACAACTGTTTTCACATTTTTTCCAATATTTGTTTTTAAATAACGATGCTTTCTAACTCGAATTATTACGATATGATGTTATGCGTAGGCACTATGAAAAAGTGCTCGTTTAGGTTGTTTCGTTAGGTTACGTCTTTTAAATTTTTTGTCGTTCAGCGAATTAGTTAGAAATGTAGGTACATTCTGCGTAGTTTACTCTTTAATTTTACTGAAATAGAGTTTGCACATCAGTGAAAATAATAATTATTTTTGGAGTATGTTTACAGCGTTACTACAGTTCTTAAATATTGTGAATGGACTCGTTATAAGGTCCCATTTAACCTCATTTCGGCTTTACGTGTAGTTGTGTAACATCCGATATATTTCCACCCTGTAAAACAAAGTAAGCGAGTTGAACGGAACACGATATACATAGTCGCATGGTACCGTATGCTCTTAACCCGGCGGCACTCGCTACCGGGTAAAAAATACCACAGGGTACCTAAATTTGGTTGTAGTTTTTTTTCTGAGCGATATGGCAGCCCACGATTCTAGGTACCTTCGAACCGGTAGTTAGCACACCCGCATGCTGCAGGACAGTCGGTTTGCGCGCGGCGTTTGTTGGTGACAGAAGTGTAAAGTGAGAATGGGTGATAAATACCTGGTAGCGACGGTCCTTGTTACATTATTTTTCAGTATGTTTACAATTATATTTTTCGTATTAGAGCTATAATAAGAGGGATTTTTGACTGAGGAATAGCACAATAGAAGAATTCCTTCAAGAAGAAGACAGCGAAGAAGAAGAATATAATTTGTCACCATTTATAAAAATTAAAATATAGTTTATGCTCAATACCGACTCGAATGACGAAAATACGTCTATCAACGCCAACTTTCCCAGATCGCGCCCGCCTATATCTGTGTCTCACTGTGCAGTATGCGAATGGAAGAAGGACTGGAAAATGAAGACAGTTTAAGAATTGTGCTTCAAAAAATATGCCGCAAGCATACAACCCCAATATGTGGGGTTTGCTATGACAGAGTGAAGTAAGCTTCGTTTTCAGCAAGATATTTGGAACAGAATTTTTGATGTTGATTATCTCGATGTTCGCTTATTATAAAGGTATCATTATTTTTGGTTGTTTTGATAGTGTATTAAGTTTATTTATGATATTGATCTCAATTTTGCATAATTTGTAAGAAATAAAAAAATTACATGGATTTTTCTAAGATTACTGAAGAAAAATTTAATTTTTTTGTTGATTTTCTAGGATATGCTTTCATTTAAAATAAATAAACATCACAACTTGCATTTGTCATTTCATTTATAGACCATAATGCCAATAATGCAAATGCATTGTCAAACATTGAAATAAAAACTTCTTTTCTTAAATAACGCCAATTAAATTCTGTGGTATTTATTACCCAGTAGCGAGTATCCATGTTTGTAAATACCTAGCGAGTGCCGCCGGGTTAACAGCAAGGTTCAAGCAAAAATGTCTATTTACACATCGTTTGGCAACAAAGAATATTTCATCGTTTTTCCTTACAAAATGTATGGGAAAAGTTTTTCGTGGGTTGTAATGTTTAGTTGTTTGTTATACCTTAAATGATTCTATAGAGTAGTTTGATATCTACATGAAATAGAATCGACAGAATTTTTATATTTTATATTTTTTTGCTGTCTGTACATTATTTCCAAAATCTGCGAATGCAGTTCAAAATATCTCAAAGTTAAGGGTGGTCTCCTAGGAACGTTTTCCTGTAGGTACTATAACGGTTAAGGTAACTGCCATTACTGCCCTGTTTCAAATAATCAGCCTGTATACGAGTGACATATAATTATGTCATACTAGCTTCTGCGCGGCACACGTGGATCGTGACATGTTGAGTGCGAGGTGAGTTAGACGAGTGCCAATGCCAATTGTGGACGGCTGCACCCCATAATAACCGCTCGACTGCGCTTCCGGATTGGTGTCATTGACCTAACAACGCCGGAAATAGATCCTTCTTCATTAGCAATATACCTTGTTATACAGTGTACGTGTCAAAAAACGCGTCTAGTTCATAAAACAAATCTAGATTGTAGTATTAAAATCTGTATCAAATCACAGAATTTTCTACTTCAGAATCTATCATACAACTCATATGCTCATCTGCACTAAAATTTGACAAGAGGTCCTAAGTTCGCACTTATCTCTCATAGCCCCCGGTTTCTCAAACTTTTCAAAAGTCAACACATCAAATACAGTATTTGGTCGGCAGGTTGACACGAATTTAAGAGGACAGTCCTGGTATTTGAATATGTTATTGCCGTCACTCTGCCATTTCCACTTATGAAAGAGACAATAGCGCCCGTTAGTGAAGTTATGTACAATTTAGCGTTTCGAGCAAAAACGGTGTTAAATATTTACCAAACCTTTTTGATTTAGTCAATCAGTTGGGTAGATTTAAATAATCTACGTCTATACATATTGTTTTTTAATGTTATATATTTTAATTAGAATACTATGTATTCTTCGTCATAATTTTGACGCATAATATTCGTTCGATATTGTGCATTTTGCAATTTGCAAAATAATAGAAAGACGTACCGTACCATCCAAGTTTTTCACTGTGTACAAAATATTATAAAAAAATACAAAAATAACAGTTAAGCTGTGCTCATATAAAATTGACAATGTGGACAAATGGAGATTGAAAAATGTATGCAAATAGAAAACGTCGTCCAAAAGCGAGTCATATATAGGAATCCTTGTAATATTGATGATTCCCCACTGACCATTACCCCGTATTTATCTTTGTACGCATAAACGAACAGTGACAAAAGCCAATCCAGATGATTGATAATTGAGAGATGAGAGAGAGATGACCCGAATATTCGGTAATATTCGTATTCGGCATATACTGCACAGTTTTTTCATGTAAGGTATTCGGCCGAATATTAGGTTGAAGTGCCGAGCAATAACCGAATACCTACTTAGTGAAATGTGATGGCTAAATTATCTGTAACATATTGCTTTAATGTCCGTTAAATACTTTATAAATAAAATTGGATCATATTATGAAATAAAGTAAAAAAAAAGGCTTATTCCCATTGCTTTTCTGATCGAATACGGGAATGATTCCGTGTCGAATTGTCAATCCATACACTTCTTATTCATTCTGTGAAGGCGCCAGAGACGATTTCTCGTAGCTTTCTACTATGTTTTGAGCGGTTTTTTTTTTTAACCAAGTATTTAAATAATAGATAATAGCGTCTAATAATACGTACCTACCTACATATATGGGAGGACTTTTTATCGCTCAAAGCGTAGAATAATTAATCTTTTTTAATTAGGGGTATTTGTACCTTACTCGCATTTCGCGACATATATCGCAGGCGTCGGCGATTGCGGGGTAAAACCTCCTTCACCGTGCCATATGAGGTCTTTCAGATGCCTTCCAAGACCCAAACGGGCGCTGTACCGGCTCAACCCGCACATGGTTCTGCTTTTTGCTTCAAGCTTAAAATGATTCGAATTAGTGATTTACATCGCGATTTAAAACAAGTGATTTTTCAAAGAAGTCACTGATTTAAATCAATACTTATTTCCAGGAACCAAATCATCGCCTAAAAGCTTCAAGGGACTTCTTTAACTAATAAACAAAACCTAATAGAGGACTAACTATATAGGATTCCCTGTATTTAGGGACCCAGGAAGTACGAGGACAATGGCCCCACAACGCCCAGACAGAACAGGTAATTAAATTTGGCCATTTTTTTTCATGTGCACAAATTCTTGTCATGTCGTTGGAATCGAACCCCCTGCCTCCGGGTTATGAGCTGACCTGCTCAACCACAAATCACAGAGGCTATCATAGTATTATTGTGTGTATTTTAAGATTTCTAAGTGATTATATTTTCCTTATTAATTTTTGGTTAAATATGACAAACGCGCCCTTTTTCAGTTTTATTTAGCTATTGTATGTATTGACTTTTAGAAAACTTGTTGATTGTCGTACATTTTATAATATTTTAATAATAAAAATTTGTAAGTGTTTCTGAAATGCTGAATTTGTAAAAGAACTAAAAATATTGATTTTTATTAAAATTATTGGTGATAAAATAAACAATACACGCATATCTGTGAATATATGTAGCATTTTTTCCCTAACAATAACTGAATTCCAAACTAAAAAAGAAACGAATTTATAAAAAAAAAATTAAACCTGAATTAAGTCAAATATATCAGTTTTTTTATGTTATTAAGTTTATTGGTAAAACGACATAATGCGTTTAATGCACATTATCTAGAACATTACGATTTTGCTAATTGGTAGTTAGAATTAACCAAGATCTCTAATATTTAAATTTCTACCATGGATTTAGTGTTTTTATTAATCTGAAACACTCTATGTAAACGCTTCTACACATAATGGTTGTCGGAAAAAGTCGACGAATGCCGAAGTTCAGCCAGCACGGATTGCCGAATTAGGTAGGAATTTACTGTCATTCAAACAACCATATCCCTGTGCTCGAAAAAAAGACATAAGATTTCGATTTGAAACTTTCCGTCTAAGTTGGGAATACGTGTGGAGATCACTCAGGATTTTACTTGTTTCTAAGATATGCTGTTAATTTTGAATGAATTTTTTTTATGTATTCAATGTTCTCCACTCATTAGTAATGTTCCTTTCGTTAAATTATATACGTCAAAATATTTCAATTACAGTGGAGACTTTAAAGAGGTTTTATTACGTATGAACGTTTCCTGCAAGTTCGCGTAATATGTACCGAATAGATTAATCGATTATGCGGTCCGGTAAGCGTTGAACCGAATAATGTTAGCAATTCGGTTCGGTTCAAAAATATCATGTTTGGTGCATCTCTAATAATTAGCTATTAGAGAATTACATGGGATTAAGGGGAATTGACTAGCATACTAAGTGATTGTCATTAACTAGATTGATTTGATGATAAGTAGGCATACGTATAATATCGTGATGTCGGCCAGAATGATGATGATGGCCAAAGGAAATTAAGATCATTTATTTTCTCATTGGTTGCAGTCATTCATTTATTTTTTCAATTTATCTATAGAATTCACAGTTCCTAATCACTACACCTTGCCGCGATTGCAGTCCAGCTAACTCGCCCCCCGTCCTAATCTCTACACCTCCCTCAACCTCACGTGAGATATATCAAAATGCATATTTTTTGCAAATAATCTAATTCGTAAGCTAATTTCGTTGGATTTTTTAAATATACCATAATTTTCTTATTTACTTTTAAACTAACTTTTTCACGCAGTGTAATTAGTTTTATGCCCTAATCCTATCAAAGGAAAGAAGAAAGGGAGAGGGAAAATGATAAGGGATAGAATAAATGGGTAGGAAGGCGAAAAATATGGTTTTATTTTCACATCGATAAAGCAGCGTTCAATGTACAGATTAAGCCCATTTATACTTTAATTATATGTATAATTGTGTAGGTATAGACTACAATCTAGTATTAAGACTGTACTATTATAGTCTAGAATCGATAGAACAGTAAAAAAATCGAACAATTAAATACTGAATTTCGTAAAAGGATTATTAATACGCACGGACTTACGGTTACTACGGTATCTTGAAGAAAAAAATTACGTATGATTTTAGATTTGTCTATATCCCTCCATTCCCCTCTCCCACACGAGATTTAGCTTGATCCCCTCCACCCCCTTAACTAAACGCTTCACGCAATTTATGGACGGACCCTTAAAACAGGTTAAAAAATTAGATTTCTATATCTTGAAAAATTGTGTTATTCAAGTTATTATATTTAATTCTCGCGTCGATTTCATGGTGCGAAGTAATATGATCAGTATCCACAGTGCAAAGATAAAGAAGGGAAGGAAAAAGGAAAAATAAGGGGAAAAGGATGAATGGAAAGACGGCGCCTGCCTCCCTTCCATGCATTGCCGTCCCGCTCCTATCACTTTGCTCTTCCTTTGGACAGGTTTAGGGCGTATATCTAATTTAGCCGTCTAAGTCGGCGGGGTATAATGGAGAAATACATGTTTAACGTAATTCGAAAATTTTATGTCAGTATAACACGGTAGGTACGCCGATAGGAGTGCAACGCGAACTGTGCTTCATTTATCAGTACAAGTTTTAAGCCCGTATCACATAAGCTCAGTCGTGAATCGCTGCTCGAGTCAAGATTTCATTCACAAATTGATCATTTTGCGAATAATATCTCGTATACTTCTCAAACATGCTCAAGCATACTCATCTCGAATTTAGCATTAGGAAAGCTCTTGGTGCTTGAAGATTAACACGATACGTCACGTTAGAGAAAAGGGCAAATTGACGAGACCGCTAGACAGTTTCACGGGGCATTAGCGATTAACAGCTCAGGTCACGAGGCGGAGATGCTGAGTGTTACACACACAAGTATGGGAGTGGCGAGACGGAGATGCCACAGGGTGTACAGACAACAGACCTATTCCGCTTCTCTCCGAACGCTGTCGTAGATTTCCGCGAGTGTTCGCCTGATCTTTCTGGAGGCATCGCAATGCACATCCGGGGCGGTCGATACGGCCAGCGACTTGCGCGGTGCCGCGGCGTCCCTCGCCACCCCGCGCCCGAAAACAGTCCCCCACCTCACATCTTTCAATCCCCTCCCGCGACGATTCACATCGATTTGCACGCTTGATATAATTATTAAAAAGTTGCTTAGCATCTTGCGGCAATCAGAACAAACAGTGACAATTTCTCTGCCAATAGGCGGTAGCAATAATTATATTGAAATAGGTAATTATAATTATCATACTACAAATATTCTATAAAAAATACTTTAAGGGCATGAAAACACTAATTAAGTAATGTTGGTGAGCAGCGAAAAATAATTACTTATTCTTAATAATCTCATTCACTGCGAAGGGCTAGCTATGTTCTCATAATAATTATGAAAACTATGCGTAGGTTTTTCTATGAAATACGCATGAAATATGTTTTAACGGGCTAACGGAGTTGGTCTCTATCGACCTTTTACAACATGATGGGCGTATAAAGTTTCCAAGGGTCAAAAGGACAAAGCAAATATAGTTTAAAGGACATCCCTGGGGTACGAGCCTGAGTGAGAGAGTGGGGTGGGGCCTGGGCCGTTGCCAGGAGAAAAGCTTCGAGAAGACTAGGTCCACTGAAAGAGTGAACCATATCGAATGTCCATCCTAGCTAACCTACGGGAGTACGTAGATCTAGCCAGCGAGGTCGGAGGTCGATGTTTGATTGTTTCGCTGTTATCCTATACATACCACTGGGGTGTCGAAAACGAACTATACCACGCAGTCGATACGTAGGGTCGGTTGCGAATTACGATAGGATCCTTCGAGTCACCCAAGACGTACCTAGCGACGACGACGACGACGACGGGCAGATCTTGAAGTAACTAATTATACTCGTTTTTGTTAACCTTACTGATTAGTTAAGCACATAATTATAGTAATTTAAAAAAAGAAGCTAAGTGTTAAGCCTATGATGAAGTTGAATGGAAACGCTATTTGTAAAGATATAAGAATACGTTAAGTTTACTATTTCAACACTGAAAATTACATCAGTGTGAAAGAAATGAAAAATAGATAGCTGCGATAAAACCCCTTGAACTTCTACTTAAATAGAGAGAAAGGGCAGTTTTAGGCCTAAACTGTTTTTTTTTAATTGTATTAATAACTCTATACTGTTTGAAAACACCTGTTAGAAATGGTTGATGTTCCATTTCTATCACAACTGTAAAATCTCCCGTTCTTATTTTTATTTTTGTATATAATTTATCAATTATCCAAATATAATGCGCCTACTAATATTCGTAGAGTTCAGAAATTACTAATAAGCAGAAGATAGCCTCGTAAATCAGCACACCGATAAATAAACGTCAAATTATACAAACATGCACCTAACGCGCGAGCAAACATGTTAGAAATAACGTGATCGAAATGCAGTAGCCAGCGATGCGATAAAAGCTGTTTACTTGAATTTAATGACATGGCAAATAAAAACCAGATCCGTTATGTTACATTTTACCAACCATGGTTTTTCCCTCCGTTTTACTGTGGGTAGCTCCAATGGATTCTACCAAACCGATTCCATTTTTCGAACGTATGCATTTAATAATAAATCAAATTCATTGATTACACCAACGTCGGCATAAGTGCTGACTAAATTGGTGTAACCAAAAGAAATGCATCTTTAATATAGAGTAGTATATATAGTAATAAATATGAAAAGTAATAGACAAATAGAGTATTAATTCAAATAAGGCTGCATTTCTTGTCGTTACACCCATTTAGATCACATCCGCCAGATTACTGTTTTGTCAGTTAATCCAAATGTCTAAAGCATAGACACACTACAGTAGTTTGAAGCGAGTAGTTTGATAATTGTTGTGACTTAAGATGGTGGTCGCGGTACTTGTCACCAAGCCTTGTGAAGTCTAAAAACATCTTACACCAGAGCCAGCTTTTTGGCTTATAATAGCACAAAAAACGCGCCTTTAGTATAAATAAATAAGAATAAGAAATGTATATGTTAATGAAAGAAAATATATTTTTCTTTAAACTCTGCTAAGGGCCAGGCGTTTTAAAACGGCTTGTCTACCCAGATTAAGTCCGCTTCATGACTGGTACCCAAGTATTTAGATGTGGAATAAGCTTTCACTAGCGGTCTTTCCCCAGAGCTAAAACATGCAGCAATTCAAAAGGAGGATCTTATCACAGGGTAAGCAGTGTATTAGTGACAGTTCTAGTGTTACAGATGTCATTAGACCCCGATACTTTCCGGAAGGGCTAAAAGCAGAACAAAGTAGACTATTAACCTGGGGTACATGTACTATTAGTACTTATTCTGTGCTTGGAACTTATAACAATGCCAGTAACATAGGTAATCAGTGCAGTGTGGCAAACATATTTAACGTAATGGTCAGTAGGTCGGAAATCGAAACAGCGCGTCTGATAACTGAAAATAATAGTAAGTAGTATTACCTGTTCAGGCTCTTAGACTATAGTAAAAAGGTTAAAACAATTACATGCGCCCGCACTAGTATACAAAATGCAAAGGACTAATTTTAGGGCAGCCAAGTATGGAGAAAATTATGTGGGAAATTATGTTTTGACAATGATTAACATAATAAATTATATAATCCTTAGTTTGTGTTTGTGTACCAACTATCACTAGGTAATCCTTACCTTCCTTCTTTTATTTCATATTTTTTAGGGTTTCAAACCAAAAACGGTAAATAGAATCATATCATGAGACTTCGGCTTCATGTCGTTGTGTAGTTTTCTCAGAAAGAAACCACTTATGCTCTTAATATGTAATTTTCCACTGTAGTGAATTAAGCCAGTGCAGATAAATAGCGATAAAAAGAATTGACAAATGTTATGGTTTTAACTAAAAATCCATTAAATGTTAAAAAGTTTAAATAGAAAATTCAGTATCGTCAAGTGCATCATATAAAAAGGGTTTGCACTATATTATATATATATATATTTTTTTTTTAATTTTAGTTTTTTATTAGCAATTTTGTTTTTATTGCGACAATGTGTAAAATTTCGGAGGGATTTCGCCGTCTTAACTCCGAAGTATACAAATCAAAACATCTGAATTACTCGTATCTATTTCATAGATATAGAAGTTTGGTGTTCGTTGGTGAAGGCATCAATGGAAAACTGATAAACCAACTTTATACTATTAGTTTTAAAATGATCGTAATATAGGCCAGTTATTAAAGATAGTACCTAAATCGCAAACGCGCTTGTATCGACGATTTTTTGATATGTTGTTGTAATTTATATCCAAGTTTGCAACCCTGAAAACCCCGTGGTTCTCGAAAATCTACGATATTCTTGAATGTGTTTATTTTTTTTTTCCAGAAAGCTACCATAGGGAAACGTTTTTCGGATACCTTCACTCTACATTACACTACTACATACTACACTACATACATACTACATTACTACATTTTGCCTAACTTCAGCTTTTGCCAAAACGGTTTTTAAATAAAATGAAAATTTATCGGTAGCTTCATTCCATCGAATATACATGCGAGTTTGCGATGTTTACATTTTTAGGTAGATATTGATAACGCCTTAAATATTTTAGAATTAATCCAAAAAATGTAAATTTTGTATTTTATGGGATTAATGTATTGAACTTAAAACCATAAATTGTTAGACAGGACAAAATTGATATTGTCAGCTAGTGGATAGTAAAGAAATTAATTTCTATTGCTCACCCCATTTCGTAGTGGTACCTGAAACAAGAATGGGTATGTTACTAACGTTGGGGAGAGTTAAGAAGTGTATAATAAATAACAATGCATTTATGAATGAACACTGTACACTTTACACTGAGGATATATGACAAAATAGTAAACTTACAACTTTTGATATATATTAACTTAACTACTGAACTAGAAATTACCTATATTTTCTGAAGGCCCGGATTAAGGGATTATTAATTAAGGGAATAAGGGAATAAGGGGGGAAGATTCGTCAGACGCGTATACTACTAAGGTATACCTTATTGTTTATGCATCTGTAATAAAGGTAATCACTGTTTTACTGAAACACTTGGGACCAAACACGATAATAACAATAATAAAACTAGGGTGGGTTGCGCTGGAAAAGAAGCACATCAGCGTTGAAGCAGAGATCAGGGGGCTAATATTGGATAAAAGCTCTTAACTCTAGCTCTTCTCATCAAATGCACTACCTTATCAATCTATTAACCCAGAGGCACATGATCAGTTCAAAAGTTCTAGCTGTCAAGCAGTGCTACAAAAATTGATAAAAATGTAACAATGATAAACTGAACAGGAAATATCAAGGCAGATCTTCTTGCTTAAGAAAGGACCACAAAGCTAGTTAAGAATGATGCTATGAGCATCTGCAAACCATCAGCAACTCAGGTGTGTGACAGTGTAGTCTGTCATCACACTGAAAAATAGCAGCATACCTCTGGAAAATAAAAAAGGAATGCAAGTATGGAAAAACCGAGACCCATCTTACTGCAGAAATCTCAAATGCATCATCATCATCATCGCATCCAAAATCCATGTCACTAGAGCAGTTATGCCAGCAACCCATAGAGCTACTGGTATACTTCAAGGAGCTAGGATGGCTCAGGTAGATGCTGCTCTCTACAAGAGACCCACAGTGAGGTTTTTTCTTATTTTAATTTAAGCTAAATTGCTTTGTCCTAGAAAATCACTTAATTAAGCCTTACTATGCAAATTTATATAAAGATGTCTAATACATCATTACAAATAAACAATATTAATCGCAATGTAATAATTGTTAGTTTCATTCTGCAAACACTCCATCAAAATATGTTGAATGTTCTCCAAACTCAAAACTCGCTGTAAATTATGCCACTACAAATAGATGCCCATCCAAATGCACTTTTAAATCAATACAAATAAAATAAAAATAAATAAAATACTGAAATCCTACTACTAATACTATTATTGAAACTACTATCAGTAGTTTCAATAATATACAATTATAATAAACAACTTTTAGGCATCATATCAAAAGGCTTTCCTTAGACTGATTAATCTAAGGGTCAGATTCAGGTGACAATATTTAAATACTGCCTGTTCAGCTGCAGCTTCGACCCCGCCTTTAGGCTTTTGTAATTTTTATGACATTAGGCAGAAGGGTACCTTCTGTATGTAAATTTCACATTGTGTTATTCACTGACCAACCTTCACTAGCATGGTGGAATATGGAGTCTCTGTGAGAATCTTCATATTCTTTCTGTATTCCTAGTGTCCACCTAGTCTTTCAAATGATCTATTAATCAATCCATCAAAGTATTACTCAAGAAACAAATGCCCAAACTGCCAATGCTTCATGTTGATCTATCTATATAATATAATATTCAATTTCTGTTTATTAGTCTAGCTGAAACTCGAAAACTAATAGACCAATTTAATTTAATTACATACCTACTCCGCAGACAATCCCTTAAATTATAATGGCGTCATTTTTGTAGTGTAAAGGGTAGGATAAATGTTTCCCTCTGCATTCTCTCTTCCCTTGAACAGAAGTAGGACGTAAAACGAATTAACCCGTGCGAAGTCGGGACGGGTAAAAATAAAATTGATCGGTTAGTCAAAGGCTGTCTTCTATATCAGGTAGGCGGTATCTCCTTTTGCGAAACCTATGTAATTGAATACAATATTTATTACTTACTTACAGTTGCAGTTTAGATTTTGAAATTTTTCAACGACTGCCGCTATAAACTCCAATAAAGCTTTAAAGTTAAACGGGAACTTTAATGTTCTTATTTCGAGTTCCAGTGATTTTAAATAGAACTGTCGTTTCAAATTTAATATTGTTTGTTTTATGACTTTTACTTTACTCACCAAAAATAGCTGTTCATCAGTTCTTCGTCAGGTACTAGTAACAACAAGGAGTGCAACAGGATTTTCCGTTTCTTAGCATTATTGTCACCAATCAATCGACGCTCGTTTCAAAAAGCTTGCTTGGATAATCATAGAGTATATAACCACCGCGGTAGAAATAAAAAGCTGTTGTTATCTATGACTGTTCAGGCTTGTGTACATTTTCAACGTCTTGTTTGTGTATTGAGAATAAGGTTGCCAGGTCTTAGCTAACTACATTCACAAATTTTTATTGGCCGAGTATCTTATATACATCTCCATAAAATAACTCAGGTCATAGGATTGGCAGGCATCTTTCTTTATTCTCTTCTTCTTTCCTTTCTTATTTCATTTCTTTGTCGACTATTGAAATCATTGACATATATTACTTCGTAAGGCCAGGCCTGATGATAGGGTCCAAAATGCTTCAAAAGGCTTTGAATATGTGTGCTTGTAAAATAAATAAAAAAAAAGCGGGGTCTTTGCCCAAGAAATGGCCGTCCAGCAGAACTTGTCAATTCAAATCCAAATATATTTTGTTCGGCTATAAATAATACTAGTCATGAATTAAATTTATTTCTAAAAAATGGTTTTTATTTCAAAATTAGTTATTTGTTTATCATTGTCATTTTTTTATCACATTTGAATCTATTTTATCTTCATAGATTAGTAAAACATATGAACAATTATGAAATATTAGTGCCGTCGTGGCAGCAACGCAGAACAAGTGGAATGAAACATCAACGACGTTTACACAGCGAATACTACAAACGAACGCATCACCTGTTATTAGTTTGTCCTCACCCGTTCTAGATGTCTCCCTGAAAAATTAACTTCGTGGTCTTCGAGCAATAATATTGCTAGAAGTCCACGAAGTTCATTTTTTGCAATTTTCGTGGTCGTCCGAAAACTTCAGTTGACAATGAAGATTTGATGACGTTTGTAAATGCTGATAATACTCAATCGTTGGTACATTGCGTCAAGTTGGCAAGGTAAAATAGCTTACGCACCCACCACAAACTCAATTATCGCCAGCGCAAAGAACGCACCGATACATGCCTTGCACTGCTCAACAGACACACTAGTGAAATAATTTTGCACCGAATTGTTATGTGCGACGAAAAGTGGGTTCTGTTTGACAAACGCAAATTCTCAGCATGTTGGTTGGATTTTGGCTCTAAACGAACAATTACCCCTAGAAAAATCGTGGTCAAAATTTGGTGGTCTAGTGTCTGTATTTACAGAATTCATCACAGCTTCTTCAAAACAACCTAACGGGACATTAATAATGGAGTAGCTTGCACGTCTCCAACCAGTTTTGGTCAGTTGCTCGTCTCTGCTGCTCCTGTACAATGGCGCGCGACTTCATACAGCACAGCAGATGGTCTCCAAATTACAAAAGTTAGTGTTGAAAGCTCTCCGTCATCTGCCGTACTCACCAGAATTTGCACCTACAGACGTACTGTAAACCGGGGTTACTTGGGACACTCTGAAATTTTTTCTGGACTAATGACTATGTTATCATGACAATATTCATTTGCCAGTTGAAAATATATGTTAATCAAATTTTCGTTAACAGTTCAGAACGACCTAGAATTGGATAAATGACTGGAAAAGTTTTTATTAAAAAAAATGAAGCTGTCCCAAGTTCCCCTGGATCGGTGGAATTGAATTGAATTGAAATTGAGTTGGGTCGACATGGAATTTTCGTATTTGTCGCAAGATAACAGTTGTTCATAGCAACTTGGTACAAAAAAGGGAAAAAATATTTACACTGGTGTTATTAGCTTTACATTTTGACCAATAAAAATGCTACAGTTATGAAAAATCTCTTTAATCAAAATAATTATAATTAAATGGCACCATGGTAGGATTTCACTCAATCCTGGTAGGATTGAAATTTAGTTAGAACGTTTTAAACAGAAGTTTATGTCTTTAAACAGAGAGAAACGTTATCTACTACTTTGACCGTCAATTTCTTGGAATTCTTTGTCGTAACACTTTATTTTAGTAACAAAAGACCGTTAACTGCATCAATATCAAACACACGATGGTGACAGATTGACCATAAACTAAAAAGTCTAGTATTGCCAGCATCTTTTCTAAAACCACTCGTACTTGTCCCAAGAATCCACGGTGGCCGATGGCCCAGGTATCCCCGTTTGACGGTATGCTTGGACTAAATAAAAATATTTTCTCTCAACACTAACAGCCTTATTAATAAACACGAACTTACGTTAGACTAGTTACACCATCTTTTGTCTCTTTCGATCCAGCTAAATATTCCAGTAGCAAAAAAAGGACAAAAACTGAAGTAACTAATCCGAGACTAATACCCGTTTATTAATAAGGCTGTAATGGATTATTGTCTACACGAATTGACTTTGAAAGAGTGAAAGATTTATCAATATCGATTAAGTAGTTAATATGGTGTTATGCATAATAACATAACCTACCTAAGACTGAAGTCGGTTGTGTTAAACCGACTAAAAAGTAATTAAATATATAATTGTTGTCTTATAATTTAGTGAAATATTGTGCACTTATTGTTATTTATAAACTTTGTTTATAAATACAAAATAAACATATTAATCAATATTAGTGATTTATTAAATACAACGTAGCTAACCATTTCTTCGGGTTCTCGTACATTTGTTAAATGAATGTCAACTTAACACACCAAGTTGGTTGACCGTTGATCGTCAACTGTCTTCATCTAATGAGCGTACAGTATTTGATGTGTCAAGTTGACACGAATTTAACAAACGTACTAGAAACCAGGGGCTGGACAGACAAGTGGGAACTTAAAAATGTCAAACTTTAATGGGCGATTAAGAAATTCACTATACAATAGGGATTTCATATTTCACAGTTAGGAGTTTATAAGATACGAGCTTCTGCCCGCAGCTTCGCCCGCGGCGTGGCCTATGGGAAAATAATTCAACCAGCCATTTTACCCGCTTAAGGGTGGAATTTCGAAAAATCCTTTCTTAGCGGATGCCTACGTCATAACATCTACCTGCATGCCAAATTTCAGCCCGATCCGTCCAGTGGTTTGGGCTGTGTGTTGATAGATCACTATGTCAGTCAGTCAATCAGTCAGTCACCTTTGAGTTATATATATTTAGATAGATGTCTCATGTGCAACCACAGCGTAAAGATGTTTTTAGGTTAAATGTCTTTAGATCTATGTAGATAGAGTGAATTGTAACATTAAAAAAGGATTTTTTTATTCTATTGTATTCTTTTGCATTCTATATTGATATCGCAGTGGCAATAGCAATATGCTTTTTTTGTTTGGTTTTGGCTCCACACTTTTTTGTATTTAGCCAGTGTCAAGTAATTGATATCTCAAGTTAATTACTATCATATATTGTGTCAAGTCAAGTCAAGTCACAGTCCAAGTCATCAAGTCAAGTCATAGTATAGTCTAGTCAAGTCATACTCCTAGTAAAGTGGTGGCAACTTTACCAGAAGCTTCTATGGAGTATTGGAAACAACACGAATAGAAACGTTTCACCATCATTATACCACTTTCCCACACTCATACCTGTAATTCAGCACTTAACGAATAAAATGCCATCAATTTTATGCACTAAAACTGAAAATAACACAAGTTTTGGAAAATAATACAATGCAGAGACGCAATCTTTTTTATTTTCCCGCCAAAAAAAAAGCAATAGCAAAAGCTTATTATTGCTCGAAGAGCAATACTCTATAATTTTTCTTTAACCTGTGGAATTTAATTGTTTTTTCTTTAATCTGTGGCGACCCCCATAATGGCCCAAAAAATAATATTGTATGGCTGTGGATTCATTGCCAAAAAGATATGAAAAGTACGAAATGCGTATGTTTTGGGTCCTGCATTTATGGAGACAATTATTATATTACCTATATTAATTTTCAGGTTATTTTCATCTATATTTATTTACGTATATCACGTACTTGTAAGTTTTCTCTGCATTTTCACGAAAGTTGCAGTCTGATTTACATCAAAACTATCTCTGCGCTCACCACCGTAAACATACATGTCACGCTTGACATTAACGCGCAAATTCGGTAACTAATTATCGATCAACTACCCATTTCATTTCTTCTTTTATTTCTACATAAATAGGTCCTGTCCTAAGTTCCATGTATTTCTCACGATTTAGGTACTTCGAATTCAAAGTAGTAATCCTGACGATATAATACATACCACGTAAACAGCATAAAATAATATTCAATGATTAAAACTTGGAGCTTCACAAAAATTACCGCCTCCTCATTAGGTTTAAGCAATCCTGCCCTGACCTGCTTTAGTCTTCAAGTTTTATCAGCCTACAACTGAGATCTACGCTTAATCATTTCAAATAATCAGACAAAATAAAATAAGCATTTTATTCGCACGCGACGATTCAAATTAATGTTTCGAAATTTTTTGCCTAATTTATAGACGCGCATACCAATCGGTGCAGTATTTTGTACCGCTTCACTGTTTATATGTAATAGTATTCTCTACTTGATCTGTGGTCTTGATCGTAGAATTAATCAAATATAATCTGGCAACGTTGAGTAGGCTAGCAATAAGCAAATCCAATGAAGCAGAGCAATACATACATAAAATAAAAAGCCGAACCTTGTAATTCCGTATGAAGCCGCTTTGTGTTTTGACGTATATTATATCTTACTCATGATTTTTTCATGATTTAATTTGATAATCATATTTGTTTGTATCCAAATTTTATTTGAATCAAAGTGCATTATGGCGTGGGGCTTCGTAACTTGTGGTCCGAACGAGGCACTTGTTGTTTCTGGTAAGTAATACTACCACAAAGCTTTTTATGATATATAAATATAATATAAATTCGATTGTTTACTATTATCATTTTATATATTTGTGGTCTTATATTGTTTTAAAGTTGTTGTTTTTGACGTTATGTTTACGTCTTGTATCATTTGTAGCTTACAGACTGTGGTGGTAAAATGAGAGATTAAAAATAAAAATGTATTAAAATAAAATTTAGAATCGCTTGGCATGAAAAAGTGTGAAGTGAGGGGGAGTGCTCCCTCCTACTCACATTTGTGTTATTTTTGTCAGCAAAGGCTTTAGCGTTTTTTTTAAACCTAGCAATTACCAAACATGTAGTTTTTTTCTGTCAGTAAGGCTTTCTAGGTTTTTATGCAATAATAGCTAACAACTTCACAACCCATCCTGGCTTCGCATGGGTGGACATTTATTTTTTAAACATTTTGGCATAAACATACAGTAAATGCAGGACATACCTTAATTATAATATATTTAGCAATAGTGTATCGCTGGCTCCCTTTGGGTATGGGGCTTGATGATTGAAAACAAAATGATAACAGAATAAATGACATCATAGGGTAATATTTAATTAATTTTAGTTCAACTTTATTAAACTCATAATATCTTACGAATGGAAAGTCCAATAGTAATAAACCAAAAAGTAATTTACAGGTATTTAGTCAGCCATGCTGGAAAAATCATTTATTTAGGTAAGGGTTAAGGCCAAGGTATAAATAACTTGGTCTGATTTTGGTTGGAATTTCTATTAAATTTTAAAATGTTAAAAAGTAGTTATAGTGACATAACTACAATAGTTACATACATACTATTGCAGCATTTTTTGTAGATATTGATATGTTCTTTAATATTGTGGAACATTTTTTGTTCTATCATCAATAGTTTTTGCAGTGCATGCGATAAAACATATATTACTTATTGGCATTTTTTGTACACTTTGGGTTTTTTTTTTTCTTCAAACTTGTCTAGCATTTGACCACGCGCTCACCTGATGGGAAGTGACGATGCGATCGAAGGTGTAGCATGCTAGCCAAGTAAATACCTATTCACTCTTCTCTTGAACACGCCCGGGTCATAGTTCGCCGGAAACACAGACACTGGCAGGGCATTTCATTCCTTAGCCGTTCTAATTAAGAACGTTGAGTCAAATCGCTTGGTACGAATGGGTGGTATTTCGACCACGAAAGGATGGCGCTTAGCCGAGCGTCTAGTCCGGTAGTGGAATGGTGATGGGAGAATGAGATCATGCAGTTCTTGAGCGCATTCACCGTGGTGTATTCTGTAAAAGACCTGGGTTGGGTTTTAATAGGTATTCATTGTAGTTTTAATAGGGATCCTTATTTTTTTCTTGCAATTAATATATAATCGGTGATAATGTAGCATTCAAATGGTGAAAGAATTTTTAAAATCAGTCCAGTACTATCCAGCTCAGTGACCACATTACGTCATCTATAATTATCAACAGTATTCAAGATATTCACAAAACAAGTATTCATTTCAATGCCGTCTACGCCCGTAAAGAGCTCATTGCAACACAAAAATCGTAATAATAAGTAAATTTAGGAATGAATAGACAAAAGAGGGCGTTAATTTTTAGTAACCTGTCATATGCGTTATTAAACTTTTGATTTTTTTCCTCTACGAAAGGTGAAATTGATAAATCCAGAATCGGCGTATGCAAGTGACGAAGAGAATGCTTGTGTACTAATTTTATATTCGGAGCAATATATTAAATTTTTCGAAAACCATTTACTTATCGAGATAATAATCGCAAACAAAAAGTTAGCATGTAAAAAATTTAAATCCAAACCACTGTGGCGAAATTAGTTAGTAATGATACCTAGATCATTAAAAACAGTGTTCACGTCGCCTCCTAGGTTTCCGTCATCGCAGCACCAAAAAGTTTGGACTGAAGATGTTGAACAATTGGATTAATGGCAAGGCTAAAAATGTCTGGACCTAGAGGGTCGCCCTGCTGACACTGATAGGATCACATTAATTTTCCATACCCGTATTTAAAGATAATATTCGGATACTTTTAAATAAGTCTAAAAAAAATACATGTGATATAGATACTTGGGGGGATTTACAACCTCACCAGGTGTCACCACTGTGTTTCACGTGGGTACCATTTTAAATAATCACTTGCGTATGAAACATGTTGCCGCTCGGCTAGTCCCAAAAGAACTGAATTTTCATCAAAAACTCAATCGCGTAAGTCGCTGGAGATAATTATTCTAGAACAAGTCAATTTCAACCCAAAATTCATGCAACGCATTGTTACTGGTGACGAGACGTGGGCTTACGAGTTTGACGTGAAATCTAGTCAACAAGCTTAGGAGAGGCGCCTTCCAACTGACCGCCCGGTGACGCTGTAAACCGCCCGGTGACGCTGTAAAGGTCGTTAGAGACCAAAAGAATCAGCACGTTAAAAAAAAACGGATTCCAACTGAACCGTATACAAAAAACCACGCCATAGTCGATCAAAAGTCAAAGTCACATGACTCGTGACTGTTTTCTTTACTATCGCGGTGTTGTGCACTCAAAATTCTTGCCGGAAGGTCAAACGGTAAATAAAGAATATTATTAGAGCATTAAGCGGCGCTTAAAAGCGCAAATACGCCAAAAACGGCCAGATTTGTGGATAGAAAATACTTGGATTTTGCACCACGAAAATGCGCCTTCAAAGATATTGTGAACGAATTTTTGACCAAAAACTTAACAAATACCTTTGAGCAACCACCTTATTCATTAGAAGTATGGCTCCTGCTGACTTCTATAATTTTTCCTACCCTTCATACTTCGTGGCACCCCTTTTCATCAGGTACAAGACATTTAAGGATAATTCGCAGCGAGAACTACTTAATCTCAATTCTGGAAAAAGGGTTAAAAAATGTTTTGATGATTGGATTATTCTTTGACGTAAATGTATCGTTTCTGCAGAAGCATACTTTGAAGGCGACAAAATAAATTTGGATTAATAATTAACATTTTGTGTAATATTCATCTTTTCCCGGTACTTTTTTGAGAGAGTAGTATTTTTTGTGTGTTTATACCACTTCGCTATAATTATGTAATATAATAATAATAATAAAACGAAGATATAACGAAAAGGCAAAAAACGAAAACATACGGGGACGAGCATATTATAACATAGGCTATTCTTAATATGTTTGTATTGGATGAGTGAGTAGATTAATATATGTATATTAGTAATCGTATCTATTGTTGTATGACGTAGTAATGCGTGTTAAATGTAGTTACCTATCCATGTCTATGCTCTCTAATGTGTATGTATTTCTTGTATTTCTTAATCTAGTATACAACGTAGATAGTTATTTCTAAGCGTGTTTATTGTTATTTAATTTAATTGTACATTTTAGCTTGTAATAATCGATAGTCTTCTAAAACTTAATAAATAAATAAATATTAATACATATAGTGTGAAAGTAATACCCGTTCTTATATGACTTAGCGAAACCCCCTATTTCTTATCAAGATAGTATATAAAGTTATTGCGTAGATGAGTGAAATTGTAATCTGTATATCTGTATTGTATTAGACAACTCAGTAAAATGGTCCCTGGTATTTTTTAATTCTACTCATATCTTATCATTTATCTACTGCTGTTTATTATTGTCGTCATTACTTTTGTTTGTGTGGCATTATTATATATACATATTGCGTACAGTGTGCACAATACACAGAGATTAATTTTTAGAGTAATATTTCATTGTTTTTATTTGACAATGTGAGCAATGTATGTCAGAACATGGTCAGGGCCGTGAGTAGCCTTTCGATGGACATTTATTTCCTCGTCAATTGAGCTATCAAACATTTTATAATCTATATTGTAATCTTGACTTTGTATTTATGCAATTAATAATGTGCGAGAATTATAATCGACGAAACATGAGCTATTGACAGCCTTGACTTTTTTAGTTAGTTTTAACCTGATAATTCAAATTTTGACCACCCCATGATATAAAAAAAAACTCATGGTAAATTTGGGGGGCCCGACTAGTACTAATTTCATACTTCGAAATTAAGTTTACATTCGTAGAGCCCGTGGTTTTACTCGCTATTTAATTTGAAATAGTATCGCGTGCTGATATTGACAGTATTAGCAATCTTAGCGCAAAATGGTATCTAAATCGGTTCAGCCGTTAACCATCATTTCATTTTCATTATATTGACAGTATTAGCAATCTTAGCGCAAAATGGTATCTAAATCGGCTCAGCCGTTATGGCTAGGAAACCACACAAATGAAAAATCATTTTAATGTTAACTCTCAAATAAAAAGTACAGTACAGGGACACACTATAATTATTATTACCTACACCGAACTTTTTTAAACATAAACGTAGCTTACTCTTTATTTTACTTAATTCAGTTTCAATTTTAACATCCAGTTCAAAACTAGGCACTATTCTAAGCTAATTGAATTAAAAAATCAATACATGTATAGGAATAATTTGATCCGCGAGTGGGATATGAAAATTTTATATGCTTTCAATATTATGGAAACAATTCCATCAATGTAGTAGGGCTAGAATGAAATAAAAACTTCGGGCAGCCGAAGTAGGCCAACTAAATTAAACAGATGATGTCATCAGACAGGCGCTCGCAATAAACTGGCTAGGTGTTCTCTATGGGTGTTGTTTCCTAATCAATGTTCGAGAGCCATTCAAAGGGCGTGGCGCTAGACCGCTACATTAAATCGAACGGACACTTAGTTAAATTGCTTACTAGATACTATAGATATTCAATAAAACATAACTAAGTAGCTAAAATTTTTCTATTTTCCCCACTTTTATAACACGAGTATTTGCTGTATTGCTAAACAGTCATAGTACGTAATCTTGCAGCCTTCTAAAAATACAAATTTCATATTTTCGCCTTAGGACAAAACTGCGATGTTAAAATTATATTTATAAATAACTAGAAAGGAATGTGACGGTCCTAGCAACGAACAAAACATTACAAAACCACGCGGGAACGCATTGAAAGTAAGAACAAGGAAGTTCGAATCCAAGTAAATAAGACAAATGTCTATAAAGAAGAATATTATAATAGCGTATTTAAAATATTGTACTAATAAAAATAACTGTTCTTATAGATATGTTAGGTCTTTACCTATGAAATTGCCGTTATGTTTGAAAAAAGTTAAAGTATTTTTTTTTCGAACTTATTTATTTCTTTTATTCAAAGTAATCACCCCTGCAATCAATGCATCTTTGCCAACGCTGTGGCAGTTTATGGATGCCCTTCTTGAAAAAATCAGCAGGACGGGAGACAACAAACTCTTCAAAGGCGTTTTGTACTGCCTCTCGGGAATTGAATTTTTTTCCCGCTAAAAAGTTGTCCAAATTTTGGAAAATGTAATAGTCGGTAGGCGCAAGATCTGGTGAGTATGGCGGATGAGGGAGAGCTTCCAAACCCAACTCATGCAACTTACAGACGGTCTGTTGTGCAGTACGGGGTCGCGCGTTGTCGTGAAGTAGCAGTGGAGACGACCGATTGACCAAAGCTGGTTGCAGACGTGCGAGTTTCACCATCATTGTGGTCAGTTCTTCAATGTACACATCTGCAGTAATGCTCTCGCCGTTTTGTAAAAAGCTATGATGAATCACACCAGCACTAGACCACCAAACTGTGACCATCACCTTTCTAGGGGTCATTTTTCGTTTTGCACATTGCTTTGGTACCGAACCAGGATCTAACCAACTTGCTGAGCGCTTTCGATTGTCAAAAAGAATCCATTATTCGTCGCACGTAACAATTCGGTTCAAAATTCCTTCATTTCTGTGCCTGTTAAGCAGCGCAAGGCAAGTCTCGACGCGTACGTTGCGCTGGCGATCGTTAAGTTCGTGGGGCACCCATCTATCAAGCTTTTTTATCTTGCCAATCTGTCGCAAATGGACCAATATTGATTTGATGCTAACATCAAAAGCTGCTGCCAGCCCAGATTGAGATTCATCAGCTTCCACAATCGCCTTTAATTCATCATTGTTGACCAAAGTTTCCGGACGACCACGAGGTTCATTTTTCAAGTCAAAATTCCCAGAACGGAACCGAGCAAACCAATAACGGGTTGTACGTTCGTTTGTACAGTTCTCTCCGTAAACGTCGTTGATGTTACGTGTCGTTTGTGCCGCGTTGGTGCCACGACGGAACTCATATTCCATAATTACACGAAATTTCAAAGTATCCATTATGAGGAAAAATGTTGAAATGTAATAAAAATACAACGCTAATCAATAAACAAAAGACTTATATTGTAAATAGAATGTCATATTTTTAAAACAAAATTAATTTGAATTTAGAATTCATAGCCAATCAAAACTTTTTTTTGTTTGAAAAAGTCTGTACTGCAATACGGCAATTTCATAGGTAAAGACCTATTATTAGTTGCCACAATATTTTCCTTGTTGCTTAAACAGATTAAGTGTAATGAGGATAAAAAAAACTATCGAGTGTGAAAAAAAATAGGCAAAACAACTGAATAACATTTTATATAAATTCTACAGAATAATAGTCACTACCTATTTACTGTACGAATAAATTAAGATCGATAACAATAGTTGCGGGTCGCGTATGCCAATCCCATATGTATAGCTCAAGATTTTTCGTCAATGTAGGAGGCCCGTATCCTACGCGTCTATCGCTGAGGATTTTTGTGGCGATAAGCTTGGTACCTCATAATATGACTAAAATTAGATATTATCTAGCCTATGACCTCATGTGTAGTATTGGGGCTTCATCTCTGAGATACAATCGATATAATAAACCACTCTCTTCAGTACTTAGATGTCATAAATATATATCTTCACATCCATTTGAGTTTACATTTGAGTTCTTTTACATTACCAAGACGAATAAATATTTCAGATCTAAATGTTGTTGGCTAGTCTTTGTGGATCCTTATTATTGAAATTCAGGGGATCCTAGGTATACATGGCTTGGTTCATCTTAATCATTGCGGGTAATGATATAATCAATTATATATTCCAGGATGCTGCTACTCGAAGCCTCTGTTAGTTCCGGGAGGACGCGCGTTCGTCTGGCCGGCAATACAGAGTGTCCAGAGAATATCCCTCAACACAATGACACTGCAAGTTGAGTCTCCCACCGTCTATACAAGCCAAGGAGTGCCGATATCTGTTACGGGAATTGCACAGGTAAAGTAAATTAGAACCTCTAGCTCGCGAAAACTCGTAGTCCAGCCGTGTTAGTCACCTTGGCTACTGAACATTAAGTAAAATTAATAATTAAAGACTAGCATCGCTGTGCGAGCTTAATTGCACTTTATTGCGTGGTAGCAAAAGTCGCTAATTATATAAACGTCGTTTCGTAGTGAGTGTTCCACTATCTATACTATATACCGTATAGTGCTATTACTCAATCTGTGGTAAAACTCTGGTTTTACATAGCGCAGCTAAAATTACTAGTTGTAGCATAATGACCTTGGGGACTTACAGCGAACTGAAATAAACACCGGAAATATTTATGAATGAATGAGTATTTCTATGGTAATAAATTGTAGTGGGTAGAATAAGATACTAGCTTCGTGTCGATTTTCAAGGGAATCCATTAGTAAACAATCCGAAACATACATACTAAAGTACCAATGAATGAACAAAACCATGAACAAACATTTTTTGTGTTATTGATCAAAAAGATCAATAATACACAAAATGTTAGTTATTCATCCAAATTTATTTTAATGCATTCAAAGTATGCTCCTTCAGAAACGATACATTTACACCATTAAATAATGCAATCATCAAAACATTTTTTCAACGCTTTTTCCGGAATTAAGATTAGTTCTCGCCGCGAATTCTCCTTTATGTCTTTTACCGAATGAAAATGGGTGCTACGAAGTGGTAATTTGAGCTATGGATAAAGAAAGAATAGGTGGTTGTACGACGCCATTTGTTGAATTTTTGGTCAAAAATTCGTTCACAATGATTGCCTTGTGCAAAGGCGCATTATTGTGGTGCAAAATCCAAGATTTTTTTTTCTTAAATCTGACCTTTTTGGTAGTTTTTTCTGTTTCGGTTTAGTTGGAAGGTGCCACTCCGAAGCTTGTTGACTAGTTTGCATGTCAAAGTCCTAAGCCCACGTCTCGTCACACATTCTAGCATGACCTCAGTGACTCTTATGCGATTGAGTTTTTGGAGAATATTCAGGTCTTTTGGGACTAGCCGAGCGGCAACATGTTTTATAGCCAAGTGATTATTTAAAATGGTACGAATCGACTCGGGAAACTCAGAAAATTTAGCTATTTCAAACTTGAATAGGGATTTTCAGTCACTATTTACTTCACTTTTGTACGATTTAACTTCAGTTGAAGACGTTCATCACATCTCGACCGTTTTGTAACTTTGTACCACTAAAACCACGTGTTTTTGATAAAGTCTGTAACATTTAAGCTATTAAGTGAACACGAAATTCCATGCCACAACACAAAATTTAAGACGAACTCTATCTTCTATGTTTTTATCCGTTACGAAATTCGCAATACCCGCTAGATTTAATTTAACTAAAAACAGCACAGTATTTAATCTAAATAACAGCTGCGTCTCAAAATCTGCGCCAAAATGGAAAACAGTTGTGCCGATCTATTAATCACAAAAATAAACGAAAATTGAATTTGGAACCATAAATGTTTGTCACGTGTTTATTGGTGTCACGTTTTGGAGGTCTTGAGTGGTGATGGTATCAAGCATGACAGTTTGTTTGTCTTATACGTATGTTTATGTTTGCCTCATCACTGCTCTTGGCCCACCGACTATGAGAACTGTCTTTTGTTTTTGTAGAAGTAGTGGTAGGTATTATGCCTGCCGAAAAGATTTATATCTCTATAATTTAGAATATTAGAAACACCATTTTTTGTAGTATACAAACAGATCTTAAAGGCGATAGTTGAACTCTAGTTACCTTAAGTAAGATCTCCCTGTTCTGTTTTATATTTCTCATCAATCTGTGGTCAGCATCTGTGGACATTCTAAGATTATACTATTTTAAGATTATTGTTTGTTGTGCACTGTTTGTTGATACTTAAAAAACTAAATAAACATCCATTCCCAATATTACAAAAGGGCGGCCGGCCGCCCTTTGTTCCACCATTCTTTGGTAAATTTTTGTTTAAAAGTGCGTTATTATATACGTTGGTGTTGGAATCAAGCTATGTGATGGCATAGCTAGTTTATGTAAACACAGTCATATTCTTGTTGTTACATTACATTGTTGTTACTTGCAGATTTTGGCTTATTGACCATTATAAATAAGATAGATAGATAAACTTTTTATTGACACCAAGATGACGAAATACAACACAGGAAAGCTGTAGTAGGTTGCAAAGGGCGGTCTTATCACTAAAAAGCGATCTCTTCCAGACCACCTTTGGATGGACAGATATAGATCAATGAACATGGGAGTTGCTATGAAATAGAAGTTAACAGTCAACCAGTAGCCCCTTAACATTGCTCTCTATCATATAGTAGAAATATGACTTTTATTGCAATCCAAAGTTTTATGAAAACGTGTATGTGGATTACAGGTGAAAATTCAAGGCCAGAACGCTGAAATGCTACTCTCCGCGTGCGAGCAGTTCCTTGGAAAAAGTGAACAAGAAATCCAGCATATAGCCCTCGTTACCCTCGAAGGTCACCAGCGAGCTATAATGGGTTCCATGACGGTTGAAGAGATTTACAAGGATAGGAAAATTTTCTCCAAAAAGGTTTCATACTCATCATATAAATTACATAGTTCTAATCTTATAGCCAAGCCCTCGTAATTCCTAAAAGCATCTTGCAAACTGTCAAGCGATCCTGACTTAAAGAAAACTATTCAATTAATATTGGAAAAGCACCGATTCGGAATATTACTTTAAAGCCTTTCTGACAAAGATCGGTTCCTGTAAATTGGCTATCTGGGCACTTTTGTTGGATGACGATTACTGACGTGATCAAAAATTATTCTGACTGATAAAACTCGCCTTAACGTTGCTATCATATGTTATTTTAAAATCTATGACGTTGCATTGTATATCCTTGAGAAGCAAACAGACACTTTCATTTCCCCTTCAAAGCAATGGAGTCTTAAAACGGAGATATTATTATTAGCCGTCTTTAAGTTCTAGGTTTTTATTTTTCAGGTATTCGAAGTAGCATCAAGCGACCTCATCACTATGGGAATCACAGTTGTGTCATACACTTTGAAGGATATAAGAGACGAAGAGGTACGCATAATTTAGTTGATTACTAGCAATATCTCATCTAAATCCATCCTATGATTTAATGTTATCTTTATCTGCAATTAATCATTAACAGATTAAAGTTACAGTTCAAAAAAAATTTGCTTGAATTTTTTATATTCTTAGCTTATGTATTGTGGTAACATGTACAGATTCATACAATTTTGCAGTCACCATTATAAGAGGTTAAGTAGAAAAGCAAAAATTAATCCGGATGACAAGTTTTAGTACTAATATTAAACATTGAACACACGAAATATCATATTTAAACACCGATATAGCCCAATTTCTAGATTAGGAACTTGAATTTAAGAACGTTTTGAATGCTGCTTATACGAGTTATGAATACAAATTCAATCGCACTTAAGCAGCACATTTTAGTACCTACATAGTTCGTTTATTGATTTTCTCAATATAGAAACCTGTCTACGAAACGTACCGATATGATAGGAATGATATCAAGAGACGGTAAATTATAGGGTTGGAAGTGGCGGCATAATACATGGTAATTTACGTCACCACTATGAGAAATAATATATTATTATCATGAACGATACGAGATAAACTTTCGGTGACTCAATTTACTACTAAAGCTAAATGCCAACTTATATGAATTGTAAACACCTCGTCTTACATTAAGGTTGCTTACTAAATGCAGAAATGTTCTTATAATGGTGATTTTGACCACTTTTTTTTCTATTCCTCACAATTTAGTGTACATTTCTGTCTTTCATTATGGCTTCAGGAAGCTAAGGTATGTGGACTGTTGAGATCAGTGTCATATTTTGTGTTGTGTCTGCATAACTTTTTTAAGGGCGTTGATGCACGCTGACTCCGAGGATGTAGACGGAAACTTACTTCGTATTTAAATAATGCCCGTCTGAACTTAACAGCTCCTGAGTTCGCACTTATCTCTCTAGCACTAGGTTTCAACCTCATCTCTAGTAAACATGTCAAATACTGTAGTGTACTGTACACTCATTGGTTGAGACACCTGAGGTTGACCTAAAGGCAACCAATGAGCGTTCAATATTTGGTCTGCCAAGTTGATACGAATTTAACAACTGTATACGAGAACCAGGGGGAACTGATGTTTAGCTAAGTTGTATTTTAATAGACTTTAGTACATACGGGCATTAGTCTTGATAAACTGTTCAAAATGCAAATATACATGATGATTAACGCTACAGACGTGCCTAATTCAGTTTTTATTTTTTTTTAAATGCTGGATGTTACCAACGGCTGTATAAAATGATGTCCTCTAATTGAAAAATGCTTTACATCTACAAATGTGAAAGTCTATTTAATCTTGTATATATCGAACTCGACTCTTACTCTAGAAGACATTAAAAAACTGGTGATTTCCAAGATAAGTAGGAGTTTTTGATTTAATTGTTCATCCGTGTATCAAATATTTCACGTTTTCTTCAGGCATTTCTGTATTGTTAGTACGAGTAGCTTAGATCTTTAAATGTTAAAAGACAGGGAAGTTTTCAGCGTTAATCATTATGATCAAACAGTTTGAAAATACGAAACGATTTCGCGTTTTTTTGTCTCGAGAAACATTTTAGTTGCTCTGCTAATAAATGTAATAAAGACCTGGCGCTGTCGAAATAGCAAAATTTTGATTATTTTCAAGCATAACCAAGCTTACTGAAAACTAACTTCAAAGTCCTCACAAATGGGGTACTTTTGTCTTAGTGGAGATTTCTAGAAATATACATTTGCGGTTACGACAGCGCATTTGCTATTGCGTGCAGGACGTCTGCCCGACTTTAAATCGAAGTTTCGACAATCGAAAGTGGACCTCAGTGCGTTACTATAAGAGTGCACACCGCGGTTTGCTATTTATTTCGTTCAGATTTCAAGATCGATGTACCAAATGCTTAGAAAAAGTAACACGCCATGCTGTTTTGTGATATCCACACTCTGATTTCACAGGCGCTTTCTACAGTACAGTGTTTTTTAATGTTATTGTAAATGTTATGCAACATTTTTGCTTAGTTACGATATGATTACAATGGAACACGATTGCAAATGCTTATAATCGACCACCATCACACAAAAGCCCATTCCATTCCACAATTTATAATTTCACATTTTATATTGCACTATATTGTTTTAATTTTAAAACAGAAGCTTATAATATAAAAATGTTGTAATAAGTGGATGGAGATTGTAGGTTAAAAGAAGACAGACAAGTGGAACCACGAGATATAAGGACCGTGGTCCCAATGATCCGGTAGCTATTTCTAATCAGCAAACTACATAACGTGTGCAGTCGCTAAAATGTTAGATTTTTTAACATAAGATCAACATTAATATAAACATGGAGGACACTTCGAATACATATATCACCCAAATTCTAATACTGTCGCTAATTCACTCCCAGACGACCTCTCTAGATATATATGATATTTATCAATATCTGTCACTATCGTAGATTAAGGTCCGTATTACAGAACGATGCTCAGTCATCGATCGATGCTCAAGCAGAGATTTCATTCACTAATTGATCACTTTATGAATGAAATTTCTGCTTGAGCACTGATCGATGACTGAGCATCGTTCTGTAATACGGACCTAAGAGTAGGTGAGAAGAGATCTAAGTGAAAAGGCGATATTAATATTTGGCGCAAACCGTTATTTAAGTGCGTTAGACCCACCTTTACCACAGGTTTACTATAGCTTCGAGGATCTCACCTTTTAAAAAGGTTGCTATTTTAATGTTGCGTGTACTAAAATTTATTACGATTGATGAAATGCCGTCTTTCAATCTATTGTAATCACGCTATCAATTTTATCCTTAGTGCAAATATTAAACTGTAAGCGGGTAAGTACTATTGTCGAAACATCTACCGTCTACAGTTACCTAGTATATAATACGCTAAACCTCCTTAGTAAATCTTACCAAAGAATATCTACTTTTATTAAGAATGATCATGACTGTTTTTTTACTCATAATTAAATTGTATTTTGTACTTAGATTATATCACGCAGTAAGAGCGTACTAGAGTAATGAACGAAAGCAAGATTTCTCATAGGCATACCTTTTTACATAAAATAAAAAGGTAATGCAGTGAGGATATCAAGTTATAGTTTAAAAATATAAATACTTATTTTCAGTTTTCACACCGGGTTTGTATTATGGATCTTTATAAAATATATTTAATCGTGATTGTTATTCCTGTAATAATCAGACTTCACTATGTTTTTTTATTTGATGATCACGTCGTTATGTGTGTCGAGCACCCGATTAAAGGTTCACTAAATAGTCCTTTGACTGTATCAGAATTTATATTGTGAAGTTTGCGTGATAATGCACCTTATTGCACCAGTATTTATTAATGTCTCAAATATCTAGTCATGATGCACTGGTTCGTGTACTTAAAGGAATGGGAGGAGACCACGTAACTTCAGTGGCAATAAAACTCATAGGAACGATTGCACATATTAAAATGGTGAAATTGGACAAATCCATGGTTTAGTATAAATTGGTTGCAATCAAGTTACATAATCGCTCAACAAAAATTTGGTAAGTTCACTAAAAATGAAGTGCAAGAAGAAAGTTTTGGCTTCCATCTGCAGTAATTTAAGCATTGGCTTACTCATAAGGTATAAAGTCAAAGTATTTTATTGCAAATAGGCTATCTTTAGAACTTTCTGAACAGCCCCTGTGGTGTGGTGGTTGAGCAAGTCGGCTCATAACCCGGAGGCGGCGGGTTCAATTCCCGCGGCAGGACAAGTATTTGTGCACAGAAAAAAAAGCTCAAATACTTGTTCTGAGTCTGGGTGTTGTGGGACCATGGTCCTCGTAGTTCCTGGGTCCCTAGACACAGGGAATCCTAGTTAGGGTCCAGGATCAATGTATGTGATTGTTGGGCGTTATTATTATTATTATTATTTTACAATATAATAAATTGTGTTTGTCAATAAATGAATTATTTAAGTTTTAATGTGTTCATGTGTGGTAATAATAAATAAATATTTGTGGACATTTCACACAACGCCACCTAACCCCAAACTAAGCAAAGCTTGTACTATGGAAACTAGATGACTCATTGAATACTTATATACTTTTTGTTTGTAATTACACACAGTATAACACCCAGAGACAGAACTTACACCTATATTCATAACACAAACGTTTGTCCTGGGTGGGAATTGAACCCACAACTTATAGTTCAGAAGGCAGAGCTACTGCCTACTGAGCTATCCGGTCAATTATATAAATTGTACGTTTATTAAAAAGAGGCAACAAATACGTGAGACTTTAGGGCTGGTATAGGTAAATAGGTAGGGATGATTATTGGCTGTGCGTCATAGTTCAGGTCATGACCTTAATATAATACATGTGTAGCACGCGCCTTGAAGTTTCTCACCGCTTTACTTTTATGTTAAGCTTATAAGAAGTAGACATCATTCACTATTATGTCTACTTCTTATAAGCTTTTCATTCTTTATTCATCGATGATGTCAAAAATAAAATTAACTATGTTATAAATTTGATGCCCATTTGTCTGTGGCTCCAAACCTTGTGAACCTTTTTTCAGGAACAGCGGAAGGTGTTAAAATAAATATTAAACACTAAGGTCGATCATTCATGCTACTATATCACTGCAGTAAGCAGATATTATGATCAAAATCCTTGATTTTTGAATCAATTTGTTAGTCATTTAAATCTATATAAGGGTACATACTTAAAGTTGACTTTGAAACTTGAATTTGGCATAAATAAAGGTAGTATAAAACAAATAAAAAATCATCCTTCCAAAACCTTGATTTTTTTAATTCAGTTAAAATTATCACGATTTATATGAACATTTCATCAAGGACAACTGTCTGCGGTAATTAACACTTTATAAATATTTTTGGCCCTACAGGAGTTCCTACTCCTAGTAGGTGTTTAGGAGGTACCGGAACCCTTTGGATACACGTTTCACTCGCTTTGTTATAAAGAAAGCATGTTCAATCGGGATTTTATTACACTTACCGAACTGTCATCATACAAAACGCACCTTCTTTAGTGCCAAGCCACTTAAGTTTACAGTATTAATACCATAATAAATAAGAGTGCTAGGTTTTTATAAAAAAATCTGGTTTAGACAAGGGTATATAATAAGGATAGGTATAGTTAGGGATTGAATTGTTTTTGAGACGGTCACCATTATCATCATTAAATGTCGATACTTATAAAATATTAAACTTACTAAATCTTTAATTATTCGTGTTATTTGTTTATATAGGGTTACCTTAAAGCGCTGGGCATGGCGCGCACTGCAGAGGTTAAGCGAGACGCGCGCATCGGTGAGGCCGAGGCTCAAGCGGAAGCCAAGATAAAGGAAGCCATGGCGGAGGAACAGCGAATGGCCGCCAAGTTCATCAACGATACGGAAATCGCTAAAGCTCAAAGAGATTTCGAACTAAAAAAAGCTGCATATGACGTCGAAGTTCAGACCAAGAAGGTAATCTATGATTTTTAAAACTTAATGCGTGATCTTAATTCTTAATAAAATCCATCCACTGAAAGCAGACAATCCAAACACATTAACTGTTATCAAATACAATGACAGTTTTAATTTTTTTTTTGTATTTGATTCACCTTCATTTGACAAAGTTTCTATAACAGTTATTAAGCTTAAAGACATTACCTTTGTGCGCAACCAATTAAAGGCATACAGAAGACAAATTTCGAGATTAAAAAATTATCGTGGATTTTATTGTAAATAGGCTTTTACTCGTATTAGCACTTTTACAAGTCGGGATGAGATTACTTAAAATACCTACTGGTACTTAAAATTACAATCTATTTTATTATCAATCTACCGGCAATGGTTGACACGTTTATTGATTTTAAAATAATAATAATAATTATACGATCAAGATACGATTTTTTGGCCATGATAGATTTACATTTGACCACCAAATCGCCTGGTGGTAAGGGACGGTGTAGACGAATTTGACATTTTTCTCGCTACAGGCGGAAGCGGAAATGGCGTACGAGTTGCAAGCGGCAAAAACGAAGCAACGTATCAAGGAGGAACAAATGCAGATCGCGGTGGTCGAGCGCACGCAAGAAATCGCGGTGCAGAAGTGGGAAGTGCAACGACGAGAAAAAGAACTCGAGGCCACAATACGCAGGTCAGTTTGTGATATCAATAAGGAGAGCTTCGCTTGAGTTGAGTCCTAGTTCCCAATTCAGCCGTAGTGTGCCGCCAGCTTCGCTCCACATTCTCGCATTGTAATCAAGTTAAACGCTACCCATTCAGTACCCTAGTATGAAGTTATTCGAATGTACATTACTGTATTCTCGAAATATGCATCCAGCACAGCGCCCCTAGCGGTATCTATACGTAATTAAGGATTTCATACCATTATTTTACGATACTCGATGGCGAGGATTGTACATCCAAATAAACCCGTAATAGAAGTACTGTATTAACAAACTTAAATATAAACTGCAGAAAAAACATACTTATCAAACCTGGCTATAATAAACAATAACTTACCCAAGTCCCAATGTGCAAATTAGAACTTTTAACAACTCTCGCTTTTCGGCATAGGAGTTTAGAAATAATATACTGAATTGTTGTCAGGCCTGCTGAAGCGGAGAAGTTTAAGCTAGAGAAGTTAGCCGAAGCACACAAGCTGAAGACAGTTCTCGAAGCGGAAGCAGAAGCAGAAGCTGTCAAAGTTCGAGGCGAGGTAATTTCGTTTTATATATAGATTGATATATAGTAGGGTATTTGCCTGATTTATTTTTATTGTGTATGTTAATTGTATTTCCTCATAACGTCAGCAGCCGCAGCAGATACAATAAATGCCGGAGTAAGTAATACGCTTTTTTTCTGGAGGGGGCATTACTCGTCCTTTTTACGTCGTCTACCTTGTCTTGTCGCTTTTATTATTTCAACGAGAGTAATCGTTTTTAAACCTCCTTTAAAAAATAATAATTTCTATGTTCATTTTAATAGATGTACTATGAACAAAAAGGAAAAAACACGAGGTCGCACTTGCATTTATAAACTAGCATTATACCGGTATAATGATTGTTTGTTAAAAAGTTTATATACTTAGGTGCAGAGGTGCCATCTATACATATAAAATTCAAAGTCCTGACTGACTGACTGACTTATATATCAACGCACAGCCTAAACCGCTGGTCCTAGAGACTTGAAATTAGGAGGGTGTGTTTTTCGTATTCGGTAACCACTAAGAAAGGGTTTTTCGAAATTTCACCCCCTAAGTGGGTGAAATGGGTGGTTGAATTATTTTCCTATAGGCCACGTGAGCGAAGCCGCGGGCAGAAGCTAGCTATCATATATGTGGAGACAAAAATGTACTAATGGTCGTTGTTTATTTTGCAATGCGCTCAATAGTACTTTATGAATAGAGGAAACTACTAACAAACTTTTTAGCATTTGAACTACATATTAAAATGGCAAATAAACTAAACAAATTGTTCATTTATACTTAATCTAGCAAAGTGCCTAAAGTGCTGGCAGCATTGCCACGTTGAATGGCAATACTGAACCGCTGCGCCATTGTAGACGCAATCAGTTTGGACACGTGTAGCTTCTACCAGACGAAAAGATTATAATAAATAACTAGAAAAATAAATAATCAATGCACGGGCATGACGCTGTTAAAGTTTTATAAAAGTGTTGATAATTATATGACGTAGATACATTTAATCATAGCTACACAAATCAATTGTTTAGCGGTGTCCGTGTTAAATCGAGAGTTACTGAACGACGTCATTAAATGTTATTAAGTAAATTTTCTAGTTGAGTAATTAAACTATTCGTCATCCACACGAGCGTTATCGGTTAACGTACGTAAAGTAACGATGCACGTACGACCACAGCGGTGTGATCATGATCATATAAATAATAATAATAATATGTGTGGACATCTCACACAACGCCATCTAGCCCCAAACTAAGCAAAGCTTGTGCTATGGGAACCAGATAACTGATACAATACTTAGATACTTTTTTGTTTGTAAATACATACATACAATACAACATGACACCCAGACACAGAACAAACACCTATGTTCATCACACAAATGTTTGTCCTGAGTGGGAATCGAACCCACAACCCACAGTTCAGAAGGCAGGGCTACTACCAACTGAGCTATCGGGCCAGACAATCAAGAAATGTAATAAATGCCAACACTTTTTGAATTCAAAATGTCTCATAATGTATTATTTTTTGCTAGTATTTAAACATAACATGTTGAAATTGTCAAATCTATACACAGAGTTCTGCAGTTCAGTTGCAACAGCTGATGATTTTTATCCGGTTCATACGTGTAACAGCGCCATTCAAATCGTATGCTTCATCTGAAAATTCCTCTTATGGGACGGGAGAGTCATAAGCATTGTTAACATTAATTCGGTTTCAGGCTGAAGCGTACGCGATCAAAGCGAAGGCGGTCGCTGACGCAGAACAAATGGCGAAGAAAGCGGAGGCTTGGAAAGAGTACGGATCAGCCGCGATGACCGACATGATGCTCGATACACTACCTAAGGTTCATTTCTCCCTCATATTCATTTATTATTATGATCATAGTATGCCACAATTATTACTACTCCTATAGAAAAGTTTAACAGCCTTATTAATAAACACGAACTAGCTTTAGACTAGTTACACCATATTTTGTCTCTTTCGATCCAGCTAAATATTCCAGTAGCAAAAAAAGACACAAAAGCTAAAGTAACTAATCCGAGACTAATACCCGTTTATTAATAAGGCTGTTAAGGTTTTAGGCTTTTGTCCATAAAGTCCACAAGATTGCTTACTCGCGATTGGTGCTTAGTAAACTTGCTTCTTCATGAGTAAATCGCGCATAAGTGAATTTTTACTCGTGATCATTGTCCGAGTAACAGACTGAGTAAACTGTATTGAATAGTTTTAAGAGTAAACTTTTAAATTATGATAGACGGCACTTATAGCATTAAAAAGCTGTAAGCTGTAGCCTCATTTGAACTGTATCCTAATTGTATAAAACACTGATGGTCATACATTCTCGAAAAGTACCACCCTATCTCTTTTCGCGGGGGCCATAAGACAGTTTTTATTTGACAGCCTCTGTGGTGTGGTGGTCTAGCAGGTCGGCTCCTAACCTGGAGGTGGCGGATACGATTCCCGCGGCAGGATATGTAGTTTGTGCAAAGAAATTAAAACGCAAATACTTGTTCTGAGTCTAGGTGATGTGGGACCGTGGTCTTCGTAGTACTTGGGTCCCTATTCCCTGAACCCTAAATAGAAATCCCTGTCTAGAGATTTCTATTTAGGGTCCAAGATCTATGTATATGATAGTTGGGCGTTATTATTATTATTATAAGAGCCGGCTAAGGATATATCCAGGTAATGGGCAGCAGCATTCTTCTTGGTTCATTAAAATCATCTCCGATCATCAAGACGCCTGCCAAGCGAGATGATTATGAGACGTCTATGTTTAGCAGTGGACGTCTTTCGGCTGTTGATGAATACGAAATTAAATGACAATATATTGGCCCACGCTGGTTTACTTTCAACTAGGTTCGCTTTCTCAAACTGATCGGTGTTTGTAGGTAGCGGCAGAAGTAGCGGCGCCACTGTCGCAAGCTCGCAAGGTCACAATGGTATCGTGCGGCGGCGGCGAGGTCGGCGCTGCCAAACTTACCGGAGAGGTCCTGTCCATCGTGCAATGTATCCCTGAACTGGTCAAGGGGATCACAGGAGTAGACATCTCGAAGGTATGTGGTAACTAGGATCTCGAACGACGCTGTTTCGTTTTGTGTACACTTTAGATTTCATTGCATCATCAGCTCACATTCCTATTGCGGTGACACGAGATTAGTATCACAGCGATAGAGTATAAGGTCTTGAGAAATTTATACTATAGACCATGGCCGTTATCCGCCATGCTGGCGTATCACGCCGGGTATGTTTTTGTCAAGAAGTTTCCGTACAGCGCGAGTACAAAGTCAGGTGTAAAGCGAAACGAGATCATTAGGATTTAGAGTCGCACAAGATGCCGCTGAGCTGCACTAGCTTTAAAATTTCATTCTCACTACCAATAAAAGATCTTGCAGTACGCTTACTCCCCGTCTTATTAGGTTTAACGTTGTAAGAACGTACAATGATAAAAAAATAAAGTTTAGAATAAAAGGTATTTCAAAATATATTACTAACGCTGTATTTATTTAACGTTAAGGGTTATTATCCACCAAAGCAAAAAAGGGCGAAACGTACAGATGTTTAAAGTAAAAGTACAGGTTTTTTGAGCAGAACGGAAACGTGAAAGAAATTTTCTTCCTGGTCTGAACTTAGTTCAAGACCTATGACCCTCATACGCTTTAATTGACTAATGACCCTAATCTACTACAGTCTTTCACGACTATAATGCCTTAACTATATTGGCTTATTCTAACCACTTATTGAATATATAAGGCTTAGTTTTCTTTCATAATAACAAAGGGATGGGTTACTGTGCATAATTTCATAGTTTCTACGCGCATATGCCAATATGCGCGTATATGAAGTTGCCTTCATAGTGCCGAGTTATCTAAAACGCGTATACCACCCACGCACGCCTACGTTACTCATTAACCATTTAAATAAATTGCAGGATTTGATTCATTAAATGTGAACCCTGTTCCCGTGTATTTTCCGGGATAAAAGTATCTTATTTTGAGACCGGTAATATAAGCAACCTGTGTGCAAAACTTCATCGCAATCGGTTGCACCGTTTTGGCGTGTCAGCCAGACAAACAAAGAAACAACGGTTAAAATTTGTATAACTACCAAAAATAACATTAGTTATAACTTATTTTTAAGTACTCAGTGGTGTCGATTCTGTGTCGCGTACTCTAAAGCTAAACGAAATTAACATACTTCCGTCTTTTTCTTTTCCCCTTTATCAGAAGAGTATGGCCATGCTTTAAGTTTAATTTAGTTTTAGATAATGCGATACAGAATCGACACCATTAGGCATCTAATTTAAATGCAACGATGGCCAAAATGCCTGGACTTTATGATGTAAATAGTGATATTTGCCCATTTTTAAACACTTTAGTGTCCATGTCATTTTAATGATACTCGATTGTTGGAACGACCATGTTCGTTGATTGATTTTTGTTAAAAAATTAAAGTATCTCGGTAGTCTTTTTAAATATTTAATCAGCGTTAAATATCACGCTTTAAATGTTCATCTAGGTATCCAGGGACAAGACAATTAAATCAAACGCACAAAACACAATAAATAAAATGGCTTCAAACTGATTCAGTTACAGAACAACAATTCGCAGAATTCTGATAGCGTAAGGCGAGGGCTATCAATATCGTACTCACCTTTGACACTTTTTTATTTTGCTTGAATACAATCAGAATACATCAGAGCAATCTGGGCTCATGAACAAAATTAGTTCTACATCTGTGAATCGCCTTTACCATAGTTTACAACGCATAAGCTATGAATATACTATAGTTAACGTCGAAACAAAAAAGTATAAAGTTATCCAGTGCTTACTACCCAAACGTTTTTCAGGAACGTTTGAATATTAATTAAGAACGACAGATTTTTTTTTAAATTGTGAAAATGATCATATTCTTTTTTCCAGAAAATAAAAGTATACTTTTATAATTTTTGAATTATGTATATGAACAGATTGTAGAACAAATTTACAGTGTAACAGATGCACACTTACATAATAAAAACATACACAGGAATAGCTTAAAATTTTATTGAGTGTCGAACACAAATCAACAAAATAAATTTTACAAAAATTTGCAATTTTTCATGTAAATCAATATTTATACTGAAAAAGGTATCCGCATCTGAGCAAACCGAATAAACCTTGACAAAAATAAAATGAAAATATATGTTTTGTGCGGAAAATTCATTGGTCTCGAGCTTGTATAAACAGAAATCATTTTACTAATTTTACTTATATTATAACAATAATGGTGCCTAACCAGCAAGTATTAACAATACTAGTAATAATATTTGTAATATAAATTATTATTATACATCTTATGCATGCATTCACTATAATAGTCTATTACAGATCTGAAATACCAATTACGTAGTCATAGCGTCATGTTTTAATTGTAAGTAAATGTGGTGTTCATTGTAAACACATGGATGTTAAATGTGTTTGTTTAATTTGTGTATCGATGTCTAACTTGAACAGTTAACGTGTTCTTTGTTTCGATGTTTTGTTAGTTATGTTTCACCGCCGCCGTCATTTACTTTATCCTAATAAGTGCAGCTGATATGACTATGCGTTATTCTGATGACGTATTAGATAATTTGATACTGAGCCGTGCTGTATCACTTACATTTACATGTAAATATCGATTTATAAACGAACAGTCTCAAGTAAATGTTTCATATTAATTATCAGATTTTTACTAACTAATTGTGCCCCGCAGTTTTACCCGCGGATAAAAAGTATCTCATGTGTTAATCCAGCGTATCAGCTATCTTTTTTTTTATTGTTTGATAGGCTTGCGTTTGACCACTATCTATAATATATATACTATTATAATTATCTGCATTCCAAGTTTAATTAAAATCCATTCAGAAGTGTTTGAATGAAAGAGTAACAAACATCAATACACACAAACTTTCGCGTTAAAATATTATTAGGATTTATTATTATTAGCTAGCATGCTACACCTTCGATCGCATCGTCACTTCCCATGAGGTGAGAGCGTGGTCTAATTCTAGACAAGTTTGAAGTAAAAGATTATCTGATCCTTCTCAGGGTAAAATATAAACCGAATGTTTTTTGTTATAATGCACTCAATTCTTCATTATCGTATCATCGGTATCGGTCATCGGCATCAACGCATATCTGTTATGCTTATGCGGCACATAACATACGCGTAACACTTAAGTAACTTTGAAAGAACGCAAACAGTTCTGTTGGATAAACAGATCGGTCACAGATAACAGTAGTCATGTTAGTCGCCAACTAAACCTTCGCGGCCTTATTAATAAACGGGTCTTGGATTAGTTACTTCAGCTTTTGTCCTTTTTTTACTACTGGAATATTTAGCTGGATCGAAAGAGACAAAAGATGGTGTAACTATTTTAAAGCTAGTTCGTGTTTATTAATAAGGCTGTTAGACACCATGGAAGCGCACGATTAGCAGTTTAGTTCGGTTATTGATGTGTCGTATCATATCGAACTTTAGATAATTTAGATACAAATAAATACAAATACAAAATCATTTATTGACATTTTAATTGAAGGGGTGAGAACAAAAAGGGTTTAACTGATTTTTTTCACAAAATGACTTTTGGGTATCGTTGGATTCAGCGTGAAATTATCTACAATAATACCTTCTCAAAATACCGAAATGAGGCTTAAATCTCGAGATTTTGAGTCTAAAAACGGTTTATCTGTCACAGGAATACAGTTTACTTAGCATAAAAACATTATTATAATTATTTTATTATATTATATGTTTACAGTAATTGTATGAATTAGTACTATATTTAGTATTTTAATAGAATTAATACATGTTCAAGCAACTGAAACTTACATAAACCTTTTCTATTACTCTATAAGCACTCTACATTAAAATGACGCCGTTGAAGTTTAAAGTCAATTTTCTCGAAACTATCAATTTGACAGTTAAACCCTTTTTATTCTCAACCCTTCAATTTTGTATTTGTATCTATATCCATAGTGAATCCATAGACCCCAGAACTAGTGTTCACTGTGTTTCAGGAGTCAGTGGCTTCTCCTGCTTAACATCTACAATTACTACTTAATTAATATAATTTAGAATAGCGTGTTTGCTGTCACTAAGTTGGAAGTATTACTTTAGTATGTTGTGAATTCATGGTGTGCGTGGTGTCGCTTATACTAACCCCGCGGTGGCAGGCGGTGACGGTGGCAGAAACCCCGACGTTGCCGACGCCGACCGCTCGCGGCGACTCCGCGCGGAAGGCACGATAACTTCACACGGCTAGACAACTAATTTACGCTCAGGTAACATAACATGGCATAATGTGTGAAAAGGAACTTGTAATTTTTTGAAAGGAATCATTCGGATCGCTTGCGTGGTTTTGTTAGTCTTATGTTTTATATTCTGCTATGGCCCGGTCATATCATATAAGGTCGTTTCTCCCCATCAGCTTTGTCCCACTAGTGGGGAGAAAGTGAAAAGTGATGTATCTATACATATCAAATTCAAGTCCTTACTGACCGACTTATATATCAACGCACAGCCTAAACCGCTGGTCTTAGAGATTTGAAATTTGGAGAGTGTGTTTTTTGTAAAGTGTAGGTCCACTAAGAAAGGGTTTTTCGAAATTCCGCCCCTAAGAGGGTGAAATAGGTTGTAGAATTATATATAAAAAAATCTGCAGAAGCTAGTATGCTCATATAATCATTTTCGATTGGTAACTAATAAGCCAGTCATAATCATTGTTGTCAAAATCGTATTAGAATATTGGTCAGATCGAATGCTTACTAACAAGTTCCGAAAGCTTGATTACTCTACGTCTTTTGAACTGTTATTCAAGCAAATAGATTTTGATCTTAGATTAGTTACCTAGACAGCCGGATTCGTCGTCGCCAATACGTAATTTTGGATTTTGAAAGGATGATTAATCAATAATCACGCTTTCGGAAACTGAGAGTTAAATGACCTATCCATCCCGTTGTAGATGTTTAAACAAAGAAATGATAAGATCGGGACATGATCACGGTAGCGTAGTGGTTAACGGAAGAGCTATTGCCAAGTTATTGATCGCGAGTTCAAACCACGTCCGCTACCCTCTCCTTTTGAAAAACTACGCAGGTTTAATAATTTTTTTGTTTACGAGTGCATGGACATATGCCCATTATCCAGACAACGCGACGTAAAGCCTAGATATAACGTAACTTAGTATTATTTAATTAATTAGACCTTGATGCTTATATCAATTAGTTCTGCCAGTAGATAGCCAAATTGTTTTGTGTGATAACGTAGTTGTAAATAGATAGTAATTATAAATCAGTAGTACCTAACTAGTCGGTAGATAGCCTGATATCAGGTAGGTAACGTTATCATGTTAACAACGTATGTTACGTGATGTTTGTGTGTTAGATTGGTTGAAAAACCTACAACTGTGGTTGAGCGTTGTGGTTGATTCTTGCTGCTATACAAATACTACAAGATAGGTAATGATGTGCAGACGGTGTGGCTGTTCGAATTTCCGCGTTTTGATATAAGGAGTTTTACTTCAAAAAAGAAGGTCCTCAATTCTGATGTTTTTTTTTTACGTTTGTTACCTCATAATTATATTTTTAATAAACCAATTTTGAGTTTTTTTATGTTAATGGATTTACTTATAAATTAGTCTAATATTCATCAAAATCTGTTCAATACTCTGGTTTTTAAATCAAAATTACCTACTAATATGACAAAGTATGTTCGTCTTAGTATAAAATTAAGGGGATTGAAATTAGTACACTTAACCCTTTACAAGGATATTATCAAATTACATTATCTATTGTATAGTATATAATCATAGAATGATGAAAGACGCATAGAACCACGTAGGTGCCTAGGTCTAAGACCGCTCCAGCGACGTTCCAAGGAGCCATTATTATGGCGTTGACTGCCGTCCGCGTCGGAATCATAACATACACGATACACTATCTAATTGGTAGACAGTGTAAACATCCGTATAATATATGTATCTATATATTATATTTGTGGCGGCGTTGCGGTGGCGGGTTCGACTCCCGCGACAGGACAAGTATTTGAAACAGAAATAAACACAAATACTTGTTCCGAGTCTGGGTGCTGTGGGACCATGGTCCTCGTAGTTCCTCGGTACATAAAAGACCCTAGGGAAACCTAGTTAGGGTCCAAATACTAAGTTTGTGGTTGTTGGTCAAGCATAGAAGGCCTACCTAACCTAACGGGTTAGGAAGGCCTTCTACGCTTGCCTTTCTTACTCATTGCATGACCTACAAAAAAGGTTGGCATGAGCGTTTACAGCACACGTTTTTATTCTCTGTGTATTAAGGCCATTTCTGTTCGTATTATTTTGCCTAGTATTTATGCTTTGCATCTAATCAATTATAGCTGCCTACACTTATTTTCGCGTATGTACGCATATATACGCGAAAATAAGTGTAGGTAGCTATAATTCAAAGTTCTAATGTTGCGTGCATTTTGATATATTTTGCTTATCTATTTAATCAAGACATTTACGGCACTAACGTGAGTTAAACTTGTAATTAACAACGAAACATGCTACCAATTAATATCTAACCTAGAAATAATTAGACCTTAATCACAGTGTAAAACGTTAATTGAATCACATGATGTTTTGCTTACGATCGCATTTGCAAAAGCATATGACCAGTGCCGTAATCTGTACCGACACGCTCGGTTAGCTGAGGTACTTTGCGATAAAACTTAACTAGTATTGATTTCTTTTCTCGGTCAGTTATTGTTTTGTCAACTCATTCTTGATGTAATTTACAGTGTGTTAATTTATAACTCCATTATTTTCGTTCGCAGGGTGTTCGCGCGCTGTAATTCACAACCTAAGCGACATCAACTGGATGACGTATCTCTTCATATATAAAACGTATACCTACCGATGTTTGTTTTGTAACCATCTCCTTTGAAATATTCTCGTAGGAAAATACCTGTAATTAATATTCTAAACACAAATATGTACAATATTCAACGATTAAACGTAAACTTTCGGAATCACTATATTTTTCTTGGAGCTAAATAGTTGTTATGTTGATGATGCTATCGGTGGGTCAAGCTGAACGGCCAGTCATTTACATGTTTACCACCGAATACTGGGTACTGTATATTTTTGTGTTTTTCTTACTATTTTTCGGCACTAATATATAAGCTATACATTTTTATTTAAAAAAATGATAGAATATAACAAATAGTACCAGGAATTATTGGTTAATTGTCACAAGATAGAATTAGAAGATATGCGCTACGTAGCTAGACTGGCTAGTGGCTTAACCTCCATTATATCAGTTGTGCGTAACCCGCTGGCCAGCGATGTGCTCGTAAGTACTTTTGCTCACTGTCTGCGTATATTGGCGGTTACGTTAGTGTCATCGCGACCGACTGATCGCCACGTCATCATCAGTGAAAGCTGTAATCGATGTACAACTGTTGTCTAGCGTAAATCTACATTGTATGTGACCAATCGCCTACGTATTTTTTCATAGTAGAAGAATTACAAAGGACTGTTATACATGAATTAATAAGAAACCTATATTTTTTTATTTAGCTAATCTGTCGTTAGGGTATATTGAAAATATTTGGTGTTCAAAAAGTGCAGTTTAGAAATTCTAATAATTAAATTTAATGTATGCGAAGTAGACATTATTGATGTCCTTTTCTAAAAGAATGAATATTTAAATTTGTAGATTTTCATAGATGTGTGCAAGTGTCGCGCAAATATGTGTCAAACTAATAATTTGTAATTTAATGTAGCAAAATATTAACATCGTGATCTTATGTATTAGTTTCACTTTACGACTATAATATGATTATAGTTCTCACAGCATGCAGGCAAGCTAAGAATAAGCACACAAGAAAACCTTTCTGTTCCTACATGACATAGACCCTACCAGCCAAAATATTTATTACATAACAATTGCTACTGTAAAACATAATAAATGTCACGCTAAAACATGAAAAACTACGAGATGTAAATTCATAATAATGTATTATTTTTAAGGCTCTGGAATCTCTATATTATGTTCTTAGTTTTACCTTTATCGTTTCACCCGACGACGAAATCATCTTAAAAAATTACATATTTGTATTCTCGGATTGTTCTAGATGTAATCGAGGTGTCTTAAAGTTATCAATAATGCGCATCAAAGGTTTCGTGACCTTTATCATTATGTACCTACCTAAAGCTAATAAACGCATTTACCTCATACATCGTCGGCTTTTGGTGCCATAACTTACGTTACATGATATTTTGTTATATTATTTATTAGAATAAGATGAACATTAAATAATAACTACTTTAATTACAATTATTGTAATATTGCGAGAGAGATATATTAAATTTATGTTGCCAACATAGAGATCGCTTTTTAAGCACAATTTATTTTACACATTGTATTTTTGTATAATTAGGTATTTACATAATTTCAATTTTTGTAACTGCATAGACAGATATTGAAAAGTTGCAACAAAATGGATTGATGGGTTTGCATCACTGGTACAGCAGTCAAATTTAGAAATTTGACACGTTTTTGCTTGGTGTCTTACTATTATGTGCTCTATCCTCGTAAAAGATGGTTGGAAGAACGAACGGAAGCGTTGGAATGGCTACGTATATGACCCAGATGCTATAGTCACGGCATCTCAAGTTGAAATGATTGCTGGCTAAACTAACTAGCTAACTAAGCTAGCTAGCAGAGTTGGGTACACAAGCAGGTTGTCCCAAATTTTCCTATCTTAAACGTTGCAATAATATGTGGTTGTATGTAATCTTTTTCTCAAATTAGTTTTTGACGTTACTATCTAATTGTATTTCACCTCACTAACGGCGCGGTCCGATTCAAGCCAAAAGCGATATTATTGCCTAACGGCACTCTCCGAATCTGTGTGAACGCGCCAAGGACAGATGGTTTGAAGTCGTGAATGTTGTCTGTTGTTTTTGGACTTTCTATGATTATCCAGTATGATTAGCCACTGAACCAATTTGCGTAAGTATTTGGGGTTTATGAATTAGTAAGTCACGTCAAGTACCTACTTAGTCTCCATTTCCATTTATTAATTTACAAAAAATCTAATATTTATATAAATAACAAAAATCTTCATATGACATTAAAACCGAGGCCCGATGAATTAACTGAAGAATGATGAAGTAAATATAAATTACACGCTGACATCACTGTGACTGCGCTTTCTTTTCGGACCAGCGCGCAGTGGTTAAGGACATAGTGGGCACTACAATCTTGATTCGGACCGCACCATAATGCATGCAGTTAGATATATTTTAGGTAAGTAGATTTATTACGCGTTTTTACTCATGTTTGTAGCCATAATACCAAAGAAAAGAACGGGGATTGTCGTTTGACAAAACTATTCATAACACACTTGTAGAAGTTGTTTGCGATTAACATAATATAGGGAAAGTTGCGAACTGGTTATGCGTCATTTACATTATAGTTACGCAATAATATCAGTATGTATTTACTTAAGTGTTTACAAACGTGTGGTGGAACATAAGTTTTTGAGTTACCCGTAATATGTAACATCGTTTGAGAAACTGATGCACTGAGAGTGGCACAAGATTTCTTTACTAACAGTGTGGATCACATTTTTTCAATTAAGTATGTATGTGTATTGATGTGATTTTTATTAATGTAATCAATAAAATTAAAAAGGAGTTTGTTGTTTGAATTTTACCTGATTCCCGAGTAGACCATTGATCGTGTTTTAGAGGTATATAGGCACAATAGTTACCTATGTTTTATTTAAGTCTGGTTGAAGATAAATCTTGGAGGTTCACACTAAAGATTCCGCTAGTGCCTATAACACGGTGTGATCATGTGATGATAGTTAGCGCAGGTCCAATAAAACCTGGCAAACTTCAAAGATTGGTAAAGGGAGCATGATTAATTTACAAATAATAGAAATATAAAGTCTATAGGCAAAATACATTTTATTTTTACATTATTTTATCTACACTAATGCGGAGTCGTTACATCTCGGATTGATAAAAGCCGTATAATGAGATCAGATGATGATTTTGGTCACAAAAACTGAGTACATAATGGTATAATAATTATTTAATCTTAGGGTCCTTACTGCGTCCGTATTCTTAGTTGTTTTATCAACTTCGCTCGATATATCTTATTACTGATGGAAAAATCAAAATTATTCCTCGAACGTAGTCAAGAAAGCGACTACCTAATACGGGCGCTTAAACTAGTTGATAGCACAGGGTGATTACCTTCACACGTTTAAGGTATTCTTATGACTATATTATGGCGGGTGCGTTTATACATAGTTATAAAATTATTGTGGAATCCACTTGGCGAAGAAGTAGATGCATAACAGACGCGTGGCTATATTGATCTCCGTTTTGATGATTACCACGTCGTCCAACTATACTTTTAGAGTGGCATGTACCTGCAAAAAACGAACCTCTTAAGTCTAAACTCATAAACCATGATAGAAGACTAAGTATATCATACAAAAAATTAACAATGTTCTCAGCAAAAGTATCAGACAGCCTCTAGCAGCCTTATTAATAAACGGGTATTAGTCTCGGATTAGTTACTTCAGCTTTTGTCCTTTTTTTGCTACTGGAATATTTAGCTGGATCGAAAGAGACAAATGATGGTGTAACTAGTCTAAAGCTAGTTCGTGTTTATTAATAAGGCTGTAGGAGTCTAAAGGTTATCCGAGTGTTTTTTAGGTAAAGTCAGCGTTAGAAGGATCGAAGTCTAAAATAGTCAAAATAATTTAATGATCGCCATCTCACAGATTAATTTGTAATGTAAAGGGAGCGACTATGCCTGCATAGATACCGGTGAACTATTGCATACATATTAATGAATAACCTGTACAGCTTATATAAAATTGAAAAATCAATTGAAAAATATTGTCTACGTTGGATGCCTCAAACAATACGCGTACTTTCGACTGCGTACATATACATAAATTGACGAACATCAGATTTGGCTACTTTAGACGCTTCGATTTTTCTGATGCTGACTGTATCTACTCAGTAGATATGGAGGTACTATTTTTTGTTTTGCTGCGGCGACCAGCGATGTTGAAGAGAGTATAGGTACTTATATAGTTAGTATTTTATAGCCTGTCTAATCTTTTATAGCATACTACAAAATTTAATTCGAATCGGTTCAGCCGTTGCGGAGTGAAACAAACAAACAGACGGTTTACTCGGCATTCAATTTGGTTATTATTTACGAGATATTGTCGATTCTGTGTCGTATTCTCTAAAACTACACTTTGAGTATGGCAGTACGTACTCTTCTGATAAAGGAGACATGAAAAAGACGGATATATTTAGTTTTAGACAATCGTGACAATATCACCAGATTAATGCAAGTAGGTAGGTACAAAAAAACAAAATATGCAGGATGTTAGGTACCACAAAATCATAATGGCTGACTTCTTTAATCGTTGATAGGATTAACATCTATTCCTTAATGGTTTAATCTGTATATTAGTATTGAAACTACGGAAATCTTCATGGATATTAATGATGTATTAAGGTATGGAGCAATCTACGCCCTAAGAGTTCAAAATACCTATTGAAACGGTGAAAAGGAATAGTCTTCTAAAGCTACAGGGTTGAGATCCGACTAACAGAATTATTACGACTGTGTTCAGCTGTGTGATCATGATGGTGGTAAACCGTAAGTATTGTAAAGCCTGAACAAACAGCCGTACGTAAGATAAACCAAAAGCAGTGAATGTGAAACGACCACCGTGCACGAGTTGACCCCTTTAATAAACGGACTTATTTACAGCTAGCTTCTGCCCGCGGCTTCTGTAGGAAACGAAGAAAAAAAAGTTTCATAGATAATTCAACAACCTATTTCCCCTTTTTAGGGGTGGAATTTCGAGAAACCCTTTCTTAGTGGATACCTACACTTCACAAAGAACACATCTTCCAAGTTTCAAGTCTCTAGGACCAACGGTTTAGGCTGTGCGTTGATATAGTCAGGACTTTGAATTTTATATGTATTGATCATGAGATAGATACAAACAAAAGCAAGCAATACAATCGTGACGAATGCATTTTCCTTGTATCTCTACTTTAGTTTCAGGCAAGCATGTAGCACCTTAGACCGCGTCATCAGAAAAATATTAAAACAAAGCAGCGACAAAAGTGGAACAAAATAAATCTGCCAACCAACTTTCACAAGCAGCATCTGTAAAAATGTTACTTTTACATAGGTTGAAGTTCTACGGTGAAAATGTTTACCAACCTTATTTTATTAGTGGCGCAGTTTGCTTATCATTATCATCACAAAGAAAAATATGAAAGTTTCTTTCGTTATACGAAATAAGTAAATATAACAAGATAGATAATAATATGTAAATATAATACATTCTTGTCCAGTGTCAGTTTGTTAAGTAGGTTAATAATCCTGATAATAATAAACACAACAAAGAAAGAATTAGCGAAAATGTTCCATACGTTCACGCGTGACCAAGGGAAATAGATTCATTTTTATATATACATTACCTATACAGATACTTGCTTCTAATCGTGGCTATGGTTGGTAAACTAGATACTTAACGAAAATTAAAAAAAAAAAACTAGAAACGATTTAACGATTTTGGAAGGCATGTGGTAAACTTCTGAACAAATTTAATAGATAATAATAGATTACTAGCTGCACCATGCGGTTTTACCCGCGGGTAAAAAATTGTTGTAAAGTATATGTTAATCCACTATATAAGCTATCTATATACCAAATTTTATCCAAATCCATCCAGCCGTTGGAGCGTGAAAGATTAACGAACATCCATACATACAAACTTTCGCGTTTATAATATTAGTAGGATTAGATGTCGGAGTTACGAACATTTATTTTACATGAATATAATCATAATCACGACATGGTAGGTAGGTATAAATATTTAAACATTAAAATTATGCAATTTTGTATTGATGGACCTAATTATCGTACAGCATAATGTCTTGCAATCTAAGATACGTTCTGATAAGGATAAAAGATCGTTATATTACGTATTATATATACTTCTAATTGCGTAAATTACTATTTTCGATCAATTTATAAAACGTAGACAAGATCTAAATTCAGAGCATTTTATTTAGCTAGGTAGATCAATAACTTTAAAGTTATTAAGTTATTAGACAAATTTTAATGTTTAATTTATTCGACAGATCTATATCACGTTGCTATGGCAAAATCAGAATATTGTGTCTGTGGGAGCATCGTGCACGCGCGCGCATGTCTAGCGCGCATTGCGCGCGGTAACTGATTTGTGCGCAGTGCCCGCGCGTATATTTATAGTGTGCGAGTAGGAAGCACGATATGACGTGAGCGAGAGAGAACTATGCGCGAATTTTAATTTTGGTATAAATATAGGCTTGTTGTAAATAAATTAATTAGTAACTTGACAGTCGTCTTTCATCAACCTTCTGATCCAAGATAGGTCCCCATATATCTAATGGGCTTGCTATATAATATTGTAGTTTATTATGCTTAGTACAATAATTTAATTTTAAGTACTTAATATCACGCTGACTGATAAAAATGCTAAAAATAGCCTATTTGCAATAAAATCCTTTGACTTTATCATTTGCCTGTTTCAATACCTTAACACATTTATTTGCAAACAGTCTTCTTCCCGTAAATCTCTATCTCAAATAGATGAAAACGCTACGTTTTTTTTTACATTTACCTACCTCAAGAAACTACGGTAAACCGTACGCAAACTATCTCTTGTACGATTATTAGGTAGCAACAGCAGTAATCAATAAGGAGTTAGTAGTAAAGCATTATCATGCTAATCTTAACTATACATATAGTGAATTTGTGCAGCAAAATTTATCATAAATTAGTCAATTAAATTATGCAAAAGCGCGTGTATAAAATTACTATTAGTTAATCAGTTAATTTATAGGAAAATTGTTATTAATTAATTTTGAGACGAAGTTTGGAATAAGTTGTATGCGTATTATCTATTTACTAGCGTTTCTTATTTGCGGCATTCTTTTTTAATTTAACTTAAATGAAGTAGCGTACATTGACCCACCACCGAATGTAAAAAAAATGAGGAACTGACCTGAGCACGCTTTAGAACGCATACTGCAACCCGCGATGTAACACACTGGATACAAAAAAATATATATTTACAAGGGTATTTTTACAGAATACATTAAATTAAAACAACTATATTGTGATCGACAAGTTCATGTATTTTTCTTTTTGTCTACACCGAGCTTTATCACCGTTGACATTTTTGAGCATCGTATTACTTTAAAAATTGTACTTTTATAGTTTTGTAACTGTTGATATTTTTACTAAGCATGGTGGTAACATAATTAGTATTACGCATCACTAGTGTAAAACTTAAAAACTACATCAGAAGTTACAAAATATAATTTTATACATATATTTAAAGCATGCTTAAATGAAGAACCTAAAATTGAATGAACATTATATTAATGACCATGAATTGTAATAGGCATATGTGTAATAATATATGTTACACGTATAATATAAGTAAATTTTTATCCAATTTATTTAAACGTTTTTTTAAGCTATTGCATAGCTTTTATCGCGGGCCTTGTGCGTGGGGACCGAACCCAGAAATTTCGTAACGAAAAAAACCTAACACTCCCCATTCCTGTGCCGGTCGGAGTACAACAACCCAAGGAGTATAAAACCCGCCTTTAGGTGGCATTGGTTGTATTGGAAAACTACCGTAATCAGCTGTTTGTGAGAAAGTATATAGGTGTATAGGTATTTATCATCTATGTACAACAGTGAATATCTGTACTCGTATAATTTGTGTACAAAGTGTTTTAAATATGAATAAACAAAGTGCTTTTATTAATGAAGAAAGTCACATATATAATTATATATATATATATAAATATTATAATTATAATATATATATATTAATTATAATTGCATAAGTTGATAAAAAATGCTATGCAATAGCTTTACCGCGGCAGTCTCCGAGTGCCACACGTCTTTCTTTAAATGTATTAAATGAAATAAGTGTCTACAGGGTGACTGGAAACATCACGATCTCGTCAAGGGGTGATAGTAGAGGTCACTAGATATCGAATTACCCATGGGTAAACAATAAAAGGGTATAAGTGAACCATTTCAGAAATATTTTTAATTTAAAATAATTTGCGAAAATATGGAGATACATTAAAATAACTATCAGTCAGAAGCATAAATTTAAATTATTTTACTTTGAAGACTTAAATTACTTTAAATTCTTTTACAGCGAATCGATATCAACAATAAAATTAAAACTATTTGTCCAAAGTTTAAAATGGGAAATGGAGACATCAAATCGTGTGAATTTTATTGATCTTGATTTTTAAAATAATACACTATGACTAGTGCATTAGGTACGCTCAAATAATCCAACTTTAATTTTTTTTACGTATTTATAGCTTTCGATTGAGGTATTCATCTGGACTCGGTTTACACCTCAATAGAAAACTAGAAATACAAGTACCTACAAGTTTTTAAAGTAATCTGAGATTTTAATTAAAGAGATTGATGAAAATCACAATGTTTTTATGATTTCATTTCCCATTTTTAAGTTGGCACAGGTATTTTAAAAAAACGTTTCACTGTTAAATTTTCAACGTAAAATAATTTTAAATGTTTGTTTCCAACTTAGATCTTAAATTTTATTTATTTAAAAAGTAGCGAACAACGTATTTACAAAAAGTATTTACAATAATTTAAATATATTTATAAATTATATTATATTTCTAAAATGGTATACTTTCATCCCGTCCACCTTGGGTGATTCAATATCTAGTGACTTCTACCATCATCCCATAACGGGATCGTGACATGTTTCCAGTAACCATGTAAGTATATAAACTTTACATTATAAGCTAACCAGAAAAACATGTACTTTATTCTCTTTCAATATCTTTATTTTATTGTGTTATTTTACTTTACATTTATACTGTTTTTTTTTTGTTTTGTTGGAAAATATGAATCATTGTAAAAGATTAACATGTATACTTCACCATCTATTAAATATCATATATTAAAAAATTGTAAACAAAATGTTTCTGGAATCCTTTTAACAATGAATATTGGAAGAACAAGATCGGAATCAGAAAAAGTGCTTTCTTTGTTTTGTTGCTGACTTGACCATGATATAAGTACCACGTCCTATTATTGGTAAAGTTATGTTTAATAAATAACTTTTAAAACTACGCTAAGTGCCTACTAATTTAATAGCAATAATCAATTCCATTAGTACTTTAAATTATGTGTGCGACAAAGTCACGTGGTTGTTATGCACTTAGTTAATGCCTAATCATAATCTAAAACCTACAGACTTTATTTAAACATTGTAATAAATACACAAAACCCTGCTGTATTTCCTATTTTTTAAAATACTAATTATAATTACCGTCGCAGATGTAGTCATATATTTATTTAAGTGAATTTGTGATCTCTACAAAACAAGTAAAACGTCTGTTTGTTTATGTGGCTTTCACGTAAAAACGACTGAACCAATTTAGATAAAATTTTGCCCACAGATATGGTTTATATTACCGCCATCAATATGGTATACATTTATCCTTGAAAATATGAGTTCTGAAGGAAACGAGTATTTAAGACGCGAGTGAAACCGTAAAGCGCGATTAATAAATTCATAATATATGATATGAAACCACCGACCTAACAGACGTCTGTATCTGAAACGCACGCAAAGTGAATAAGTAAATATGTATATTATAAATAATGCAACCGTTAATAATAAAATAATATATAGAGTACGAGCTTCTGCCCGCAGCTTCGCCCGCGGCGTGGCCTATGGGAAAATAATTCGACCACCCATTTCACCCTCTTAAGGGTGGAATTTCGAAAAATCCTTTCTTAGCGGTTGCCTACGTCATAACATCTACCTGCATGCCAGATTTCAGCCCGATCCGTCCAGTGGTTTGGGCTGTGCGTTGATAGATCACTATGTCAGTCAGTCACCTTAGAGTTATATATATTTAGATAATAATACTTAATTGCACAGCATTGTAAGAAATATTGTTATAATAAAATAATTAAGAAATTGCCGCGGTTCATTTTAATGGACTTCTGTTAATGGAATAATTGTTTTGTACTTATTGTAGATAAAAATATTAAACGAAGTAGTTATACAAGTTATTATATGTTTGTAATATTTATTTTATTTATATCATCATAGGCCTGAAATTTAATCAGACTCCTCAAGCTTTTAAAAAAATATTTAATAGTTATTAGAATCATTTGTATTTGTATATTGGATATTGTAAATACAAAACCAGCTAGTGATTTTTAATTATATTCATTAGAAATTATAAAATGGGATAAGTGGACTCAGTTGTGATAAAATTATAATTTTATCACAACTATGATCACAACTTATATGTATATACTTATATTATAATTTATAATGTATCTACATTATACATTTTAATTTTATCACAACTATGATAAAAATAAACTTTTTTATACACTCCTAATAAATAAATTAAAACGCATGCGCTGGTAAGCCACGTATATGCAGGCAGTTGACAAATCTAATTTTGTTGTTTATTTTATATCATTCATGTAGTTGACGAGCTGCTGACTTTACATGCAATTATTTGCAACGAGACACACACACAGACAAAAACCGGAGATCTTAGACGATGTTTAGCAGAAACAAAAAAAATTGTTTGTAAAAAAATTGAGATTAAATTGTGTCTAAAACTAAAAGTCATTATGTAAGCGCGGAAAATAAACCGGCAATAATAACCGAGGGCACAACTTTGACCACCTCATAACATTCACAAATAGTCATTAAATATATTATCATGAATTAAACTTTGTCCATGGTATCATTTATACGGATTTCAATTCATATCACTATAAATACTAATTGTGCGCCGTACAGAAGTGTTCAGTATAAAAATTATTACATTAGTACTATGTTAAAACATTCATAATAACATACAATAGTATGTTATTTATATATAAGTACATTTATCATGTATATGTATAATGACTACTTTATACATAGGCTATTATCTTATCGTAACTCAACATTCGTGTCGTGTTAGGCATGTGGCCAAATATCCCCCCACCTTGAAGAAAAGTAGGATCTAGATTCTAGTATCATTCTTTTCATCAATGTTTTAAGTACCTTGTGATTATATTTCTTTAATAAGTACAGTAAATTAGAAAAACAGTTATCCATCTACCTATTACTCAATACAAAATGTACTGCTGGTATTTATTTACAAGTAGCTGTGTATGTGTTTGTTAGTGAAATTACTGGGCAAATGAGACTTTATAATCTGATTTCAGTCTTATTACTAGGCTGAGCTGATGTCTCAGGATGACACGTGCAGGGCAGTGTTAGATGGAACACTATAGAGCTCCAGTTGGCACTGCAACTTTTATGACCTTAATCAGGCTAACGGCTATCTCGTCACGTCAATCATCAATATTAACACAAAAAAGTAACATTAATTTAAATATTAACTCGGTATGTAGTAATTTGATTGTTTAAATGCAAAGCTTTGTTTATTAGTATTAAAATAATACATCTGACCATTAACCAGATTTGCAGTAAACAAGGCAAAGACCCTAAAATAGCTGTAACATGGATTTTATTGCGATATTTTAGTTTTGTTATCCAGAGATGGAAACTGTAAAGAGAACATCACTGGCTCAAAGTTTTAAATTTTGGAACATCCATTTACGTCACCAACTCCATATCTGTAATCATAGCCTCAATAGACTTTAACTTCCGCGGAAATAAATCTGTTTGAGAACCAATTTTATACTTGAGCCAATTTGTGAGCCGCTGTGACTATGACTCTACAACGGATAAATTTAGTTTACAGACTTCCGATTATCCTACTTCCCACTAATATTATAAAAGCGAAAATTATGTGTATGTATATTTGTTACCAGTGTTGAAACGGCTAAACATATGCTGATGTTTGGTATGTGTAAGTACATACGATATTTTTTGGCTGGGAAAATTGTGCCCATTCTAGTTGCTGTAGTTATATAGTTAATTTCCCCTTAGCGTCTGTAATCTGCCTATTGAATTACGACATTGTTTTACCATCTATAAATCAACAGCACACCTATTGTTACGCAGTGTTTTACCACATTATTGTTTAAATAATAGTTTTAAACTTAACTCCTGTTCGATGACTTTCAAGTCTTTAATCCTATGCTGTGCTGCTTCATTTTACATGATAGTTTATTTGTAATGATTTACGTACTTGAAGCTTCATTTTTCGAGAAACTGGGCCACTAAAATAGGTAGTATACTAATTTGGAAATATCAATGTTTTAACAAAATATTATTGGTTATTTATCATTGTCAGATCTGTCATTTGCGATGTAATATTTGTAATGATTTATCGTATTTATGTGCAACTTTGTAACATTTTCTTAATAATAACAAATACTTAAGACCAGCCTTACGAATTTCTTAAATTAATTCACATACTCGAAATATAGGATCCTCTTGATACTTACCTATCAATTAATATTGATATACATATTTTTTGTTACACAAATTGTTTTTTTTTTCAAGGCAAGTTGTTAATAACATTAGTATTATTGTTAGACACATCAACAGCACCTCATAAATGTGTATATGTTAATTATGCTAGTTTTATGTGAAAACCGATTGGAAAGAATGAAGTAAACTAAATGCATTGTTAATTAAACCGTTATTGTATGTAAAAGCATAGAAAGTTTTAAAAAGAAAATTAGAAAACCCTGACTTAGTTTTGTTGATAGGCAAAAATGGTGGTCAAATGTAAAGCTTCTAAAAAATATTTAGAGAATTATTCATTATTAGAGAAGAATTATATAAATATTTTTATGTTAGAGATGAATTAAGTCTTGAAATCAAATGGAATGTTTTGTGGAATCAATTACATAAATCAATTGCATAATATCTATACAATATAATAATTAAATTTCAACCTTAAGGTCAATTTATAAATAGAATATAATAGATTTAAAACCTTCTTAAGGTTTCATTTACAATTCTAAAAACAAAGTTGCTCATGGAGCATAAGTATGAGGTATGTAAATGTTGTATGTAATGTATGTTCAACCTGACATGCAGTCAAAATATAAAGTCTTACTGCAAGGTATGAATGTATGTAGGTTGTTTAGAAGTAATTGATTCCACACATGTAACTAAATGTGACTAATGGAATTTCAAGGACCCCAATGAGCACAACATATAGTGTGATGATACATAATTGCCAAACTAATTGACTTTTAAGTGACCATCATTTGTAACTATACTTTACCCCTGCTATGTTTGTAGACCCTCTTTCTGTAGAAACGCTTTGTTAGGAAATATTTAATGACTAGAATAAGTATAATGAATGATAATATGTACAGGAGACTTAGCATTCCAATGTCCAAGTTGGAGAATGGTGTGGGCGCTGCAACAGCTGACCTGGCTGGCCTTGTGTCTCGGATGTTTTCAGAGCCATATACTTTTTGGAGATACTGGTACACAGCTGGCAGGTTCCAGGCACCTCTGGTCAGTCTGCATTCTTGACATCGTTTTATAGTTGGAAATTGTATTTTAGGAAATTCTGGGTCCTCTGTGGGATCACCAGCAAGTCTTAGGTTCACTTCATTGTGAGATATCCATAGCCATAGCACTGCCTTATCATTTTCCTTAACATCAAATATTCGGTTTCGTTCTGCCATTGCTTGGAAATGTTGTGCACATTCAGTGCAACCAAAGAAATGTTTAACATATCCATGCATTGCTTTTAAAACTTTGGGGCCTTCAACACCTGGTTTCCTTGCAGCATTTACGGTCATAGTGTGAAATAAGGACCAGAGCCCACATGTATAGCCTCGATATTTGGGGAGACTGCCTTTACATCCTATATACTCTAGGTTTGATGTGTACACTGGTGCATGAGTTTCTTCCAACATCTTAACAGTTTCATACAATTCATTTCCATCCCAAGTAAGTTTTGTAGCAAGAGTTCTTCTTAAATCTGTGAGGTATTCTCTTAGATTGCCCCTTGCTGGGAATGAAGTTATTAGAACATCTATATAATCAATTAGAGCTTGCAGTGGTTCTCCAGTTAAAGTTTTATGCCTGGTAATTTCAGTGTGTAAGCTGGTTTTCAAAGTTTTCTCAAGATCACTGTAGTAAACTATATCCGCATTTGAAGCTGTGGATTTTTCTTCATTCACTAATTCATGTGAAACACTTTCTGAATTATAGTCTCTTTCAGGAAAAGCATAATTTTTTGACTTCAAGAAAAGGTGAATAGCCTTTAGTAAGTTATTCTTTGTTGGATTTTTAGGAGTGAGATTGGTGGGTTCCATATTTGATTGAACAACTACAAGTCCAGGGAATTGTCTGATACCAGCTGCTTCAGCCAGTTCACTGGTATCATAAACTCTTTTCAGTGTTATATCTTTATAATCATTAAAGTCCAGAGCCAGTTCTGATCCAACAGTTGAATTTTCATTTTCAAACACTAAAAATGTGTACAGAATATTTGCAGGAGCATCTGATACTGCATTCCTGTATGAAGAATATGATCCTATATGGAAAGATGGAGATGTGGGTAGTCTACCTAGGGTCTTTTCTGTTTGTAGCTTGTGGATTACATTGTCTTTCAAAATAGCAGCATCTGTGGCTTGTAGCTTATCACCAATGTTACCATTACCTTTGATATAGTTAGCATGCAAGTAACGAAGTGTAGGATACGCCATAATCTCGAACTGTCGGCAAATTGCATTGTTTTCTTCATCGGAGCAGTCCAGAACAGATACTTTTATAATATTTTTCCAACGTATCATATCAGTGGCCATTTCTTTGTATTTAGGGGCGAATGCTCGACAATGTCCGCAGTAGCTGTTGTAAAATTGTACAAGTACTGCATGTTTTTGACCGTAAACTTTCCTTTCAAAATTACGATACGTTAATATATCAACATTGTCCGACTTACTATACAGTCCTTGCTGGTCAACTTCGTCGTCTTCTAATATAGCTGCACCGATCACAAATGGGATGGAAACTGCTATAATCACAATATACAAGTACCACAAATTCAAGTGGAACAGCATGTTCGAAAAAATACGTCACGTTTTTTGTAAATAGGGAACCACCGCCTTTAGTCCTTATGCGAGTTATAATGCACTAGGCAAAAGTTTAAATTTTTCTCATATTATTCAGACCTCTCACACGTCTATTCATTCAGCTAGTTTCGCACTTTGGTTTGGTTTTTACTTTTTGAAACAGTTTCTAAGTTTATTACTTTGACTGCTGACGGACGGAGGATGGATGGATGACTGCACAGACCAAGTAGAGGATACTGATGACTGTAATTTGTGGGCTGTTACAGTTTACAGAATACTATTACTTTTCTCTTCTTCTTCTTCTGGTTACGATAGTGTTGATTCTGATTGACTTCAACTTCAACTTCAACTTTTTATTATGGGCTTCTGCGGGGTAACCGCAATTTCGCCAATGTCGCGTGATTCTTATTGACAATTTAACATACCTTACCTGTCAATTCTATAACTGACACTGACAGTGGCAGCTGTCTAACCTCTATTACCTTAGCTCAAAGAGCATATAACCACTACGTTTTACGCCTTAGCTGGCACGGATCTACATTTTTTTTATGTTTTGGCTCCACACTATTGTGTATTTAGCCAGTGTCAAGTAATTAATAATTTATCAAGTTAATGATATTTCACGCAAATATGTGTCAAGTCACAGTCGAAGTCATCAAGTCAAGTCATAGTCTAGTCAAAGTCATACTCCTAGTAAAGTGGTGGCAACTTTACCAGAAGCTTCTATGGAGTTTTGGAAACAACACGAAAAGAAACGTTTCACCATCATTATACCATTTTCCCCCACTCACGCCTGTAATCCAGCACTTAACGAATAGAATGCTACCAATTTTATGCACTAACACTGAAAATAACACAAGTTTAGGAAAATAATACAATGCGGTGGCGCAATCTTTTTCGCTTTGCTGCCAAAACTCCGTATTTTATTTGATAGGCCACTATTATTTTAAAATTTTTATTCCTTTTTAAAGTTTTATATAATTCAGAGTTTATAGAATCCTCTAAATCGTATTACCACCTTCTTAGATAATCTAAAATCGAAGGTATTCAAATGGAGCCTAAAGTAAGTACTCGTAAAATTATTGAACAAGCAAGAGTTAGCACATGTCGGTTTCAGTATCACTTTGACTCAACTTTGACTTGACTGGATGACTTTGACTGTGACTTGACACATATTTGCGTAAACATCATTAACTTAAAAGATTATCAATTACTTGACACTGGCTAAATACACAAAAGTGTGGAGCCAAAACATAAAAAAATTATTTAAAAAAACACGAAGAAGATTGTATAAAAATCAAATAGAAAAGCGCGGGAAACCTCTGAACTTGGCGGGCGTGATTTTGTTAGGAAATAAAATAAAATTTGTATTTAACTGTAAATAGTGATCAGATAAGTATTATTGTAGTATAATTTAAATATTTTTCTGTGTGTATATCTTACTAGTGTACAGTAAACTTCGGTAAGTCTTTTTCTTGGTTTTTATCATGGACGAACCTCCCGATCCGGGCGGCACGGCCCCCCCGGCTGGCTGTTACGTTACGATTCCAAATCAATCGAATGATGATAACGGGTCTGTAATTAGTGATAGTATGGATATTGAAGTTCCAATGTCAACTCGTATTGTTGACCCTCAGAATTATGCGAGCGGTATCAAACGAAAGAGGAAAAACAATGCAAACACAAAAGTAAGCGATAGTCAATCTTCTGCTAGCGATGCACTGGTTGATGATCAACTCGCCATTTCTCCAACTGTAGATAAGCGTACCGAGAATATTAAAAACAACCATAACTCTAATGAGAGCTCACCAAGTTTCATCCCAATAGGGAGAACTCAATATGATGCTACTGACCCTGCTCCGTATATAGTTCATGTACAAAGAGACCAATCATCTTCTAATGACGGCTCCACACTCCACCCCATAACATTTGGTAAATTCCTTAAGAAACACTATATTAAAAATATCATAAACGGCAGTGTGAAGCGCATAGGACGAAATAGAATAACTTTGTCATTCTCTAGTCATAATGATGCAAATTCGTTCATCAATCACAACAGTTTAGCTGGTGACAAGTTGAAGGCATTTATACCAACATTTACCATTACGCGCATGGGACTAGTTCGTGGTGTTCCTACCGAGTGGTCTCCGGAAGAAATTATCGATAGTGTAAGCGTTCCCTCAGGATGTGGTAAAATACTAAAAGTACGTCGTCTGAATTACAAAGTGAATATTGGTGGTTCACCAACATGGAAACCGTCGCAAACTGTAGTTATCACTTTTGATGGTAAAACCCTGCCAAAACGAATTTACATTTGTTACAATGCACTCGCTGTAGAGTTATACACTTTCCCGACTATTCAATGCTTTAGCTGTTGTAGATTTGGTCACACAAAATCTCAATGTCGCTCAAAGCCCAGATGCTTTAAATGCGGACAAGAACATACCGGAGACACTTGTAATAGGGAAGAAGATTGTGCTACCTGCTGCCTCTGTTCTGGCCTTCACTATGCTACTAACAAATCATGTCCTGAATTCGTTCGTCAAAAGAGTATTAAGTTGTCCATGGCTGAGAACTGTATATCTTATGCTGAAGCATTTAAGCTTCACCCACCCATTGGGAAATCCTACGCTGAGGTCCTATCGTCTGCAAAACCAACACCAGTAGAAAAACCTATTTTGATAGCATCTCAGTCACCTACTAGAACATCATACAAAAAAACCGTTATCTCTAAACCTAGATCCCCGTACAATGCTCCTAAGGGATACGATCGTGTAGCACATCAAGAATTAATTAAAGATTATAATACGCCTTCTGGTTCTAATGGTTGTGCTTACCCTAAGCTTAGCCTTAGTGACCAAGAACAACTTTCTCAACAAACTTTAACTGAAATTATAGCTACCTTGATTGAAACTTTAACTCAAAATAATATTCTGTTACCGTCCAACGTTGCCCCCATTCTAGAAGCTCTTAAAAAACGCCCTCGTGGTGACCAATCCGAAATGAATACATTTCGGACCTCCACTGGACAACCTATCACAGATTGTCCAGTGGAACTGCCGCAGCGCAGTTAGTAAGAAAAGTGACATAATTTTTTTGATTAATAAATTTAATCCATTTATCATTGCACTGGCAGAGACATGGCTTAAGCCTAACTCTGCTTTTAAAATTAGTAATTATTTCTGTCTCAGAGAAGACAGAGATGATGGGTATGGTGGTGTTGCCTTACTCATCAAATCTTCCTATTCATTTACTTCTTTATCCTTTCCTTCACATAATAGTAATTTTTCAATAGTTGGCGCAATAGTGGAAAGGATATGTTTTATATCACTGTACATACCGCATCCCTCTTCAATTATATTACAAGAAATTAACGACATTCTTTCTAACCTTCCTAAACCTTTCTTGATTCTGGGCGATTTTAATTGCCAACATCAGTCTTGGGGAAGTTCAATGTCTAATTCGTATGGAAATGAATTGCTTGGTATAATTGATAGTCAAAACTTATGTTTATTAAATAATGGGGCCCCAACACGTAGAACCAATCCTAATGAAGGTTTAAGTGCAATCGATTTATCGATTTGTACTCCAAACCTTGCAATAAAATTACAATGGAACATACTACCACACACATATGGGAGTGATCATTTCCCAATAATTATTAATCTACCTGACCTCAAAAAATACCCGCAAAAGCAAAAGCCACGCTTGAAATATAGATTAGCCAATGCAGATTGGACCACGTATAGTACTTTAATAGAAGATAAAATTGCATCCCTACCACAACCTACAACATTTAACGAAAATGTATGTGCTGAAGAGCTAACTAAGACAATAACAGCAGTAGCAAATGCAACTTTTCCACTTAAAAATGCTGTTCTTGATAAGATATCTTCCCCTCCTTGGTGGGACAGAGAATGCTCTGATGCTATGAAGAGAAGAAATCAGGCGGAAGAGGACTATAATAGTAATATGACAGCCGATAATTATGAACACTTAGAGGTCACCCTTGCTGATACAAAGAAGTTACTCAAACAGAAAAGATTCTCTGGTTGGATGAGATATTGTGCATCAATATCTCCTACTACTCCATCTTCAATAGTTTGGCAAAATATTAGGAGATTCAAATCAGCATTCAGCAGTTCGACATATACTCTCCCTCACCAAATGTCCGATTCATATTTGGATCATCTAGCACCTCCTTATGTTCCGCAAGAAGAGCTAACTATTTCACTAACGTCGATAGCTATTGCTGACCAATCTGGCCTTAACTCTCCTTTCACATATGATGAACTAAAAGGTATTTTGTTAAATTGTTCTAAAGACTCCGCGCCTGGTGAGGACGGGCTCCCATATTCATTTTATAAACATCTTGGAGACGCCGCTTTGTACTATGTATTAGATATGATAAACACTATTATGATCTCAGGAAATATCCCCTCATCCTGGAAATCGCAAATCATTCTTCCTATCTTAAAACCTAGTAAAGCTCCTGGTGAGGTCTCTTCTTACCGTCCTATCGTTTAGATAATAATACTTAATTGCACAGCATTGTAAGAAATATTGTTATAATAAAATAATTAAGAAATTGCCGCGGTTCATTTTAATGGACTTCTGTTAATGGAATAATTGTTTTGTACTTATTGTAGATAAAAATATTAAACGAAGTAGTTATACAAGTTATTATATGTTTGTAATATTTATTTTATTTATATCATCATAGGCCTGAAATTTAATCAGACTCCTCAAGCTTTTAAAAAAATATTTAATAGTTATTAGAATCATTTGTATTTGTTTATTGGATATTGTAAATACAAAACCAGCTAGTGATTTTTAATTATATTCATTAGAAATTATAAAATGGGATAAGTGGACTCAGTTGTGATAAAATTATAATTTTATCACAACTATGATCACAACTTATATGTATATACTTATATTATAATTTATAATGTATCTACATTATACATTTTAATTTTATCACAACTATGATAAAAATAAACTTTTTTATACACTCCTAATAAATAAATTAAAACGCATGCGCTGGTAAGCCACGTATATGCAGGCAGTTGACAAATCTAATTTTGTTGTTTATTTTATATCATTCATGTAGTTGACGAGCTGCTGACTTTACATGCAATTATTTGCAACGAGACACACACACAGACAAAAACCGGAGATCTTAGACGATGTTTAGCAGAAACAAAAAAAATTGTTTGTAAAAAAATTGAGATTAAATTGTGTCTAAAACTAAAAGTCATTATGTAAGCGCGGAAAATAAACCGGCAATAATAACCGAGGGCACAACTTTGACCACCTCATAACATTCACAAATAGTCATTAAATATATTATCATGAATTAAACTTTGTCCATGGTATCATTTATACGGATTTCAATTCATATCACTATAAATACTAATTGTGCGCCGTACAGAAGTGTTCAGTATAAAAATTATTACATTAGTACTATGTTAAAACATTCATAATAACATACAATAGTATGTTATTTATATATAAGTACATTTATCATGTATATGTATAATGACTACTTTATACATAGGCTATTATCTTATCGTAACTCAACATTCGTGTCGTGTTAGGCATGTGGCCAAATATCCCCCCACCTTGAAGAAAAGTAGGATCTAGATTCTAGTATCATTCTTTTCATCAATGTTTTAAGTACCTTGTGATTATATTTCTTTAATAAGTACAGTAAATTAGAAAAACAGTTATCCATCTACCTATTACTCAATACAAAATGTACTGCTGGTATTTATTTACAAGTAGCTGTGTATGTGTTTGTTAGTGAAATTACTGGGCAAATGAGACTTTATAATCTGATTTCAGTCTTATTACTAGGCTGAGCTGATGTCTCAGGATGACACGTGCAGGGCAGTGTTAGATGGAACACTATAGAGCTCCAGTTGGCACTGCAACTTTTATGACCTTAATCAGGCTAACGGCTATCTCGTCACGTCAATCATCAATATTAACACAAAAAAGTAACATTAATTTAAATATTAACTCGGTATGTAGTAATTTGATTGTTTAAATGCAAAGCTTTGTTTATTAGTATTAAAATAATACATCTGACCATTAACCAGATTTGCAGTAAACAAGGCAAAGACCCTAAAATAGCTGTAGCATGGATTTTATTGCGATATTTTAGTTTTGTTATCCAGAGATGGAAACTGTAAAGAGAACATCACTGGCTCAAAGTTTTAAATTTTGGAACATCCATTTACGTCACCAACTCCATATCTGTAATCATAGCCTCAATAGACTTTAACTTCCGCGGAAATAAATCTGTTTGAGAACCAATTTTATACTTGAGCCAATTTGTGAGCCGCTGTGACTATGACTCTACAACGGATAAATTTAGTTTACAGACTTCCGATTATCCTACTTCCCACTAATATTATAAAAGCGAAAATTATGTGTATGTATATTTGTTACCAGTGTTGAAACGGCTAAACATATGCTGATGTTTGGTATGTGTAAGTACATACGATATTTTTTGGCTGGGAAAATTGTGCCCATTCTAGTTGCTGTAGTTATATAGTTAATTTCCCCTTAGCGTCTGTAATCTGCCTATTGAATTACGACATTGTTTTACCATCTATAAATCAACAGCACACCTATTGTTACGCAGTGTTTTACCACATTATTGTTTAAATAATAGTTTTAAACTTAACTCCTGTTCGATGACTTTCAAGTCTTTAATCCTATGCTGTGCTGCTTCATTTTACATGATAGTTTATTTGTAATGATTTACGTACTTGAAGCTTCATTTTTCGAGAAACTGGGCCACTAAAATAGGTAGTATACTAATTTGGAAATATCAATGTTTTAACAAAATATTATTGGTTATTTATCATTGTCAGATCTGTCATTTGCGATGTAATATTTGTAATGATTTATCGTATTTATGTGCAACTTTGTAACATTTTCTTAATAATAACAAATACTTAAGACCAGCCTTACGAATTTCTTAAATTAATTCACATACTCGAAATATAGGATCCTCTTGATACTTACCTATCAATTAATATTGATATACATATTTTTTGTTACACAAATTGTTTTTTTTTTCAAGGCAAGTTGTTAATAACATTAGTATTATTGTTAGACACATCAACAGCACCTCATAAATGTGTATATGTTAATTATGCTAGTTTTATGTGAAAACCGATTGGAAAGAATGAAGTAAACTAAATGCATTGTTAATTAAACCGTTATTGTATGTAAAAGCATAGAAAGTTTTAAAAAGAAAATTAGAAAACCCTGACTTAGTTTTGTTGATAGGCAAAAATGGTGGTCAAATGTAAAGCTTCTAAAAAATATTTAGAGAATTATTCATTATTAGAGAAGAATTATATAAATATTTTTATGTTAGAGATGAATTAAGTCTTGAAATCAAATGGAATGTTTTGTGGAATCAATTACATAAATCAATTGCATAATATCTATACAATATAATAATTAAATTTCAACCTTAAGGTCAATTTATAAATAGAATATAATAGATTTAAAACCTTCTTAAGGTTTCATTTACAATTCTAAAAACAAAGTTGCTCATGGAGCATAAGTATGAGGTATGTAAATGTTGTATGTAATGTATGTTCAACCTGACATGCAGTCAAAATATAAAGTCTTACTGCAAGGTATGAATGTATGTAGGTTGTTTAGAAGTAATTGATTCCACACATGTAACTAAATGTGACTAATGGAATTTCAAGGACCCCAATGAGCACAACATATAGTGTGATGATACATAATTGCCAAACTAATTGACTTTTAAGTGACCATCATTTGTAACTATACTTTACCCCTGCTATGTTTGTAGACCCTCTTTCTGTAGAAACGCTTTGTTAGGAAATATTTAATGACTAGAATAAGTATAATGAATGATAATATGTACAGGAGACTTAGCATTCCAATGTCCAAGTTGGAGAATGGTGTGGGCGCTGCAACAGCTGACCTGGCTGGCCTTGTGTCTCGGATGTTTTCAGAGCCATATACTTTTTGGAGATACTGGTACACAGCTGGCAGGTTCCAGGCACCTCTGGTCAGTCTGCATTCTTGACATCGTTTTATAGTTGGAAATTGTATTTTAGGAAATTCTGGGTCCTCTGTGGGATCACCAGCAAGTCTTAGGTTCACTTCATTGTGAGATATCCATAGCCATAGCACTGCCTTATCATTTTCCTTAACATCAAATATTCGGTTTCGTTCTGCCATTGCTTGGAAATGTTGTGCACATTCAGTGCAACCAAAGAAATGTTTAACATATCCATGCATTGCTTTTAAAACTTTGGGGCCTTCAACACCTGGTTTCCTTGCAGCATTTACGGTCATAGTGTGAAATAAGGACCAGAGCCCACATGTATAGCCTCGATATTTGGGGAGACTGCCTTTACATCCTATATACTCTAGGTTTGATGTGTACACTGGTGCATGAGTTTCTTCCAACATCTTAACAGTTTCATACAATTCATTTCCATCCCAAGTAAGTTTTGTAGCAAGAGTTCTTCTTAAATCTGTGAGGTATTCTCTTAGATTGCCCCTTGCTGGGAATGAAGTTATTAGAACATCTATATAATCAATTAGAGCTTGCAGTGGTTCTCCAGTTAAAGTTTTATGCCTGGTAATTTCAGTGTGTAAGCTGGTTTTCAAAGTTTTCTCAAGATCACTGTAGTAAACTATATCCGCATTTGAAGCTGTGGATTTTTCTTCATTCACTAATTCATGTGAAACACTTTCTGAATTATAGTCTCTTTCAGGAAAAGCATAATTTTTTGACTTCAAGAAAAGGTGAATAGCCTTTAGTAAGTTATTCTTTGTTGGATTTTTAGGAGTGAGATTGGTGGGTTCCATATTTGATTGAACAACTACAAGTCCAGGGAATTGTCTGATACCAGCTGCTTCAGCCAGTTCACTGGTATCATAAACTCTTTTCAGTGTTATATCTTTATAATCATTAAAGTCCAGAGCCAGTTCTGATCCAACAGTTGAATTTTCATTTTCAAACACTAAAAATGTGTACAGAATATTTGCAGGAGCATCTGATACTGCATTCCTGTATGAAGAATATGATCCTATATGGAAAGATGGAGATGTGGGTAGTCTACCTAGGGTCTTTTCTGTTTGTAGCTTGTGGATTACATTGTCTTTCAAAATAGCAGCATCTGTGGCTTGTAGCTTATCACCAATGTTACCATTACCTTTGATATAGTTAGCATGCAAGTAACGAAGTGTAGGATACGCCATAATCTCGAACTGTCGGCAAATTGCATTGTTTTCTTCATCGGAGCAGTCCAGAACAGATACTTTTATAATATTTTTCCAACGTATCATATCAGTGGCCATTTCTTTGTATTTAGGGGCGAATGCTCGACAATGTCCGCAGTAGCTGTTGTAAAATTGTACAAGTACTGCATGTTTTTGACCGTAAACTTTCCTTTCAAAATTACGATACGTTAATATATCAACATTGTCCGACTTACTATACAGTCCTTGCTGGTCAACTTCGTCGTCTTCTAATATAGCTGCACCGATCACAAATGGGATGGAAACTGCTATAATCACAATATACAAGTACCACAAATTCAAGTGGAACAGCATGTTCGAAAAAATACGTCACGTTTTTTGTAAATAGGGAACCACCGCCTTTAGTCCTTATGCGAGTTATAATGCACTAGGCAAAAGTTTAAATTTTTCTCATATTATTCAGACCTCTCACACGTCTATTCATTCAGCTAGTTTCGCACTTTGGTTTGGTTTTTACTTTTTGAAACAGTTTCTAAGTTTATTACTTTGACTGCTGACGGACGGAGGATGGATGGATGACTGCACAGACCAAGTAGAGGATACTGATGACTGTAATTTGTGGGCTGTTACAGTTTACAGAATACTATTACTTTTCTCTTCTTCTTCTTCTGGTTACGATAGTGTTGATTCTGATTGACTTCAACTTCAACTTCAACTTTTTATTATGGGCTTCTGCGGGGTAACCGCAATTTCGCCAATGTCGCGTGATTCTTATTGACAATTTAACATACCTTACCTGTCAATTCTATAACTGACACTGACAGTGGCAGCTGTCTAACCTCTATTACCTTAGCTCAAAGAGCATATAACCACTACGTTTTACGCCTTAGCTGGCACGGATCTACATTTTTTTTATGTTTTGGCTCCACACTATTGTGTATTTAGCCAGTGTCAAGTAATTAATAATTTATCAAGTTAATGATATTTCACGCAAATATGTGTCAAGTCACAGTCGAAGTCATCAAGTCAAGTCATAGTCTAGTCAAAGTCATACTCCTAGTAAAGTGGTGGCAACTTTACCAGAAGCTTCTATGGAGTTTTGGAAACAACACGAAAAGAAACGTTTCACCATCATTATACCATTTTCCCCCACTCACGCCTGTAATCCAGCACTTAACGAATAGAATGCTACCAATTTTATGCACTAACACTGAAAATAACACAAGTTTAGGAAAATAATACAATGCGGTGGCGCAATCTTTTTCGCTTTGCTGCCAAAACTCCGTATTTTATTTGATAGGCCACTATTATTTTAAAATTTTTATTCCTTTTTAAAGTTTTATATAATTCAGAGTTTATAGAATCCTCTAAATCGTATTACCACCTTCTTAGATAATCTAAAATCGAAGGTATTCAAATGGAGCCTAAAGTAAGTACTCGTAAAATTATTGAACAAGCAAGAGTTAGCACATGTCGGTTTCAGTATCACTTTGACTCAACTTTGACTTGACTGGATGACTTTGACTGTGACTTGACACATATTTGCGTAAACATCATTAACTTAAAAGATTATCAATTACTTGACACTGGCTAAATACACAAAAGTGTGGAGCCAAAACATAAAAAAATTATTTAAAAAAACACGAAGAAGATTGTATAAAAATCAAATAGAAAAGCGCGGGAAACCTCTGAACTTGGCGGGCGTGATTTTGTTAGGAAATAAAATAAAATTTGTATTTAACTGTAAATAGTGATCAGATAAGTATTATTGTAGTATAATTTAAATATTTTTCTGTGTGTATATCTTACTAGTGTACAGTAAACTTCGGTAAGTCTTTTTCTTGGTTTTTATCATGGACGAACCTCCCGATCCGGGCGGCACGGCCCCCCCGGCTGGCTGTTACGTTACGATTCCAAATCAATCGAATGATGATAACGGGTCTGTAATTAGTGATAGTATGGATATTGAAGTTCCAATGTCAACTCGTATTGTTGACCCTCAGAATTATGCGAGCGGTATCAAACGAAAGAGGAAAAACAATGCAAACACAAAAGTAAGCGATAGTCAATCTTCTGCTAGCGATGCACTGGTTGATGATCAACTCGCCATTTCTCCAACTGTAGATAAGCGTACCGAGAATATTAAAAACAACCATAACTCTAATGAGAGCTCACCAAGTTTCATCCCAATAGGGAGAACTCAATATGATGCTACTGACCCTGCTCCGTATATAGTTCATGTACAAAGAGACCAATCATCTTCTAATGACGGCTCCACACTCCACCCCATAACATTTGGTAAATTCCTTAAGAAACACTATATTAAAAATATCATAAACGGCAGTGTGAAGCGCATAGGACGAAATAGAATAACTTTGTCATTCTCTAGTCATAATGATGCAAATTCGTTCATCAATCACAACAGTTTAGCTGGTGACAAGTTGAAGGCATTTATACCAACATTTACCATTACGCGCATGGGACTAGTTCGTGGTGTTCCTACCGAGTGGTCTCCGGAAGAAATTATCGATAGTGTAAGCGTTCCCTCAGGATGTGGTAAAATACTAAAAGTACGTCGTCTGAATTACAAAGTGAATATTGGTGGTTCACCAACATGGAAACCGTCGCAAACTGTAGTTATCACTTTTGATGGTAAAACCCTGCCAAAACGAATTTACATTTGTTACAATGCACTCGCTGTAGAGTTATACACTTTCCCGACTATTCAATGCTTTAGCTGTTGTAGATTTGGTCACACAAAATCTCAATGTCGCTCAAAGCCCAGATGCTTTAAATGCGGACAAGAACATACCGGAGACACTTGTAATAGGGAAGAAGATTGTGCTACCTGCTGCCTCTGTTCTGGCCTTCACTATGCTACTAACAAATCATGTCCTGAATTCGTTCGTCAAAAGAGTATTAAGTTGTCCATGGCTGAGAACTGTATATCTTATGCTGAAGCATTTAAGCTTCACCCACCCATTGGGAAATCCTACGCTGAGGTCCTATCGTCTGCAAAACCAACACCAGTAGAAAAACCTATTTTGATAGCATCTCAGTCACCTACTAGAACATCATACAAAAAAACCGTTATCTCTAAACCTAGATCCCCGTACAATGCTCCTAAGGGATACGATCGTGTAGCACATCAAGAATTAATTAAAGATTATAATACGCCTTCTGGTTCTAATGGTTGTGCTTACCCTAAGCTTAGCCTTAGTGACCAAGAACAACTTTCTCAACAAACTTTAACTGAAATTATAGCTACCTTGATTGAAACTTTAACTCAAAATAATATTCTGTTACCGTCCAACGTTGCCCCCATTCTAGAAGCTCTTAAAAAACGCCCTCGTGGTGACCAATCCGAAATGAATACATTTCGGACCTCCACTGGACAACCTATCACAGATTGTCCAGTGGAACTGCCGCAGCGCAGTTAGTAAGAAAAGTGACATAATTTTTTTGATTAATAAATTTAATCCATTTATCATTGCACTGGCAGAGACATGGCTTAAGCCTAACTCTGCTTTTAAAATTAGTAATTATTTCTGTCTCAGAGAAGACAGAGATGATGGGTATGGTGGTGTTGCCTTACTCATCAAATCTTCCTATTCATTTACTTCTTTATCCTTTCCTTCACATAATAGTAATTTTTCAATAGTTGGCGCAATAGTGGAAAGGATATGTTTTATATCACTGTACATACCGCATCCCTCTTCAATTATATTACAAGAAATTAACGACATTCTTTCTAACCTTCCTAAACCTTTCTTGATTCTGGGCGATTTTAATTGCCAACATCAGTCTTGGGGAAGTTCAATGTCTAATTCGTATGGAAATGAATTGCTTGGTATAATTGATAGTCAAAACTTATGTTTATTAAATAATGGGGCCCCAACACGTAGAACCAATCCTAATGAAGGTTTAAGTGCAATCGATTTATCGATTTGTACTCCAAACCTTGCAATAAAATTACAATGGAACATACTACCACACACATATGGGAGTGATCATTTCCCAATAATTATTAATCTACCTGACCTCAAAAAATACCCGCAAAAGCAAAAGCCACGCTTGAAATATAGATTAGCCAATGCAGATTGGACCACGTATAGTACTTTAATAGAAGATAAAATTGCATCCCTACCACAACCTACAACATTTAACGAAAATGTATGTGCTGAAGAGCTAACTAAGACAATAACAGCAGTAGCAAATGCAACTTTTCCACTTAAAAATGCTGTTCTTGATAAGATATCTTCCCCTCCTTGGTGGGACAGAGAATGCTCTGATGCTATGAAGAGAAGAAATCAGGCGGAAGAGGACTATAATAGTAATATGACAGCCGATAATTATGAACACTTAGAGGTCACCCTTGCTGATACAAAGAAGTTACTCAAACAGAAAAGATTCTCTGGTTGGATGAGATATTGTGCATCAATATCTCCTACTACTCCATCTTCAATAGTTTGGCAAAATATTAGGAGATTCAAATCAGCATTCAGCAGTTCGACATATACTCTCCCTCACCAAATGTCCGATTCATATTTGGATCATCTAGCACCTCCTTATGTTCCGCAAGAAGAGCTAACTATTTCACTAACGTCGATAGCTATTGCTGACCAATCTGGCCTTAACTCTCCTTTCACATATGATGAACTAAAAGGTATTTTGTTAAATTGTTCTAAAGACTCCGCGCCTGGTGAGGACGGGCTCCCATATTCATTTTATAAACATCTTGGAGACGCCGCTTTGTACTATGTATTAGATATGATAAACACTATTATGATCTCAGGAAATATCCCCTCATCCTGGAAATCGCAAATCATTCTTCCTATCTTAAAACCTAGTAAAGCTCCTGGTGAGGTCTCTTCTTACCGTCCTATCGTTTAGATAATAATACTTAATTGCACAGCATTGTAAGAAATATTGTTATAATAAAATAATTAAGAAATTGCCGCGGTTCATTTTAATGGACTTCTGTTAATGGAATAATTGTTTTGTACTTATTGTAGATAAAAATATTAAACGAAGTAGTTATACAAGTTATTATATGTTTGTAATATTTATTTTATTTATATCATCATAGGCCTGAAATTTAATCAGACTCCTCAAGCTTTTAAAAAAATATTTAATAGTTATTAGAATCATTTGTATTTGTTTATTGGATATTGTAAATACAAAACCAGCTAGTGATTTTTAATTATATTCATTAGAAATTATAAAATGGGATAAGTGGACTCAGTTGTGATAAAATTATAATTTTATCACAACTATGATCACAACTTATATGTATATACTTATATTATAATTTATAATGTATCTACATTATACATTTTAATTTTATCACAACTATGATAAAAATAAACTTTTTTATACACTCCTAATAAATAAATTAAAACGCATGCGCTGGTAAGCCACGTATATGCAGGCAGTTGACAAATCTAATTTTGTTGTTTATTTTATATCATTCATGTAGTTGACGAGCTGCTGACTTTACATGCAATTATTTGCAACGAGACACACACACAGACAAAAACCGGAGATCTTAGACGATGTTTAGCAGAAACAAAAAAAATTGTTTGTAAAAAAATTGAGATTAAATTGTGTCTAAAACTAAAAGTCATTATGTAAGCGCGGAAAATAAACCGGCAATAATAACCGAGGGCACAACTTTGACCACCTCATAACATTCACAAATAGTCATTAAATATATTATCATGAATTAAACTTTGTCCATGGTATCATTTATACGGATTTCAATTCATATCACTATAAATACTAATTGTGCGCCGTACAGAAGTGTTCAGTATAAAAATTATTACATTAGTACTATGTTAAAACATTCATAATAACATACAATAGTATGTTATTTATATATAAGTACATTTATCATGTATATGTATAATGACTACTTTATACATAGGCTATTATCTTATCGTAACTCAACATTCGTGTCGTGTTAGGCATGTGGCCAAATATCCCCCCACCTTGAAGAAAAGTAGGATCTAGATTCTAGTATCATTCTTTTCATCAATGTTTTAAGTACCTTGTGATTATATTTCTTTAATAAGTACAGTAAATTAGAAAAACAGTTATCCATCTACCTATTACTCAATACAAAATGTACTGCTGGTATTTATTTACAAGTAGCTGTGTATGTGTTTGTTAGTGAAATTACTGGGCAAATGAGACTTTATAATCTGATTTCAGTCTTATTACTAGGCTGAGCTGATGTCTCAGGATGACACGTGCAGGGCAGTGTTAGATGGAACACTATAGAGCTCCAGTTGGCACTGCAACTTTTATGACCTTAATCAGGCTAACGGCTATCTCGTCACGTCAATCATCAATATTAACACAAAAAAGTAACATTAATTTAAATATTAACTCGGTATGTAGTAATTTGATTGTTTAAATGCAAAGCTTTGTTTATTAGTATTAAAATAATACATCTGACCATTAACCAGATTTGCAGTAAACAAGGCAAAGACCCTAAAATAGCTGTAACATGGATTTTATTGCGATATTTTAGTTTTGTTATCCAGAGATGGAAACTGTAAAGAGAACATCACTGGCTCAAAGTTTTAAATTTTGGAACATCCATTTACGTCACCAACTCCATATCTGTAATCATAGCCTCAATAGACTTTAACTTCCGCGGAAATAAATCTGTTTGAGAACCAATTTTATACTTGAGCCAATTTGTGAGCCGCTGTGACTATGACTCTACAACGGATAAATTTAGTTTACAGACTTCCGATTATCCTACTTCCCACTAATATTATAAAAGCGAAAATTATGTGTATGTATATTTGTTACCAGTGTTGAAACGGCTAAACATATGCTGATGTTTGGTATGTGTAAGTACATACGATATTTTTTGGCTGGGAAAATTGTGCCCATTCTAGTTGCTGTAGTTATATAGTTAATTTCCCCTTAGCGTCTGTAATCTGCCTATTGAATTACGACATTGTTTTACCATCTATAAATCAACAGCACACCTATTGTTACGCAGTGTTTTACCACATTATTGTTTAAATAATAGTTTTAAACTTAACTCCTGTTCGATGACTTTCAAGTCTTTAATCCTATGCTGTGCTGCTTCATTTTACATGATAGTTTATTTGTAATGATTTACGTACTTGAAGCTTCATTTTTCGAGAAACTGGGCCACTAAAATAGGTAGTATACTAATTTGGAAATATCAATGTTTTAACAAAATATTATTGGTTATTTATCATTGTCAGATCTGTCATTTGCGATGTAATATTTGTAATGATTTATCGTATTTATGTGCAACTTTGTAACATTTTCTTAATAATAACAAATACTTAAGACCAGCCTTACGAATTTCTTAAATTAATTCACATACTCGAAATATAGGATCCTCTTGATACTTACCTATCAATTAATATTGATATACATATTTTTTGTTACACAAATTGTTTTTTTTTTCAAGGCAAGTTGTTAATAACATTAGTATTATTGTTAGACACATCAACAGCACCTCATAAATGTGTATATGTTAATTATGCTAGTTTTATGTGAAAACCGATTGGAAAGAATGAAGTAAACTAAATGCATTGTTAATTAAACCGTTATTGTATGTAAAAGCATAGAAAGTTTTAAAAAGAAAATTAGAAAACCCTGACTTAGTTTTGTTGATAGGCAAAAATGGTGGTCAAATGTAAAGCTTCTAAAAAATATTTAGAGAATTATTCATTATTAGAGAAGAATTATATAAATATTTTTATGTTAGAGATGAATTAAGTCTTGAAATCAAATGGAATGTTTTGTGGAATCAATTACATAAATCAATTGCATAATATCTATACAATATAATAATTAAATTTCAACCTTAAGGTCAATTTATAAATAGAATATAATAGATTTAAAACCTTCTTAAGGTTTCATTTACAATTCTAAAAACAAAGTTGCTCATGGAGCATAAGTATGAGGTATGTAAATGTTGTATGTAATGTATGTTCAACCTGACATGCAGTCAAAATATAAAGTCTTACTGCAAGGTATGAATGTATGTAGGTTGTTTAGAAGTAATTGATTCCACACATGTAACTAAATGTGACTAATGGAATTTCAAGGACCCCAATGAGCACAACATATAGTGTGATGATACATAATTGCCAAACTAATTGACTTTTAAGTGACCATCATTTGTAACTATACTTTACCCCTGCTATGTTTGTAGACCCTCTTTCTGTAGAAACGCTTTGTTAGGAAATATTTAATGACTAGAATAAGTATAATGAATGATAATATGTACAGGAGACTTAGCATTCCAATGTCCAAGTTGGAGAATGGTGTGGGCGCTGCAACAGCTGACCTGGCTGGCCTTGTGTCTCGGATGTTTTCAGAGCCATATACTTTTTGGAGATACTGGTACACAGCTGGCAGGTTCCAGGCACCTCTGGTCAGTCTGCATTCTTGACATCGTTTTATAGTTGGAAATTGTATTTTAGGAAATTCTGGGTCCTCTGTGGGATCACCAGCAAGTCTTAGGTTCACTTCATTGTGAGATATCCATAGCCATAGCACTGCCTTATCATTTTCCTTAACATCAAATATTCGGTTTCGTTCTGCCATTGCTTGGAAATGTTGTGCACATTCAGTGCAACCAAAGAAATGTTTAACATATCCATGCATTGCTTTTAAAACTTTGGGGCCTTCAACACCTGGTTTCCTTGCAGCATTTACGGTCATAGTGTGAAATAAGGACCAGAGCCCACATGTATAGCCTCGATATTTGGGGAGACTGCCTTTACATCCTATATACTCTAGGTTTGATGTGTACACTGGTGCATGAGTTTCTTCCAACATCTTAACAGTTTCATACAATTCATTTCCATCCCAAGTAAGTTTTGTAGCAAGAGTTCTTCTTAAATCTGTGAGGTATTCTCTTAGATTGCCCCTTGCTGGGAATGAAGTTATTAGAACATCTATATAATCAATTAGAGCTTGCAGTGGTTCTCCAGTTAAAGTTTTATGCCTGGTAATTTCAGTGTGTAAGCTGGTTTTCAAAGTTTTCTCAAGATCACTGTAGTAAACTATATCCGCATTTGAAGCTGTGGATTTTTCTTCATTCACTAATTCATGTGAAACACTTTCTGAATTATAGTCTCTTTCAGGAAAAGCATAATTTTTTGACTTCAAGAAAAGGTGAATAGCCTTTAGTAAGTTATTCTTTGTTGGATTTTTAGGAGTGAGATTGGTGGGTTCCATATTTGATTGAACAACTACAAGTCCAGGGAATTGTCTGATACCAGCTGCTTCAGCCAGTTCACTGGTATCATAAACTCTTTTCAGTGTTATATCTTTATAATCATTAAAGTCCAGAGCCAGTTCTGATCCAACAGTTGAATTTTCATTTTCAAACACTAAAAATGTGTACAGAATATTTGCAGGAGCATCTGATACTGCATTCCTGTATGAAGAATATGATCCTATATGGAAAGATGGAGATGTGGGTAGTCTACCTAGGGTCTTTTCTGTTTGTAGCTTGTGGATTACATTGTCTTTCAAAATAGCAGCATCTGTGGCTTGTAGCTTATCACCAATGTTACCATTACCTTTGATATAGTTAGCATGCAAGTAACGAAGTGTAGGATACGCCATAATCTCGAACTGTCGGCAAATTGCATTGTTTTCTTCATCGGAGCAGTCCAGAACAGATACTTTTATAATATTTTTCCAACGTATCATATCAGTGGCCATTTCTTTGTATTTAGGGGCGAATGCTCGACAATGTCCGCAGTAGCTGTTGTAAAATTGTACAAGTACTGCATGTTTTTGACCGTAAACTTTCCTTTCAAAATTACGATACGTTAATATATCAACATTGTCCGACTTACTATACAGTCCTTGCTGGTCAACTTCGTCGTCTTCTAATATAGCTGCACCGATCACAAATGGGATGGAAACTGCTAATGAAGGTTTAAGTGCAATCGATTTATCGATTTGTACTCCAAACCTTGCAATAAAATTACAATGGAACATACTACCACACACATATGGGAGTGATCATTTCCCAATAATTATTAATCTACCTGACCTCAAAAAATACCCGCAAAAGCAAAAGCCACGCTTGAAATATAGATTAGCCAATGCAGATTGGACCACGTATAGTACTTTAATAGAAGATAAAATTGCATCCCTACCACAACCTACAACATTTAACGAAAATGTATGTGCTGAAGAGCTAACTAAGACAATAACAGCAGTAGCAAATGCAACTTTTCCACTTAAAAATGCTGTTCTTGATAAGATATCTTCCCCTCCTTGGTGGGACAGAGAATGCTCTGATGCTATGAAGAGAAGAAATCAGGCGGAAGAGGACTATAATAGTAATATGACAGCCGATAATTATGAACACTTAGAGGTCACCCTTGCTGATACAAAGAAGTTACTCAAACAGAAAAGATTCTCTGGTTGGATGAGATATTGTGCATCAATATCTCCTACTACTCCATCTTCAATAGTTTGGCAAAATATTAGGAGATTCAAATCAGCATTCAGCAGTTCGACATATACTCTCCCTCACCAAATGTCCGATTCATATTTGGATCATCTAGCACCTCCTTATGTTCCGCAAGAAGAGCTAACTATTTCACTAACGTCGATAGCTATTGCTGACCAATCTGGCCTTAACTCTCCTTTCACATATGATGAACTAAAAGGTATTTTGTTAAATTGTTCTAAAGACTCCGCGCCTGGTGAGGACGGGCTCCCATATTCATTTTATAAACATCTTGGAGACGCCGCTTTGTACTATGTATTAGATATGATAAACACTATTATGATCTCAGGAAATATCCCCTCATCCTGGAAATCGCAAATCATTCTTCCTATCTTAAAACCTAGTAAAGCTCCTGGTGAGGTCTCTTCTTACCGTCCTATCGTTTTGTCAAATGTTATTTCTAAAATTGCTGAACTATTGATCAAGAACCGTCTAGAGTGGTATTTAGAGACTAACGATTTGCTGGCTAGCACTCAATATGGCTTTAGAAGAGGTAGGAGTGCCTTAGATAGTATAAGTATTTTTGTCACGGATATTCGTCTTGCCTTATCTCACAATGAATCAGTAATTGCCACATTCTTAGATATAAAATCTGCATACGACAGCGTTCTTCTTCCCATCTTAAAAACCAAACTACATAAAATACACGTGCCTGATATGCTTTCAAATTTTATCATAAATATGTTAAGTGGAAGGTCAATCAAACTGGACTTTACTGATAACTTTAGGATTCTGTGGAAAGGGCTTCCACAGGGATCGGTATTAAGTCCTCTACTCTATAACATTTACACTCATGATTTGGAATATACCGTAAAAACCCCTGTTAAAATATTGCAGTACGCTGATGACTTACTTTTATACAGTATGGATCGTTTTATAAATAACGCATGTGATCAGGTTACACTATCTTTAACCTACCTTAAAACCTGGTTTGACAACCACGGATTGGAGCTATCTGTTGGAAAAAGTGTTGCCGTTCTGTTTTCAAGACTTCGCAACCCACCTGCTATTCATATTGGTTACAACGGTTTACAAATCCCTCAAAAGAATGATCTACATTATACATTTTAATTTTATCACAACTATGATAAAAATAAACTTTTTTATACACTCCTAATAAATAAATTAAAACGCATGCGCTGGTAAGCCACGTATATGCAGGCAGTTGACAAATCTAATTTTGTTGTTTATTTTATATCATTCATGTAGTTGACGAGCTGCTGACTTTACATGCAATTATTTGCAACGAGACACACACACAGACAAAAACCGGAGATCTTAGACGATGTTTAGCAGAAACAAAAAAAATTGTTTGTAAAAAAATTGAGATTAAATTGTGTCTAAAACTAAAAGTCATTATGTAAGCGCGGAAAATAAACCGGCAATAATAACCGAGGGCACAACTTTGACCACCTCATAACATTCACAAATAGTCATTAAATATATTATCATGAATTAAACTTTGTCCATGGTATCATTTATACGGATTTCAATTCATATCACTATAAATACTAATTGTGCGCCGTACAGAAGTGTTCAGTATAAAAATTATTACATTAGTACTATGTTAAAACATTCATAATAACATACAATAGTATGTTATTTATATATAAGTACATTTATCATGTATATGTATAATGACTACTTTATACATAGGCTATTATCTTATCGTAACTCAACATTCGTGTCGTGTTAGGCATGTGGCCAAATATCCCCCCACCTTGAAGAAAAGTAGGATCTAGATTCTAGTATCATTCTTTTCATCAATGTTTTAAGTACCTTGTGATTATATTTCTTTAATAAGTACAGTAAATTAGAAAAACAGTTATCCATCTACCTATTACTCAATACAAAATGTACTGCTGGTATTTATTTACAAGTAGCTGTGTATGTGTTTGTTAGTGAAATTACTGGGCAAATGAGACTTTATAATCTGATTTCAGTCTTATTACTAGGCTGAGCTGATGTCTCAGGATGACACGTGCAGGGCAGTGTTAGATGGAACACTATAGAGCTCCAGTTGGCACTGCAACTTTTATGACCTTAATCAGGCTAACGGCTATCTCGTCACGTCAATCATCAATATTAACACAAAAAAGTAACATTAATTTAAATATTAACTCGGTATGTAGTAATTTGATTGTTTAAATGCAAAGCTTTGTTTATTAGTATTAAAATAATACATCTGACCATTAACCAGATTTGCAGTAAACAAGGCAAAGACCCTAAAATAGCTGTAACATGGATTTTATTGCGATATTTTAGTTTTGTTATCCAGAGATGGAAACTGTAAAGAGAACATCACTGGCTCAAAGTTTTAAATTTTGGAACATCCATTTACGTCACCAACTCCATATCTGTAATCATAGCCTCAATAGACTTTAACTTCCGCGGAAATAAATCTGTTTGAGAACCAATTTTATACTTGAGCCAATTTGTGAGCCGCTGTGACTATGACTCTACAACGGATAAATTTAGTTTACAGACTTCCGATTATCCTACTTCCCACTAATATTATAAAAGCGAAAATTATGTGTATGTATATTTGTTACCAGTGTTGAAACGGCTAAACATATGCTGATGTTTGGTATGTGTAAGTACATACGATATTTTTTGGCTGGGAAAATTGTGCCCATTCTAGTTGCTGTAGTTATATAGTTAATTTCCCCTTAGCGTCTGTAATCTGCCTATTGAATTACGACATTGTTTTACCATCTATAAATCAACAGCACACCTATTGTTACGCAGTGTTTTACCACATTATTGTTTAAATAATAGTTTTAAACTTAACTCCTGTTCGATGACTTTCAAGTCTTTAATCCTATGCTGTGCTGCTTCATTTTACATGATAGTTTATTTGTAATGATTTACGTACTTGAAGCTTCATTTTTCGAGAAACTGGGCCACTAAAATAGGTAGTATACTAATTTGGAAATATCAATGTTTTAACAAAATATTATTGGTTATTTATCATTGTCAGATCTGTCATTTGCGATGTAATATTTGTAATGATTTATCGTATTTATGTGCAACTTTGTAACATTTTCTTAATAATAACAAATACTTAAGACCAGCCTTACGAATTTCTTAAATTAATTCACATACTCGAAATATAGGATCCTCTTGATACTTACCTATCAATTAATATTGATATACATATTTTTTGTTACACAAATTGTTTTTTTTTTCAAGGCAAGTTGTTAATAACATTAGTATTATTGTTAGACACATCAACAGCACCTCATAAATGTGTATATGTTAATTATGCTAGTTTTATGTGAAAACCGATTGGAAAGAATGAAGTAAACTAAATGCATTGTTAATTAAACCGTTATTGTATGTAAAAGCATAGAAAGTTTTAAAAAGAAAATTAGAAAACCCTGACTTAGTTTTGTTGATAGGCAAAAATGGTGGTCAAATGTAAAGCTTCTAAAAAATATTTAGAGAATTATTCATTATTAGAGAAGAATTATATAAATATTTTTATGTTAGAGATGAATTAAGTCTTGAAATCAAATGGAATGTTTTGTGGAATCAATTACATAAATCAATTGCATAATATCTATACAATATAATAATTAAATTTCAACCTTAAGGTCAATTTATAAATAGAATATAATAGATTTAAAACCTTCTTAAGGTTTCATTTACAATTCTAAAAACAAAGTTGCTCATGGAGCATAAGTATGAGGTATGTAAATGTTGTATGTAATGTATGTTCAACCTGACATGCAGTCAAAATATAAAGTCTTACTGCAAGGTATGAATGTATGTAGGTTGTTTAGAAGTAATTGATTCCACACATGTAACTAAATGTGACTAATGGAATTTCAAGGACCCCAATGAGCACAACATATAGTGTGATGATACATAATTGCCAAACTAATTGACTTTTAAGTGACCATCATTTGTAACTATACTTTACCCCTGCTATGTTTGTAGACCCTCTTTCTGTAGAAACGCTTTGTTAGGAAATATTTAATGACTAGAATAAGTATAATGAATGATAATATGTACAGGAGACTTAGCATTCCAATGTCCAAGTTGGAGAATGGTGTGGGCGCTGCAACAGCTGACCTGGCTGGCCTTGTGTCTCGGATGTTTTCAGAGCCATATACTTTTTGGAGATACTGGTACACAGCTGGCAGGTTCCAGGCACCTCTGGTCAGTCTGCATTCTTGACATCGTTTTATAGTTGGAAATTGTATTTTAGGAAATTCTGGGTCCTCTGTGGGATCACCAGCAAGTCTTAGGTTCACTTCATTGTGAGATATCCATAGCCATAGCACTGCCTTATCATTTTCCTTAACATCAAATATTCGGTTTCGTTCTGCCATTGCTTGGAAATGTTGTGCACATTCAGTGCAACCAAAGAAATGTTTAACATATCCATGCATTGCTTTTAAAACTTTGGGGCCTTCAACACCTGGTTTCCTTGCAGCATTTACGGTCATAGTGTGAAATAAGGACCAGAGCCCACATGTATAGCCTCGATATTTGGGGAGACTGCCTTTACATCCTATATACTCTAGGTTTGATGTGTACACTGGTGCATGAGTTTCTTCCAACATCTTAACAGTTTCATACAATTCATTTCCATCCCAAGTAAGTTTTGTAGCAAGAGTTCTTCTTAAATCTGTGAGGTATTCTCTTAGATTGCCCCTTGCTGGGAATGAAGTTATTAGAACATCTATATAATCAATTAGAGCTTGCAGTGGTTCTCCAGTTAAAGTTTTATGCCTGGTAATTTCAGTGTGTAAGCTGGTTTTCAAAGTTTTCTCAAGATCACTGTAGTAAACTATATCCGCATTTGAAGCTGTGGATTTTTCTTCATTCACTAATTCATGTGAAACACTTTCTGAATTATAGTCTCTTTCAGGAAAAGCATAATTTTTTGACTTCAAGAAAAGGTGAATAGCCTTTAGTAAGTTATTCTTTGTTGGATTTTTAGGAGTGAGATTGGTGGGTTCCATATTTGATTGAACAACTACAAGTCCAGGGAATTGTCTGATACCAGCTGCTTCAGCCAGTTCACTGGTATCATAAACTCTTTTCAGTGTTATATCTTTATAATCATTAAAGTCCAGAGCCAGTTCTGATCCAACAGTTGAATTTTCATTTTCAAACACTAAAAATGTGTACAGAATATTTGCAGGAGCATCTGATACTGCATTCCTGTATGAAGAATATGATCCTATATGGAAAGATGGAGATGTGGGTAGTCTACCTAGGGTCTTTTCTGTTTGTAGCTTGTGGATTACATTGTCTTTCAAAATAGCAGCATCTGTGGCTTGTAGCTTATCACCAATGTTACCATTACCTTTGATATAGTTAGCATGCAAGTAACGAAGTGTAGGATACGCCATAATCTCGAACTGTCGGCAAATTGCATTGTTTTCTTCATCGGAGCAGTCCAGAACAGATACTTTTATAATATTTTTCCAACGTATCATATCAGTGGCCATTTCTTTGTATTTAGGGGCGAATGCTCGACAATGTCCGCAGTAGCTGTTGTAAAATTGTACAAGTACTGCATGTTTTTGACCGTAAACTTTCCTTTCAAAATTACGATACGTTAATATATCAACATTGTCCGACTTACTATACAGTCCTTGCTGGTCAACTTCGTCGTCTTCTAATATAGCTGCACCGATCACAAATGGGATGGAAACTGCTATAATCACAATATACAAGTACCACAAATTCAAGTGGAACAGCATGTTCGAAAAAATACGTCACGTTTTTTGTAAATAGGGAACCACCGCCTTTAGTCCTTATGCGAGTTATAATGCACTAGGCAAAAGTTTAAATTTTTCTCATATTATTCAGACCTCTCACACGTCTATTCATTCAGCTAGTTTCGCACTTTGGTTTGGTTTTTACTTTTTGAAACAGTTTCTAAGTTTATTACTTTGACTGCTGACGGACGGAGGATGGATGGATGACTGCACAGACCAAGTAGAGGATACTGATGACTGTAATTTGTGGGCTGTTACAGTTTACAGAATACTATTACTTTTCTCTTCTTCTTCTTCTGGTTACGATAGTGTTGATTCTGATTGACTTCAACTTCAACTTCAACTTTTTATTATGGCTTCTGCGGGGTAACCGCAATTTCGCCAATGTCGCGTGATTCTTATTGACAATTTAACATACCTTACCTGTCAATTCTATAACTGACACTGACAGTGGCAGCTGTCTAACCTCTATTACCTTAGCTCAAAGAGCATATAACCACTACGTTTTACGCCTTAGCTGGCACGGATCTACATTTTTTTTATGTTTTGGCTCCACACTATTGTGTATTTAGCCAGTGTCAAGTAATTAATAATTTATCAAGTTAATGATATTTCACGCAAATATGTGTCAAGTCACAGTCGAAGTCATCAAGTCAAGTCATAGTCTAGTCAAAGTCATACTCCTAGTAAAGTGGTGGCAACTTTACCAGAAGCTTCTATGGAGTTTTGGAAACAACACGAAAAGAAACGTTTCACCATCATTATACCATTTTCCCCCACTCACGCCTGTAATCCAGCACTTAACGAATAGAATGCTACCAATTTTATGCACTAACACTGAAAATAACACAAGTTTAGGAAAATAATACAATGCGGTGGCGCAATCTTTTTCGCTTTGCTGCCAAAACTCCGTATTTTATTTGATAGGCCACTATTATTTTAAAATTTTTATTCCTTTTTAAAGTTTTATATAATTCAGAGTTTATAGAATCCTCTAAATCGTATTACCACCTTCTTAGATAATCTAAAATCGAAGGTATTCAAATGGAGCCTAAAGTAAGTACTCGTAAAATTATTGAACAAGCAAGAGTTAGCACATGTCGGTTTCAGTATCACTTTGACTCAACTTTGACTTGACTGGATGACTTTGACTGTGACTTGACACATATTTGCGTAAACATCATTAACTTAAAAGATTATCAATTACTTGACACTGGCTAAATACACAAAAGTGTGGAGCCAAAACATAAAAAAATTATTTAAAAAAACACGAAGAAGATTGTATAAAAATCAAATAGAAAAGCGCGGGAAACCTCTGAACTTGGCGGGCGTGATTTTGTTAGGAAATAAAATAAAATTTGTATTTAACTGTAAATAGTGATCAGATAAGTATTATTGTAGTATAATTTAAATATTTTTCTGTGTGTATATCTTACTAGTGTACAGTAAACTTCGGTAAGTCTTTTTCTTGGTTTTTATCATGGACGAACCTCCCGATCCGGGCGGCACGGCCCCCCCGGCTGGCTGTTACGTTACGATTCCAAATCAATCGAATGATGATAACGGGTCTGTAATTAGTGATAGTATGGATATTGAAGTTCCAATGTCAACTCGTATTGTTGACCCTCAGAATTATGCGAGCGGTATCAAACGAAAGAGGAAAAACAATGCAAACACAAAAGTAAGCGATAGTCAATCTTCTGCTAGCGATGCACTGGTTGATGATCAACTCGCCATTTCTCCAACTGTAGATAAGCGTACCGAGAATATTAAAAACAACCATAACTCTAATGAGAGCTCACCAAGTTTCATCCCAATAGGGAGAACTCAATATGATGCTACTGACCCTGCTCCGTATATAGTTCATGTACAAAGAGACCAATCATCTTCTAATGACGGCTCCACACTCCACCCCATAACATTTGGTAAATTCCTTAAGAAACACTATATTAAAAATATCATAAACGGCAGTGTGAAGCGCATAGGACGAAATAGAATAACTTTGTCATTCTCTAGTCATAATGATGCAAATTCGTTCATCAATCACAACAGTTTAGCTGGTGACAAGTTGAAGGCATTTATACCAACATTTACCATTACGCGCATGGGACTAGTTCGTGGTGTTCCTACCGAGTGGTCTCCGGAAGAAATTATCGATAGTGTAAGCGTTCCCTCAGGATGTGGTAAAATACTAAAAGTACGTCGTCTGAATTACAAAGTGAATATTGGTGGTTCACCAACATGGAAACCGTCGCAAACTGTAGTTATCACTTTTGATGGTAAAACCCTGCCAAAACGAATTTACATTTGTTACAATGCACTCGCTGTAGAGTTATACACTTTCCCGACTATTCAATGCTTTAGCTGTTGTAGATTTGGTCACACAAAATCTCAATGTCGCTCAAAGCCCAGATGCTTTAAATGCGGACAAGAACATACCGGAGACACTTGTAATAGGGAAGAAGATTGTGCTACCTGCTGCCTCTGTTCTGGCCTTCACTATGCTACTAACAAATCATGTCCTGAATTCGTTCGTCAAAAGAGTATTAAGTTGTCCATGGCTGAGAACTGTATATCTTATGCTGAAGCATTTAAGCTTCACCCACCCATTGGGAAATCCTACGCTGAGGTCCTATCGTCTGCAAAACCAACACCAGTAGAAAAACCTATTTTGATAGCATCTCAGTCACCTACTAGAACATCATACAAAAAAACCGTTATCTCTAAACCTAGATCCCCGTACAATGCTCCTAAGGGATACGATCGTGTAGCACATCAAGAATTAATTAAAGATTATAATACGCCTTCTGGTTCTAATGGTTGTGCTTACCCTAAGCTTAGCCTTAGTGACCAAGAACAACTTTCTCAACAAACTTTAACTGAAATTATAGCTACCTTGATTGAAACTTTAACTCAAAATAATATTCTGTTACCGTCCAACGTTGCCCCCATTCTAGAAGCTCTTAAAAAACGCCCTCGTGGTGACCAATCCGAAATGAATACATTTCGGACCTCCACTGGACAACCTATCACAGATTGTCCAGTGGAACTGCCGCAGCGCAGTTAGTAAGAAAAGTGACATAATTTTTTTGATTAATAAATTTAATCCATTTATCATTGCACTGGCAGAGACATGGCTTAAGCCTAACTCTGCTTTTAAAATTAGTAATTATTTCTGTCTCAGATAAGACAGAGATGATGGGTATGGTGGTGTTGCCTTACTCATCAAATCTTCCTATTCATTTACTTCTTTATCCTTTCCTTCACATAATAGTAATTTTTCAATAGTTGGCGCAATAGTGGAAAGGATATGTTTTATATCACTGTACATACCGCATCCCTCTTCAATTATATTACAAGAAATTAACGACATTCTTTCTAACCTTCCTAAACCTTTCTTGATTCTGGGCGATTTTAATTGCCAACATCAGTCTTGGGGAAGTTCAATGTCTAATTCGTATGGAAATGAATTGCTTGGTATAATTGATAGTCAAAACTTATGTTTATTAAATAATGGGGCCCCAACACGTAGAACCAATCCTAATGAAGGTTTAAGTGCAATCGATTTATCGATTTGTACTCCAAACCTTGCAATAAAATTACAATGGAACATACTACCACACACATATGGGAGTGATCATTTCCCAATAATTATTAATCTACCTGACCTCAAAAAATACCCGCAAAAGCAAAAGCCACGCTTGAAATATAGATTAGCCAATGCAGATTGGACCACGTATAGTACTTTAATAGAAGATAAAATTGCATCCCTACCACAACCTACAACATTTAACGAAAATGTATGTGCTGAAGAGCTAACTAAGACAATAACAGCAGTAGCAAATGCAACTTTTCCACTTAAAAATGCTGTTCTTGATAAGATATCTTCCCCTCCTTGGTGGGACAGAGAATGCTCTGATGCTATGAAGAGAAGAAATCAGGCGGAAGAGGACTATAATAGTAATATGACAGCCGATAATTATGAACACTTAGAGGTCACCCTTGCTGATACAAAGAAGTTACTCAAACAGAAAAGATTCTCTGGTTGGATGAGATATTGTGCATCAATATCTCCTACTACTCCATCTTCAATAGTTTGGCAAAATATTAGGAGATTCAAATCAGCATTCAGCAGTTCGACATATACTCTCCCTCACCAAATGTCCGATTCATATTTGGATCATCTAGCACCTCCTTATGTTCCGCAAGAAGAGCTAACTATTTCACTAACGTCGATAGCTATTGCTGACCAATCTGGCCTTAACTCTCCTTTCACATATGATGAACTAAAAGGTATTTTGTTAAATTGTTCTAAAGACTCCGCGCCTGGTGAGGACGGGCTCCCATATTCATTTTATAAACATCTTGGAGACGCCGCTTTGTACTATGTATTAGATATGATAAACACTATTATGATCTCAGGAAATATCCCCTCATCCTGGAAATCGCAAATCATTCTTCCTATCTTAAAACCTAGTAAAGCTCCTGGTGAGGTCTCTTCTTACCGTCCTATCGTTTTGTCAAATGTTATTTCTAAAATTGCTGAACTATTGATCAAGAACCGTCTAGAGTGGTATTTAGAGACTAACGATTTGCTGGCTAGCACTCAATATGGCTTTAGAAGAGGTAGGAGTGCCTTAGATAGTATAAGTATTTTTGTCACGGATATTCGTCTTGCCTTATCTCACAATGAATCAGTAATTGCCACATTCTTAGATATAAAATCTGCATACGACAGCGTTCTTCTTCCCATCTTAAAAACCAAACTACATAAAATACACGTGCCTGATATGCTTTCAAATTTTATCATAAATATGTTAAGTGGAAGGTCAATCAAACTGGACTTTACTGATAACTTTAGGATTCTGTGGAAAGGGCTTCCACAGGGATCGGTATTAAGTCCTCTACTCTATAACATTTACACTCATGATTTGGAATATACCGTAAAAACCCCTGTTAAAATATTGCAGTACGCTGATGACTTACTTTTATACAGTATGGATCGTTTTATAAATAACGCATGTGATCAGGTTACACTATCTTTAACCTACCTTAAAACCTGGTTTGACAACCACGGATTGGAGCTATCTGTTGGAAAAAGTGTTGCCGTTCTGTTTTCAAGACTTCGCAACCCACCTGCTATTCATATTGGTTACAACGGTTTACAAATCCCTCAAAAGAATGAAGCAAAATTTTTGGGATTAGTCCTAGATTCTAAACTTACTGGAATTCCTCACTGTGATTATATAGCATCCAAATGCGAGCGAAGAATTAACATGCTAAGATGTCTCTCAGGTGTTTGGTGGGGTGCGCATCCTCTGTCTCTTAAGTTGGTTTACAACGCTTTAATAAGAAGTGTCATAGACTATGGAAGCTTCCTGTTAGAGCCTTGTAGAGTAGCTGCAATTAGGAAATTGGACGCAATTCAATCGAAGGCCCTAAGAATCATATCCGGTGCTATGAAATCAAGTCCCATAAATGCCTTACAAATTGAGTGTGCTGAACCTCCATTCCACATAAGACGTCAATATTTATCAGACCGTTTCTTTTTCCGCGCTGTACAGTTTTTGGAACATCCCCTCATTTATAAATTGTTTTTGTTATCAGAGCTCACTGTAACTTGTCCCTACTGGAAATTCAAATCGAATCCATGTCTCATTAATAGCATCAGTAAATTTAAATCCTTGTCAGCTCCAACTCATCGTTCTAAGAAGTTACCTCTTTTTAATATCAGCTATGAATCATTGATTTTTTCACCTAAAACCCATTTAAACTTAAACATTGCTAAAGGTGACTTTAACGCTAATACAGTATTTAACTCTATCATAGATGATAGGTGGCCTGGATGGCATCACATATATTGTGACGCCTCCAAACATGATGATATCCAGAATGTTGGAGTAGGAGTTTACCATCGAGAGTATAACGTAGTCCAAAAAATTAAATTGCCTCCAGAATCCTCAACATTCACTGGTGAATGCTACGGAATTTTAAAATCCTTGGATTATATTTTACTAACAAAACTGAAGAAAACGCTTATCATATCGGACTCCATGAGTGCTCTTCAAGCCTTGGATAGGTTTCCATTTAAATCAAAAGTGCAGATACCTATAATTATTGACATTAAAGAAAAATTGTATAAATGCGCTCAAAGCGGCTATTCTGTTACATTCATCTGGGTACCTAGCCATAGCGGTATAAAAGGAAATGAGAGAGCAGATCGGATCGCAAATGAAGCAGTGGTGTGTGGAGATTTGTATCCTTACGTTAATTATTGCCATGACTTGGCTACCTTGTCCAAGTTTTATCTTCAGGGTTCCTGGAATGAAGCTTGGGCAAAAAGCGCTTTATCTAAAGGCAAATACTACTTTTCTCTTCAGCCTCAAATCACTTTAAAACCTTGGTTTGCTAAAATAGAACTTGGTAAGATGGCCACCTCAGTTCTGATTAGGTTACGACTGGGACATGTTTGTACCCCAGCCCATCTTGCCAGATTCAATATTATAAACAGTCCAGAATGTGGATGTGGTTATGCAATTGCTGACGTTAATCACACCCTACTTGCTTGCCCCATGTATGATTATTCCTCTTTTTATGAAACACTGTTGTCATTGGATATTTCACTACCCATCAATGTTCCTTTCCTTCTTTGTTCTAGAAATCCTTCAATTTATAAAGCAATATCTGATTTATTGCTTTTGAATAATATAAAACTGTAACATAGTATTTCGATAAAGTAATTCTACTTGTATTATATATAACTATGTAAATATTTTATTGTATATTTGTTATTGCACCTTTTTATATAGCTAAGTAGGTGATTTTATTAATACCTACTATAACTTGTCTGATCTCAATGGTATACGTAAATTGTTAGACTTATTTAAGCGTTAATAGTCCGAACCCAAGTTTCCCCGTTTTTGACGAAAGTAAAAATTAATAATAAATAACAAATCACAAAAATAAGTTAACTAAATACCGAACACAAAAACAAGATACAAGAGTCAATAAGAAACGAAGAAAAGAAAAGCAACTTGAAAACTGGCACAATACACAAACCGTGTCATGGCCACAAAAGAGAAAAAAAAAAAAAAAAAAAAATCAAATAGTGCCAACCACAGACTAAGTAGAGGATACGTTCCAACTAGTATTCTCTACTTAGTCTGTGGTTCCAACCATCTACCCGCTGCTTAGATGGTGAGAAGCGTACGCGTTTTCACAGAAGTGATTGAGTCCAATATTTTGTTTTCGTTTCATTCACGCCTCAACGGATCAATGTAATGATGTGACATTTTCACATAGAGATAGGTTGGAAAAGTGTATAGTAACATAGAATGATGAAGTACGGTTCTTATGGAACTGAAGGGATGTAACCGTGGGGCACAACTAGTTTATTATATCACAAACCACATTTTCTACTCATACACGTAAACTTTGGAAAATGCGGTGAGCTCCCCACGGACCAAGGGTTTCAACACCAAACGGTTCAATATGTAAGCACTACCGAAATAAACAACAAACTATTTTTGTACCGTTTTAGCTGCTCAGCTAAATCAGCTGTGGCATCGGTGGATGTGACAGCCCCATTGTGTCGACGAAAGTAGCTTCTTACACAAAAAGGTGCCCATCTTCCAGGGTACCTGAGTAATTCCGTCATATCTTTTACCATCGTCACGTATGAGACCGTTGCAGCATTGGCAGTGGCCAATCAAAAGCCCATCGAATAAATCTATAAGGCTGGCATGGCGTGAAATTTGATCAGCAATTTTCGAACACGAGAGACCGCGATGACCAAGTTGGTCAACTACCGTAGCGATGGGCCACATAGGGCACTATGTAACGTAAGCTGATAGCTAAAAGAAAGGCATTCGGATCGAGAAGGTTACCAGTGCTAAAGACGGATTAACCGAAGCCTTGACTCCGTAAAGTTTTTTCCTAAGTTTATCTAAGCACTTCACGGCGTAAATCTGGTGGAGATGGTAATCATGTTCTCTCTTACTCGCATTCGTGGATTTGTAAATTGGTGCGTGCAGGATGGCAGGCGATGCCGATTCCCAGAACAGTTACGCGATACGGGTGCTGGTTGATTCGACTCGTCACCAAAACATATGAATAATACAAAATAATACACAACGGATCTGCTGATCCGTTGTGTATTATTTTGTATTATTTATATTATATTATATTATTTATATATTACTGCCAATTATTCATATTTTGTCATTATTTTGTGTCTTCGCAATCACACCTACAGGACATAGCTGTAAAAAATGTAATAAATCGGTAAAAAAAAATTAAAGTCATTATAATAATTTTTTAATGTTTTATCATGCATTCTTGACATTGCATGTATTGAATTTAATAATAAGCTTAATTTATAATGCCATTCTTATCATAATAAATAAATACAATAGCATTGCAATTCAACGAGGCAATGCTGCCAGCATGTTGGGTACGCTACCCATTGGGAGTGAGCTGGAGCATTTGGCCTGTCTATATGTCATCGTGGCTACTATATGGTCCAAATATGCATATTTTTTGTAGTAGGTAGTATTTAGTAGTAGTTATTATATGATCGTAGTATTTAGTTAGTAGATAGAATGAGGAATAGAAGAATGAATCACTTTGCCTTTGCGTGTAAAAAAAAAGATAAATTTACAACTCAAGACATCATATATTGTAAATATCTCGAATAAGATTTATTTTATGGTCACTCTACTGACAAGGACACAGGGCTCCTGTAGCGCTGTCTCCCTCGAACCGCGTTTCTGCATTGTTCCAGTCGGTATGGAATGTACTATACAGTTTCCTTGCTCCGTGATCTAAAAGTCTATACTCTTTCTTGTAGCCTGTGGTGGTTAGGCTAGAACCAAAGAATATAATTGATACTCTCGCTAGAACGTAGTGATGAATATATAGTCTTTGGTTGGGTGTAATGGTGTCATAGCATAATACCTTATTAGTCTGTGGTGTCATAGTGTGCAGTGTGTTCCTCTTCCTTCAATTATAGTGTGTAAAAACGTCTTAAATTTGCAGTATTGTAATCTATTGTAATACATATTTACATTCGTATATATATATATATATATGTCCATCTCTTATCATTTGCAAGCTGAAGCTATGTTTTAGATGTCAACTTTTCCGTTTTGTAGACTGTGACTTATTTGTGTTTATTTTTTCATCAAACATTTCAACATCCACGAAGCCTCCGCGCTGCTTTCCCTCAAACTCATTGCGCATGCACTGTGCTTGATATTGATCGACTGAAATATTTTCAGAAACTTGTTTTGGCTGGTCCAGTTTTAAGACTACCACATAATTCCGTGTCTTTTGAGGCATGAATCCTGAAGTTGTTCAGGGCTATTTTCAAGTGTAACTTGGTGTTTGTGATCGTCATACGGATTTCTATAATTGATATTCACGGTAAGACAACCAACCAATAATAGTTTTCAGACATTTTTCTAATACTTTCATAAAATGGATAAAAACTAGCAGTACCTATGTATTTGGCAAATAAAGATAATACATTAACAAAAAAATTTAGAAAGAAGTAGAAATAGAATGAATAAAACAAAATAGAGCCAATACACTAACAGTGATCTCCGAGGTTTAAAGAAAGCATTTGTGCATTTTATTCCCTAAAGGCGTGAATGGGTTATCAAATATTGTGTGATTGCATTTTTCTTTTATTTTTATTTCATCCCAATAATTGAAAAACTTTTCTACCTAGTTCAAGCTATAAATAGAGTTTTAAAATACTTGATAAATTATGATACAAATGATTGAAATTTCACATTAAATGTAGTAGGCGAAGTTTAGGAATAGTTTCTGACCTTTGCCTACCTCGAGTTTCTCAGTGATATAGGTACCTAAAAGTTTATAGGCATGATTGACAAAAATTCTGGTTATTATGTTAAATGGAAATTGACATTTAAATCAATGTTATTGTTTCGATTTTTCTTTTATTAGTATTTAGCGAAGTTTGGGACCCATCTGAAGTTGCCTAGTGGTGGCAGTTGGCACAACTAAAAAAAGAATGCAAATATAGGGGAAAAAATGGAACATTGTACTATAACTGAAACCTAGCATTTGGCTCCTGCTTTGCCTGGACTCAATTTGCTTACAATCTATGTTTTTATACAATGGTTAATGTCAACAGCCATGAAACCGCGTCAAGAAAGAAATAGATGTAGTTAATATACTTTATTATCTTTGGTTAGATGACTCTGAAAGGCTTCAAAGTGCACTCAATGAATCAGATTAAATAACCGTTTTATTTAAGTTGAACAATATAGGTATAGTTGATAGTTCCATAATACCCTGACATTCACCATATCTGGTTTTCAATTTAATCTTTTGCACAATATTATGGTCATAATGAATTAAACAAACACCAGCAAACCCACTTTGGACTAGCTTGGAATCAATGATTAGACTAGCAACTTGACCTTGAGTAGGCATGAAGTTAAATGACTAGGTATTGTCAGTCACATAGAGGAAGAATTACAGAATGATGATTTTAAAAAGGACACTATAAGTATGAAGTGTGGTTGGTGGGAATGCAGAGAGGAGAATGGTAGAAGGGATGAGGAAAGAGGAAAAAATAGAGAAAGGAAAAATGAAATTGAATCGTAGGCAAACTAAGATGTAATGTTAACCTATGTAAAGCTGTAGCAGGTCAGTTATAAATCTAATTTTGTGATTTGCAAAATATAAAACATAATCTCCTTTTACCATTTTTGTTCATTGCTGCTGACTTTAAGCCCACTTTTAACCCTCTCCTTTAATTTTTTTAAAGATTGGACATCCGTCTTATTACAAAACGTAGACTAAGCGTGGACCAAAGTTAGTACTAGGTTTAAACTTAGACTAGTTAAAAACCTTATTACAAAAACAAGTTTATCGCCGATCCGGGGATCGTCCATGGTCTAAAGTTAGTCCTCCAATGACCCTAGTTTAACTGGTACTAACTCGCTAAACGAAATAAACTAGCGCCACGGTAGGGGAAAAATGAAACTTTTAAGATTAAAAACTATTTACGCGCTAAACGCCAATGTTGGGTTATCAACCTTCTTTGTTACACGATTATGAGGTTGTCTTGGTCTTTGATAAAATATATCTACTCTGTTCAGTTTTTGTATTTTGATGCTCCATTTTTACGATATTTATTATAGTTACAGCTAGTTATAACAACAATAAACAGAAATATCAATTTTTGCGCGTGATGCAATGCCATATTTACGTTCTGATTCTTGCAAGCCTTGTTAGTAACTATTAAAACTTAATAGTTTTATTAGTTGAAAATCATTGTAGCAAAGCTGACTTTTATGAATCTGATTATTTATTCATTAAAAAATATGCAAACAATAAGCTTTCCAAGGCCAATGCACGTATATTATAGACGAAATCAAAAAATCTAAATATATGAAACGTTAAAAAAGGATCGTGTGAATAAATGTGGTCCAAATGAACAAACTTTTTTCGTATTTAGTCTATGGTCAAGATTTAAGCTATGGCCTTTCTCTGGTATCAGCTGGTCTTCGATTAGTCGGCGTTTTGTAATAAAGTCAAGCTCTAACTACTTAGTAGATGGGTTTTGGCGGGAATGCGAAAAAGATTGCGTCACCGCATTGTATTATTTTCCAAAACTTGTGTTATTTTCAGTGTTAGTGCATAAAATTGGTGGCATTCTATTCGTTAAGTGCTGGATTACAGGCGTGAGTGGGAAAATGGTATAATGATGGTGAAACGTTTCTTTTCGTGTTGTTTCCAAAACTCCATAGAAGCTTCAAGTAAAGTTGCCACCACTTTACTAGGAGTATGACTTCGACTGTGACTTGACACATATTTGCATGAAATATCATTAACTTGATAAATTATTAATTACTTGACACTGGCTAAATACACAATAGTGTGGAGCCAAAACATAAAAAAAAACTACTTTGTACCGTAACAAACTAGGTCTAGTAGTTGGTCCAGGCTTAAACGTCTACTTAGTCCATGTTAAGACTGTATAAGTTATATTGTTTCAAGATGTCGACACGGAATATCCGCAAGATGGTGGAGAAGCTCCAGTTAGCATCAAATGAGCCTCAAGGATCAACATGTGCAAGTGAAGATGAAAACTTTGAACCACTTTATGCAACCAAGTCCGCGCCATCCTTTGCAGGGGTATGCACCTCCACTGAAATACAATCATACACATTTAAGATATTGTATATTGACATAAAGAAATGCACATTATACATCATTAGTTCATAATTATGTATAATGATTGTATTTAATACTAGTAAATTTGTATAAGACAAACATACTAATATAATACTTAAAATACATTAGCAAATAATTTGATTTGTAATTATACCATGTCTTTTTGTATTATTAAAAAGTTTTGATCATATTGCAACTTCCACTATAATGTTCTAGATAACTACGTATAAACTGGTAAATTTTAATACTTATGAAATGAATTCATTTGCAGTGTATTTTATTTTATTTACAGGGTAGATTTTTGAGATAGGACAGTAGGGGCAGGAACCTTAATTCTCTCCATCCAAGGGTTGCCTGGAAGTCGTCGGTTTAAGCGATGATGTCGCACAATATTACACTTTATGGAAATAATTGTTAGTCTTTTGATCCCTATATAAAATAGAATCGATTGGCGTAATTAATTTTTGACGGTATTTCTGAATTTTTTTCGCCGACTGTACACTTTTCCAAAATATGTAAATGCAGATCAGAATATTTCCAAAAGTTATGGATAGTCTCCTAGGAATGTTTTCCTATAATGATTAAGGTACCTGCCCTGACTGTCCCGTTTCAAAAATCCACTCTGCGTGCTCCGCTGATATAGACATAAAATTATTTTTGTTTGTGTCACCGACTTATGCATTTCAGAGACTAAAACGGACTTCCTCGACATTGTGCTGGCATTAGTTTTAATTTCATTTCTCACAACACATTGCTTTTAGTTAAGCTTCAGCAAATGTACTAAATAGATTCCAGCGACTAGAATGATTTTGTAAAATTTAAATACTGCTTGCTGCATTTGGCATGGTTACTTGTGTTTGTAAAATGTGAGATTAGTATCTTTTCATAAATGGTAAGAAACACAAAAGACAGATTAGCAGAATGACAAATTTTCATATTGATAATCACCAAATTCAAGTCTTTTAGGAGTTTTATTGTAAATAAAATTGTCAAAATGTGATTAACTACTTATTATTAAGTAGTTGACACTTATAGAAATACTTTTTAATTTTATATATTTATCATAAGTTAATACTTATGATAAATATATAAAATTTAAAAGTGCTTAATGTCAAATATTAAATAAATCATTAGGTACAATATAAAATAACAAAAACTCTAAATGACATTGCCAAAATGATAAACTCATGTCATAATTACTATCCAACAAGTTTTTATACATAAGCTTAGGTACTAAAGACTTAAAGGCAGCCTGTAAAGCCATCATCAATTAAACTGAACTTTTTAAAACTAGCTGTGATCCCTAGTTTCGCTTGCTTCTGAACCAATGTTTCATTTTATGCTATAATTGTTATTGTGACAAATGCATAGCAAAGGTTTTCTAAGAAATAAAATACATTACTTTTAAATTTAAAATAAAAGTTTTATATGGTTTTTTTTGTGCTTCAATCACAACCGTTTCCAACAAATACCAGAAATCATTATTTTTTATTTGCTTGTTTAATATTCAGCTACGTAAACCCTCAACTTCAGGCGAATTGGTGGCCAAAAGTAAGATGAATCTCTTTTTTTCTGTCATTTTGTGCGAAGGTATTTTGCGTTGTTTTGCTGACAACACGAACCTTAACGTTGCCGTCGTGTACGATCTTAATTATTATACTGTGCATGTGCCCAGCGATTATTTTATTTTTATTTCGAGACTGCATCAAAATCGTTTCAGAAGTCATGGCGTGAAATTTACACGAGCAAAGTAACACACAGGCAAACGTCCGCCTGTTAGTTTGCTTATGTGAATCTGTTTTATATTAGTAGGGATTATTTTGCGGTGACCGGTGACTCCAAAAACATGCTGCTTTTAGTCCATACACCACTTGACATCTACACAGTAAAATAGTCGTCCTTCAACGAATGGAGCATAGCGGTTTAGAATACTTTAGTTATTCTCAGCGCCAGCGCCAAACTGAATTTAAGACTAAGGATGAGAGACTGCCCATGGCGCCATGGCAACACGGTTCTTAAGCTGCTCAGATACAGAGTTGTAGCAATCGGTGCGCTCTCAAACTAGCAGTTAGCTTTTATCACAAAATAAAGTTTAAGCATTTCTCGATATTTGTGCTCTTTGAAGTGTTTTTTTTTATCTAATTTTTTTAGGGACTTTGAGTCGTCCAACGACTATGTCAGCCCCATAGTACAAAAATGGTATAATTGACAGAAAAATCAAGTTGTGTTGCATTGTGTATCAGTCTGTACACAGACCGATACAGCAGAGTAGCCGCGTTGGATGTTTGTGCGGATAATATACTTTGAAAAATACCCACATCTAGGCGATTAAGTTTGAACTGATCAAATATATCGTTTCTCATGGGAGCACTCCGAACACACTCCATCAAAAAGTGATATAGGTCGTCTTTGACTCCACACAGATCACAATTAGAACTATCTACAATACGCATTAAATGCTTCAAACTATTTGAAGGGATGTGTCCGGAGCGAAGTCTATGAGTTGTAGTGTTAATTGGATGTATGATATGATACTTATTAATAAGGCAATATGACACATTTTCCTATGGTTATGGGTCTGGTGGAATTTTGCTTGCATAGTTAAAGATAGTAACAAAATAGTTTTAACTTGTTAATAATTATCGCAAAACGGCAAACGTTTGCAACAATTTACTGAGCGTTAAGCGATTAAATTAGCTGGCGAGTGGCATTAATAGAGGTTCTGTTGTTGCTTTTACTTATGATGTCCGTAAATACATAAATTAAGAAGCTATGTTAATTGTTATGTATATGTATACGTACGATGCAATGTACACAGATACATAAAGAAAGAAATGCATAAGTTGGCAGCAATAAAAAAATAAGATTGAATGTTTTTATTAACATACACTCATAAAATTACAGTATTATAATAGTGTTTTATTTATTTTATAAACAAAACAAATAAGTTGAATTTTTTTTTATAAATTTCAGCTTATAGTCAGTTCTTCGTCGAGCGACGCGGAGGATTCTGGCAATGAAAGCGAAAAGAACCAACGGGTGAAAGCGGCACCCGCCCCTATTGAAAAGAAAAAAAACAAGAATAACCGCAAAAAAAAGAATAAGAATAAACACGCACAAGCCAGCTGCAGTGGGGCTAGTAAGGACCCGTCCGAGCATTCCGATGTAAGAAGATAACAGCACTACCTGATCAATAGCTAATAAATAAATTATACATTTCAACTATACGACTTGATAATAGCCTGACGTTTCTATAAGCATTTCCAATTCAGTAAACTTAAAAAAAGGAGGAGTTTCTTGATTTATTGTATATATATTTATTGTGTATGTTAAGCGATTTTTCCGGGATTTTTAGATTTACCGTGTTAATTTTTTTTTAATGTTACCGAATGATGTGACGAGTTAATAGTTCACCTGATGTTAAGCGCCACGGCCGCCCATAACAGAACAGTGTCACTCGGAACCCCAAAACAAAGTTTCGAGCGACACTGCACTGCGCACATCATTATGAGACATCAGCACAGTCTGGTAATAAGATTACTAGACTATGAGATCACATCATAGTCTCAATTGCCCAGTAATTTCACTAGCTACAGTGCCCTTGAAACCGGAACAGTAGTGCTTGCACACTAATGCTTGGCAGCAGAATAACTGGCAAAGCGGTGGTGCCTACCTTGACGAACTTTGCAACAAAGTCCTACCACCTAGTACACACACAATTTTGTTAGATTTGATTAAGATCTTCGGATGTAAACTTAAAATGTCATCCAAGTACTTCGCAATATGAAATTAAGGCGATTGAAGTTGTAACTGCAGTCGTTGAAAAGAATCCGAAAATGGCGGTTGTAAATTTTGTTTTTTTTTTGCCATAATCCATGTATTTATGAATTTTAACGTGTGATACGGGTAGATTATTATCTGTAAAGTGTTCGTGAACGTGCACGAGTGTTGGCAAATGGTGCAAAGTTTTTAAACCATGTCTTTTCGTTTTTTCTTTAAGTCTACCTAGAGCCTTCAGTAAAATATCCACCATTTTAATGTGGCATTTCGACTAACAAAATAAGACTTTGATATAACATAACCGTATAAAAATTCTTTATATGACTTCGGCAGAATTATCACTAAAAAGCGATAGAAAGCAATTAAACGAAGAGAAAAAGAAGAACTTGTAATTAACCTCTGTTAAAAAAGGTTATAATTAAGCATATGTTTTTTCTTTCAGTCCGATGAAGTTGCTAGAGTTGTGGCCGAAGTGAATGAGCTCTTGGGTGAGCCAGAGGCTCCTCAATCAAAACCGGCGACAGAGCCTAGTCTTGTGCAATTGAAGATCGATCACAAGCATCTGAATGTTCATAATGATCTAAAACGCTTATTCGGACCCGATGAAAATGAACGCGGGTATGTAAGCCATTTCTAAACTGACTGCAACGAAAGGAGCATGTTTTTAACCGACCTCAAAAAATATGAGGTTCTCAATGCAAATGTATTTTAATGTTCATTTATTTTAAAACTCAGTCATTGGTGTCGATTCTGTGTCGCATTCTCTAAAGCTAAACGAAATTAACATATTTCCGTCATACGTTAAGTTTACTTTAGTTTTAGAGAATGCGACACAGAATCGACACCAATGGTAGACCAATCTGGAAAATTCTTTTTTATTTGAAATTATACACTTTTATATTTGATCTATAGAAATTACATCAAATATCAGATTAGTTTTTTTTTTTTTAATTTAAAATAACTGGAATAAATTATTTATCCAATTACTTCACAGTATGCATTAAGGTGAATGAAGTTGGTTTTATTTTTATTTGTGTTAATCGATTGTGATCATTTTTTTCATTGAGTGTAACTCCAAGTTGATCCCATATTAATTTGGTGATGATCATGAGATAAAAACTGAAAATTACTTGACTGATAATAGCACACGATTTAAACGTTATCATATTACAAAGAAATCATGCCTATTATTGATATATTTAATAGAATCATTGGAATATAATTTTAAAACTACATCAAAAAGAATCGTTGGAACTAGGAATATGAAATTTGAAGGGATGAAATCAACTGATTTTTTTCTCAAAATTACTTAAGGTTATCTTTGGATTCAGCGTGAAATTATCTACAATAATCCATCCTCAAAATACCGATATGAGTCTCTAAATCTCTAGATTGTCAGTCTAAAAACGGTTTATCTGACACAGGAATACAGTTCGCTTAGCGCTAAACGATTTTTAGATTTATAATATTTTTAATAATATATTTTGTATTTTAAAATAGAATTATTACATTTCCAAGCAACTGAAACTTACATAAACCTTTTCTATTACTCAATAAGTTCTCTACATAAAAAAGAAGCCGTTGAAGTTTAAAGTCAATTTTCTCGAAACTATCAATTTGGCAGTTAAACCCTTTTTGATCTCTCCTTTTGCTGATTTGCTTGCAGGAACCGTCGTGGAGGCGTACGCCGTACGAGACGTCATATAGTGCTCAATAAGGACACTTACGATTTTTCAGTTAAAGGTGGGCACATAATCATAGTAGCTTCAGTTGAGACTTTTTATAGACCGACTTCATAGAGGAGGTTCTCAATTGGGTTTTATTTTTTTATGTGAGAGCTACCTCATATCACATCATATCCCTCATGTATAAACCGATTTCAAAAATACATTTTTTATTTAAAGGTATGACAGTACCATGGTAATTTTATCAAAATCGGTTCAAGTATTCGATCGATAGATATTATATATAAAAGGATCTCTATTCGTCGCATCACACGTGAACGGATGGAATATTTTCATCATTTCTGTTCATGTTGCGTTTATTATTGTCAGGAGAAGGTTATTAAGAAATAATAAATTACGAAAGTTGAGCAGAAAATTAGAAAAGTTTCACCACGTGTTTAAATTTTTTTATGTTATTGAATGATGTGACGAGCTAGTCTTTCGCCTGATGTTAAGCGCCACAGCCGCCCATAACAGAACAGTGTCACTCGGAACCCTAAACAGAGTTTCAAGCGACACTGCAATGCGCACCTCATCCTGAGACATCAGCACAGTCTGTGAGATCAGATCATAAAGTCTCAATTGCCCAGTAATTTCACTAGCTACTGTTCCCCTATAAACCGGAACACAGTAGTGCTTGCGCACTACTGCTTGGCGGCAGAATAACTGGCAAAGCGGTGGTACCTACCTAGACAAACTTTGCAACAAAGTCCTACCACCTAGTAAAAAATTAAAATCGTTTCGGCCATTAGTTGTTATAAGGAAACAAACAGATCGAGACATGCAGATAGATACTGATTACTGATAAACTTACTAATTGTACTTATTAGGTGTATATTATTAATTATTTCAGGGCTGAGCATGAGTTTAATTGCAACGAAAAACGGCATTAAGTTTTTTAAATTTGAGCACGGACACGAATACCAGAAAAATATGCGTAAACTGCTATCAGTTATGAAAATTGAACAAGAAATCTACCATGGCCAGGAGTATGAGGTGTATCCATCTAGCACCGTGGAGTCTCTGATCCAGGTGATATATTCATCATTTTCGTCTTCATCTTCATCATTTTCATCAGCCCCACTGCTGACCTGTCATACCCTCTGCCATGTGACATCATTAATGATATTTTAAGCACAATATTAATATTACAGAAATTTAAAGGTGTATTGGATTTTATTCGTTGAACGAGAACGCTTTTTTACATTTTGTAAGCTTGCGTTTGACACTGATGGTAGGTGATGACGCGGTCGACGATGGAATATGCTTGCCTAGAAGATACCGGTTTGTGTCAGTGCTTAAGGCTTTGTGGCTTAGGCTTCCCTACCGATGAGCTTTATTCGTATCAAAATACGGCTATTTTTAGTTTAACACGTTCGCAGTGTTAGGTTTTATGTAAAGGACAATTGGAAAAATGTTACGGGCAATAGCTATATGTATTTGGTGACTTTTCCCTTTGCTTTCTTATTATAGACAGTTGTCCTACATATCCGAAGACAACATAATAAAATGAGCTCAATTATTTTTTATGTGTGACGATATAAAACTTTCTTTCAGAACCTGGCGTTGTATTTCAGCCTTGACGAAGCCACCATTGCATCCAACGCTTTGGAACAAATTATATACTTCATGCAAAGTATATTTGAATTGTCTTTCAACTACCTCGATGTAAGAAAATATTGTTGTATAATTATACTCACTATTTCGTTGTTGTGATATATGTACCGGTACCGGCAGTCATTAATACACTTTTTTTTAAATTAATAATCTGACTAATCGTTTACCTGTTGTTAAGCGACACGGCCGCCCATAACAGAACAGTGTCACTCGGAACTCCAAAATATATAGTTTCGCGTGACACTGCACTGCGCATATCCTCCTGAGACATCAGCACAGTCAGATAATAAGATTACTCGACTGTGAGATCAGATTATAGTCTCAATTGACCAGAGCTACAATGCACTTCAAACCGGAACACGGTAGTGCTAGTAGTGCTACACCACTGCTTGGCGGCAGAATAACTGGCTAAGCGGTGGTACCTACCTAGACGAACTTTGCAAAAAAGTCATACACCTAGTTTATCTGATTGTTTGCGATTAAACATATTTGTGCAAAATCTAGCATGCGTCATGCAGTGTCTTTTGCATTAAAACCGTTCAGCCTTATTGGCGTGAAGAGAATAAACACACACACTAACTTTCGAATTTATTATATGAATGTAGTTAAGAAGAGTATTTTAATTTATTATTATTATATCTGCAAAGTCGTTTAGATTTTAGATACGTAATTATACACATTTAATTGACCTGAGTATAGTGCAAACATTTTATAGCATTTTCATCATGAATAATACATTAAATCTTAACTAAAAACCAAAAACATATTAGCTTCTGCCGCGTACAATAGTCACTATTTTTTATGAACAGGGCGAATGTCGTCTTGAGTACGTTCACGTGGAAAATCGTGCATTCCACATTACGCTGTTGATGTATCTGCATATATTAACCAACAAGGCATGCCATCGCACTGCGCTAGAGATTGCAAAACTAATGCTGAACTTGGACCCGACCGATCCTCTTGGAGTAATATTTATAATAGACACGATTGCTTTACGTGCGAGGGAGCACCAGTGGCTGGTCGATGAATACTCGCAATGGGCTCATGAGAAGGACGCTACTTGCCTTTTCCATATTCGTTACTCGAACGCTTTGGCTATGTACCATTTGTATTTGAAGGATAAGGATCCAGGTTAGTATTTTACAGCCTCATTTTTTTATGGAAGAAGTCAAATGTCTTTTTTTTTTAAGAAATTATTGTAGATTAGTTTACCCGCCCTGACTTCGCACGGGTATACACTAGTATTAAACTATTAACGCCCAAACCTATGTTCAGGAAAAAGGAAAGTGAGAGCAATAGAAGAGAGCCAGATGTGGCCTGCCTCCCTTGTGTGGCTCCCATCCATCCATCTTTGTCTCGTATCTCTTTCCCGCTCCTTCCCTTCTACAGAACGTGTATAGTGGCTTTCTTAGTTGTCTGCTATGTTTTATCGCATTATATGGATCATGTCGCTTAATTGTTATTATTTTTTTATTTTATTTTAGTGAATGATGTGACGAGCTAGTCGTTCATCTGATGTTAAGTGCCACGGTCGCCCATAACAGAACAGTGTCACTCGGAACCCGAAAACATAGTTTCGCGTGACACTGCACTGCGCACATCATCCTGAGACATCAGCACAGTCTGGTAATAAGATTACTCGACTGTGAGATCAGATCATAAAGTCTCAATTGCCCAGTAATTTCTCTAGCTACAGTGCCCTTCAAACCTGAACACAGTAGTGCTTGCACACTACTGCTTGGCGGCAGAATAACTGGCAAAGCGGTGGTACCTACCTAGACGAACTTTGCAACTAATTCCTACCACCTAGTAAACTTACTACCTACTAGTATTATTATTATCTACAGGGGAAACCGGTCTTGCTCCCATGATACATTAAACCATTAAATCGCCGCGAGGATTAAATTAAATAACTTCGTCATATCGAATTAATTCTTTCACCATCGTTAATAGTTTTTAACTATTTTATAAATGATATAAAAATAAAAAAAATCATGTATAACCATTAATCGCTTATTGCTTCAAGCAACCCGTACTTGGACGTTTAAGAAAAGACTATACTAAATGTTGTTCTGTAAAATTAGCTATAAACATACCAAGTTTCATTGAAATCCGTGTATGGATTCCAGCATGATGCGTGTTCAAAGGTACAGACGAATAGAGAGACCAAAACAACGAAAAATATTTGATTTTTACTATGAGCCCACAATTTTATTATATTTATAAAAGATAAGTCTTTGCGGTAAATTTATTTATTTCTGTCGTATTGACATACGAAACCCACTGATATTGAAAACGCTATATTCATTTTTTGGAGAAAGGAACAAGTACTTTATATTTCCTCGTTATATTTACAGAGATATTTTAATTAAATTTTACTAATCTGTATACTAAATATATTTGGTTAAAATAGCGTAATGGTATTAAATAATTACACTTTGACTTTTCAGCGAAATTGCAACGAGCCAATTGTCTCATTCGACACGCTCTGATAAAGTTTCCCAACGTATGCGTGATGCTCATGGAACAGTGCAAACAAGTAAACGCAGTAGTTAAGAACCACGAAATGTTTTCTAAACTCGTCGATGAAACGTATGTCATTTATTATTTATTTTATTAATTGTATTTATATATTTATTTATTGCCTACTTTAAGTGTCCTATTTTTTCCTGAGGGATACCATATAAATTTTGCCAAGATCGTTTCAACTGTATAGTAGTGAAAGGAACAAATACAAAGTTACTTGTGAATTTATAGTCTAACTAGCTGCGCCCCGCGGTTTTACCCGCGTGACGAAATTTTTTCTAATATTCTGCTCCACTTTCTTAACGTTTTTCGTTCATACGACCCTTCTGACAATCTTCATCCTGACTATCTCCATTCACGCGTGATGCGATGACCACGGGAAATAGGGATTAATTTATATATATGTAGATCTAATAATACTATAAGAATCAAAGTCCTGACTAACTTGTTGATAGACAATGCACAGCTTAATCAGCTGGTCGCTAAAGACTTGAAAGGGCCTTCAATATTTTTGTTTGAAGTCTGGAAAACCTTCTCTCCGCCATCTTGTACTTATTTTTTCTTCAAAATGGCGGCCACTGATTAAACTTGTTATGAATCGGTAAGAAAATACAAGATGGCGGACAGTAGGCATGCCAAAATATTCGAAATACTTTGGGGCGTGTATTTATCTTGATGCGTAGAGGTGTACTAAGACAGGGTTCTTTGAAATTGTACCCCGAAGTGAGTAAAAATGGGTGAAGACGTTTGTATGAAAGTTTTGATATTGAACTAATAGTTGTGAAACATAGTACCTATTGGGATTTCATATTTTAAAAAAGGTTTCAATTTTTGTTTGTCACGTATGACTTAATATATTGTAATGGGGGATGAAACTGCATGCAAAGTTCTTTATGTTTAAAGTTATAGTGATGAAAATCATTTGGATAGGCTTAAACATAAATTAAAATTTCCCACGGAAAAATGGATAGCTTGCGAGAGAACGTCTATGCTGCAAGTAAAACTGTGGGGCGCTTTAGTTTGATGTATATTTATTTATCTTTAATTTACAAAAAAAAAACAGTAATTGAAATAGGATTTTTTCAAAGGCGCGCTTAGTAAAGAAGTAGTTCTGTACGACGCGGACTATTTTGGTTGAATGCTACGGCACTGATGTAATACTGTCGGTTTTCCGCGTTATTTATTGTATTTTTACTATATGTTTTATTATTATTCATTTATTTATTTACAATCTTGAATTTAAGTTTTTACAATATTTTTTATAAAAGTTAACATTACAAAAATACAATAAAAAACCTAAACCTAGTGTGCCGCCAGCAGCGGGGCAAGACCCAAGCTACCGGTGGTTAGGGCTGCAGACTGAAGAACCTCCTGACAATACGTGCCGTGTCAAGACGTACTGACCTGATTGAATCTGACCCTTGATCCAACCGTCTAACGAGAGCCTCTCGAGGTGTTGGTCGAGGCTCTTTGCTATAAGGCCGTTCGCCGAAACAACTATCCATATAACAATTATATTAAACTATTATTATTATATTTTTTTATTTTGTTACAGAACATCATCTGATCTCCAGGTGCTACAAATGTTGTACGCCAAATTTGTGTGGCCTAAGTGGCGTGAGTCAAAAATTATTGATTGGGTCATAGATACAGCTTTGCTACTTGTGGAACAGTACAACAGAGACCCATCTTTGAAGGTAACTAATTTTAACTTTTGACGAAAATTATGAATCTCGTAAATCTGGTAGCTGGTTGTACATCTGCATTATGCCGTGTAGTTTTCGGCTCTTCAAACCACGGGTGGAATGTTATTGGAAATTCCACGAAATTTCCAAGAATAATACCCAATTTTTGGTTTTCAAGCAAAGTTTACACGTTATTTTATTACTGATTGATATAGCTGTGATTATTTTATGGAGCGTTTATAAGCGTGTAGATTAAACGGTATTGATTTTTAATGTACTAAGTTTGAATGTCGTACGGTATTTGACTGGCCCGATAGCTCAGTTGGTAGTATCCCTGCCTTCTGAACTGCAGGTCGTGGGTTCGATTCCCACCCAGGACAAACATTTGTGTGATGAACATTGATGTTTGTTCTGTGTCTGGGTGTTATATTGTATTCTATGTATGTATTTACAAAAAAAAGTATCTAAGAATTGTATCAGTTATCTGGTTCCCATAATACAAGCTTTGCTTAGTTTGGGGCTAGGTGGCGCTGTGTGAAATGTCCACACATATTTATTTATTTTATTTATTTGAATCCGCATCCATCCGTCCCTAAATCCGGGACAGGTGGAGTCCAAGCACAACTACCTGTGTGAAGGGGTCTCTAGATTTAATATTTGATGTCAAACTGGGTCTGCGCTTGACTGTGTTAATTTAGCGGGGTTTTTGTAGATTAAGTGAAACAGGCATATTTTTTTGGGAGTCCATTCTATTATCTTATTTTGTAAAAATAAAAACTACTTTGGTACACTTTTGAAGTAAAATTTCTTTACGCACGCTTGACTTGGGGATTAAGCTGGTGAATGCGAGGCGAATGGAAGTTGAAGTTGGTACACGTAGATCTCCATTGTAAACATAACAAAGCTAAAAAAATGTATTATTATGTTTGTGCGTCCAGTAAAATGACAATTTACAATTATCAAGATGGCGACATTAACATTAAACAAAACAAAAACAAAGTTATACCGGCCGATAGATGGAGCTAAATTATAGAAGTTTTACTTCAGTCGTGTGGTCTAAAGCACATTAGCTTTTTTTCATATGTTTCTTTTGTAACATCACACGCACTGGGTTTTAAAAAATAGTGGTTTTTGCTAATTTAACTTCGCCTTAAGCTACCCTGACAAGTGATCTCATGTCCAAATTTATACATCACCTTTTACAACCAACTTACGGGATTAATTACGCTGGGCCGCCAGCCTAGCTGTAGCTATACTTCTATAAATCATTAATCTTTATTCTGTGTTGTTTGACAGGAGTACGTTAGGAAAATAGGCGTGGAGCGTTCGCGCCTGTTCCGTAAACATCCCATAGAGATCAAACGTCATATCAGCGTGATCGGGTGTATGTCGGATCTACTGGTTGACGGAGTGAGTATATTGAATTTACAATACAATACAATAATACTTTATTGAACACCAATACATAACAATGCACCTTAAAAAACTTACAAATAATGGTGGAACAAAGGGCGGCCTTATTGCATTAAGGATTCCAGGCTACCTTAAGATGGACAGGAATTAAAGAAACAAAATTGCGGTCGGTGTTGTTACACTTACATACTAAAAACAACAATGTGACAATATTGTATAATTACTTCAAATATAAAAAAACAATTAATACTAAACTCATAATACATACTAATGCCATACACGCATATAATAAATATAAGAATACCACAGGTAGTACATATATTACATGTAAATGTATATATGTATATATATGTATATATAATAATAATAATAATATGTGTGGACATCTCACACAACGCCATCTAGCCCCAAACTAAGCAAAGCTTGTGCTATGGGAACCAGATAACTGATACAATACTTAGATATTTTTTTTGTTTGTAATTAAATACATAGAATACAATATAACACCCAGACACAGAACAAACACCTATGTTCATCACACAAATGTTTGTCCTGGGTGGGAATCGAACCCACAGTTCAGAAGGCAGGGTTACTACCAACTGAGCTCTCGGGCCAGTCAAATATATATACATATATATAATAAAATTAACATAAATATTATACACCTTCCGAGCTTCCCTATTCTAGACTAACCTTGACCAGTACCCGGGGATGGCTACAATTCAGACTAACATGCAAAAAGTGCATCATTCACTCAAAATGTATTTTGCCTTGCTAGTAAGAGGTATGATACGATTCTCGGAAGAGTTTCCAACACAACGATAATACGTAAGGACACAAGGTCGCATAACATTAAATCTTCGTGTTGTGATTCATCTAGCTCACATTTGAATGAACTGTTATCATTGTTTCATTTTTCACACCACTATAATTTTTCTTCAAATGTTGGCTTCCCCGTACCTGTCATGTCAGAACCGAATTAAAAGTCCCTGTATTCAATTCAATTCGCGACATTTTTTTATTGTTTTGGCTTCACACTCTTGTGTATTTAGCCAGTGTTTATGCAGTGTTAGTTATCAAGTTAATGATATTTCACGTAAATATGTGTCAAGTCACAGTCGAAGTCATACTCGTAGTAAAGTGGTGGCAACTTTACTTGAAGCTTCTATGGAGTTTTGGAAACAACATGAAAAGAAACGTTTCACCATCATTTCACCATCATCATTCCATTTTCCCACACTCACAACTGTAATCCAGCACTTAACGAATATAATGCCACCAATTTATGAACTAACGCTGAAAATAACACAAGTTTTGGAAAATAATACAATGCGGTGGCGCAATCTTTTTCGCTTTCCCGCCAAAAAAACTCAATTCGCGACATGATGGTCGGTGGAACATTTTGAGGAAATAGTGATGTGAAAAATTAAACGGTGACAAAATTATAACAGTTCTTCCAAATGAGTGAACTGATTAATTAATTCATTGAAACAATGCTATGAGATTTTGATGTTCATCCTTAACATCATTGTAATAATGGAAAACCTTCCGGGAATTGATAAGTTACGGCTTTATATTAAAATATTAAATTGAGCTATTTTAACTGATTTATACGTGCAAATGAGACAACACTTTTGATCGAGGTGTGACAATATATTTTCATGTATAGATTTTATTATTGACAGGTGTTAAGTCGTGGATAAAATTTAAGGTCCTATATATATTTTTATATTTATATTTATTTAGGATCAACAAACAGTACACAACAAACATAATCTTAAAGTAGTATAAGCCCTAGAATGTAGGTAGTTAGTGTACCAACAACGCTGACCACAAATTAATAAGAAATATAACGAAAACAGAACAGAGAGATGTAACTTAAGATATTTAGTAGGTAACTGATTCCGATTCCTATTTATACACAGTAGTACACTATTTTTCTTTTTTTTTTTTTGAAGGAAGAAATGCCCTCGCACTTCCCTGCCACCACCTCCGTGGTGGTAAAACCCACTAAAACCCCCCCTTGATCCGACCGCCGCCGGGCTGGGGCGAGATGGAGACGCACTGCATTAACCATCTCGCTCCGGCGGTTACATACAGTAGTATATATAGTATAGTATAGTAGTATAGTAGTAGTATAGTACACTAAGACAACTTAAGTTATTTATTTTTATGCCTTTGTTATCACAGGAGGTGCCAGTGCTCGAGAAAACTTTAGCATTCAACCCGTTCCCCAACCAGGGGCGCTGCATTGATGTACACCGTTATTACAAGGAATGGGGCGTTGCCTACCCAATGGTGATAACAGAAAGTCAACGTGGCCTCATTCGTACGTTCGTTTCATCTCTGATACCTGACGCGGTTAGCCCACCGGAGAACGGCGGGGGGTAAGTCCCTTGGAGACAAGCACATAGCATGGAAGTTACAATATTCAATGTTTCAAGGTAATTTATTATGCTTTTCTTTATTTATATTTACTTTGCAATATTTATTGTTTACTTATATTATTTCTGTGATGTTTATTATTTTTAGCTGTATTTGCCTGCTTGGCGGCATAAAATAGAATGGAACATAAAATTATAATTATGTATTGTATAAAAAATGCTTTACAAATAAAAACTATTGATGTTTCGGGATCAGCATTATTAATTTGGGATAAATTGGAATCGCGTTATGTAAAGCGTTTGAGTTAATGTGATTTCTCTATGCTGCCTTATTATTATTATAGGACCGCATAATTTGTTTGTATTATGTTATGGAACAATATGAATACGTATAAATTTATAAGAATAGGATTAGACTCGTGGCAAATTTCATACCATAAACACTTAAAAGTAGCGTTAGTACAAATACCAAAAAAAGTATTTCATACATATATTGTAAAATTTTAGAAAAGAAGTTTTAGACCATTAATTTATCCTGGTAATAGACTTATTAAATATTTATTTTAAAATATACCTAAAATACAAATTTTAAGTAATTTTTCACCAGCTTACTCACCAAGTCAAGTGTGCGTAAAGAAGATTTACTTCAGAAAATTAGTGCAAGCACTAGGACTAAACTATAGCAGCCTTATTAATAAACACGAATTAGCTTTAGATTAGCTACACCATCTTTTGTCTCTTTCGATCCAGCTAAATATTCCAGTAGCAAAAAAAGGACAAAAGCTGAAGTAACTAATCCGAGACTAATACCAGTTTATTAATAAGGCTGTAGGAGTATCCTATTTTAGTTGATTATTGTTTCGCGTGAAATGTCAAATCTAATAATTTCACATATCAGCAAGAGATAATGCGAAGACAAAATTATCTCGCGGCGTGAATGTTAGCCTAAAACATACAATCTCATTCTCATCACCCATGATGAGAATGAGATTGTATGTTGGTTCAATCCCTACACGTGATTCCAATTTCTTCTATAGGTGCCTATCTATTAATTTTTGTACTGTAATCAAAGTGACGGCTAATATTAGATAAAATGTCTCATGTATTGTATTTATAGTACCTCCGCTCAGCCTAGATTTGAATATTAGAACCTTTGTAGAGAGTAGTCCGAATAGTGATGTCAATTACTCCTTGATATGTGTTAAACTTTGTAGTTGAAAGTTTATTTTTTTACAGTGACTTTAGTCGCTTTATTTTGTGACAAAGGGTTGTTTTTTTTAACTTTACTTAATATTATAAATTTATCTTTTTCAAATTTCTATTCCATGGCGCAGCGACCAGCTGAACTAGGCTAACATTCACGCCGCGAGATAATTTTGTCTTCGCATTATCTCTTGCTGATATGTGAAATTATTAGATTTGACATTTCACGCGAAACAATGTGACTACAAAATTATCTTGCATGTAGCCCGGCTGGGGAATGATCACGTAGCTGTGCTAGCAATGCAACAATAAAAAAAAAACTAGAAACATTATTACAGTACAGAACCTTTTATGCTCATACAAATTCTATACAGTTTCAATCAGTTGCAATATTTACGTTATTAATTTTGCAATAATTTCGCTACTAAAATTTACGTTTAGAATTAAAAAACGACTTCCAATGGATTCAATAGATAACAACAAAGGCAATTATTTTTTAATTTTAATCAAAACTAAGTTACAACGACTGTATATGTTATGCAGAACATTACGTTCTGCATAACCCACCGGCTGTTCAACATTTATTAGTCAAGCATGCATTGACACGTAAGCTAGCACTCTATTCACTGGCTGTACCATTGTTATAATCACGGAACTTCGATTGTAACGTAACAGGAGAAACTTACCTACTTGTAAAAAATCAATTGTAACTATGTACATAAACTAAGTTCTAAAACTGTCAAATCCATACCAATTTATATTACTATATTGGTTGCAATCAAGTACCGTGATCGTCTAGCAAATGCGATATGCGATAAATATAAAAGTTGATTGCATGTGTACGTGTGCGTGTAAAGATCTCTTTCTTGTTGCAGCTGCCCATACATAGACTTTGAATATCGAGGCTTAAACCGTCTGGGGGACTTTTTTCATTCACAACCATGGTGGTCTTTTGAGGTGCAGGAAGACAGGAGGCTGGACGATATGCCTCGATTACATCCTTTGGGAGGTTATCGTGATCTTGAAATCCGTGTTCTACAACGTCATCTCATATATACAAGGGCACCCATTAGTTCACTGCCTTCCCGACGCCCCCTAATCTACGGAGCTCTACACGAAACTCTGCTTATGTACCCCTTTCGCCCTGACCTACAGCAGCAGTAAATGCTGATTTCGAAAGTCCTGCCAAACGTTTATTCTCGGGCTGTAGCACCCAAATTTTTTTTATTATTTTTGTACCTGTATAGTAATAATATCTGTGGTCAAATCATGAAGCAGTTAAAAAACATAAATGTTACAAAAGCACCGTTTTTTAGTGCATACATCATAATATCATATCCAAGTAGTCAAAGTCGGTTCTACCCCGTGTTTAAAGGGATTTTATTTATTTTTATTCTGTGTACATACATTTCTTATATAATAATTAGCATAGAAAATATGATGGGTTGGTAAATGTATTGCACTCTGTATTATATTACAAATTATAAAGCTGGATATGAACGCAAAAAAGGATATTATGAGGTAGAAAGGATATAATATTCAATAAAATGAAATCTGTAGCATTTGATCACGATCCTATTAGACACATAATACATAATATTATTTATTAATATTGATGTGTAATTAATAGGTCTGTGGTAGAATTGGAAATTATGATAAAATTATGATAAGTGTTTTATGTTTATTTTATTTTATTTCTATAGAGCTTATCAGTTTTCAGAATTTTTTTGTCTATTACTGTTGTTTATTTTGTTAGTGATCTTATTGAAATATGTGGAGCTATCATTATTATGTGACCGTCAAATGCGGTAAAATTATACAATTCTAAAACTATTCGTATTGAAGCTGTATGGGGTCAGTGTTTACCTTATTCTTAATTTTGTTGGAAAGACTCCCGTGTGTTTGGCGCCTTCTTTTATCAATTTGGCCTGGACTGCACATATTTTACCTGATCGTATGCATTATAATATTAAATGTAAAGTGTAATTTCTTAACTATGTTTTATATTATTTTGTGTAAATTTTTTTATTTTGTGTAGTATACTCTTCGGATTCACATTTCTTTAATTGTTTGCGTTGTTTTAAATTATGTAAAAGGTTGTTTAATATTGTTTATTGTAAACGCCGCCGTGCCATCGTATGTGTGCGATCGTATTCAGGCTGATTGGTGATAGTAACGATTAAAAATCGGGTTATTATCACAATCATTTTGCAAATTAACTACACTATTGTGACACCATGTGCTATGGCAATCGGGGCTAGCTATGTTTCTATATCAAATAAATATAAGTATGTAATTATATTAAAAGTAAGAGTTATAAAATTTCGATGTAATCGGTCCAGAATTTAAATTTTGATGGACTTATTAACTTATACGTGTTGTTTTATTTTAAACCTTTTGTGTGTATCCCCATAACTATATTAATATAATATAAATATTAATAACGCCCAACGATCACATACCTAGATCCTGGACCCTTACTAGGATTCCTTGTGTTGGTATGGCTCCACACTTTTGTGTGTTTAGCCAGTGTCAAGTAATTGATAATTTCTCGAGTTAAGTAATATATATGTCAAGTCAAGTCACAATCCAAGTCATCAAGTCAAGTCATAGTCTAGTCTAGTCAAGTCATACCTACTCCTAGTAAAGCGGTGGCAACTTTACTTGAAGCTTCTATGGAGTTTTGGAAACAACACGAAAAGAAACGTTTCACCATCATTATACCACTTTCCTACACTCATGCCTGTAGTCCAGCACTTAACGTATAAAATGCCACCAATTTTATGCACTAACACTGAAAATAACACAAGGCGGGAAAACGTAAAAGATCGCGTCGCCGTATTTTATTATTTTCCAAAACAAGACTACAGGCATGAGTGTGGGAAAGTGGTATATGATATTAAAACGTTTTCTTTTTCGTGTTGTTTCCAAAACTACGTAGAAGCTTCTGGTAAAGTTGCCACCACTTTACTAGGAGTATGACTTGACACATATTTGCGTGAAATATCGTTACTTGATAAATTATCAATTACTTGACACTGGCTAAATACACAAATGTGTGAAACCAAAACAAAAATAAAAAAAAAGTTTGTGGACATATCAACCGGATGACAGATGCGTGCCACTCTCGGGAGAAGTAATAGTATTCTGTGTTGCAACTGCAATCATTCACCGTTTCATGCACATTGTGCACTTATTTTGGGAAGATAATTATTAATATGTGGGTAACCCATTTGTTGTCAGAACCATCTGTGAGACCGTCAACGAACTAAATAACCTAGCTTGTTATGCTTTTCTAAAGACAACGTGGGTTCTATCTTTAACGTTACCTAGTATCAAGATGTTTTACAGTGGATAACAATAGGTGGTGTTAAGAGGTAGAAATCCTAATAATGAGAGCAGTTTATCAATTGCTAGTTGCGCCCCGCGGTTTCACCCGCGGATAAAGAGTATTTTAATTATTTAGTCATCCCACGGGAAAAAGTCCCTTTTCCGGGATACAATGTAGCCTATATGTTAATCCAGTGTATAAGCTATCTTGGTACCGAATTTCATCCAAATCCATTCTGCCATTTGAGCGTGAAGGAGTAATAAACACACACATACAAACTTTCGCTTTATAATATTAGTGTGATAATTCTCTTCTAAAGGCAGGTCCTTCCGTTTCCGTGCTACACTGTTTCCGTGTACACTTCATTAAGGCTTCTCACTCTCACGTTTCGTGATCGTTTTGAGAGTAGCAATAATATTCTTAGTCTGTGGGTTTAACTACATATATTCTTGCATTCTGTGATTTTGGCGACTTTCTAGTTATATCTACTCTTTTATTATAATTTTTGTCTATGTAATGCTGTTTCTTCTCCGGTAGGAATATAAATAGTACTGTTTGGATTTTATGTTCTATGGATGGCATTGGGATACTATATCAAAATAAAACAACAAAAAAACGTATAAATATAGTTTTAATTAACTTGAGCAATAATATCAATTACTTGACACTAGCTAAATACACAAAAGTGTGGAGCCAAAACAAAAACAAATAAAATCTAAATCCAAAGATAATGTAATAACTTACGAAGTCCTATATCATCTACACAGACCAAGTAGAGGATACTATATCATCTAGTCTCTCCTAAGTCAAACGTAAAACGTAGTGGTTATAGGCTCTTTGTCTTAAGTGGTCTGTGTATATCATCTCGTGATCATCAAAGAAGAAAGAAGAAGAAGAAGAAAGAAGAGAAGTAATAGTATTCTGTGCGTATTAGTGATAATTTCCAATATGATAAGTGGTCATCCAACTTCAATATTTTGTATTATTGCTACAGAATTTTGTGAAAGATTTTCCTTTTGCGGCTTAAGAAGTAAGTAGGTGCAAAAATAAGTAGGTAAATACTTTGAACATATAGGCCCGGGCGGTCTTAATCAGAGGTTCCCTTGCTACAACGCTATATTCACCCCCAACGATTACAAACATAGATCTGGACCTTAACTAGGATTCCATGGGGAACAAGTGACTAAGAAGACAATGTTTGCACAATACCCATATAGAACAAGTATTTGCATTTTTTTCCTGTACACAAATACTTGTTCTGTCGCAAGAATCGAACCCGTGCCATTATATTGTGCATATGCATATGAAAGAAATGTTCAAGTATACTGTATGATTATGTATGACCACAGATATTACACATTTTTAGTTGTGTCTTGTAGCAAGTATGTGCGTAGTACCTACACAACCGGCGTGGTTCGTAGCATTCGTAGCGTACTTGCGTAGGCATCGTAGACTTCACGTGTTGGTGCATTTTATTGTGAGTGAATACAATTTTCTAATCTCTAATCTTAGAACAAAAACTGAACTGCAGTCCTACATGTCATACTCTTTTGTCTTAATACGGTATGAAAATTATTTACAGTAGTTGCTCTGAGTGGTAGTCTAACATTTTCCACCACATTATCCACATCTAAATATATATAACTCAAAGGTGACTAAGTGACTGACTGACTGACATAGTGATCTATCAACGCACAGCCAAAACCACTGGACGGATCAGGCTGAAATTTGGCATGCAGGTAGATGTTATGACGTAGGCATCCGCTAAGAAAGAATTTTCTAAATTCCACTCTTAAGAGGGTGAAATGGGTGGTTGAATTATTTTCCCATAGGCCATGCCGCGGGTGAAGCTGCGGGCAGAAGCTCGTAATTTATATTTTTTTATAAATAATTATAATTAAATGCCTTTCATTAGTAAGAGTTGGCTATTTGTATTTTAAAATTTACGTTTATTTTATTTACTCATAGCCATACTATCATTGTATTTGAGAAACGTGCTATGCTTGCATGAGAATGCTGCGACGGTGGTCTACCATATATTCATCATGATGTGTTACACGATGCCTCTAGTTGGGGCTATATTAGCAGATAACTTCATTGGAAGATATAGGTAACTAACAAAAATACCATTTTATTCTATTAATTAAATTGGATCTGTTTGCATGCCTTTTTTGTTACGAAATGACATGACCAGCTTGTCGCTCGCCTGATGTTAAGCGACACGACTGCCCATATCAGTTGCAGTGACAATTAAAACGCTAAAGTAAAGGTTCGCGTGAGCCTGCACTGTGCACGTCATTCTGAGACAGCACAGTCTAGCAGTAAGATTACTAGACTGTGAAATTAGGTTATAAAGTCTCACTTGCCAAGTAATTTCACTAGCTATAATGCCCTTCATACTGGAATAGTAGTTCTTGCGCACTACTGCTTGGTGGCAGAATAACTGGTAAAGCGGTGGTACCTACCTAGACAAACTTTGAAGTCAGAAAAGTCCTGCCACCTAGTATTAAAGTGGCGCAGTAGCGCAGTGGCTAAGTAGGAGTTGACGAAAGACTAATCAGCACCGTCAGCTGCGGATAGATACTTATCTTATTTAAATGTTATTGAATGACGTGACGAGCTAGTCGTCCATCTGATGTTAAGCGACGTGGCCGTCTGTAACAGTTGCAGGTTCATTCGGATCTCTACTCAATGTAATATTTTGTGTGACGCTGCACTACGCACGTCATCCTGAGACATCAGCACAATCTAGTAATAAGATTATTACGACTGTAAGATCAGATAACAAAGTCTCATTGCCCAGTAAGTGCTCTTCAAACTGGAACACAGTAGTGTTTGCACACTACTGCTTGATGGCTGAATAACTAGCAAAGTGGTGGTGCCTACGTAGACGAACTTTGTAGAAGCCTACCTAGTAAAATAAATAAATAATATGTGTGGACATCTCACACAACGCCATCTAGCCCCAAACTAAGCAAAGCTTGTGCTATGGGAACCAGATGACTAATACAATACTTAGATACTTTTTGTTTGTAAATTCATAGGTACATAGAATATAATATAACACCCAGACACAGAACAAACACCTATGTTAATAACACAAATGTTTGTCTTGGGTGGGAATCGAACCCACAACCCACAGTTCAGAAGGCAGGGTTACTACCAACTGAGCTATCGGGCCAGTCAAATAAAAATACTTATCTATTTTGTGGCGTAGTGATAATGTATTTCTATTCGTTAGAGATTGCTAACGAATAATATTAGCGCAGCTAAGTAAAACACGATGAGATCTTATTCTGTTATTATCAAATGTCCACTAGAGTCGCATTGGTTTACTTCCTTAACTGCTACGGAATCAATAAATAAACGAGTGTGCTTTAAACTACACGACTGAATAAAAAACTTCTTTAGTATAGCTCCATCTATTGGCCGGTATAACTGTGTTTTTGCTTTGTTTAATGTCGCCATCTTGACAATTGTAAATAGTCATTTTACCGGAAATACCAACATAATAATACAAATTTTTAACTTTTTCATGTTGATGTTGTAAATCTACGTTAACCAACAACTTCAACTTCCGTTCGCCTCGCTAGCTTACTCCCCAAGTCAAGCGTGCGTAAAAAAGTTTTACTTTAAATGTTATCGTTATAATCAATATATTTTTCAGGGTGATATTGTATTTCTCAATCATATATTTGTTCGGAACCATACTGACATGCTGCTCGGCTATACCACCACTAATGCTGCCTGCGACGTAAGTATTTTTTAACATACGATTGACTGGTACAATAGCTCAGTTGGCAGTAAACCCTGCCTTATAAACTGCCATTAGACATCGTTGACGAGACATGGATCAGAATAGTATCACTACTAACGCTGCATTCAAGATCAATATGTCAATAAAAATTATTACATTTTAACTTACATCAAAGTGCAATAGGCTATTTTTAGCACTTTTAAAAGTTTAAATTATATTAGGTACTTAAAATTAAGTTATTGTACTAAGCAACAAAGGTTACAAAGTGCTTATTGTCAGATATTAGTATAGCAAGTCCATTACAATATATGAGTATGAAAAAAAAGAAGTTCTCTTTCTCAGTACTGTACATCAGTTCTGTTATGCTTATTTTCTGGTTATTGTTTGTCTTATGAACTTGCTTTTGATATTTCTTATGCTTTTGTTCTTCTACAACACAAATTAGTTCGCCTTACCTAGACGTCTTCGAAAATATCTTGAAGAAAAAAAGAACCGTGTCCCGTCAGGCCATCTATTTTTGGCTGTAGAACTAGTTTCGTCAGCTGTCAATGAACCTCCCATTGCTGAAGCTATAAATATGTTAAATTCTTATGGCAGTAGCACATCAATGATCGGCCTGGCCCTGATAGCAACGGGAACTGGGGGAATCAAGCCTTGCGTAGCTGCTTTTGGTGGAGACCAGGTTAGCACTAGAAGGATCACTTGTACTGGCTAATCAGGCATTATAATGGCATTGAAGTAAAACTTTTTTACGCACGCTTGACTTGGAGAGTAAGCTGGTGTATGCGTGGAGAGACGAACGGAAGTTGTCGGTTAAAGTAGATCTCCATTGTCAACATAACAAAGTTAAAATTTGTATTATTATGTTGGTATGCACGGTAAAATGATAATTTACAATTGTCAAGACGGTGACATTGACATTAAACAATGCAAAAATAAAGTTATACCAGCCGATAGATGGAGTTTAAAAAGTTTCACTCAGTCGTGTGGTCTAAAGCACACTCGTTTTTATTATTATACTCGTATAGTATTGTAACTTGTGTTCCTTATTATTATATTATACTTTATAATTACACAGTAGAAAATTAAAATGTACATAAGTAAGGACATAAAAGGAAATATATTTAAATGTACATTTGTTCGTGTAACTTTCTTAACAAAATGGCTGAATCAATTTAAATGAAATTACACATAGTTTTTTTAAATTAACAAGATCAAAAAAAGCTTTCGTACACCAGATATTTGAGAGTACCTTCAGAAAACGGTACGGGCAAAGCCACAGGGATCTTCTAGACTAAATCTTTTTCGGTCCTAATAGGTTGGTGCCTACATAAATATTAAAAGATTTTCAAAGGTAGACTGAAACATTTTTATTTGTGTTTCTTTCTATGGCCAGATATCTATTTACATTGTTTTTCTCCGCTGCCTTCGACAGTTTAGGCTACCCGAGGAAAATCAGCGGCTTCAGAGGTTTTTTTCAACGTTTTATTGCACCGTGAACCTTGGTGGGTTCATGGGTATGGTGATCACCCCAGCATTGAGAAGAAGCGTCATGTGCTTCGGCGATGACACGTGCTACGCGCTAGGATTTGGGTTTCCAGCATTCTTAGTGCTTATCTCTATAGGTAAGTCCTATTTTAGATAAATTTGGCTTCTTGGCATTTTTATCATTGTCGCCATCCAAATGAATTGAAAGACATCAAAAATTTAGTGCCATACGTGAAACGCGGTGTTGAGGTTTATTACTGTACCATGTTACTGTGGTGCTTGGATAAATCAATCTCTGCGGTACGACGAGAGTGACATGAGTTATCATGACGTCATCTCAACTAGGTATATTGAACTTTGAAGGTCAGTAGGCAATTTTTTAATGCTATATATAGCAATCAGCCACGAGGTCCTCATGATGGGAACTTGGGAAGAGGTCACAGCAGCACATGGACAATTAAACGGTCATGCTTTTCCAATAAGTATTGTCGTAGTCGTATACAGGAAAATAGATATAACTTTTTATTTTCACCTGTGAAAACGGGGGTGAATTTATGTTACAATTCTGATTTTCTGTGTGACTATTTCTCTTTGTGATGAAGTAGCTTGATTTCAGTGATATTTGTGGCTGGAAAACCTTGGTACAGGATAAAGCAGCCACGAGACAACATCACAATAAAATTCGTGGCGTGTGCTTGGGTGAGTGAAGTTAGTCTCATTAGGTTTTTAGTTTATCTCGACTGATATTTAACGCACAGAAGCTTAGTCTTAATCTTCCGCAATTTCTATTCATGTTTGCATGTCATTATAATATGCCTATTGTGCTGGGACACAGGATTACTCTTAAGAGGGTGTAGGTCATGTTCCACCATCAGAAAAATCAGGCTATATCACCATATAGCCTGATTTTTTTGTGATTCTTGTTATGGCAATTTTCTTCTGTTTTCTCTAGGTCGTTTCCTTCATCGTTGTAATAAGAATGAGTGTAAAGTCCACACATAGCATGATAAATCATTAGTACGGGGGCAAATTAAATTTGAACAATGTAGCGTTGGATTGAAAGTAGCAGGAGCTACCGCTGAGCCGCACTCGCTTTCTCCGTTGTTATTGGACTGCCTATAATTGAATGGACATTCGGCAGCATTAAACTGTAATGGAGTTGAATTTGATAGTTGGAGTAGGTATGAGTGTGTCCATGTCTGGGCCGTACAGGTAAACATTGTTTTATGATTTCAGTACGCGTTTATAAAGCGTATAAAATACGATGCGAAGACCGATGGAGAGATGCACGCTCATTGGCTGGATCACTCCATCGACAAGTATGGAGAGAAACTTGTGGCTGACATGAAAGTGGTCTTTTCCATACTGTATCTATATCTTCCGGTGCCGATATTTTGGTCACTTTTTGACCAGCAGGTCAGTTGTTGGAATTTACCAAAATAAAAAAATGTTAGAATTTCATGAAGTTTAATCGCTAATCAATTAGTTTCATAATTATTAGTATTTAAAAACCGATGAAAGATATCTTAATTGAAAAAATAATGGTCATTAGGTAGATACTGTAACTGCCTGCAATTACCTTTTTTAAAAGTCTTAGTTAATTTTGGATATGCATTTTTATAAGTTGTTCATTTGCTCTGGTTTAAAGACAATCAAATAAAAGTAAGCTTCGAAAATATACTAAGTGAAAAAGAACAATGTACATAAATAAAAAATACTATTACACTTCATACTAATATTATAATTTCAAAAGTTTGTGCGTGTTGGTTCCCACACCACAATGGCTGAACGAATTTCATTGAAATTTGGAATCGAATATAGCTTACAATACACTGGTTCATATATAGGATACATTTTATTATTGGGTAAAATTACGGGTGCAGCTAGTTTTTTTTATAAATTACTAGCTGACCCGCCTGCGTTTTGTGCCTATAAGCTAATTAATTTAAAATCACTCCTGTCCCAACCGTATTACACTCTACTTATCTTTCTTCAACTTCAACTCTTGCTTCGTGGGTTTTGTGGAGGTGCCACCACCATTTCACCAATGTCACGTTATTCCTGATAGACCATAATATACACGAAGGCTGTTTTTCCCCACAGACCAAGTAGAGGATACTATGTATATATATATATATATATATATATACTGTTTTTTCCTTTTTTTTTCCAAAATACTAAAGAGAGTTGACACGGTATGACAGCTAGCAAATGTCAAAACACGAAATAATGTTGCCACGCCTAGAGACTGGCAGAGATGTGTATCAATCGCTCAAAATGTATCAATTAATCATGCTAGTATGGTGCCGTAGTTTACGATTCGCGGTAGGTTTTCCGATATAACAACGATGAAAATGGATATTGATAAAAGTCTCATAGATTTGAATCAGTGATTAATCACCTCAATCATTTGACTGAACATATTTAAGAATTTTATCATTATCTCATTTATATTTATTGTCTTTTTTTAAGTTGCCATCTTTCTACTGTCATATATGATAGTAGAAACGATATATCGTGAATCGACTTAAAAGTCCTAATGTACTAAGTGTGTTTTGTGATAGCAAAAAGTTTCACTGCAATAAGCTATCTTAGAATTGAAATTCAGTTGGATACCTAATTTGCAGTGTTTAAATAATAATCCGAATAATTAAAAAAAATATAATATCATCGCCCTTTTTCATCCAATTTGTCTATCATATTAAAATCAGACGTAATAATTCCTTGTTCCTATTAGTAATAAAGTATATTTTTAGCGAGACTAATAATTTACGAGTATTGTGGCTTTTGCTACTTTTCAAAGTTAAAGAAGTAAATTCATAAATTATTATACAAGCCCTAAGCCAGTATTTTTTATTTCTTTTTATTAAAGATCACATACATAGATCTAGGACCATAACCAGGATTCCTTGTGTCTAGGGACCCAGGAGCTACGAGAACCTTAGCCCCACAACACCTAGACGCAGAAAAAATGTTTGCACTTTTTTTCTGTGCACAAATACTTGTTCTACCGCGGGAATCAAACCCGCCGCCTCTAGGTTATGAGCCGACCTGATCAAGGACCACACCACAGAGGCTGTCAAAGTCTAAGTCTTTGTTACCTATATTTGGAAACTGATGGGGAAGAAAGGTTCTCCAGTGGTGCCTACGAACCAAGAGACGCACCATAGGTCGACCCTCCACTGTGTGGATCGACGATCCGGTCGAACTTCTGGAAGCCGATGGATGCATAAGCAGTCTCTGAAAGTGGTGCTCTGGGGGAGGCCTACATTCAGTAATGAACATCTTCAAGCTGTTGATCATAAGTTATTAAGGGGTAATTCATCTGCAATGTACCCGTTATCCTGCGCACATAATTTTCCGGAATAATACAGTCCTATCTTAGTTTTGGTGGTGTACCTTGCGAAAAACTTCACCTATATCGTTAATCGATTCAGCCGTTTTGGTGTGAAAACCACACAGACAAATAAATAAAAACAAATAGACAACGTTTCACTTTTATATATTAGTACGGAAGTATGGATTGTTCTTGAATATTTCAGTCTAAAATTCGTTATTTATTCCAATGAATCACAAACAGCTTGGTTTTTATTCCAAAGATTTTTACTTTATTCTCTTTTCATAAAATTCTCGGAAAATATTTAAAACGCGGCACAGCTACGAGTACGAATGATGTAACTGAATTTACATAACAGTGATTTAATTAAAAATATATCACGTAAAACCACTTAAACATTTAATTAGAGTCAGTTGTGATAATAATATTATGTTATTAGCAGCGCCACGCGGTTCCACTCGCGGAAAAAGTAACAAATGTGTTAATCCACTATGTAATCTATTTTTATTACTAAATTTCATCCAAACCCGTCCAGCCGTTTGAGCGTGAAAGACTAACAAATATCCATACATACAAACTTTCGCGTTTATATATATGAGTAGGATAACATTCTTTGATTAATAATACTCGACATTAATTTTATTTTGTTACTCAGTTTTAGGTAATGTTCACTTTTCTGAATGCCGATTCAAAAGTGGCGTATGAACTAGCACCTCTTTCTAAACGGTAAAAAACTACCTAGACAGCTTCTGTGGTGTGGTGGTTGAGCAGGCCGGCTCATAGTCCGGAAGTAGCGGATTCGATTCCCGCGGCAGGAAAAGTAATTGTGCACAGAAAAAGGACAATTGTTCTGAGTCTGGGTGCTGTGGGACCATGGTCCTCGTCGTTCCTGGGTTTCAGGGGGAATCCTTGTTGGGGTCCAGGATCTATGTATGTGATCATTGGGCGTTATTATTATTATTATAATGAAATGAAACGCTGTCGTTTGTAATATTATGTAAAATTATCGAAAGATATATAAATAGATATAGATATAGAAAAAAAAGGAAAACAGGTGTTAATAAGTCCTTCCTATATTTTGTTAATAAATAATAATAACACAACAATATGTAAGTAGTTTATTAAAAAGAGCACGGACCCAGGAGTCTGTGGTAAAGCAGCATACAAAAAAAGATATAGAAAATTACGTAGGCATGGATCGATAAGCCCTTCATGTCTTCTGTACACGTGTTTTGCAATTTATTTATTTTTTTGTAAGCACAATAATTGGTAGCCTGTTATTTGTAACATCAAAGGAATATATCAAATTGAAATCTGACTGGTTTGTAATTGCTTAGGTACTAATAAAATATATATTACCGAGGCTGCGGTTAATACCTCTAAGTATGTTTGGATTGGTTTCTATTAAATACCGGATTCTTTTTCTAACTGATCATCAAAGTATTAAAAGTAACGTTAAAATGGTTTAAATTTTAAATAAATAAATACATATTTGTAGACATTTCACACAAAGCCATCTAGCCCCAAGCTAAGCAAAGCTTATAATATAATACTTTTTGTTTGTAAAAAACATATATAGAATACAATAGAATATAACACCCAGATATGGAATAAACGTCGATGTTCATCACACAAATGTTTGTCCTGTTTGGGAATCGAACCCACAACCCACAGCTCAAAAGGCTACTGCCGACTCACTACCAACAGAGCTATCGAGCCAGTCAAAAATTTTGAGCTACGTTCTAGAACTCAGAGCCGATTTAGCGTTAAAGATCGCTAAGCTAAAGTGGGACTAGGTTCTGGGCCGGCCATGTAGGTAAGCCGCACGCCAAAAGAGCTCTAGCTAGGCGGCCGGTCAATTTAAGCCAAAAATACAGTCTCTGCTCGACGAGACGGTACATTTTTGCCAAGAGCTGGCATAAGGATAAAATATAGGTTAGCTTTAGACCAGCACTGGGACATTACATCCAAGAAACAAATATACAACAATAAGGAAAAAAAAACAATTGGAAATGTAATGTTAAAGTGAAAAAAAAACAATAAAATTTACGCACAGGGTTCCCGCTGGACTTTCCAAGCATCACGGCTGCGGAGCGAAGTGTTCGGCATCACCCTAATGCCTGACCAGCTCCAGGTCATGAACCCGGCCATGGTGCTTCTGATGATGCCTGCATGTCCCGGCGGCATCTGCCCGATCCTACCCGATTTGATGCCGCTTCAAAAAATGTTTATTGGAGGCGTGCTTGCTGCGCTAGCTTTCGTAGCCGCTGGCATTTTGCAGATTGGAATAGAGGTAACTAAATATGACTATGAAATATGATATAAGTAAATATGACTCGATTATTTCTTTCCTTTTTTTTTTGGTAAATTGGATTCTGTTTGACAATCGCAAGTACTCAGCAATTTGGTTGGATCCTGGTTCAGCACCTAAACAATGCCCTAAATGAAAACTTACCCTTAGAAAAGTGATGCTCACTGTTTGGTGGTCTAACGCCGGTATGATTCTTCACAGCTTCTTTCCAAATGGGATAAGCATTGCTGCAGATTGTGTACTGTGAAGGACTGAACTCAATGACCTTGTGCCTACAGACTTTAACTTTTTCCGTAATGTGGATAACTTCATGGCGGGAAAAAAAATTAATACCCGAGAAGTAATTTTTTTAAAAATTATATACTGAGAGGTAAGAGGTAGTGAAACTGGCTATAATCCCACAGAAAAATGCAGTGCTGTACTAGGTCTAGGCTCTAAGATATATGCTTGGATTATAAACTGCATGGCGCAATTTGATAGTGGAAGTGTCAAACCACACTAGAGAATTTCAGGAAACGGCTGCATACACATCGCAGCCAAGTCGTTAGGTATATATATACTTTCTACACCTTTAAAACTAGCCAATTCTCATATTTAATAGACTGACATTTAAATAAACAAACATTGTTTCATACAGATAAATAATTAACAAATAGGTACTTATTCTCTACAATCTTCCCCTCGTGTATATATAATAATAGGTCTTTACCTATGAAATTGCCGTATTGCAGTACAGACTTTTTCAAACAAAAAAAAGTTTTGATTGGCTATGAATTCTAAATTCAAATTAATTTTGTTTTAAAAATATGACATTCTATTTACAATATAAGTCTTTTGTTTATTGATTAGCGTTGTTTTTTCATTACATTTCAACATTTTTCCTCATAATGGATACTTTGAAATTTCGTGTAATTATGGAATATGAGTTCCGTCGTGGCACCAACGCGGCACAAACGACACGTAACATAAACGACGTTTACGGAGAGAACTGTACAAACGAACGTACAACCCGTTATTGGTTTGCTCGGTTCCGTACTGGGAATTTTGACTTGAAAAATGAACCTCGTGGTCGTCCGGAAACTTTGGTCAACAGTGATGAATTAAAGGCGATTGTGAAAGCTGATGAATCTCAATCTACAGCTGAGCTGGCAGCAGCTTTTGATGTTAGCATCAAAACAATATTGGTCCATTTGCGACAGATTAGCAAGATAAAAAAGCTTGATAGATGGGTGCCCCACGAACTTAACGATCGCCAGCGCAACGTACGCGTCGAGACTTTCCTTGCGCTGCTTAACAGGCACAGAAATGAAGGAATTTTGAACCGAATTGTTACGTGCGACGAAAAATGGATTCTTTTTGACAATCGAAAGCGCTCAGCAAGTTGGTTAGATCCTGGTTCGGTACCAAAGCAATGTGCAAAACGAAAAATGACCCCTAGAAAGGTGATGGTCACAGTTTGGTGGTCTAGTGCTGGTGTGATTCATCATAGCTTTTTACAAAACGGCGAGAGCATTACTGCAGATGTGTACATTGAAGAACTGACCACAATGATGGCGAAACTCGCACGTCTGCAACCAGCTTTGGTCAATCGGTCGTCTCCACTGCTACTTCACGACAACGCGCGACCCCATACTGCACAACAGACCGTCTCTAAGCTGCATGAGTTGGGTTTGGAAACTCTCCCTCATCCGCCATACTCACCAGATCTTGCGCCTACCGACTATTACTTTTTCCAAAATTTGGACAACTTCAGAGCGGGAAAAAAATTCAATTCCCGAGAGGCAGTACAAAACGCCTTTGAAGAGTTTGTTGTCTCCCGTCCTGCTGATTTTTTCAAGAAGGGCATCCATAAACTGCCACAGCGTTGGCAAAGATGCATTGATTGCAGGGGTGATTACTTTGAATAAAAGAAATAAATAAGTTCGAAAAAAAAATACTTCAACTTTTTTCAAACAAAACGGCAATTTCATAGGTAAAGACCATATGTAACATTTTCGAATATCTATGGATTTTGTTGATACCCAATGAAAACTAAACTTATGGAAATTGGAACAGTAACTTTGTTGGAATGATAAAAAGAATATTTTTATATTTACCAAATGTAATTTTATTTACCCCCTGTTACAAAGCTATAAAGTGTTTTAAGTTTCAACTTTTTTTTTTGATTTGTCGCTTGATTCGTTATTCCGTACTAGGTGGTAGAACTTTTCTGCAAAGTACGTCTAGGTACCACCGCTTTGCCAGTTATTCTGCCGCCAAGCAGTTCCGGTTTGAAGGGCATTGTAGCTAGTGAAATTACTGGGAAAATGAGACTTATGACCTGATCTCATAGTCTAGTAATCTTATTACTAGATTATGCTGATGTCTAAGAATGACGTGCGCAGTGCAGTGTCATGCGAAACTCTGTACTTTAGAGTTCCGAGTGACACTGCAACTGATATGGGCAGCCGTGTCGCTTAACATCAGGCGAACTGTTAGCTCGTCGCGTCATTCCTTACAATACAAAAAAACCTTTTACATCATGGAAACGTTAGTGTAATTTTTCAATACAATAGAATTTCGAAATTGTTAAAATAGACTGTAAGACATTTAAAATCTTAACTAATAAGAAGAGTTATTCAAAAGTTCTGAACCCTTTTAAAACCCTTCTGTATTTTATATGGAAATCGTCTCCCTTGAGTCGTCCTCCATGCATTCCTATTACAATACGAGAACGAGTGACCCAGTTGACCGCGTGTATCTATGTTACAAATCGGAAATAGTTAAGTTTAAGGAGTTTAATCAGGTATTTGGAATTTTAACGTCAGACTTATGGCGGGAACGCGAAAATGTTTTATTTTTGTTTTTTATATTATGACAGTGCTAATTGAATGTTATTTCTTTACAAGAGCTTGTGTGAATTCAGGTTATGATAGTATTCGATTAATAACCGTTAAGTGTTAATGAGTGTTTGACCGTGTATACAATTGAATTGAATTGACAGGAAAAAATAATGAGAAATATCTTTTCGTGTTTTCTTCAAAGCTCCATAGAAGCATTTGTAGTAAAAAAAGTATATAATTATAGTTTATAATTATAGTTTATAATTATAGTACGTAATTATAGTACCTAATTATAGTATATAATTATAGTAACCAAATTTTAAATTAGTAACCGACGCTTTATTGGACCTAGATTTTTCGTCCATTGGTGATTTAATAATAGCTTTTTTTATTAAACTAGAATGTAAATGTGAACAAGCTGGCAAAATACTCTAGTCGCGTGGAGTCGTAATATTAAAAAGTCTCCTTTCCTCACTCAGTGAGCAAAATGTGATTTTGTATACTGTTTTGTCGCATAAAAAGGTGCATTTTCGAGCTCCTGAGATGAAAACAAATATCAAAGTGGCCTTATGCATTTTATTAATCGATTTCACCATGACTTTTTGAGAATGAATATGGATTTCTAAAGCTATTGAAGTGGAGGTGGTTTAATTTTGCCCTATTTTATTTGTATAGATAAACTAGTTTTTATCCGCGTTTTCAACACGCACGCGTGGTATCAGAATACAAAAGTCTAGTTCTATATATAATTATATATATTCTATATATAATTACGTATTTTACATATGTAAAAATCCGTTCTATCTTCCAGCTACACCTAACTTAACACGAACGCAAGCGCTGGTGGAAGCATCACAATAAATCATATGGGAATGGTGTAGCTATCCAATCAGTAAAAGAATTTACAGAATCAGTTTAGTTATTCCGGCGTACTTCACAGACTTACTAAAAATATAAAAATCTCTGCATGGTGCTTAGTTATCAGTGTAGATGTAACTATATATGTAAATGAGAGTAGATAGATCATTAAATTACTCAGAGAATTACTTTTTTTAAATTGGTAGGCAGGGTTTGTGAAGAGTGCTTATCCAATTAACCAACAACGTTGCACCGTTTGCAACGAGGTTCTGCGTTCGTGTATTTTTATTCATTTTATTTTATCATTGAAACCGGTTTTAATTCCATAAGTATTGCATTTGTTAATTGATAATTTTTGAAATGTGGACTCACTCTCGTGTTATTAGAATGCGAATAGAGGGTTATTGGAAGCGATGTGAATTTATAAAGGGCTCTTTGATTTGTCCTGGCTTTAGGCTATCGTGCTCTCTTGTTAGTTTGGAGCGAAATACGTCGAACGCTACAATATCGTGTTCTACAATCTAGGTATTTGTAGACTACAAAGCGTGAACAGTAAGTGAACATCGTATTGAGGATATCTGACATACTTTTTTTATTAAAAACTTATATCTTACATCCACTGATATAAATGAACAAACGGCATTATACATATTTCATTTGTCTCTATTAGTCACGAGTTTACGCGGATAAGACTATTTAGGAAATAAAGTAACACATGGACCAGTTAAGGGATCGAACTTTCAGGATTCCCGGGTAAAGGCTACGAATTCAAATTATCTAACATCAAAGTTAAATCACAGACAGTCTCGCTCCAATTGCGCAATGAAAATTCTACAGAATGCTTCTATATTTGGAGAGAACACAATAGATATACCCAATCTGTTATTCACAACATCCGCCATTGTAACACATTAACACTCGCAAGTATACTGGTGTTCGCAAATAATAACCAGTCAACGACGGAAAATTCTGGCTTTCCCGGAAAAAAATACTTGTGTTTACTAGGTGTTTATTTATACAGCGTATACTTTAAAAGTGGTTTAATTCCAGCGATCAACATTGCAAGTACCAAGGCACCATCAAACCGGGGTGGTGTTGCTTAACACGCTGGGGTGCCCGGTAGACGTGGCAGTGCAAGGAGAAGGCGTGGCACCCGTCGAGCAGTTTGGCACCGCTCTGATAATGCCGCTGCCGCACCAGCTGCTCGCGCTCACGGCTAGCTGTCCCATCAACTGCGCAGGAAGGCACATGATGCGGCACGAGCTAAAAGACATTCTGAAGACCGTCGCGGGAACGGTTAGAATTATCTTTTTTATTATTCAATTAATGAAAAATGTATCGAAACCTTGTAATGATTTAAAACGGAGCCTTGAATGTATGGAGAAACACGGTTCAAGTATACTTTAATAATCTGGGTGGACTTTTAAGTATATACGAAAAAATTACACCTTTTGACCCAGTATCATTGGTTTAATTATATGCCTACTTATGTATCAATGTACATACATATACATTAGTGTCGTACGTTTAGTGTTACACGTAATTCGTTTTTATTACTTGTAAAATGTTTATTTAAAATCAATTTAATGAACAACTTACACGTAATATTATAGAAACTAACGTGAGTAGTACTCATAACTACAACTATTACACGGCTAAACCTCACAAGATACAGCGCCGAGCCGCCACCACCGCCGCCGCGCATACTCCTTATGGATGGGCATCTTTATTGCCCGAACACCGGTCGAGTTATTCGACTGTATCTCGTGAGTTTTAGCCGTGTAATAGTTGTAGTTATAACTTACACGTAATACGAAATGTATTTCGTATATATTCATAGTGACGTTTAGAGGATAACCGTGATCGTATGCCACCTACCCGTAAGTAGTAAGCGATCATTAAACTTTAAGACATAATGGCGACATAATATAAACATTGTTATAACAAAGCCTGTGGGAGGCCTAAAATTATTGTTGTCAGTGCCCTATTTCAATAAATAAATATCGCCCAACGATAGATCTTTATATCTTGGACTCTAACTTGGATTCCTTGTGTTCAGGAACTACGAGAACCATGGTCCTACTACACCCAGACACGGAACAAGTCTATGCGTTTTTTTTTCTGTGCAAATACTTGTTCCGTCGCGGGAATTGAACCCGCCGCCTCCGGGTTATGAGCTATGAGGGTTCAATTCCGCTGAGATGCTCAACCATCGCACCTGTCAATATAACTGACAACCATCAGTCATGTATAGTTAATTTCTTATATGAAACACAGGTTTGGCGTATTCTACTAACATTTTAATTTCTATTATTTTTGTCTCTTTGTGTAATAGGGCATAGGGCCGACCTACTTACATTTTCTTTATTATTATTGTTACAAAAATAAACTCCAATATTTATCGATTTACAGTTCATGACGGTTGTGATCGGACAAACGTCGGCGGACGAGTTATCTTTCTACTATATGGATCCAAATCCATATGCGAAATCCTTGACAGGGAAACCGAAGCTTAAGTTTGTATTTTTAACAAATATTTTCTTAAGTTTAATGTACTGAGCGGCGGTTTCGTAGAACCAAGAAATAATTGAGTTATGGTCAAATGGTGTTATCGAAACGATGAATTTGAAAAATAAACGTTTTTCTAATATCATTAGCCCATATTCCATTGCTGGGACATGGATCTTCTTTCGCAGGAAGAGGATATGTCACATCTTCCGCGCACAAATTAACAAATAGCACCGTGTAGCCAAGAGCTGGTTATATTACACATGACCTTGAACTTTGGTATGCTTAAAAATGCTCATTTTATAACGATGTTTTCCTTCACCGTTGTTAAAGCGAGTGCAAATTGCACACATAACTTGAAAAGTTATCGGCACGGGGTCAAGCAAGATTCAAACCAAGGTACGTCGTTTTGAAAGTCACACGAGCTACCGGCGATGTAAACTCGCTCTCTTCTTTTCCATTTTGAACAATATTAATATGAAGTAACTAGTGGTGTCCCGCTGTTTCACCCGCGGATAATAAGCATTTTAATTCGTTGTTCATCCCACGGGAAAATTTCACTTTTCCGGGATACAATGTAGCCTATATGTTAATCCAGTGTATAAGCTATCTTGGTACCGAATTTCATCCAAATCCATTTAGCCGTTTGATCGTGAAGATGTAACAAACGAACACCCATACACACAAACACACATACATACAAACTTTCGCCTTTATAATATTAGTGTGATTAAGGTAATCGGATCAGAATTCTGTATACATATTAGCCCTATTCATTCCAGTGTAGCAAAATCAGAAAATATTTGCAATTTTCGTTTATTTTGTTTAAATGTGTTTACTTTTGATGGCAACTTCATACTGACATAAGAACTCGTGTCTCGTTAGTCCAACAACAGGTATCTGTGTTGTATTGTCTTCATTAATTTCCCCTTACAGGGTGGTGTATGTAGGGAACACTGGGCCAGACAAGAATGTATCGATCACAGTGGAAACCGAGAAGAGACTGACCGACATTTATTATGTATCAGATTCCCCCATCGACCATATCGGCGAGTCTGCCTACATGTGTCTGCAGCCTGGACGGTGAGCGCATTCAATAACCATTGTGTTTTCTGAGTGTAAGGCCCATACCCCAGGCAAGCGGAGATGTGCGGAGATGTGTTATTAATAAACATTCAATAGGATTTCGTTATTTCCACATCACGTAAACGTTACGTCACGACATGTGGAAATGGCGAAATTCTATTGATTGTTTCTAACACATTTCCGCTTTGGTGGATTCCAGGGCTATAAGACTGCAGTAGTAGCTGGTATAAAGCTGGTGTTAAACATCCCTATTACAATAATACTCTTCAATCATCATCATTATTACCATCATCATCATCATCATCATTATTACCATCATCATCATCATCATTATTACCACCACCACCACCACCACCACCATCATCATCATCACCACCATCACCATCATCACCACCACCACCATCATCACCACCACCACCATCATCACCATCATCATCATCATCATCATCATCGTATCGCCGTCATCGTCAGCATCAATAGTATCATATAAATGCATAGATCCTGGACCCTGATTTAGTTTCCCTGTATCTAGGGACCCAGATAGAGCGCTGCCTTCTGAACTGGTTGTGGGTACGATTCCCACCCAGGACAATCATTCGTGTGATGAACATCGATGTTTGTTCTGTGTCCGGGTGTTATGTTGTATTCTGTGTATATATTTACAAACAAAAAAGTATGTATGTATTTTCATAATAAGTTATTTATTTTACTATTATGTTGCGAATTTTGCACACACTGTATTTAGCATAGGATAAAGTCAATCCAACTTAATCTTAATTGACGCACTTAAGGATTGACAATGTACCTAAATAACTTACAAAGTATCAATAAAAGATGACAGTTTTAATAAATATGTGATTCGACGGCGTACGAAACCGGAGTTTCGTAACTGTATAGTTACAAAACAAGACTTTTTCATCCTTGTACAAAACCGGTTGCGATCGAAGGCATGAAATTATAGAAACTTTATTATGTTTTAAAGTTTCGGAGTGTCCCTGTTATGGGCGGCCATGGCGCTTAACGTCAGACAAACGACAAGTTCGTTGCGTCATCGTTTACGTAAAACTTATTTATATTGGTCCGTTAAAAACGCATTAAAGCGGGTCACTATGTTTTCGCCCACAACGTTAGACCACTATCCGCTACAGTTTGAAGCTTGTTAAAAGTCATCTCGTCTGATTCAATAAAAATGGAAAACTGCAGGTAGTTTCAGCCCTTGGTTCACAAGGCTCACTTTTGTTTCTTTATAATCGGCCTATGATTAGACGTGTCAACAGAATGCACGAAATAAAGTATAATAATAATAATTACATAGATCCTGGACTAGGATTCCTTGTATCTAGGGACCCAGGAACTACAAGGACAATGGTCTGACAACATCCAGACTCAGAACAAGTATTTGCGCTTTTTTTTCTGTGCACAAATACTTGTCCTGCCACGGGAATCGAACCCGCCGCCTCCAGGTTATGAGCCGACCTGCTCAACCACCACACCACAGAGGCTGTCTAAGTATGTACCAGCTATAGCCGTAAAGTCTAATATTAGAAGATCACTCCTGTTAACACGTGCGTATAGTGTGATAAGGAACTAGCCTATGCTTTCATTCATTAAAAGCTGAAGCTTTGCTTATAGAAAAATTTTAACCAGCAGTCCAGATGCATAATAAGCATACGTTCCCACTGTAGCGGCATGGCATAAAGAGAGTGCAGCCCTTACCACCGGTAGCTTAGGCCCTGCCATGCTACTGGTGGCTTACGAAGCTTAAATTTTTTATTGTGTTTCATATTGTTTTTTTTATCGAAACATTTAAAACTTAGCTTATAAATGTAAATAAATGTGTGAATAATAATCTTATTTAATCTGTGATTTTAAATGCACTTCACGCTGGACGGACTCGGTATAGTTATGACGGATATCATTTTATATTTTATATTTGCTTCTGTTTACTTTTGAATTCAACGGCATCCATTAACGAGCTCGCTTTGTGTCGAATATTAAACTGATAGATAACTGAAATGAGCTCCTAGATGACATTAATTTCTCATTTAATTAGGTTTTCATGAAAGGCTGAAGTTAGAATAAGCTCTATATATGCAATAAGCTAAATGAAGCGAAAAGATAAAAATAGTTTACCTACTGTTTTTAAATTCAGTATTGATACATGAAAATGACGATAATTAAGGATATTTATTGACGATAAATAAGATAATTACGTGGAAACAAAAGGAAAATGTTTAGTACCTGCATTAAAACCTTTACCTTATTGTTCTACTTTATTACTATAATAAATATGCGACACCCACAGAGCTGAAACAAAATCCTGCTCTATGGTAACACCTGTATTATGTAAAATACACTTCCTCACCAAACTTTATTATAAAATCGTCTAGTCCTAACCGCACAAGTAATACTCAATTCGTACATATTAATAGTAAAATATGTATTATTAGATTGTACGAAAGATTAACTGACTTTATTATCAGCAATACAAACAAAAAGTTTATGCATTTTTCTGTGCTCTGCGGTTTTTCGAATTCGTTCCATTACATTTTCCTTCAATCCATTATTTACTGCTCCATTATCGTGTCATAGACTGATACATTTTAATTATTACCGGCTGTCAATGAACATAATATTCCTAATAAAATAATGAATCACAGACTATACCACCAGATTCATTTTCTAACTATAAAATATACTTGTTAGTGTGGCTTTCCGGTAATAAGCCATAGAATTGAGGCTGGTCAATTGCTCTTAATACTACCGGAATCTACATAGCTAAGTTATACATTTTTTGCACTCGGTAATCATTTGCTCTGTTTGTTTAATTTTTATGTGATTCAAGTGTATAATACAAATCCTTTTATTATATGAGAAAGTACCTACCTACAAGTTAATGAACATTAGGTACCCTAAAATAGATACTTAAGTGTGTAATATTATCTGTCTACTCTAAGAAACAGTAATAAACTACATTTAGGAAGAAACTGAATCTCACGACACAGGTCGTCCTAGTGAGGTATTCAGGGTTCACCATTATCTTAGTTACTAACTACTATCGTACATAATGTTCTTTTATCCCGGAAAATTCAGAGATCCCGCTATTCTAGTGTAGCAAGTACAAATTATTATTGTATCTACGATTTATAAATTACTTAAAAAAAATTAAACCGACTTCAGAACCACAAATAGGCACCCATAAGATAAATTAATATAATTATTAGAAGCACTACCTACTCATCTATTTGAAGTCGTGCCAGCGAAGTCTAATATTCCTTTTTGGGTGCTTCTTATAGTAATTTACGTGGTGCTATTTAGGTTTACATGGCGCGTCCAGAGTGCTGATGGCAAGATCTCAGGCTCGGGTGGAGGTGTCTTGCGAGCTGGTGGGGTGTACGTCCTCACCGTGCGTGAACGGCTGGGCGTCCTGGACGCAGCAGTGCTACACGCACCCAACCCTCCGAATGAGTTGCACCTAGCTTGGATAGTACCGCAGTATTTGCTCGTCTCCGTGGCTGAGATTATGTTTGCTGTGTCTGGCTTGGAGTTTTCTTTCACACAGGTATACACGTACACGCACTCAACAGCTGGAAAACATCCACCGTTGAACACTGGGCTCCTCTATAAAACGGCACTTTGGGCTCTTGATTGGTTGTTACTCTTGATTCACTTGGTTTGCTGAAATCATGCGCTCGGTAGGCGGCTTAGTGATCGCAGAAGATCTTACTCTTAGGAGAAGGGGTGGTCCTATTTGCATACGCTGGAACCATAAAATAAGATTGTTGTAGAAAAGAAAGTTTTTTTTTATTGTTTGATAGGCTTGCGTTTGACCACTATCGCACCTGATGGTAAGTAACGATGCGGAGATTAATAAGTGGAGATTCATAAATCCCTATTCTAATGTATCATGTGATTTTCAGGCACCAAAATGTATGAAAACTATCACCATAGCCGCGTGGTACGTATCCGTGGCTTTCGGGAATTTAATTGTAATTCTCGTTGCACAAACCAAGATTTTCGAGTCTAGGGTAAGTAGGAAGGGATTGAGAATAAATATTGATACTTGTTAAGCCAAAATAATGTTCAAAGTTCCCTTTGAAGAACCATCGAAGGTTTTTGAATATAGAATTAGACAGTGCGATATAATAAAGTATACAGTTAATTTATCTTTCCTTGTAGGCATAGTTAGCTTATAGTAATTTAACATTATAAAGTTATAAATTATAAAGTTAAACCTACATATACTCGATACCTATGAGATTCAATAAATACATAAATAAAATAAAAAATAACTCCCAACAATTTTTTTATACATATGAGTTACTCATAATATAAACGTTCTTTTTACGAAATTATAATTGTTAATTTCAGGTATAGTTTATAAAGAGTTTTAGTTATTCTGCATTATTATACGCTTTAATGCGCTTTAGTCATTATGCTTCTAAACCATGACAGCCTGTGTTGTACTATCCCCAAAAAATATTTGAGGATATACCTTTTTGGTATAACAATTCATGATATAAAACTGACACCATTAATTTTTTGCGGCCAGTCTTGTCTTGAGCAGTCTTGAGTATTTTGTGGTCTTGAGAGGACCATCGTATAACGTGATAGCGTTTCTATTGTTTTATTCTAATAACCATTTACTGTGAAATAGGTATTACTTTACGCTTTGAAATAAAACGCAACCAACTCGACTACGACTACCAAAGGCTGAAAATAAATAAGCTTTGCAACAGCTTGTATACCTATGTCGATGTTTGCGGCATTTCAATACGTATGAACGCAATTTCCGGAACTGTTTCAAAGGTTTCTGTAAACCTTTACGCGATGAAAGTATGTATATTTACTTTATTAGAATACATGCAGATTGCTAAGCTTGCAGGTGCATGCAAAACGTTTCAAAAGGGCCCTTTATTTGTATTAGTAAATTTAAATCAAATAATTTATTACCAACTAGCTTCTGTGCTGTGCTAGCTTTCTGCCGAAACAAACATTATAAAAGATCTCACTCTCTCTCGAAATATTATACAAACTGACAATATCCCAAACAGTGCAATAATATGAAACTCTGGGATGAGAGTAGTATGGTTTTAACAGTACTCAAAGCGTGTGTGAAAAGATTTATTTATGAGACAACCAGAAAGTGGACGCAGTATTCCCAAACAAAGCAATATGGTCAAAAGGTTTAACTTCTTAAAACGGAAAAAGTAATGATAATAGTCAAATATAGTAGGTACGTTATAGAGGGATAAGTGCGAACTTAGGAGTTGTCAAACATAAGTGCAGACAGGCATCTGATTGTATTTCTGAACACATTGAAAACTCCCAGTCCCTCAACTTGCATATTAAAATTGAGAGAGAGCTTCAGTCATGTTGCTGCGTAATTGATACGCACAAAACCTATTTAAATTAAAAGTTGTGAGTAAAAAAACTGTTATCGTGGCTTCCATATTGATCGGTGGTTTCCGTGGAGATTCTGTTTGTTCGGAGGATACCTACCTATATCCCTTCGAGTTCAATCAAACATTTAATTTAGCTGGGATAGTTATAAGGGAGAACTGCTTTTCACACGTTCAGATATACGTGACCTCAGTAAAATACTTATTTGTTCACGGTTATATCGGTGTAGGATTTTTGAAGCCCTTTTTTCCTCTTGTTGGTGACGACTAGGCTTAGGCGTTAAATACCCGACCGGAAAATAATAATACTGTGCGAAATATAAAGGAGCGTTAGAGTTGGCGAAAAATATATTAAAAAATAAAAAACAAATACATGAAACTAAACAGACTCATTTTTAGAATATTACATAGAAAATTTTTCTCACTGTCATAACACAACGTTCTTAAAAAACTAAATATAAAAAGCAACCAAAAGAGGCCTTGTGTTTTTTCCTCCATGTCACCTCTGTTGGGGAAATTTTAGGAAAACTGTGATACACGTACCTCATAACTTTAGTTGAAGAACATGTTGTGTTAAAATTTTCGAGTCAATTGATCCAGAGAAGATTTATTGATTACTTACACTTACAAAGAATACACCCTCCAAATTTCAAGTCTCTAGGACTAGTGGTTTAGGCTGTGCGTTGATATATAAGTCAGCCAGTTAATCAGCCAGGGCTGAATTTTATATGCCCACTATTTTATTTCCACAGCCGTCAGTTGCAAGAACATTATATAAATCATAATGAAAATAAATAATGGATAAGGAAAATTAAAGAACCTAGTATATGACTTTATACATGACAAAGTATTTTATATATTGATGCTTTACGATGTCGTTTTTTTTTAAACTCTTAAAGGCTGGCGTCCTACATCAAAGGATTATACCCTTTCTCTGTGATCGACTTCAATATGTTTAAATAATACAATTATAGGTTTTTCCTTCCTTTAAAATTGTGCATTAACGGAATCATAAGTGTACATGAGTATACATAAGTAGGTATGATCCAAGATTCTCCTGAAAAGTTATCCTACTACTTACTTACATGCCTCATTGACCGGATGTAGCAAATTTTGCAATACCAATATCACTTTCGTAAGTAAATAAATTAATTGGAATTTGAATGAATAAACAAGATGTTTTAATTGTGGCAGGCAACGGAATACTTTGTGTACGCTGCTGTGTTGGCAGCAGCCATGATGATATTTCTCCGCATGGCTCAAGGGTACCAGTCCAGGAGTATCGAAGGTGATGGGTCGTCTACTGAAAGCCGTCCACTGCTGCACCATAGGTCTAAGGTAATTAATTAGTACCGTAAACATTAACTAAAGGGGCACTTCAACTCGCACGTTTTTCATTTTGCGACGCATCAGTTAACCCTTGTTATATAAGCGTACGTGTGTTGTGTATAATTTCAGCCAAATTGATTCTGCTGTTTTGACGTGAAAGCCATACAAATAAATAGTCAAAGTTTTATAGCTTATGCCGTGCCGTGCTAAGGCGTGCCGATTACTTCTAAAACGAACGAATTCGCCACGAAACTATTTTCAACTGATTCTTATTTAACGGCATTCACGGGTATGTCGCCGTTCAGCTGCTTTTGGCGCAAACGTTAGCACTGCCGCTCATTTGTACGTCAAAGAAGGTTCCGCGAAGAGCCGCGACCTGAACTCGTTACAGGCCATACCCGATGCTAGACCACTTTGGAAATTATAGTCATAGTCATAGTGCTCAGAACGCCTCGGTTTAAGATGGTCGCCGTTTTTCTTCAGCAACTCCCTAAAATTTTGGTCCGCTAGATTTATTGGAGCGCACAAATCACACATTAACTTGTACGTCGCTTATCCAACTAAACTCACTAATGTAGCCATTTGTAAATCAGATTTAATCTAGTTTAAGGCAAAAAACTGTTCCACGTGTCGAATGTATGCCGACCACTTTTTGCAATTAAGTCAAATTGTTCGATTTCATCGATAGGCATTGTATTTCTGATTTATCAATACACTTGAAACAAACTATTTCTAGAACTGGTTTTAACGCGTTTATTCGCGTTGCCAGTGAGATATTACGAAATATTAAGACACGATAAATGACAATTTGGAATCAATGTGTACGTGGAAGAGATAGTTTTTTTGCGATAATTTATATTATTATACCGTAGCTCTAAGTCATTTCTTTATACTTGACACATACTTTCATAGTATATAATATAAAAAATTATGTTGTATCAAAAACTTAAAACAGTCCAACGCTGAGGACGCCGACAAAATGTAATAGTGATACCACGTCGGATGAGGACCCTCAAACAAGCGTACGTACATTTCAACCGAATGGATCGTAGCTCCCCCAACCTATATACTGGAAAATGTAGAGGGAATTTTTATTCATTACAAACATTTCCCGTATCGTAGAAAACATAGTGGCTGTCGTAGCACTCATAGCATATAAACTCGTAGAGCTCACTAGTCTACGGTAACAGAACAAAGCTTAAATGTAGATTATGCTGTGACGACGGCGTAGACGTTTGGTAGGTACTTAAGACGGTGGCAACACCCAATATGGGAGCGCGTTTATTACAGCAAGCACTTTTATGATTCGATATATACATATTAAGTATAATGTAACCTGTTTTTGTACTTTAATTTTAGGCAAGTATTGAATAAATGTCTTTCTATTCTATTTTATTATATTCTATGCTGTATTTCATAGGGTCTCATTTTGCATGGCGCAAATAGGTACAAATAATTAAATATAAAAGAAATACGCATTTTGATTTTCGCAGTTGGAAAGATTATTACAATTTTTGGTCGAATTTGACTAATATAAACATGCATTTTTTTTCAATCCTGTATATGTTATACGTTATGAAAAAAAATTATTACATATTTTTTTTATTTAGGCAATCCAACAGCTTGAATAACATAGTATACAGTAACAAATTTACATACTTAAAAGAAGGCCAAATAGGATTACACAAATTAACTATAATATACAACAATAAAAAATGTGTTTAACAAGCTTGCAGTATACACAAATACCATGAAATGTTTGTGTGTATGTGTAGTGTATATGTGAATATTATATTGTGTATATAATTATAATGTGTGTAGGGGTGTGTGTTGTGCAGGTATGTAGTTTGTATAGGGCATGTGCATGTGCATGTGTGTGTGTGTGTGTGTGTGTGTGTATGTGAGTGTGAGATTGATTCATTGATACATTCATGTTAGGTCGATTTGGGTGTGGTCAGTCTCTTAATTTGCTGAGTTGGACGTCGTCGTAGGCACTACTGAATCCTTGCTTATATTAAAATTAAAACGTTGAATGTGCGTTTGTTGTATGACTTTCACGGCAAATCGGCTGAGCTAATTTAGACTAAATGGTTTATTTTATCTCCAACCCCTCAAAAAATTTTTGTTTGGAATGATAAGAAAAAACATAAAATTTGAATAACTTGGTTTGGATGTATGGACGTGTCATCGTGGCGGGTGGGGGTAAGTGGAAAATATTTGTTTAAAAATGCCCACTGGGTTCTCTTGCATAGTGGTATTTTGGAGCACACCAAATAAATATGTACCTACATATTTGATATGCATTCTAAATATGTATTTGATTTACTTGGCTAGCATGCTACACCTTCGATCGCATCGAACGCTCTCACCTGATGGGAAGTGACGAAAGCTCCAGATTCCCACGGCAAAAATGGAATTTAGTGAATTCAATCATGGAAAGTCCATGAGCGGCTATGTACAACAAACGAAAGCTTCAGTCATTCTAAACCCGCAATAATAAAAACAATAAAATCTGCACTGTATCTAGGTTACGCTCGCGGTATTTCGAAAGTTTTTACACTACCTCGGTGTGCTAATTAAAAAGTAAAAATTGGCTAGAATCAAAAGTTCATCCTTTTATTTTGTGTCGGCAATCCGGAATTTTACTTTTTCTTTTGGCTTCAGATAGTTAATTTATTTAGTCAGCATCAATTTTAAAAATGAAAATTGTTACTGGGATAATATACCTATAGTCTAAATTCAGTTAAGATCGTAAGTTCCACTAGCCATTTCGGCATGTAGCCACTTTGGAAATTGGGGGTTTAGGACGTTTTGACAATGAGACCGTTAGCGGTGAAAAACTGCTTTGGTAATTGGATGTTTTGGTAACTTTGTGTATTGACCACCAGACGATTTAAACACGATTTGAGGAGTTTTAAGAACCAGTTATTACTTGCCGAACACTAAAATTTGTAATAACATCCACCAGAGGCGCACTAAAGGTTCATCTTTATGCTATTTGCTAAAAGCCGTGCTCATATAAACATTAAAATATGATGGAATATTATTTTTCTTGGTTCAATACTTTTTATCAAAAAGTTTCCGCGATAAAATACGTATGCGAGAAGCCGTGAGACACACCAAGTTAATTTATAAAGTACTAGTTGACCCGCCCCGGCTTCGCATGGGGGAATTATTAAAACGCGGTCAAACGGGATAAAAAGTATTCTATATCCGTTTCCCGGTTCTAAGCTACCTCCCCACCAATTTTCAGTCAAATCGGTTCATCCGTTTTTGAGTTATAAATAGTGTAACTAACACGACTTTTTATATATATATAGATAACAGAATAATTAACGCCTTCAACTATACATTTAAATCTATAATTCTTCAACACATAATTCTATTGATACTATCAAGATTTAAAACTCGATAAACTGTTCCTAGTTTAGCAAAGCTACATTTTTAATACCTGTTTATATAAGTAAAGAAAAGACTGTAGGGTTTAAATATTGTTTACCTGTTGGCGGGATATAACAATGGTGACAACGTCGCTGAGATGCCAGTGCATGCCAGTGTAGTGCAGGCGTGATCATGCCTGATCACGCCTGCACCAACCAACACACGTTTGTGGCAACCCACACCGGTCCAAACAGTTTTTCATGCCCATCCCAGCTTGTACTTGAGACAGGGATCCGTGTTCACACGGCACAACAATTACGGACTCTAGCGCCATCACAATGTAAACCAAACCTTTCAAGATTAAATAAGATGAAAAGTGGGTGAAGTGGCGACGGTGTATTAATTATCTTCCCTGACGAGGTTGCTGTTGATAGAGATCAAATTCTAATGGGATACTATCGACCCCGTATTGCCAATTAAGTAGGTTGTTTGATTTGTACCACCGGTCTCTTTACATGGACTGGTTGACCATACCTATCCACCGAAGATTACTACACTAATAGATTTGCTATAATTTTAGATGGGAAATAAACGTAGAACCTGGACCCTAACTTGGATTCCTTGTATCTAAGGATCTAGGAACTGCGAGGACCATGATCCTGCAACATCCAGACTCAGAACAAGTATTCGCGCTTTTTTTCTGTGCACAAATACTGGTCCTGTCACGGGAATCCAACCCGCCGCCTCCGGGATATGAGCCGACCTGCTCAACCACCACACCACAGAGGCTATCAATAATTTATAATAAATAATATTTTACATAATCCCACTACCTTGTAATCCTACTAAGATTACAAATGTGCAACTTTGTGTCTAGGTATGTTTATAACCACTCAGTGCTGAATTTAGTGTATACATACTTTATATTTTCTATTCCAGAAAATTGTGTGGTACCGGTGCAATCACTTTCTACGTTGTACGCGTTGTACTATCGGGGTCTAAAATGTTTATTAATTTTCAAATTAGATTCTTTAGCATACTGTGTGCAGTTAAGTCTAAAATGCTATAGGTAGAGGATATATTATATATATAGATGCTATAGGATATGCTAGAGGTATATTTATATATACCTCGTTTCCATTTACGTCGAATATTCCATATGATTAAACGTGCTCACTACATTTCACGGGAATCTGTTGAGAAACACAATTTATCGAAGCCGAACAGCCGGTCGTTTGCAGGTCACACGAAATGCCCACACTGAAGCGGAGACACTACGCACGTTCGTTCAAAGAATAATGAATCTTTTTGAAGTCCACCTCTCTTGTTTCAGGTTATATCAGTGCATTCTATGTCGACGTCAAGCACGCGATCAATGCGCGGGCCAGCCAGTAGCATGGCTTCGTGTCTGGGGATGATGGAGCGCGCCCGGTCTTCGGCTTGGCCTCCTAGAGCATACATCAACCTGGGGACGCCTAGCTCGGGCGAACAGCAAGCCACCACCTTAGCACAGGAATAACCGCACATACTATCTTATCACCTGAATTATATAAGAGTTTAGCCCGGTGATTACATGACTTTGATTGAAATTAAATAAAACGATATCATCTTCTTGATTTTGAAGTAAGTACTCTAATAAACTACCTTTATTATCTAACTAACTTACTATTTTACTAAATGCTTCCTATAGCTACATTATAACTACATCTCATACAAACGCTCGGAGTAAGTAAAATAGATTTTGAGTTTAATTTGAATTCAGATATTGCGTAGAGAGTCCAGTCGTCTCTTTGGGGGGATGGTAATTTATTCATAATAATTAAGATCTAAACTTTTGTAGCAGAAATCTTTTTGCTGTCAAAAGCTTTCCATCAACTTGTTGTGATGGTCTTTCTTAAAAAAATTGCAGAATTTATTAAAATAATGCATTATTGATTTACTTATAGGAATTATAGGATTTGTCGCATCAGGTTATAATATTACCGGTACCAGACTAAATGTTTTATTTCTGTGCCTGCTATTATAATAATTAATATTATAACATTTTTTTAAATATCACTCTAGTTGCTTTGCTAGTGGCTCTGTCTGTACTGTAGTTGGGTTGAAGTAGGTTGAAGATTCCATAAACAAGAATAAACATTATTTTTTGATGTTTGTTCTGTGTTGGTTTGTAAAAATGTATGCATGTATAATTGATTTAATAAACAAAAAGTATATATCTACCGAGGAGTATTATCAGTTATCTGGTTAATGTTTTACAAGGTATGAAATTTGGGACTAGATAGCTGACCCTGCTTGTGTAATTTCCATATCTATTAATTTATTTATTAAAGTAAAACCGGAGGGATTATGGAGGTCAACAGACTATAAAAACCAGATATATTCCCAAAATACATGTAGTTGTTAATTTTTTCGAATTAATGAGATATGGTCTTTGTTAATTGACTAAATATTACTATAATTTTGGGATAACTTGGTAAAGTTACCATCTAATATATTGTAACATTAACTTGTAACATAATATCTAATTTATTTTTATTAACTTATGTGACAATTGATTTGAAATAAATAATTCTACATGTGAAGACTTTTTAATGGCTTTGTTGTTACCCAACTTTATTGTACATTTTAGCTTATAATAGTCGATAGTCTTCTAAAACCTAATAAATAATAATAAATAAATAATAATTAATTATCTACAAAGTGAGTATATTATTTATGCCATCAGCAGTTACTAGGCTGTGCTAATGTCTCAGGATGACGTGCGCAGTGCAGTGTCACCTAAAACTCTAGTTCCGAGTGACACTGCAGCTGATATGAGCAGCCGTGTCGCTTATCATCAGGCGAATGACTAGCTTTCCATGTCATTCCACATACAAAAAGGTGCTCTAGTCAAGACTTCTCAGAAGTATTCTATAAAAATGAACTTAGTATACTTCTGAGAAGAATCGAAACAAACAAGCTATTTTTTTGAAACATTTTCCTATTTATGTGACGTATTTTCTGGACGACGGATTCAGGAGTAGGTACATTTATCATGCGATACTATTTTGATATGGTGCTCGTTATGTTGGATCGTAATGAGGGTGGACTATCCTCGGGATTGTTGTAAACAAGGAAGGCACAAAGGAAACCGCTGTTTATATCAAGATCAAGATGAAGGGCAATAGGCCAGAATCTCTGATCTTATGGACGGGATTATATGGAGAATAGTTAAGATATAACTTTAAACCTTATATTTACTCTTGTGTTGCAATCAGAGAATACGGTGAATCGCATCATTTTTGTAAATTTATTTACAATGATTCCGTTTTGACAATAACTAAATTTTTTCCTAGCAGCCCGCCTGGCTTCATCAGGGATGATGTAAGATTCTAACGGTAAAAGAATTTTTCAAATCGGTCTAGTAGTTTCAGAGCTTATTCAATGCAAACATTAATCAAATCTGTCCTCTTTATTATATTAGTTTATATCAATAACATTATTAATTGATATGGTGAATAAATTTATTTCTTCTATAAAGTTTGTAATCTGTGTATGTTTTTAGGCTAACATTTTGAGTAGGTATGAAACAATAGCGAGAAACATCCGAAATGGTGTACAAATAGACAACAGTAGACGGATGTATGCTCGAAATAATAATCGGGATTATTATTCGTTGTTATTTATTTAAGACAGCGCGCTTACTATACACCCACTCCTGTTGTTTGCTGTATTGTAGATTTAACGATTGTGCTTACCGATTACCTTATATACTAGCTTCAATTTTTAGTTCTGATTGTGTCATCCATAATCTGAGACATCATTAAATATAGGTATTATTGCAGCTGTACTTATTAATATATTAAATAATTACACATAACGATCACACACATATATCCTTGAACCTAACTAGGATTCCTCGTATCTAGGAACCCAGGAACTACGATGACCATGGTCCCACAACACCCAGACTCAGAACATATTTGTAAGTATTTATGCTCTTTTATTTATCAACGAGCTTCTGCCCGCAGCTTCGCCCGCGGCGTGGCCTGTGGGAAAATAATTTAACCATCCATTTCACCCTCTTAAAAGTAGAATTTCGAAAAATCCTTTCTTAGCGGATGACGTAGGCACGTCATAACACCTACCTGCATGCCAAATTTCAGCCTGATCCGTCCAGTGGTTTGGGCTGTGCGTTGATAGATCACTATTAGTTAGTCAATCAGTCAGTCACCTTTGAGTTATATATATTTAAAAGATTTATACTTTAGCACAAAAGAGTGTCCGTGGAGGACTTAATGCTTTGAAGAATTATCTACTAGTGAACCTAACGTCAAGATTGAAGAGTGCATATTATGATAGCTGTATTATTTTTTATGAACAAAAACTTGTTGTCATGTCGCGGGAATCAAAATCGCCGAGCCGCCTCCAGGTTATGAGCCGACTTGCTCACCCACCACACTACAGAGGCTAATACTTTCTTCCATCATAATGAAATAATAAAAACAATTTCTTTGTGATAGTCAGATACTTTAACAAATTGTAGCCAGATTGTAGCACGAATATTGCGACTATGTGAATGTATTCAAAGCGTTCACGTCGAGTAGGTACTATGCAACGTACAAGAGCTGTGACGAAGGAATTTTATCCTGTGGTGCAAGTTTGAAACTGACAAGTTTTTAGCGGATTTCTCTCTTTACAATTGTTAATACTTACACAACTAGTTTTAATAATATATATTTAGTGGAAAAGGTGTTATGATGGTGAAAACGCCTCTAAATAAAAATTTAACTCCAGCGTGTAAAAATATGTATGTCAGTTGACCCACGAATGTTCTTTTCGGTCGTCCCCTTATTCATTTTCTTTTAATTTTATTTTCATGATAAATTTTATATGTTCGCTTTAACGTACCAAGTTGTAATCATTTCTTGTTGGACGTCTATCATACTAATGTGTATATGCTATGTACTGAGAGCTAAAATGCAAGCTGAAAACCGTGAAGATTGGAAAAAAATCGACAGACAATAGTTGAGCTCTTAAATAAAAAAATGAAACTATTTCTAAGCCAAATATGCGAGACAGCGAATGCTGTAAGGCTTACATATAGTCAGAGGAAATTTTATTCCTATTTGTCCTCTTGCAGGGACAGGACGAGTGTACAGACAGGAATAACTCTCAATATGATGAGGTGACACGGTTTCAATAGTTCTGGTTGGTTCCTTACTTCGTTATATACCATTTATCTATGAAAGCAATAAAAATCCGAATCTAATTTAACGGGTCTAGTCCAGTCGTGTAGTCCTGAGTATAACTACTTTATTTCACTTAAATATTTCTTCAAGACTAATTAATTTTCACGCAATAGATTAGTTTTGAAAAGTCCAAATAGAAATCTGAAATCAATAACTTATTATAAGCTATAGGCGTTTTCGTAAGTCTTTATTTAAATCTGTTGTTGCTTGTTGTACTTGTGCATTTTTTTACGCTTGCTCTCGTCCGCGACTTCGATCAAGTAGAAGCTGCCCGACATTTGGACTCACCTTAATTGACCACCCCATATTTCAAACTTTTGTTCCCAAATAAATCAAATTCGAACTACTACCAATCTCAAAATAATATACCGAAAGCGTTCTTAAACGTTTAAAGCATTTAATTTTAATTTATAGAGGTTTACAAACCCGTAATAAGCACATAAAGAGCCTTTATAAACGTACATAAGTACTTACATGGAAATAGACAGGTATTTAAATTTCATCATAATATTAAATGAAAACGGGAATATTTGTCAGTACAGCTACGTTTCAATTAAGGAACGCAGGCTATTGAAAGAGGAATGGTATTCAAGTATGGCGACCCGTATAGGTACACATCACACTATTTTATCCACTATGCGCAGAAGGTAAAGTCGGAAATAACGCTGAACTGAAATATATCTCTACGCACACATAAGCTGATTATTACGCTAGATACAAAAACACTTAGGGTTTTTTTTGCAACAATATATAGTTAAAATAAAAATAACGTCCAAAGATCACATACATAGATGTAGGACCCTAACTAGGATTCCCTGTATCTAGGGACCCAGGAACTAAGAAGACCCAATGTCCCATAACACCCAGACTCAGTATTTGTGATTTTTTTTTCTGTTCACAAATACTTGTCCTGCCGCGGGAATCGAACCCGCCGCCTCCAGCTTATGAGCCAACCTGCTCAAACATCACACCACAGAGACTGTATATTGAAACATGTTAGAGTGATAACGTGTACAAACTACATGTAATTATTAAATGGGGGTTATTTGAAATGTACCGACTCCTATTTCCAAGTCCTGACCCCCAGCCATTCCATTCATTATACCCACTACACTACTAAGCTGCATTGCCAGTAGTGTTGCAAGGAAAATTTAACCCTTATATTCGACCATACCAGTCTTTAACGTTTACGTAGATTTTTTGTGACTAAAAAAGAGCTCACAAATTTTACTCAAAACAGTAACAATAACTAAAAAGGAACAAATTTCACCCTACATAGGTATTTTAAATAATTATTGTTTATGTTGTATAATTACCATTCGTCTGATGTTAAGCGACATTCTAGCCCATATCAGTTGCATTGTCACTCAGAACTCTAAAACCGCTTAAGTTTCACACTGCACTGCGTACGTTATCCTGAGACATCAGCACAGTCTAGTAATAAGATACTGGACTGTGAAATCAGATCGTAGTATCATTTACCCAGTAATTTAACTAAATAGAGTGCCCTTCAAACCCGAACACAGCAGTGCTTCCGCTCTCCAGCTTGGTGGCAGAATAAATGGCAAAGCGATGGTATAGGTAGCGGCAAGAAAGTTTAGCGCTGAGCGAAACTTGGAGGGGATAGCTACTGTCACGCGCGCAAACATTAATAAATAGTTAATGTTAAAGTTTTGCATACTTGTAACAGCTTGTTTTACTATTCAAGATTAGCCTTTTTTTATTTAAATCTTGCCTTAAAGGATCAATCAATTCATTAGTTTCTCTTTTAACAAAACAATGCACGACATACACCGTTTTTCGTGCCTATCTTTTCAAAACAGTATTTCTTCTAGGCATATTCAATATCTACTAAAAATACACTAATAAAAAAACCAACAATAACAAACGAACTCAAACTTAACAAAAAAATAACAATGGATGGCAATAACAATACGCCTTAGAACGCGACTGTACAGGCAAAAGTCCGCGGAGCATCGTATGGGGCGGGAGACGGAACACGACTGGCCACAGACCAAGTAGAGGATACTGCGACTGGCTAGCCAACCGGCGCTACGCACGCGCACCTTTCGTCCCTCTAGCCCTGTAATAGTATCCTCTACTTGGTCTGTGGTAATACCTAATTTTTGACTTAGTCTGCGCATGCGCAATGACGCGCAGCGCTAGAGTTTCGTGCCGCTACTTATACTTACCTAGACGAACTTTGCAAAAAAGTCCTACCACGTAGTAATATCACAAAGCAATGGACTCTTGACTTGTTTCAGGATGTGGTATCCTGTTAGCGAATACGTATATGCTCACGCCCTGTTGATTACGCATTCTGATTCAGTTTCAACATCACACGGCTCGCTAGACTATACTAGAAATCCCTGCGGTTTTGCCCGCAAATTACTCGTTCGCCTGTGGTCTTTTCATACACCGGGATAAATAGTAGACTTCTTTTTCATAACAACTCAATAAATTGATGTGTTAAATATTTTTTTTTATTTCACATAATCGCGTAGCGATTGTCGTCGCTAAAAATTGGCAGATATGCTTGGTAAATATATGCTATGTTATTGTGGAAGTGATCTCATAATATTATATATGCAAAATTGTATCAAAATAACATACAGACGTTTTATTTTTATACGTATTGGTAGGGATAGATCTTAATAATTGGAATTGCTGCGGTTACAACTGAAAATTATGTGTTCTACGTACGTGCCATTGTTATTTCGAAATATGAGAAATAGTTTGGTAAAGTGGTCGAGAAACTATTAAACATTTGCTAAAGGAAACTCGATGAAAGAGTTATGTGCAGAAATGGCTTTTCAATAAGTTCTGACGTAACTTTTGCTTTTAAAGAGTCCTTAATAAATGTATATGGTAGAATAATTATAAAAATGAAATAGTAAAAATCCATGTAAGTATAATAAGCTGATCAATGAAATTGTATATATTTTATTATTATTATACAAATACTTGTTAGAATAATGACGCTTACTATTGTGTTCTCTTCAATCATCATCATCATCATCATTTAAGTCAATACCAGTTACACTTATATCAGTTACGTTAGTTATATCATTTTTGTTAAACCCAATTTCATCGAGTGTGTTTTCCCCTATAAACGGCACGAATATTACTGGTACTGTATTTCTGGTGGTAGAAAGAAACTGTATTTTTTTATATTCGTTTCGAATGGTTTCATACATTGCTTTTTTCTCTGCGTGAAAGCGACCATCATTGATGTAGTCTCTGAAGTCATAAACTCGACCTGTAAAAAGATATAACATACTACAGTATTCAATGGTAAATTTAAAAGGTATTTCCCGAGCTCCCTGCTCGTTGGTACATTGGATGGCGTAACGATAACGTAAACGATACAGCATATTTCCGTCGGATTCCGTATTATTGTGAACATGTCTAGTAGCAATACAGCAATATTGCAGTTAAATTTCCACCTAAAGGAAATCAAATACCTCTGAAATACATTTTATAATAGTATTGAATATCGTTGCGTAGTCGCCTGAAGTAAGAATTCTACGTTAGTACCTATTTTATTATTTTAAATGTTACTTAAGATTTTAATGCACAAATATTCCAGTGTTTTCCAGTCTTCTTCTCGTGTAGGCTGGTCAGCCATGGTGTTAGTCTTTTAAGCCGCTTAAAGGCTTCTGACTTGGCTTAATGACTGTTATCTTACAACAACAGCTGGACCCGATGGCTTAATGTGTAAGTACTGTAGCGCTTATTTGTAACTTTGCAGTCACCCATCAAGATACTGACTGCAGCGAACGTAGTCGTGCTTAGCTATGAGCACTACCAGTGTTTCGTCATTAGACTAAGACTTTCCCACTGCTGGAACATGGGCCTTGTATCGATTGATTAATTTTTAGGGGAATATAAACAAACTTCTTCTTTGCGATTAATACCTAATACGATTAGGAAATGGTAATGGTAATGTAGATCAAATCAATTTTCGTCTTACAGAAAAAAGCCATTCATTGCATTTATAACATAAAATACCACGTCTCTCCCAGGGAATGGTTTAGGAAGATAAATATTCTTACAGTGGCCAGGGCGAGAATGTTATGCCAATCTTGCACTCGCAAAAACATTAGCTTTTTCTCTTCCCACATATTGAGATATTCATATCATTTGAACACTAGGAACAAAAATAAAATGTTTTCTTCTTTGCTTTTGTAACATGAATAATACTTACCGCGTAATTTTGTTATTTCGTAATCTATATCCAATGGTTCTAGGCTTTTATCAAGCCGAATGTCCAGTTTTGGGGTAATAACTCGCGTTTCAATGAGCCATCGAGAAAGAATAGCGGCTTTAGTGCCCTGGAATATATCTGTGAGATTCTTTTGTTTTATAACGCGTACTGTTCTGATGTTATATGTGATCCACCTACAAGTAAAGTAATGATACAAATAACGGGACTTACGAGTACATATCAAAGCGACACAATTATTGGATTAAGCCAGACTAATACAAGTCAAGATTAACCTTTTTATGACATTCCTTAATAGATGATAGGAATAAAGATATTTATAGAGCATTGTTTTCTTTATTTCTAATCCATGTCCCAGACAAAGATGTAAACTTTTTGTATCCAAGGCATAGATATATAACCTTAGCCATGAAACACACAGGTTTTTTGACATGACAAGTCATAGAATGTTTGGCGTTAATCGGTACACGTAATTTTTTTAAATAATAAGATTTAAAAGCTTCCTAATGCCTGGTAGTAGTAGGAAAACCTGTATGACAACGGCAGATTTTGTGGTAATTGGCAGACTACAAGGAGTTTACTTCAGGAAATACACTAAAAAGAAGGCAACCGAGCTGGGTCTCCAAGGATGGGTCATGAATACCGCTCGCGGAATCGTAGTCGGTCAGTTGCACGGCCCTGCCAATGCAATAGCAGATATCAAGATTTGGCTGCAAAAAGTCGGTGGTCCGGAGGCGAAGGTAAAATTTCGAAGAGTAGATGAGCCTACCAGAAAATGTTACACCTTTAGATCTTTTCAGATCCCCGCTGGTCCATGGTAAAACTACTACTACAGGCTATAACCATCAAACTCTAAAACTCCTGGAAAAAAAACCAAAATAATACTTGATCTAAAACTATACCTATATTAATTCGACACAGATAATATTGCGAGCAAGCATTGATAAATTAAAGTAGAAGATACGTTAACAACTATATCTGTGCACCTAAACATATGAGGACTACGATTTGAAAATATATTATATATACATCTTATCAAATAAAAAATATTGCTACTACAAACTCTTGGTTGACGTGGTGTAGTTTGGTAACGTATGTAAATAAAGCAGTGATGCTCGTGCTACAGCTGAATCGAAAAGCTAACAACATTTTACAGTAACAATTTAAATACTGTTTATGAAGTTTTTAATAAATAAAAATGTGAAATGTCTATTTATGTTTCATTTGAGTTCCAAAACTAAGTGGGTTTTTTGTATACACGCAATACCGTTTTTTTAATGGGCTAATGATTTTGGGCAACGGGGCAGGCCAAAGGGCAGGCAGGCGCACAAGACGCCCACCCGTCAACAGTGGAAGGCAAGCTCAAGAAGGACATCGCTAGAGAACGAGTTTCGGTTTGGACCGTTGCCGGGAGAAGAAGATCGAGAAGACTCCACTGGAAAAGTGGACCCTATGAAAGACGCGACCGTTCTAGCTAACCTATTGCTAGCGTACGTTGACTTCGTCGGCGAGGTCACTGCCTATTTGTGTTACGCTGGTATCCTATATCGTTACAGACCTGTCTTCTCGTCGTTGCCACCCAAGACTTGCCTTGGGGAGGTAAGACTGTTGCTGTAGTAGCTTGACGACAAGCTCTACGAGAGGGTTGGGAGGGTGCATCCTTAATAAGCCCTCAAATGGAACGCATTAAAGTTTATAGTATTGTGTGTTACAACACTTGCTTGAACCAGTAGTAAGAAATAGAACTGCTTTTTTTACAAACTCATATATTGTAATGGGCTTCCTATATTTTATTTGACAATAAGCACTTTCTAATTTTATATGCTTAGTGAAATAACTTAATTTTAAGAACCTAATATAATTTTGATTTGTAAAAGTGCTAAAATTAGCCTATTTGCAATAAAATCTTTTGACTTTGACTTTGAACAGAGAAGGAAAAAATTACATTTCGAGGATATTTCGTGCGAAGCGTCATAATGAGCGTCATTTTCCTACTCTGTGTGTTACTTACGAAGAGAAATGTTGTACACTAGTATAAACAAGCGGAAGATCATAGCTGTAGCCACAGCCAAATCCCCATGAGAGAAGCCCAACGAGCTTCGCCCTGGCCACCAGCGCAGCTCCTGGCACCCCTAGACAAGGGCACACTTGGTCTTCTTCTCTAGCCACACCAGTACATAGCATACCAGGGTAAAGTGTTACTTCGTGCTGAAATTGCAGATTATTTGTCATTAAGCCGGTATTTTAGGACAACTTTACTAGGTGGTAGGACTTTGTTGCAAAGTTCGTCTAGGTAGGTACCACCGCTTTGCCAGTTATTCTGCCGCCAAGCAGTAGTGTGCAAGCACTACTGTGTTCCGGTTTGAAGGGCACTGTAGCTAGTGAAATTACTGGGCAATTGAGACTTTATGATCTGATCTCACAGACGAGTAATCTTATTACCAGACTGTGCTGATGTCTCAGGATGATGTGCGCAGTGCAGTGTCGCTTGAAACTCTATGTTTTAGGGTTCCGAGTGACACTGTTCTGTTATGGGCGGCCGTGGCGCTTAACATCAGGGCTCGTCACATCATTCAATAACATTAAAGAAAACAAAAAAAAAAACAACTCAGATGTTTTGGAGTATTTACTAGGTGGTAGGACTTTATTGCAAAGTTCGTCTAGGTAGGTACCACCGCTTTGCCAGTTATTCTGCCGCCAAGCAGTAGTGCGCAAGCACTGCTGTGTTCCGGTTTGAAGGGCACTGTAGCTAGTGAAATTACTGGGCAAATGAGACTTTATGATCTGATCTCACAGTTTAGTAATCTTATTACTAGATTGTGCTGATGTCTCTGGATGACGTGCGCAGTGCAGTGTCACGCGAACCTCTATACTTTAGAGTTCCGAGTGACACTGCAGCTGATATGGGCAGCCGTGTCGTTTAACATCAGGCGAACGGTTAGCTCGTCACGTCATTCCATAACATAAAAAAAAAAAAAAAATAAATAAATAAATCTATTTACGATTGAGCTAAGTCGTACAAGAAATGCTTTCTTAGCTGTATAATTTAATAAAGTCAACATCAACGCCATTGTATGACACAATTGAAGGGGTGAGAATAAAAAGGGTTTTAACTAAAAATTGACAAATTGACAGTTTCGAGAAAATTGACTTTAAACGTCAACGGCGTCATTTTAATGTTTATGTAACGAAAAGGTTTATGCAAGTTTCAGTTGCTTGAAAATGTTTTAATTCTATTTTAAATAGTAAATATAGTACTAATTCCTACAATTACTGTAAAAATATAATATAATAAAATAAGTATAATAATGTTTATATGCTAAGCGAGCTGTATTCCTGTGTCAGATAAACCGTTTTTAGACTCAAAATCTCGAGATTTAAGCCTCATTTCGGTATTTTGAGAATGTATTATTGAAGATAATTTCACGCTGAATCCAACGATACCCATGAGTCATTTTGTGAAAAAAATCAGTTAAATCCTTTTTGTTCTCACCCCTTCAATTGATATTTTTGATTGTTTTTTTTAATTATTATTATTATGACCAATATACTCGTATTAGTATTTAAAAAATAGGTTTTTAATTTAGGAAAATATGATATGCGTTAATGATGGCTTTTTCAAGAAAATGTGTGTGTTTATGTGGCGTTATTTAAAATTAATCTAAATATATATAACTCAAAGGTGACTGACTGACTGACATAGTGATCTATCAACGCACAGCCCAAACCACTGGACGGATCGGGCTGAAATTTGGCATGCATGTAGATGTTATGACGTAGGCATCCGCTATGAAAGGATTTTTCGAAATTCCACCCTTAAAAGGGTGAAATGGGTGGTTGAATATTTTCCCATAGGCCACGCCGCCGGCGAAGTTGCGGGCAGAACCTCGTTGTGTAAATAAAAACACTGTAGGCACAAACACACAGCATATATGTGTTTTGTACTGTAGGTGCTGATTTATATATTGATAACAATTTTACTACAGTATTATATGACTACAGAAACATAACTTGTAATTAAAAATAAAATACTTAATAGGAGATCCTCATTTCAAGGGACTCTGGAAAATGTAATCCAGTCTGCTTAAAGAGCCAAAGGAATAATCCCTATAAGCCCTTTAATACCACTTCTGAAAGTTTATTATTATACTGTGGATCTGCCTCTAAAACATAACTGTTTATTTGATACATAGTTATATTAATAGCATAAAGAGTAATTAAAAAAGCAAAGCTTACGTTTTTGTAAACATCGCAGTGATTGTTGGGAAAACTCATTGTAAACGTAACAGTTCTTAACATTGGGTCCATTTTCTCATTAGGGTAGTACTTAGAAGAGCGATCCAGACAGAGCTCAGGACCCTGCGGGTAATTAACATTGTTAACTGTAATGTAATTTTTTTACTAATACGTTACATCATAGTATATTGCTACTAAAGGGAATACAAACTCTAATTGCTACTGGTGATGGGACGCGGGCCTTCTCTCGCAATAGACCACAAAAAGTAGAAGAGAATATTAGAACTTACGCGACGACGACGACTACGACGACCGAGTGCGGGTTGGTAGAATTGAATTTTAACGATGTTTTCCTCCACCATTATAAGAGATAAAGCAAATTCCGCACCCGACTGTGAGTGGAGCCGATCGGAGTTCGTGCAATTGCATAGGGATGATCCATCAGGAGATACCGCTGATACGATAGTAGATACCTAGTTTTATATTATTATAGTTGACTAACCCCGGATTCGCACGGGAGAGTTGTAAAACGCGGTTGAAAGGGATAAAAAGTATCCTATGTCCGTCTCCTGGCTCTAAGTACCTCCCCACCAATATTCAAATCGGTTCATCCGTTCTTTAGTTTTTTTTAGTGTTTTGGCTCTACAATTTTGTGTATTTAGCCAGTGTCAAGTAATTGATAATTTATCATGTTAATGATATTTCACGCAAATATGTGTCAAGTCACAGTCGAAGTCATCAAGTCAAGTCATAGTCTAGTAAAAGTCATACTCCTAGTAAAGTGGTGGCAACTTTACTTGAAGCTTCTATGGAGTTTTGGAAACAACACGAAAAGAAACGTTTCTCCATCATTATACCATTTTGCCACAATCACGCCTGCAATCCAGCACTTAACGAATAGAATGCCACCAATTTTATGCACTAACACTGAAAATAACACAAGTTTTTGAAAATAATACAATGCGGTGACTCAATCTGTTTCGCTGTCCCGCCAAAACTCCGTTCTTTAGTTATAAATAGTGTAACTAACATTACTTTCTTTCTACACTATGACTTGACTGGATGACTTGGACTTTGACTTGACTTGACACACATACATATACAATATATAATAAACTTGAGAAAATCAATTACTTGACACTGGCTAAATACAGAAAAATATGGAGCAAAAAAAATTTCGTCCATGATTTCTTAAGTTGATAGTATTGGTATATGTAACGCCCTCTTGAGGTTGTTCGCGGAAGCTCTTGGCTAAGTACTAATAATGTCCGTTGAATCTTTTGAAGGATCTATGCTTAGTGTCTGACAATTTAGTTCAGATGCTGACCGTGAGGTGGTGCTTTGTGACAATTTTTTTCCTACTTTAATGACTTGGAGTTTTTGTGCTACTTTAGGTTATGTCAGTTTTAAATGCTTTGTAGAAGTAGGTATTAAACAGACCTGATAGAATGCGACACAAATATATTATATTTGTATTGTATACACTTCACTGTTAATTTCAGTTCTTATAGATCAACAATGAGAGAAAAGTGTTTTTTATGTTATATAGTGCACTTTTTGTACATTTTTCACTGAGTCTTAACACTTTTTTAATGCTTTTTGCCATTTAAAAACTGTGATGCCTAATATACCATAAATTATTTATTCAGAAAATTCATATGCAGAGACGATAACCTTATGAAGATATCAAAAACTTGTGATTGATATTACAAACTTGGCATTAAAAACCGCTTTAAGATCCAATCAATAACGATTCGTTTTGAAGCTCAAATTTGAATTTTGAATTTTTGTACTTTTTTGTACTCTAAATTTCAGTCATGTTTGACCAGCTTCTCTGTCACTAGCCTATTTTAAAAGTATACTTAGCTCCTGAAAATGTATTATACTGAACGTACTACGTTGTCGCAGCGCCCCCATCCAGTAACAAAAGCTCGAAGACCGTTTAACGTTGCCGTGGGTGAAATCAGTCCTATCGATTTTGCGTTACCTCTGGAACCAAAATTGTAGGTAAGTATAAATATACAATATATCTATAATTATATGATCTGAGCAATACCCGTCTTTGCTATACAACTATTAAAATATAACTTATCTAAGGTAAGTTAACGTATACGTTTGTTAAGTTCGAGTTAATTTGGTAGCAGGGTTGGATTCAGAACCTCAAAAAATTATTGTACGTTAAAAATAAAATTATACTATTTGTCCAAAATTATACCACGTTTGAGGTTTCCTGTTTTTTAATATCGTACATGTTTCGATTATCGATATTAACGGCGTTATTTTTTAGTGTTTTCGTGTATCCTTAGTGATATTTCGTTTTAATCACAAATATTCACGAAGTCTTAAGGAAAATCAAGTAAAAAAATCCCGATATTGTAAGGTAAATATTAAAAAGTTAATGGGTTCACTGTTACTACAAGTCGGTCAACCTGAAGATAAAATTATGGTATTTTCGCGTAGTATAGTGGCATTACGATACTACATACTACGAAATAATGGTACAAATAGTATAATTATACTACGAAATCCAACCCTGATTTGGTAGACCAAATACTTGCCTGTTGATCATCGGCTGTTTCAACCAATGAGCGTACAGTATTTAGCATGTTGACTTACCACGAGCTTGACAAGCGTACGAGAAACAGGGGCTAGGGATATAAGTGGGAACTTAGGAACTGTCGAACTTTAGTACAGACGGGCATAAGTGGATTAGGATATTTCCTGGAGTGGTTATATCACTCAATGCGATAAAGTTTGTTTTTGAAGTAAAACTTCTTTACGCACGCTTGACTTAGTAGGCTGGTGAATGCGTAGCGAGGCGTCCGGAAGTTGATTCATGTAGATCTTTCTATTTGTGAAAACTGTTAAGGCATATTTGATAACAAATTTTGTACTATAATATATTGCTTAAAGCTGTTTGTTTTCCATGAAATAAATAAACAAAATAAATCTCCATTTGGTGTCGATTCTGTGTCGCATACTCTAAAGCTAAACTAAATTAACATATTTCTGTCTTTTTCATTTCCCCTTTATCAGAAGAGTACCTCCATACTTTAAGTTTACTTTAGTTTTAGATAATGCGACACAGAATCGACATCATTGCCAACATAAAAAAAGTTAAAATTTTGTATTATTATGTTGGTGTATCCGGTATAATGACAAATTATAATTGAAGGGTTGAGAATAAAAAGGATTTAACTGACAAATTGACAGTTTCGAGAAAATTGACTTTAAACGTCAACGGCGTCATTTTAATGTAGAGTGCTTATAAGGTAATAGAAAAGGTTTATGTAAGTTTCAGTTGCTTGAAAATGTTTTAATTCTATTTAAAATTACTAAATATAGTACTAATTCATACAATTACTGTAAAAATATAATATAATAAAATAAATATAGTAATGTTTTTATGCTCAGCAAACTGTATTCCTGTGACATATAAACCATTTTTAGACTCAAAATCTCGAGATTTAAGCCTCATTTCGGTATTTTGAGAATGTATTATTGAAGATAATTTCCCTCTGAATCCAACAATACCCATAAGTCATTTTGTCAAAAAAATCAGTTAAATCCTTTTTATTCTCACCCCTTCAATTGTCGCGATGGCAACATTAACATTAAACAAAGGAAAAACAAAGTTATACCGGCCGATACATAGGTACACTAAAGAAGTGGTATTTCAGTCGTGTGGTTAAAGTACACTCTTTTTTTAAACCATCTGTAGTGTGCTAGGTCCACGGGGAAACGGGGAAAGAAAAATCACCGCAGTCCCAACTGGTACACATTTTTGACATCAATTACCTACTTATAGTTAACTTCTTCGTATATCCGTATCAGGGCTATGTCAGCTTTCAAAGTGTAATGGTCGAAGTCCTCGTGGATGATCACCAAGCAGACTGTGTGAACCATATTGCCGCGGTCTGAATAGTTCTGTTCCACTACAACACCTAACTCCATTATTGGCACGCTGTAAATAAATAAATGAGTGGACATCATTTGTGGACATTTCACACAGCGCCATCTAGCACTAAACTAAGCAAAGATATGGGAACCAGATAATTGATACAATACTTAGAAACTTTTAATTTGTAAATATATACATATACTTAATACTATATAACACTTATAATTAAAGGCAATACTTATAAAAACTTTGAATATTTAGAGTAACAATCAAACTAACAATTTCAATATGTAGTACTATACTTTGAGCCAACAGAATGTTTTGTCAATTTGCAAGCTAACTGTTATTATGAGCACATTATAATTGTGTAATTATGTTTTATTGAATCTATCTTATATGTAGTCTTGTTTTCATCCAGAACTTATATCTTATTTTTATCATATTTTTACTTCTATATAAGTCACCTGCTGAATAACACTAATATATAAGCTAAGCACTTTTACTCCACTGTTATTTAAGTTCATGTTACTTGTATAATCCTCTTTTGGCCTTATTGTAAATGTATACCCTTTAAACATATATAAAATGTAACGCTGTAGGATTATCGAAATAAAAAAAATAATAAAAAAAAAACTACCACTAGGGATTATCGATAGTTTGGTGCTTTCAATTTCAACAATCTGTGTAATCTGTGTGTAGTGATAAGTTAAAATACGTTTTGTTAGTTTATTTATATATACCTATGCTGAGTAGAGATTTATATTACGCGATTTATAAAATAGATAATTCATAAAATCAGGCGTGACTTCGTGGAAAATAGAGAAAGTCAATTAATTGATAATAAGCTCTTTTTTTTATTGACAATAAGCTGTTATTTGATTCAATCATAATGACATGTTTGCTTCTTGTTTTGAATTTCGATGAGTTTTGTTTGGCTAAGCACAGTATGGTCAATATTTATTTTCAAAACGCTCTATTTTATTAACAACTAGAAACCTAAAGGTACATAAAGACCACTTCCCAAAAGGCTCGCTTTTCATTTTTATGTCAATTGGTCGATTTCCCCTCATGACAACTTATTATATATAGACTAATTCTTATAAAGACTTCTTCCCAGAATGACTATTATTATTGAAGTTTCAGATTGTTGCCATGTATCAAAGCTTCTTAGTTCACTCACAAGTAATGTTTCCGAAGATTCAAAGCTACTTCGAAGCAACTCTTGAAATCTTCAAAGCTTCATAGACAACTTCAAGATGTTATTGAAAGATTTCCATAAACAAATTAGTTAGATGCCAGAGAATTGAAATCGAAGATACCGAAACGATTCTAGTGGAATACGTTGTGAAATTTGTTCAAGTTTAATAGTTTGTGATTTCTGGATGTAATATAATCTTGTCATTGATATTGTCCATCCAAAGGTTGTCTTGAATAGATCGATCAGAACGAATAAAACGCCACCAAGCTTATGCACTAAAACTGATAATAATACGGGACACCCGGATGGAACGAAGTTCTTTTCGATTAATTAGTGAAGGAATGGTAATAAAATTTTAAATTTTTCGGAACTGGTGCAGAAAGAAACACTTTCAGGATTCATTGTTGTTATTATTTTTTATTATTTATTATGTACAAAAAACCTGTATACTCTCAACAAAAATAATCATCGCGACACCACACTGTTCAATGCAAAATAGAAAGACGAAACGAAAATAACTGGCTTGCTTTCTATGAGAGAGAGAGAGACAGAGAAACACGCTCATGCCGCACGGCTTACAACTATAGCAAAAAGTGTCGTTACAACTTTTGGTCTTAATTTTTTCCGTTTAGCCCCCTTTCGCAACGCGCGATGAGGAACTTCATTCCAAAAACGAAAACATAAATTTAATGTCGGTAACTCAGTCCGGCTCAAGTAGATCGGTACCTACATTATTGTTTAGATTTTAAAAATCTGTCATAAAATTGCCATAGGTATTCGCGGCTAATGAAGTTCGAAACGCGAATGCCGCTTTGGAATTTACCGTATTCACTTGTCTTTTTATTACGGCCTCTACGGACAGAACTTATAAAAAGTTTTTACGTTAAAAGCATAACCATATTTTTTTCTTTATTTCACTATAGTTTATGAACTAGAAAGAGCTTAAATGATATGTGCCTAAGAGTTTTTGAGGTAAGTGACAACAATAATACTGCCAAAATTGATCCCGTTTTAATTATTATGGCTAATGATTATGTTGCGTTATTATTGTATTATCATTATTCATTTAGCGATTACTTATTAACTTATTTAGAATTTTTGAATACCATTTTTAATGTCAGGACGTTATTAGTATTTATTGCAGCCGACTGTACAAAGTTAATTTTAGTTGTATTTGAGCCGTTTATTTTATTCGTAATATTTTCATTGATTTCACTGAATGGTTCATCTATTACGAAATTATTTTGTTAAAACACAGATCAACTTGTATGCTTAATTTAATTTTGCTGATGGAATTGCATTTATTAGTTTGTTTGTATTGCATTCGTACTCTCTGAATGAACGTGGAAATTATTAGATTATCAGAATATGTTAATTAAAACTCGTGTATGTTTTCATATTGGGATATTTTTTTTTAAGTAGGCAATAACTGTACTCGCACTTGGCTTAGTTTCTTCTTCTTCTCGTGTAGGCAAGTGGTCAGAATTTTAGGCAACCCAAAGATGATTACGTTCAGTATATAAAATGTCAATATGAGTTTAGATGGTTTTGATCAAATTGAAATGAGACTACATGGGAAGCTCCAGCTTTTAAATAAAAAAAGAATCATCTATATCGGCTCATCCAGTCGAAAGTTCCGAGGTAACAAACATAAAAAAATACGTTCGAATAGAGAACCTTCTACTTTTTTGAAGTCGGTTGAAAATAAAACACTATTATATACACGGAGAAAAGAAGTCAATAAATACAATATAACAATATTATAATAGTACAATATTTTATGAGTGATAGCTGATGACGATATTAGAGTACACATTATAATATTGCAATTTCATTGACAAAGAAAATGTAATTTAAATGATTGTGAACTGGATTGAATCGCAGAGGTTAATTAGGCGGCATAATAGCCTACGGGCGGCAAATGTGTAAATCCGCCACTGAGTAGTTGTAAAGGAATGTAATAAAATAATGGGAAATTTACAGTCAAAGAGAACATAAATTCCTTAGACACAGTGATCGTTAATGCAACGTAAGCAAATAGTCATAGTTTAGTATATATCTTATAAATATGTAAGAAGCATGTACCGTTGAAGTGTATATTTTTCGAAACTTTTAATATTTTAGCTCTACCGACGCATGACTGACTAGCATTTCGCATAGAGCTCAAACTTTCTTTGCACAAGGACTACTTGTGGGTTACAGAATACGATTGAAAAATTAAGGTACTTGTGCAATGGGTGGGCAACGGAGATGATCAAATCCCTCGTGAGAAGCGTAGCAGTAAGGTAGTGGGAGATTTGCCGCCGGATGCTGACCGTGTACGGGTGCTCTCGAATGGTCACGCGTTGTCCTTTGAACACCTGCATTTCGGAGAGGGATTAGATATTTTTTATTTTTAGTTAAGGGGTACAGAAGCCAGAGTGGCGCGGCGACCTCCTCAGTCGTCTCTCCACCAGTACCGCGTCATGTTGTAGTTTAACCCTATTATGTGTACCGACTCGAAATATATATATTTATTCAGTGAACCCTAGTTTTCCTCGGTGTTCCCCGCACCATAGATAAGAACACGCCTGACAATGGGAGACCAGACAGAATACATCGACCCCCACATTTAGTATCTGGTTCAATGATCGAAAATTGCTTTTTTCGGTCCGGCGTACATCCAACTTATGCGTAACAAGTCGCGATTTTCAACGAATCTTGATGTAACTTGGTATGCAAGTTCGGTAAAGCTTGGTGATTCTGGCAAACCATTGGCGCCCCGCCCCCCCATGATAATAATCCATTATATCAATTGATATTTTATTTAATACTAGCCATCTTTATAAATATTTAATACTAGGCCCATCCCAGCTTCGCACGGGTGGACATTAATTTTTTCATTTTTTTACACCTTGGGTAACATTATTTTAGTTTTAATAGGGACCCTTATTTTATTTTCTTGCAATTAAAATAGCCTATATTATTCAGTGATAATGTAGCATTCAAATGGTAAAAGAAATTTAAAATCGATCCAATACTTTTGGAGCCAATTCGTTACAAACATACTTATATACATACAAATCTAATATCCTCTTTATAATATTAGTATATACTACGCTGCAGAAAATGGTTAATTGTTTATAATGCCGTAAAATACTACGTTTCTCTTGAAATTTGACGTTATTCCTATTAAACTATTTACTAGGTGGTAAGACTTTTCTGCAAAATTCGCCTAGAAAGCTACCACCGCTTTGCCAGTTAATCTGCCGCCAAGCAGTAGTGTGAAAGCACTGCTGTGTTCCGGTTTGAAGGGCACTGTAGCTAGTGAAATTACTGGGCAAATGAGACTTTATGACCCGATCTCGCAGTCTAGTAATCTTATTAGATTGTGCTAATGTCTCAGGATGACGTGCTCGTGACACTTTAGAGTTCCGAGTGACACTGCAACTGATATGGGCAGCCGTGTCGCTTAACATCAGGCGGACTGTTAGCTTATCACGGCATTCATTAACATAAAAAAACATTTATCCAAAAAATCGATACTGTAAATCACATTTCAGTAAACCGAATTGTCGTTATTTTCGTCATAGTAAGTTTTGAGTTACCCGTCAAAGCAGAAACATAATCCAAAAACGAATTATTACTATCCATCTTCATACTTCAAATTCAAACCTGACGTAGATGAACGAATGAGCTGGAACTGCCATTTAAATGAGAGATAACATGGCTTTGAGAGCTGGACTGGTGGACCAGATTTTGATTTTTGTTTGTTGGGTAGTGTAGCCAGGTAGGTAGGTAGGTCAAGTTTTGCGGAGGGACAAGAAGTAAAAAGAGTAGAAATCTTTCAAAAAAAGTATAATAATGTACCGTAAGGCATATTGGCGCATTTTTATCGACTATGGGCTATATAAAAAACTATAATATTATAATTATCATAGACTATGCTGTCTGCACGTGTCTGAATATCTTTGTGTATTCTGGAATACCTATTTGCAAACAGTGAAAAAGATGTGTCTTAGATATCTAATATAGCTCTAAGAGCGAGTGTGATTCAGAGAGCAAATGAGTCTCGAAGAGCTAGTGAAGGTTTTAACATATCGGCGCGGACTGGTACATTTTCTTGGCCGCTACTCTCAGTGACTTACCGCGCCGTTTTCTTTCAACCTTGAGGTTCAGCGGTAGTCCATGTAACTTTCAAATCGACGTGCCCTGGATATGTGTGGATACTTACAACCTCTCTCACAACGGCGAAGGAAAACATATAATAAGGAAACCGACCAAACCAAGAATCACAGTATTTTGAGCTTTATGTCATCCACAAACCTTGCAGGCCAGCACTTGGTTAGTGTGGTAGATTATGGACTATGCTTTCTTCCTGTGAAAGAAGCAGTGACGACTGCTGCTAGAACTAAGGCCTTCTTCAACTACTGGGTTGATTATATTTTATATTATAAACGGGGAAAATGGTATTGCAACAAATTCGTTGGTATAACCAATTAGTAAGTCCATATTAATAGCAGTTATTACTGGCACCCGCTAAAGCTAATTAGTTGGTGTTAATAAGTTAGTATCATAGCTTTTAACATGTGCCTATAATATATTCCGTGATAGTCTATACAGGTTCTACCTAGTGTGAGGGGCACTGCTTCGACTGAGGTACATTGTTTCTAAATACACAATAACTTTACGCAAAATAAAAACTACACTACAAGCTGATGTACCTCCCCTTGCTACATGTGTGAACTAATATAGTTTATTTCCATTTTTATTTAGTCTAGGGTCTAGGCTCAGATGGAGTAGACGGCAAACATACATGTTTGCCATAACATACATGAATCTTGTTTATAGTTAAAAATACTTCGACTTCTACTTCTGGGGGACTCATATGGATATTTCTCCCAAGTTACGTTGTCCCATAAGAAGTGATGTGAATCGATGCGGTACTGCATCTGCCGTGATATCTACTGTTATGCAGTGCTGTGTGGTACGATGCGATGCAATACGATGCTCTGTGACGTGATGTAATATTATGCTATGTGACGCAATACTTAGCAACGCAATGAGATAGAAGACATGTTCATCAATATTCACACGTGGAATCTAAACAAACATTTTGATACTGTTAAAACATTTTGTTAAACGGCTGCGGAATTTAGGATACCGAGAGTCAAAAGTGAAGATACTAATAACATTACATTCCTAAAAAAAATTTAATTAAAAAATACTCCGTAGTCCCATCAACGGAGCTGCCAAAGGAACTATTTAGATTAAGCTGTTGATTGTATGCTACATAGTTACTTGAATATAAACTTTTCATATAATTTTATAGCAAATAAATTTGTGTAATCATGTTTAACTTATAAGTTTAGGTATATAATTTACTATTATTTTATTCGTAACGCTGTAGAATTACCTAAATAAAATCATATCGTACACTACAAAAGCGCCTAACTTTCACATTAAATATTTTTGACTAATAAGTTAAGAAAAAATCATTTACACGTAACCTTACGATTTAGAATAGGGATGTCTCCAGGTTTTGGGTAGCCATGACTGAGCATCATACTGTCCCCTATAGTTCTTTCAAAATCGCGTACTGTTTCACAAATTGTAGTGGCCAATAGAAGCATCCACACTGATAAGGGAAAACAAACATTTAAGTAAATTAATGTTGTAATCTTTCTTATTTCTTTAATTTTTACTAGCTGTTTTACCAATCATTAGAATACATAAAAACTTACGGATTTATAAAGAGCTTATATACAATATATCTTAATTAAAAGCTAACAATAAATAAGTAAACTTACACAGTGAAATAATCAATTTCATATTTCCGTTTACCTAGATAAGAAATATTATGATTATGGACCGTCGAATGTATACTTATCAGTATGGTCAAAACATATCAGGATGGCCAAGCCCTCGGAAAATAGTAGTTTGATATCAACATGTTTCTAGACTCGACATAATGTTGATGTTATCGATAGTGCAATCACAGAACACTATGGAATTATGACTATAATTCAAGGGGTGAGATCAAAAAGGGTTTAACTGTCAAATTGATAGTTTCGAGAAAATTGACTTTAAACTTCAACCTTCATTTTAATGTAGAGTGTTTATTAATTAATAGAAAAGGTTTATCTAAGTTTGTAAGCTTTAGTTGCCTAAAAATGTATTAATTCTATTTTAAAATACAAAATACAATTAGTGTAAAAATATAATATAATAAATTTAAGCCTCATTTTGGTATTTTGAGAATGTATTATTGTAGATAATTTCAAGCTGAGTCTAACGATACCCATATTGTCATTTTGTGAAAAAAATAAGTTATACCCTTCTTGTTCATTGTAATATGTTTCGTTATGATGAGCAATTATAAATATTGTAAATCATAACTAAAATAACATACACAAAGACGACGTCAATGTAAAGTTTCTCGTAGCTTCTTCTTTGCAGGTATATTCGAAGCTTCCGATCGGAATTTTATTTTCTGCATTGTGCCGGAGTGCTTGCACCAGTACCGGGAAAGAGAACCTTTTTTAAAAAATTTTTTTATTATAATAGGCTTACTATATTTTATAATTAGACTATTGGCAATAAATGGTTTGAGATTTGAGTTTTTGAATGTTGAGTAGGTTTTCACTGTATTGAATTAAAAAATATTATTATTATATATAAGTATCAGTAGTGACACGGTCGTTTATCAACACTATTTGGTTCAGGAACGCGAATGACGTTAATTAACATCAAGATCAGTAAGTATTTTATATTGTCACAAGGTCAGTATGTAATTATATTGACACCACAAAATCAGAGAAATCCAAATTTTCTAGAAAGAACCGACATCTGCACTTGTGTTCGGAGTGTAAAAAACTGACAGAGATATCTATCAACTATTCAAAGTACCCTACTGAATATATTTTACAAAATGCATGTAAATCTTAACTGAATTTACCATAATAATTATAATATTTAATCTTAAAAAAAGTTGAGGATTCCTTATATTATTATACACCTGTTGGCAACTGGCCAAATATAGTGTCGCTTTAAACTCTAATTACAAAGTTTCGTGTAACACTGCACTGAGCACGTCATCTTAAAACACATAGTCTAAATCAGATCATTAACTCGAATTTACTCAGTCATTTTACTAAGTACAATGTTTGGACCGCAGCAGTGCTTGTACATTACTCCTTGGCGGCAGAATAATTGTCAAAGCGGTAGTACTTACCTAGTCGAAATTTGCAAAAATCGCCTATTATTTAGTAAGTTTTAGCGATCCACTATTAATTTACTTGATGCCTCAAAACTTTATTGACTCTAGAAGTTATTATTAAGTTTTCTGTGGGACTAATATAGTGATTTTTAGTCTAAAAATAATATAACTAACTTTAATTAACTACGTACTTAAATACTTTAATCTAGTTTATATCTGGATAGAAAAAAGTAAACCAAAACATATTTTGCAGTAATATTTATTTGGCTTTCCATTGGTACAATGCTATGTTCTACAAACAATCCAATATACCTAAAATTAAACAACACATATGACTTAAAATACTCTTAACAAGATAGGCATTAAAATAAACTGCAACTATAGAAAAAGGCCAGCATAGAATAAAATTAGTATAGAACATTTGTCACGTGTGAATTGATATTGTACTTAAAAACATGGAATGTTATGAGATCATTTAATTTTGCTTTATAAAAAGACTTTCATGTTATTATTTAATTATACGCTCATCTTTTCTGAGACAAAGGTGAGACACTAACATACTTTTTACAAAATAGTAGCTGATAAATATAACAAACTCTGTTTGTAATAAGTCAGATACATATGTTATTCATTATGAAATACAAACTTACAAAAGAAATAGCATAAAACCTCTGAGAGAATATATTCAAAATTATACAATATAATATTCTAAATTACTAAAGATTAAAGTACGCAGCCCTAATTTTAATTCTTAATTACATGTTATCATATGGTACGTTTAACACCGCAAAAATATCAAAATCCAAAAACATTACAATTTTATTAAAGTTAAAAAAAGAGATAATATGAACCATAAATGTTGCCTTCCATTTTCAGTCAGTCCTATTTGAATACAGTTACGTATGTTAAGTCTTTTTAATATCGTTCTAATTTCGTTTCATGACTGAAATTATCTTATATATATCAAGACCATTCATTCGTTCCACACATTGGGCGTCATACCCATCTATGCAAACAGATGATCCATCCAAGTCATACTCTCAAGCAGTCTTTTCTCGTTACGACTAAGGTTTGCCAATTACGGACATCGCCTCGCTAGTTTTTGTCAAGTGTACGCAGCTTTGTCAGTGAACACTTGGACTTCAATAGCTTACTTCAAAGGCTGCATCTACCCCACTTTACTAAATTTTGCTACAACTTTCTTGTTGTGCGAATTAAATATACGGTTAACAATCGCTACCTTGACTTAACCATAAATCAATAAAAACCTGCTAAAATAAATCATTGCGTAATTAAATAAATTAAATCAGCTATTATAATAAACAGTCCAAATTGTTTTTTTAAAAAGCTTCTCTTATCCTATCCCTTAACTTAGCAGAGGGCTGTTATATAATCATAATACAGCCATGATAAGCCAGAGTTTGATAATAACATATGTAGGTACTTATGACCATAGTAATTAATAATACATTATGGAAAAAGCATTAAATGCTTCTATTGAATAACTACTAATACCTTCTCACTAGTTTAAATAGGTATAATGACATTGATAGAATTCTCTTAATATACGTGAAAAAAATTGTAAGTGCTTAAAAAGTGTGTACTCCATTGCCCGCTAATGTACCATACACGTAGTTGTAAGAGAAATATATGATGGTATTCCAGGTACAAGATACAAGTACAACCTATAAATTCTAAAGGTGTACAGATCGTAGAGGTCGGACCATTCGGAAGTGGTCAATCGCTCGCCACGCTGCAGCAACTTCAAAACACATCTGTATACAGTAAGCTACATAAATTCTTGCCTCGAGAATAAACTGCTGCCCGTAATATCAGAGATAGAGCTTTGATATTTTACTACTTTGTAGTATTCCATAACACGAATACTGCCATTCCTGCAATCTTTTTCACGTATAAATCTGGTATATTAAATATTTTAATCTAAAGACGGGTTCCTACTGTATCCTAATATCATAACCTAATATAAATAATGGTAGAATACATTTAAGCGCTGGCGACAATAACTCATATAGCACATACAGCAGAGCGCAGTAAACAAGTGAAGCCCTGGATAAGGTAGGCCATATACACAATTCATGCATTTTTTGCGTGAGCAAATAAGCAAACAAATCGTGTAATAACTAATAAGTAGCTGTGCCCATGGCACGTATTGCGCTCATCTTGTTTGCCGTGGGTAGCAAAAGTTCGCAAAAGCATGATCCATTTTTAAAATCCCTGTTGTTGATGTTGTCGTTCATAAACAGAAAACATCAAGACCTATTGTTACAAATAAATGAAAAATAGAAAAAGAAAATAAATTAACGTAAAACAATAAGCGATTCGTTCTTATAACAAAAAAGTAAACTAGTGAAAAATAAAAACAGTAAAATAATTTGTCATTGTTTGAAAGTATACATACACAGAGCAATAAAAAAAAATACAGATTAAATAAAAATTACTACGAAATACGAATACAATCTATTGGATAGAATGAACATACCATGCCAAAACTAAACAGGGCAATCAGCAGCGGCATGAGCCTATAGTTTAAAAAGTTTCAAGATTGTGTAAGGGCAGCGTACTGATGCCAAATAGTCTCTTTAAATTCAAGCACTATAGGAGATGGAAGTGTAATTGAAATGTCTTCTTTTTCAGTTTTAGCTTGTTACCCAAAATCCGTGTTCTAAGCGACAATAATTACGGAATGAAATGAAAGCTAAGGCAATGTGCCATACTCTGTTTATAGACATAATTGAGCAAATATGTTTGCTTTTCAAGATATATTACAGCTTAATAAAAGAAGGTAATTTTTCTGGGCTAAGAACTAGATAGGTTTTATTTTTTGTTTGTTAGGCCTAAATTACTTAGGGTATGTGTAAAAACAAAGTTGTGGAAAATTGACGAATATTTATTTTTTAGATATTGTCTTAGGGTGCACCTTAGGGTGCACCGTTTCGAGCAATGAGCGAAAAATTAAAAAAGGGGAGTTTTCAATCTCCTCCCACCTCTGCAGTACTAGGAATTGAGGGGACTTTATTTGACGTCACTTGCGTGCTATATTTAGAACTAAATTATGTTTATGCTAGAACTAGAACTAAATATATTTTGATTGGACTAAAACGAATGTAAAAGTGTACAAAAAATGCGAAAAAAACCAGACAAGGATGAAAATAAATCAGTGACGATTACAAAAGAACAATAATAATCAGATAAACTCAATTTTCCTAATTTCTATAACCTCGTCTTATCTTAGTTCTTTGGTATTATTCGTACTTGTATAATCGAAAAACTATATCTAACATCAATATACTGTTTAATATTCTAAAGGTTATCCACATTTGGCTACCAATATCTGCTTGAAAACACCACAAAATGTGATGATGTGATCTGCTAGAAATGATTTATAGTGCATTTGAGCAAGTATGGCAAGAAGCCATAATTAGTTGATGAACTCAATATGTTGTGACTGTGAGCTCAGAGGGATAATAGTATTGCCAGATGTAGATGCACCTTAAGCGGCTTAATAGCATCCTGGGCGGCGGAAGATACGCATTTCAGTGGTTGCGACGGCGATCCATTCGTTGCGGTTCGAGTCAAACCAGGTCAAACCGAGAGTGTACTTACCATTGATGTTGACATGTTGGCAGTGAGAGAACCACCAACCGCCTTCATAGTTAGCAGCACAATTAGTATTGGAAATATCTCGGTCGCGGTCAATAGCCGAAAACTCCATGTGGTTTTGATACTCGAAGGCATCACTAGCATTTCCATTAAATCCGCTCACGTGCAATATGAAACCAGTGTCAGCGCTTCCCACAAAGAAGTTCTCGTATTGCGCATACCAGAAAGCACCATAGATATCTGTCATGTCGATTCGCATGGCGGTGCAGTTGTCGGCGGTGATTTGGTGAAGGGTTTCAAGGCCAAGCCAGTACTCTGTGGCTGGATCTCCGAAGCCTTTGACATATTCCTTAAACTTCCTGTTGAATTCAACTGATCCGTTGTAGCGGCGTTGGACTAATGTGGTCTTATTGGCACACCAGGCGTCAATTGTGGCGTGGCCAGGGCGGATGATGTAAGAACCTGAAGGGCCAGAGATGCTAGAGCAGTCTTTCGGTAGTTGGGCCACTAAATCTTCGTATTCGCGTTCAACCGGTTGTAGCTCCTTCACTTCACCCATCAGTTCCGTTAGCGAGATGACTTCAGTCATGTTGGTATTGGCGTTGTTGGCCTCACTCTGCGAATAAAACTTACACTTTAGAAAGCTGATTTAATTTGCAACTATTATGACAAGTTTATATCAATAAATAGTTTACATGTAAAGTTTGATTCAGATTGCGGAACACTATGATCCGTATTACAGAACAATGCTCAGTCATCGGTCGCTGCTCAAGCAGAGATTTCATTCACTAATTGATCACTTTATGAATGAAATCTCTGCTTGAGCACTGATCGATGACTGAGCGTCGTTTTGTAATACGGACCTATATATAGCAGGTAAGTGATCTGAGTGCCACGAAGCACGTAGCAAAATAAATACGGTCCCCATTAACGTAATATATTCATGTGCTATCTGGAAAGCATTAAGCCGAGGAGTGAAGAACAAACTCAGTTTGGTAGGAGCTAAGTTCATTCAGCTACGTGACTCTGGTAGGTAGCGGCTAACGGCAAAAATTGGACAGGTTATAAATTTTGTATTTAATACTATATAAGCCAATGGTCCTACATTATTGAATTACGGCGTTTGCTTATTCACATTTTGATGTTTATTTTGCACATGGGAACCATGTTGCGCATGGCTAGTACGATATTTGACAAAATATCTACCATCTACTATTTAGATAGTACCAATCAACTTTTTACTAGGCACTTATTCAATGTAACTTATAAATATCTTTCTAGTAAATTGGTTTGTATATTACGGAAAAACAATGTTTAAATTATAATTAATTTGAAACTGTATAAATATAACAATAAAGAAAAATATATTATACTTTTTTCTTGTATTGGTGTAACGTATAGATATGATATAAATTAATGAATTGTGAAAAAAACAGCGTTTTTTCCTAATTCATTTTTTCAGGTGAAATAAAATCTATAGGTACGTACTGCGTATATTTTTTCAAATATGAAAGACACATAAAGAAACCGAAAGTTAAGTTAACATTTCTTAAAAGTAGTACTCAAAAGTAGTTCAGTAGTACTGTACCTTCAGTATGTGATCGTTTAATTTGTATGTATGTGTTTTCGTCTGTTCGGTCAACTTGTTGACGGTGTTGCGGAGTTTTTTGATTTCATATTTTTCTTCCTCAACTCGGTCCTGGGCATTGCTCATGCTGACTGCAATCGCTTTCACAGACTGTCTCAGATTTTCCTGGTTTTCTTTCACGTACGAGTAGTGCGCGTTCATCTGTTTTAATAGAGAAGTGTAAACAATTTTTATTTAATCATCTGTTAATTATAAATTGCATTACGTGTAAGTACTTTAGCTGTATAATCGCGGGCAAATTTTTTTTAAATTTTAAACCTAGTCATATTTTCAAGTGTTATTGATTTGTTTATGCTAAAATAAAATAGGTATATGGATTGCTCTAGCCCGGTCTTGAGTACTGACCGTGCAAGAGAAACGATATGGTAGCTATTATGATTAATCTAATAATACTGTACACCTTACTTGTGCCTGGAACACATCCAGCTTAGAGATCTCCTTCCGAAATTCGGGAATAGTTTTATCCATCTTGTTTTCAACTGCTTCCAGATCTTCGCGGAGTTCAAGCATAGAAATGTGCACTTTCTCTAAGTCTGACACCGACTGCGTGTTATTATTAAGGCGGTCGCTGAACACCTTTGCCTGTAGTTCCAGGAGATCAATTTTGGCCGAAATGAGGTTCCAGTTGGGCTCTTCCAAGCGATCCAAACGACGCTGGTGATCCAGCATCTGGGTTTGCATGCTCTGTTGGTTTGCATCAAGCTGGTCTTGAGCGCGTGACAATCGGGATATCTGAACGTGAACCATTTTGTTATGGCGAAGTTTATGGTTTCCTTCTGGCAACGAGTTTCCAGATACAGGATGAATGCTATTCGGATCTTCCAATTCACTGATGGCTTCTTCTTGTGCTACGATCTTGTGTTTCACCTGAAACAAAGGCCCTTATTATAATAAACGTAGAAGACTAAAACACAATCAATAAACAATTATTTCTTATAGTCTTAAGTAGGAAGTCTGTTGATGAAGCGCACACAAATATTAGGCTTTGATCAGACACAAATATTGTAGTGACATCTATTCGGCGCTTGTCGGGCGTACTGCATTGCTAATAGAGATCGATGTCGATCACGTCTGCTAAGAGCTTTACCCCATAACGGCTTAGAATGAGTGCACAAAGCGTGTCGTATTCTAAAGCCTGCGGTTCATAGAGGTGGAAGTAGACAGCAGGCGTGTTTGTATTTGAATAATGAAGGCGCTGCGTAGGGTGGATCCGGCGAGTCAAGAGTAGCCTCGACTAAAGGTATTGTGTTGACAAGGCCTGAATAATTAAATGCTTATTTTGTTTAGTGTCACGTACAACAATAAAAAGTGACAAGGAACATGAAAAGCTACTTTTCGTAGCCTATCAGAAGGTCTGTATGTGTTTTAAGGAACTACACACATAGGTAATGAATTTGCTTGCTGAAATAAGCTTATTTCGTATTAATATGATGTAAGTAGATGTTTTTTTAATATTCAACGCTTAAATTGTTAATAGCAAAATGAAAATCGTTTGTTTGTATGAGTTGGAGCGCCATGACGCTTTATAAAAAATGTTTCTACGCTAAACAGAAAATAATTTTACTTTCATGTCAAGCACATTCAAACTGATTGTATTTAAAAAATATGCACAATCTGCTTCCTAACGGAGAAGTATAAGTAATATTTATATGTAGCATAAAGTATGAAAAATTTAGGTAGCACAGAGGTAAATATGAAAAGGTTGACAGAAAGTCACGGAATGCTAATGAAGGCAGTTGTGCGATGCGGAGCAAACTAGCGGTAACACCACACCGGGAATATTCATTCGAATTGCGAATTCCTCGCCACTACGGCCAACTTGCATAGGACCTTATGTTGGAAATGTTAAGACTTATATTCCTGTTTTAGTTTTTGGTTATAGAATCATTCACGCAAACATGATCTTATGCGGTGTTGGCGATGCAACGCAAGGACTTTAAGATTTGCGTAAGCTAAGCCCGTGTTGTGGATTGGATAATGGATAACGCCTGACAGAAAACTTATAAAATAAATAATTAAGTAGAGAGTAAATTCGCAAAATGGCGTTACTTAATGAAAAAAGTAGACAGCAAAATTTTTGTACCCTTACTTTGATAGTCCCACATAATTATGTGAATGATAAAGCTTGGGAAAGAAAATGAAAACACACCAATAAAGATACAAACTCTAAACATCGGGTGAAACAAAAAATACATATAAACACCATAGCAGTTGATTATGTAATCCAGTAGGAAACAGATTAAATGTACTGTAACTATGGGTATAACATGGAAACAAACACCCTTCATATACGTGGGGTGTCTTAAATCTTTCCGGACTGAATAAAAAAAAATGATAAATGGTCAAATGGAATTTATTGATTCTTAAAATATTCTCCGTCAACGTAAATGCAGTTTTTAATAAAAATAAACCGTTTTGAAAACATTTATGCCACTTCTCCGTGGTAACATCGGATTTTTTTTTTCAATCTTCGACAGTCTTTTTGGTGTTGAAATCGTTGACCACATAACTAATTAATTTTAAGGAACAAAAGAAATTACAAGGTTTCAGGCGGCTTCTGTGATAATAATAATAACGCCCAACGATCATATACATATGTGATGAACATAAATGTTTCTTCTGTGTCTGGGTGTTATATTGTTCTATGTACGGTTTTACAAACAAAAAGTATCTAAGTATTGTATCAGTTATCTGGTTCCCATAAATAGAGATAGATAGATAGAGAACTTATATTATCTCACCAATGAAGTACAAAATCAGGATAAAATATAATATTTACGAACTAGTGTAATAAAAAGTTACAAGTATAAGTACAAGTACATAGTACAAGCTTTGTTTAGTTTGGAACTAAATGGCGCTGTGTGAGATGTCCACAAAACAAAAATCTGGTAAGCATGTCATTGTAAGTGACGCGGTCTATTTGAGCCCCACTCAATGTGTGGGGTCCACCTAGAGTACGGTTTTTTTACTTATGTCTATGCCTAAAGATGCCTGAATCTCATGGCCACATGGCGCATAGCATCGATGTTTCTCTTGTTCACAGCGGTGGACTACTACTACTACTAACTATCACGAAATTCGTCACTGAGATTGACACGACCGCGTTTGAATTCTAGAAACCATATATATGTAAATAGTCATATTGCATGGTGCTTCATTGCCAAAAGGAATTTTAAGCCGAGCAAAGCTTTACACTTCAAATCATAGAAAATCATATTACGAAAATTTTCACGAGTTAAATCCTTGGTGATGTAGGAGACACGCAATTTCTATTTCTAAAATGACGCCACAATGTAGAAAAAAAAAGTGACAGTCAGATCAAACAGACTGTCTACAGCCAAAGAGCTCTATTTTTAAATGTTGTAATTACTTTTTAATCGACTTCCAAAAAGGTTCTATGTCTGTCTGTATTTTTTGTGTATATTCATCGATATTTTCCCAATTTTGAACCGAATTATTAAATATTGTTTATGTATTTTTTTTGTAGTAGTAGTGTAGCTAGTAGTATTTAGTAATAGTTGTTATATTATTGTAGTACACATAATTTGTCAACATAACATAATTTTTCCACTCGTCCACGTTGACTGAACCCAATATAAATAGATGACTATTGCCATCTGTTCAAAATCGAGGGGATAATTAAAGTGGCTGGCTGAACAGGTTTCGGTCAGGAGGCTGGTTCTTAATTCCTGCGCGTATCTCCATTCCACTACACACGATTTTTCTACAAGTACCTCCATTAAAGTTTATCTATAACGTCGCCATATATGTTTTCCTCCGGCTAATTTCGTAGAGATTTTTCAGAGAGCGCTGATTTCCCCGGGGATTGTTAAAGTTTTATCGTTGAACGGTGAGTGGCCATCCGATTTGGCTGATCACCTGTATCATTGTTGCTACTCTGCAGTGGATCCTTTTTTATTGTGTATATTAATTGTGTAATTAATAGGAAAGTGAACCTGACTTATTTATGCTAACAACGCCTGCTCGATAATAGTTTATACCCAACTTAATTGTGTGTATCTAAACATTGTTTGACTAATTTAATCTTTAACTGCCCCTTGCCCAAAATTAAATATACCTATTAAAATTCAAACCCATTTCATTTTGGTGCGTATAAATTCAATGTACTCTTTAGTGTATTGAATTCTAAAGCCTGTAAGCAGTTAATTGGGTTAGCGCGATGGAACTCAATCGTCTGACGACGATGCTTTTGATAGAAATTTTAAAACGACGATTTTTCAATTGGGCTCTCCTTTATTATTATTTGTTCATTTTTAATTATTTGTATTTTTATTCAGTAGTGTAAGCTTTTGCGAGTGGTGCCGATTCAGGGTCTACTAAAGCTAAATTAAACTTCAAGTTAGGCAATGCTTAGCCAATGAAAGGTAAATGAGAATGACGGAGATATTTGAATATCGTTTAGTTTTAGAAAATACAACCCAGACTAGACAAATAAACAGACAGTGCCAACACTAAAACGTGTTGTTATTCATAAAGCTATTATTTCATATTAATTTCAAAATATCCAGTCAGTAAACATTTTAAAGGAGTTTTGGCGGGAAAACGAAAAAGATCGTGTCACCGCATTGTATTATTTTCCAAAACTTGTGTTATTTTCAGTGTTAGTGCATAAAATTGGTGGCATTTTATTCGTTAAGTGCTGGATTACAGGCATGAGTGTGGGAAAGTGGTATAGTGATGTTGAAACGTATCTTTTCGTGTTGTTTCCAAAACTCCATAGAAGCTTCTGGTAAAGTGGCCACCACTTTACTAGGAGTATTAATTGACTAGACTATGACTTGACTTGATGACTTGGACTGTGACTTGACTTGACTTGACATACATATATATTACTTAACTCGAAAAATTATCAATTACATGACACTGGCTAAATACACAAAAGTGTGGAGCCATACCAAAACAAAAAAGAAACATTTTAAGTAGTATAAATAATGTGTTGACACAATGGATACTGACCGTGTATCTCTCCAGGTGCTTGTTCAGCCGCAGTTACCTACATGCTAGCCCTCTGGGGCAAGATGACTGCATACATTATAATTCATAATAAGTATGCTGGTAGATACTTTTAATATAATATGTATTAAGGTGGTACTTTGTAGCAACTGCTACAGCAGATGGATGTACGTAAGTACTAGATGTATAAGAAAATACGAAATGAAAAATATATAAACTTTGGTATCATTTTAAATTGTATGCAATTGCGAATGTTTTGAATCATAATGCTAATTGATACTGAATAATACTGCTGTTTATTATAGTAGATACTCAACATTTGCTGGGCCACAAGTTGAGCCAATCCTCTTTATATTGACGAATTTGAGCTAAACAAAAATAAATTGCTCGAACTTTTTTTCATGTATGATCCAGAAAGATTTACATTTTTTTTAATTCCTTACTATGCAGTAGGTACAAAAGTAAGTTTTATACATCTATAATTATTTGCGTGTTCCACGGTGTGTCGGAAGGTAAACCTGTTCTGATATTGTCCCATATAAAGCAGGTTTAAACTTGCATATCGGTACACCTGCTCATTCTTCGCATATTCTTGTAGAGGCTTAAACCTTTAGGCCTATGAAGCTAAAAAATATTTTTGCGTAGCAAATTTAGCTTTGTAGCTTTACTTTTATGTTAATAAATTCGATGAGTTAATTTTGGATGTTGGGTATAATTTGATGAAAAAAAAGACTAAATAAAGATGAAATACATGATTATATTAGTAGTAACAATGTATTATGTAGTAATCGTACTTTCTGAGCTGTAGGTTCTTGGTTCGATCACACAGGGCAAACATTTGTTTGATAAATTGTTCCGTGTCTGTTATATTGTAGTATATATTTGTATTTACAAACAAAATGTATCTAAGTATTGTATCAGTTATCCGGTTCAAAGCACAGGCTTGCTTAGTTTGACACTAACTGACGCTGTGTGAAATGTCCACACATATTTATTATTATTATTATATTTTACTAAACGAAAGTGTGGGTACCAAGTTAATTACTGTTCGAAGCTTTGGGTTATATAATTATCTTCCTTTGGCTGTATAAGCAGATAATCATATAGGTACATGAGCTGGGTTTCCTTGCGCTCAATTCATTAGAAAATTCATTGATTTTAGTTGCAAGCTGCTCGACCCAATTACTAATAAATCATTATTCATTGAATCGTATAATTACAGGCGTCGAGTCGATAATTTGTTAGTACTTACCTAGATAATTGACGCTTCGGTTGATTAGTCAATAGCGACAGTGATTACTGATTATACCAAAAAAAATGCAGATTTATAATATTTACATTCTTTTAAAAGATGACTTAAACCGACTTCAGTCGCCTTAATTTTACAACAAAGTTCCGTTGTCTATCTCTGAAGTCTTCATCTACTAGGTACATGGGACCATCGCGCAAAGTTCAATAATCGAACAAAAAAAAACATAAAAATTACAAACAAGTTGAATAGTCAAAGGTGAACAAACTTTAGAAATACTGTAGATACAGTAAAACATAGAACATTGTCCAGTTTTAAAGTCGGTTAAAAAGAGCCTTAAATCGCTTTACGGTTCATTTATCACCATCATCATCGAAGTTTAGATAATTTTATTTATTTTTTGACATCTTCTGTGGTGTGGTGGTTGAGCCGGGTGGCTCATAACCCGGAGGCAACAGGTTCGACTCCCGCGGCAGAACATGTATTTGTGCACCGAAGAAGAAGCGCAAATACTTGTTCTGTGTCTGGGTGTTGTGGAATCATGGTCCCACAACACCCAGACACAGTTCCTGGGTTCCTAAATGCAGGGAATCCTAGTTAGGGACCAGGATCTATGTATGTGATCATTGGGCGTAAATATTATTTATAAATAAAAATATATTATTAAATCCCTAGTGTAATCAATAAGTCGCATAGTCGTCACATTATTATTTTATTTTTGTTTATCGCGCGGTCGCAATTTTTATGATGATGTGTGAATTAAAGTACCTACCACTGCGCGAATAACAAAAATAAATTCACAATAAATGCAATAATAATAGCATCCACGTTCATGGCTTTCAGAAGTGCAAGAGAACGTGTTGGGACTATCAAAAACTGTATGGGTGGGAAAAGAGTTGTTCTTTTTTTTTTTATATAGTTTAATTATCCAATCTGTTACATACAATCATATTCATATTAGTAAGTCTTCACAGTATTACATCCCTACAAAATCTCAATTCGTTGGATATTTTCATGTTGGAAATCTACTTATCAAAATGTACCTTGTATTTGTGAGTTGCCTTACCCGATGTGAGCTTTCTTGTCAGAATTATTTTAATATTGAATGAGACAGCCCTTAGCTGAAAAGTACCTAACTCGCATACTTAGCGTCTGTATTTTGAGGTCAGCATCTAATAGAATGGGATAACTTTGTTATAAGAAAAAGGTACCTTTTCCAGTCTTTTATACATTCTTAATTTTGCCTTAAAGTTGTGCTCACGTAGCGTTAACTTTTGTTCATAATTTTGTATTAAAATCAAGATTTTTATTGTAGGCATAAACCATTGAGCAAAGTATTATTGAATTGTCAGCTTACACCGGTGTTGTGTAATGTGATGGAAATTGACCACCAGTTCAATCTGCACTATTGATTAAAAACAGCTAAACGCCTTGGATTTAGCTAAAAAGTAAGTACAAGGTAACATAATGATGTTATATACCTTTTCTGCCGTTTTTAATATGGGACAGATTACGTTGTGCTGAATACATTATTAGGGATGGTGCACAGAGCGTGGGAATCAGCGTGTGACCCGCCCACGGTGCTAAGTGCACCGTGCACGAAACATGAGCTGATCAAGTGATCAATCACGCGAGCCGATCATCGCTAAAATTAAACAATTACAGCACTAGATTGGATTGCGCTTTCGGTATTTCTACCGTGTGAGGTCTTCTGGAGCGCACAGAAGTGTCCGCACGCAACTTTTTGTGATAAACACTCCTGTTGCTGCAAATGAAAGGCATAAGGTTATTTGCACCACAGAATAAATATATCACATCACACTATAATATTATAAATGCGAAAGTTTGTGTGTGTGCAACACGTGCACAGATTTGAATGAAGTTTGTAATGGAGATGGTTTATGCCTGGTATGACACATAGGATACCTTTTTATCCGAGAGTGAAACCGCGGGGCGTAGTTATATTTGTAATAAATGGATTGAAACGTATACCCATATCACTTTCGTTTAAAGAATTGAGTTAGTAAAAAGACATCTCTCATATTTACCTCAGTAGAAATATATGAAAAAATGAAACGTCACCGAAACCTTCATTGGCTAAAATATGTTTTGCATACATAAATTATTCACGAATCTTTCGTTTTTAGCTCTGAATATGAAGTAGAATGCCAACCGCTGTTATTACAAGTCCTTTGAAGAAGAATTATGTTTTTTTAGTTTTAGGAACAAATGACAATCTTGTATTTATTTTTGTCTAACGTAAATAGAATAAGTTATCTGATTGAATACGGCAATAGAAATATTTTACTTATACAGATTTTGGTCTGAAATGTATTAATATATAATTAGTTTCCTGAAATTGACGAATGGCCTGTACAGATTGTGTCGGCCTTCTACATCTATAGAGGCAGCTCGTAAAACAAAGCCAAATGTTTTTACCAGCATGATGTAAAAACTTACTGCACCGACCTTACTATACTATAGGCGTTTATTTTTAATCAAAAGGTTTTATTTAACTTTGTATGTCCTGAAAGTAACCAATACTTATTTCACCTGACGCTATCAGGCTGTTATAGCCTAGCTAGTAATATATTTGACAATTCGGTTTGGATGACAATGCATGGTTAGCTAATTGACGCCATTTGAAATCCAATATGGCGGACTGACCAAGATGGCGGATTTATTGCACGCCCTTTATAAGGGCACATATGAAAAGGTTTGTTGACCAGAATACCAAAAAAGATATAAAAAGTAGTTTTTTAAATATTTTCTTTTTTTAATATTTTTTCGTATCTATTATTGTTGGATGGTTTTTTATGATACTTTATCTATATATGAACTAGGTAACTATACTAAAAACTGTTTCAATTTGTTTTATTCTAGTTTATTTAACATCAACAACTGGTGAAACAAAATTATTGATGACCTATAAAGATCAATTTGTATTACGTGCCAATTAATGTAGATTAATGATAATAAAACCCGCCTTCGCTAAAAAGTTAAAATGCCTAATATACAAGGTCGTCTCACCGCATAGTATATACACAGTATACAGTTTTTGTGTTCATTAAAAAAAATATAATAAAATAACTGTAGCGGACAGTAAAGTTTATCGATGCATTAATTTTAACGGTACAAAGTTTCTTTAAAGTTTGCGGACTGTAAAGTTTAAAGTTGTACGTAGAAGTTGTAAAGGGTTGCTTTACTCCAACTTATTTTGTATTGAAAGACATTCAAACTGCTGCCGCTATAAGGGTCATTAGTGTAGAGATAATTATCGAAAATATTCTAGGCTAGTGGTGGAGATTAAAAGCAAAAGTATCACATTGCCTAGTAATAATAATACCAGGCTTGGAATTATACATTATTTTTGTTATATATTGCGGTAGATATACATACCTAGAATTTTTTCTCTTTAAGTCTACGGGTAGGTACTGCGGTAAAGTGACGAAATTGGAAATACGAATTGGTAAATTGTGTTGAAATGACGGGCCTGATAGCTCAGTTTGTAGTAATGCCTTCTGAACAGTAGGTTGTGGGTTCGATTCCTACCAAGGGAAAACATTTGTGTGATGAACATGTCTGGGTGCTATATTGTATTCTATGTATGAATTTACAAATCAGAAAGTACCTAAGTATTGTGTCGGGTATCTGGCTCCAGCTAGTACAAGCTTTGCTAATTTTGGGGCTAGATGGCGCTGAGTGAAATGTCCTAAATATTTATTATTATTATTATTATCAATATATATAAACATTAATTTCTATTTCCCTTGGTCATTTGCATCACACGTGAACGGATGAATAATTTTCGCTAATTCTTTTTTGTTGTATTTTTTATTGTCAGGAGAAGGTTCTTATGAAAAAGAAATTTAAGAAAGTGGACGAAAAATTGGAAAATTTCACCACGTGATCAATCCGCGTGACCTATAAAGCACAATCAAAATAACATAAATTGACATTTCCATTTTATAATTAATTATAAGTAAACCACAGATTACAGAAAAAAAAACACACAAGCAAATACAACACAAATACAAATCTTATAGAATGATAAAAAATAGAGAGTAGTCTACCTCGGGGGCAACACTATTTTAAGCTTGAGTGACGTAGATACTTTGAATCCCTCTCACTGCGCTCAGGACTCTACTCTAGAACCCTTCGCTCCACTCAAGATACAAAGAAACACTCTCGCCTTTAAAATAGTTGTTTGCTCCTTAGGTACACAATCTATTATTATTTGTCATCTTCAAGTTAAAATAAGATTAAATAACTAAATACATATTTACGTTCAAGCAATAACTTTGAACAAAAGGGATGTAATATGTAATGGATGATTTGTTTTGTAATATGACATAATAGGTATGATTGGTTTATATAGTATCACTAGCAGCCCGCCCCGGCTTTGCACGGGTATTTTATATATGTCTATTATAAATTGAGATATATATAAACTTACAACTATCTCTCAAGTTGGATCGAACTGCACATGGTGTGCGAATTTTATTATAATCGGTTAAGTGGTTTAGGAGTCCATTGAGGACAAACATTGTGACTTATATATATATATTATATATATTATTATATATATATTAAGATGTATTAGATGATGTAACTATTTTAAGCCCACAATTTAAGCGATTGAAAAAGAATAAGAGTAAACTCAGGGATGCATTAATTACGCTTGGCTTAATAGTATTTTTTTTTAAATACTCAAACTGCCAAAAACTTGCCCAAATTGAGGCCAAAAGACGTCCAGACCCTAATATTTCTCATGAAGTACAATAATATGTTAAAAATATATATTAATTTGCTCAACTACCTACCCTACTTTTTTTCTTGGTTTTTAAGGCTTTTTTATGTCTTTCTTATGTCTCGATGCATGTGAACATCCTTGACGTATCCTGAACAACAAATTAACACTGTCTTAAAACAATAAAATTACAGCTTCACTGATTTAATAGAACTTATGATATTGAGATATAATTAATATTATTAAACTTGGTATGGGACGGACGTATTAGTTACAACAATGTGAGGGCCCGATCGATTCTGTGGTACATATACCCATTTGTAGCCGGGAGGCTTGTCAGTACAGGAATAAGCCTTATTAGAACCATTGTGCGTTAACAAGCAATAAGGTTAGTACAGCTCTGCTACCTGTTGTTAATTGAGTACAAAGCTAAATGGATATATATGATAAAATAATAAAATACAAACAAATTAAAATAGAGTGAGAGTAAATACCAACACTGATTTTCGTCTTAACAGAAGATTTTTATTTCTTTATACCTTTACTAGCTTCTGCCCACGGCTTCGCCCGCCTATAGGAAACGAAGAAGATTTTTTTAAAGCGAAATTAGATACACTTTTGTTGTAATAGAAGGAGGTCCATGGGTTTGCTGAATTAATGATATGCCGATTGACTTTGTATACGATATATTAATTAAAAAGATATTTACAAAAACCAAAATGCGGAAAATAAAATTTTCTCTCATGTGAAGTCTATATCAACAACATTCGTTGCCCCTAGCAACTAGCTGGAAAAGTTCTCTATTAAACTGGTATGTAAACTTTTTCGTGGGCTAGCACACCACATCACCCCCCTCCAGAGACCGTCCTACGGGCGATAATATTCTGGAAAACGCACTGTTCGTCCTGATCGAGTGGTGGTCACTGGAGCGTCTCGGGTCTCAGGTGCTGCCACGGCGGGAGAATGGTCCAACTCACGAAGTATGTAGGCAGGTTTAATGCGGTCGACTGATACAGTGACTTCTTTGCCTTTTATGCGGAGCTTGAAAACTTTATCCCCTCGTTCTATCACCTCATGCGGGCCTGTATAAGCTGCTTGAAAAGATGGGTGCGAGGTGTCATCTCTTAGAAAGACGTGGGATGCTGTTGCTAAATCTTTGAAAATGAATATAGAGCGGTTATTCCCATGATGAGAAGTTGGTAATGGCAACAAATTTTTGGCGAATGTGCGCAGTCTTTCAGTGTATACTGTCAAGTCCTCTGTGCCATCAGCCGATTGACAAAAAATGTCACCTGGGAGTCGTAGTGTCTCTCCATATACGAGTTCAGCTGGAGTCGCTTGTAAGTCTTCCTTAAATGCCGCCCGGATTCCCAGTAGTACAAGTGGAAGTGTTTCAAGCCAGCTGCTGGTCGCGTGACATGTAATAGCGGCTTTAAGCTGTCTGTGGAATCTTTCGACGAGTCCATTGCATGCTGGATGGTAGGCTGTAGTTCGTCTGCGTTGAAATCCGATGATGTGGGACAGATGCTTAAAAAGTTCTGATTCAAACTGTCGACCACGATCAGTGACGATATCTTCAGGGCAGCCGAATCTGGATATCCATCCGTGAACTAAAGCTTTTGCCACTGTTTCAGCTGTTATCTCCTGTAATGGTATAGCCTCGGGCCATCGTGTGAAGCGATCTACACATGTGAGACAGTAACGATACCCTTGTGAGAGAGGTAAAGGTCCGATCAAATCTATGTGGATTTTCATGAATCTGGCTCGAGGTAAGCTGAATGATGCTAACGGAGATGAGACATGACGTGTTATTTTTGATCGTTGGCATGCTAGGCAGGAACGAGTCCACTCTCTACAATCTTTTCGCATACTAGGCCATACATAGCGTTCCGATATCAGTTTCGTCGTCGCATTTATGCCAGGGTGGCTAAAAGAATGCAAGTTTTCGAACACTTGCCGTCGCATGTCTTTGGTCACATAAGGTCTGGCCACATTGCTGCTCTTGTCACAATAGATTTCTGTGTGAGATCCAGGCAGTTTGATTTTTGTCAAGCGCAGAGAAGTATCGCTATCCAAAAGTTGTTCTAGTTCAGGATCTGTGCTTTGTGCTTGAGCAAGCTTGGATAGATCGATGGGCTGAGTAATCTCTTCGATGCGTGATAAACTGTCAGCCACAACGTTATCCTTTCCTGAAATATGCCTGATATCTGTGGAAAACTGTGAAATAAAATCCAGATGTCTGAACTGTCTTGGTGAGCACTTTTCTTTTCGTGAATGAAATGCGAAAGTTATGGGCTTATGGTCAGTGTAAATAATAAAGTCTCTCGCCTCCACCATGTGACGAAAGTATTTTATTGCTTCGTAGATGGCGAGAAGTTCCCTGTCATAAGGCGAGTATTTCTGTTGACATGGCGAAAGTTTTCGAGAGAAAAATGCTAAAGGTTCCCACAGGCCGTCTTTATGCTGTTGTAAAGCTGCGCCCATTGCTGTGTCTGAAGCATCAGTGACTATAGCGAGCTTCGCTTGGCAGTCTGGATGAGCAAGTAGTGCTGCTTGGCAGAGACTTTCCTTGCAGGCGATGAATGCTTTAGTAGCTTCTTCTGATAAATGCACGGGATGTGAACCTTTAACTGATCCTGTGAGCAGTGCATTCAGAGGCGCTTGATGCCGCGCTGCGTCAGGAATAAACCTTCTGTAAAAGTTCACCATTCCTAGGAATCTTCGCAGTTCTCTAACGGTTTTCGGTGGTGGGTAATTCGCAACTGCTTCTACCTTCGATGGTAACGGCTTAGTGCCAGCTGCTGAGATGCTGTGTCCTAAAAACGTTACCTCTGATACACCGAATATGCACTTGTTTGTGTTGATTACCATGCCGTATTCCTTTAGTCTGTTGAAGAGTAGATGAAGGTGCTTCTTGTGTGATTCCTGATCAGGTGAGAAGATCAAAAAATCGTCCAGAAACGGGAAGCAGAACTCTTCAAGGCCCCTAAGCATCTCGTCCACAAATCGTTGAAACGTTTGGCTGGCATTACGTAGTCCGAACGTCATGAACGGAAATTCGTATAAACCAAACGGCGTCGTGATTGCGGTCTTCGGAATATCCTCAGGGCAGACAGGAATTTGATTATAAGCTTTTACGAGATCGATAACCGAGTATACTTGACAGCCGGAGAGACAATGTGCAAAGTCATGTATGTGTCGAATGGGATAGCTGTCTGGTACGGTTCTAGCGTTGAGCATTCTGTAGTCACCGCATGGACGCCAGCCGTTATCTTTTTTAGGCGCAAGATGAAGTGGTGATGACCATGGTGACTTTGAAGGTCTGGCTGTTCCGTTCTTCAACATATCTGCAAATTCGTCTTTTGCAATTTTTAATTTATCCGGTGCTAGTCTTCGTGGTGTGCTGCTTATTGGCGGTCCTGCAGTAGTCTGTATATGATGCATGGTATTATGCTTCGGAACACGGTGGACACCGGAAGGTCGAGTAATCTCAGGGTATTCGCTTAGTATGTTATGATATACGGAATTTCCAGAAATAACTTTTACCGATGAAATGTTCCCAGTTGACTGTGCAGGTGAAGCTGGGGACGTAAGGCTTGTAGTGTTGTCGATTAAACGTTGATTTCGACAATCCACGATGAGGTTGTAAAATGATAAAAAATCCACACCTATTATGGCCTTGGTAACGTCCGCTACGATGAATCGCCAAGTAAAGTCACGGCGCAAGCCTAGGTTCAGCACTAAATGAGCGTAGCCGTAAGTAGAAATGGGTGTACCGTTTGCCGCACACAGCTCATAATTTGTTTTCTCACGACGTTCCTTGAGTGCCGATCGGGGGAAGACACATACGTCACTGCCAGTATCGATGAGAAACTGCATCTTCGTAGCGCCGTCCGTGACAAATAGGCGACCGGAAGTTTGGCAATCGGTCGTCGCCATTACCGACTGCTGTTCGCGTTTCCCGCATGGTAGTCGCACGGTTTTACGCACTTACTTGCTTCATTGCCGAACTTATTATGATACCAGCACACAGGAAATTTTCTATAGTTCGACTGTGATCGTGTGGAGCTAGAACGACCGCGCGTTTTCTTGTTTGAACGATTCGGTGCACGTGAATGCCGGTTCACCTGCGCAGTTAGAGCTTGCACTTGTTTGGTAAGTTCAGCAATCTGTTGGTTCATGGCTTCTAAAGAGCTTCCTGGTATGGCACTTGATGTTGATGCTACGTGCGCTGTAGGCGAAACAACGTCATGGATGCGGTCAGCGAGATCTGCGAGCGCTTCCAGTGAAGACATCATCTGCGAAGCGATTATCGTTTGCGTGCTACTTGGTAGGCGACTGGTCCAGATAGTACGTAGAAAATCTTCGGGAACTCCAGGTCCAGCCAAATGTTGCAAATGTCTTAGAAACTGAGATGGCTTACGGTCTCCAAGTTCTGCGTGCATAAGTAATTGCTTGACCTTCTTTTCTCGTGACGCGGACAGTCGTTTGATAAGTTCCGACTTCAATTTTTCATACCTGTTGGTGTCGGGCGGGTTGATGATTATATCTTCCACCTCAGAAGCATACTGCGGGTCTAGTTGGCCGATAACGTAGAAAAACTTCGTATTGTCCGTAGTAATGTTCGATATCGCGAATTGGCCCTCGATCTGCGCGAACCAAATGGCCGGCTTTTCAGGCCAAAACGGCGGAATGCGCACGCCCACACGACAAATATCTTCGTTCTTATCGGTTGAGAGCGACATCTTTATGTGAATCAGTATCAGAATTATCGCAATCAGCAACAAAATCAAAATCACACACATTTACTGCAAACGTGGACTTTCGGTTCAAAACAGGTCACCAGTAAAGCCTAGTTAATCACGTCGGGGTCACCAGTAAAGCGAAATTAGATACACTTTTGTTGTAATAGAAGGAGGTCCATGGGTTTGCTGAATTAATGATATGCCGATTGACTTTGTATACGATATATTAATTAAAAAGATATTTACAAAAACCAAAATGCGGAAAATAAAATTTTCTCTCATGTGAAGTCTATATCAACAACATTCGTTGCCCCTAGCAACTAGCTGGAAAAGTTCTCTATTAAACTGGTATGTAAACTTTTTCGTGGGCTAGCACACCACATCTTTATAGATAATTAAACCATCCATTTCACCCTCTTAGGGGTGGAATTTCGAAAAACCCTTTCATAATGAATACCTACACTTTACACAAAACACACCCTCCAAATTTTAAGTCTCTAGGACGAGCGGTTTAAGCTGTGCGTTGATATATAAGTCAGTCAGGACTTTGAATGTTATATGTATAGATTCGTAGGTTTACGAGTCACGAGGAAACCACTCCGTTGTCGCCGCCCGAAACACGTCTTGGGCGACCCGGGGGCGACCCTATAGCAGCCGTAGTATCAGCTGCGCTAGGATCACCGGATCAGTCTAGCCTTTCTGGCTCATGTACCGCTTTCGGAACCGGTATGGGATAAAAGCATAACATAAACACCGGCCCCACCGGCGAGGTTGACGTTCCTCCTGTAAGTTAGCTAGAACGATCGTGACTTCTATAGGGTACACTCTTCCAGTGGACGAAGTCTTCTCAATTCTCTTATCCCGGAAACGGCCCAAGCCGAGGTTCGAACGCCAGGGGTGCCCTTGAGCTAGTTACCTCCCACTTTTGATGGCTGGGTTAAGTGTTAAGTTAAGCCTTAAGCTTCTGCCCTCCCGCCCGGTGACCCTGTTAATGTTAACAACATTAACCCGTTCAAAAAAGGGCCATGAGGAATTACTTCTTATCCCAGCTCAGTATAAGTGTATGGGTCTCAGTAAAGTTATAGTAAGATACAATGGAAGAAAACTTATTTTAAAAAGTAGGCTATGTTTCTGTTGCATTTATTTAAGCCATTAACAATACTGCGGTAGATTCGTTCAGACTATATTTACCGGGAACAGGATCCACTGAGGCTTAATTCATAATTGCAAAGCCACACAAAGCCTCACAAGCCTCGCGCGACAGTTTTATAAAAATACCATATGGCGTAAATTCGTGGAACGAGAGAAGTTGCCGACAAAGTGAAAGCTCTATAGAAATCCTTCTTCTTAACCTTCTGTGAGCCCAGAGGTATCTGAGCCGCGGGAAGCTATTCATTCAATTCGTACAGGTATTTAGTTTCGAAATTCATTGTGTACTTTTAAAGATTATTTTAAAAGAATTTTAAGCTACAGTGTTTATGTATGTAGGGTTTATGTAGAACTTAAAAATAAAATGGCAAAACTAAGTTGAAAATTTAATAGTTACGTTTTTACTTATACAAGTATACATGTACTATAAAGTGCTCTATGCTTACTCAGTTTCTGAATTATAGATGGCGTAAATACTCAATTTTGATTTGGCCTCTAAGCAAAATTTCATTTTTTCATTAAATCTACCCGGACTTGTCCCGTCGTAGTTTATAGTAATAAAAATAACATGACTGACAATATTATAATTCTACGAATACTATCCGAAGCAAGTTTAAACATACTAAATTAATAAGTTTTAAGAGTTAACTTAAAAATCTCAAAACATAGCTTAAACGTTTACACTCATAAAATTGCTATATTTTCGCCGATTGATGTTATAACTCACTATGCTAATGATTGATTAACATTCAAACGTTTGTTACGCATCACGCGGTCACAGGTTGCGGGCGCAACGGTCTTTACGGGGCGGTTATGTGCACAGTAGCGTGAAGAGGGTGTCCACCTGCCACTATGTCACCTACCACAGGATTATGGACCTTATGTGCACCACTGAAGAAATATTAAAAGAGAAAATGGTTATCATAAGTCTAGTGCTTCGAGAAGTGGCAGTTTTTTTATAAAGCACGTAAATTTGCTCCATTATATGCGGTGGTCTCCTGTGACAATACCTCAATAACTCCTGTCACTTAGGGTAATTGTTTACTGCGCTGCAAAAATATTAAATTCTAGTTGCGCCCCACAGTTTCACCCAGAGATAAAAAGTATCCTATGTGTTACTCCAGCGTATAACCTATCTACATTCCACGTTTCATTAAAATCCATACAGTAGTTATTGCGTGAAAGAGTAACAGATATTCATACAAATTTTCGCGTTTATAATATTAGTAAAGAAGTATTAGTTCATTGTTAAATCTATAAGAAGAATAACAGTAGGGGAGGAGCTAAATTTTTTTGTGTTACGTAACCGTATCTACTAATTAGTACGCACTGAATAAGGTAATAGAAAATACACAAAACCCCCATTATATCGATTTATTATAATTTAATTTAACTATAAAGACGTTGCAAAATTATGAAAACTAATCTAAATAATAACAAATGAAGGGTATTTGAAAATTAAAACGCATTCTATAAAAGCTCGATCAATTTATAAAGCCGGTGCAGACATAAGCACCACAATACAAAGCACTGAGCAGTTAAGTAGCTGAGTGTAAATTATGTTGCCCAGTACTCTTTGATGTAAATTTATTTGATATTAAATTTATAATTAAATACAGAAATCAATTTGCTGGACAAAGATAAAGGGGCAAAATTGCAACTCTAATTGAATATAGCTAAACATAACATCGAGGTTCGAGATCCTTAATAAAAACATAATCGAAGTGGTTTCAACCGTTGTGTTACTCTGGTGAAATAACCCTTGTTAGGTCAGCGGAGAGAACTAGTGTTTCAAATATTATAAATTGAGTTTGTACATTCAATGTACCGAATCAGGTTGATTTCTAAGATCACGCATGAACGTTTGTTACAATAAGATTAGGTTTGAGCTAAAAATCTACACTGACTCTATAATGAATTCGTTCCATAGTGCATATGATCTCGAATCTTATAATATGTAAAGATAATATAAACTTTGATGAAATAGCCAGAAATCTCATGAAAATGTCTGTTGGTAATCCATCACCATCAAAAAACTGTTTGCGATGCGTATTCTCAAAAACGTTCTTTTCAACTAGTTACCTATATGTAGGGTTCCTGCACAAACACAAGCGATATCCGTGATGTCAGGGATAGGTCCCAAACCAGCCTATGTAAACAAGCATCACCAGCCAGCATGTAAGCTACTGTTTAGTAAACAGTGCAGTGTTTACAAGGCATACCATTGTCTATACAACGTTGGCGGAGTGTGGAAGGTTGAACTGTACCGTGAGAGGGCAGTTTGATCGAATTGCGTTCAGTGAAATTATTTATCGAAAGGAAACGGACATTTTTGTAGTCCAACGTTAAAAATATAGATAATTCTAACTATAACTATTACACCCGTTGTGCAACCCGCACTTGGCCGTGTTTGGTTAGACAAACTATTTTAAATGTTATTTAGCAAAATTTTTATAACCAAACCAAGTTTCAAAGAAATCCGTTCATTAGTTTCAGCGTGATGCGTGTTCAAAGAGACAGACAATTTTATAATTAAATACAGAAGTATAATACAATCTATATATTCAAAATTATATCTTATCTATTACAATATGCAGCATCTTATATGTATGTATTTGCAAACAAAAAGTATATAAGTATTGTATCAGTTATCTGGTTCCCACAATACAAGCTTTGCTTATTTTGGGACTAGATGGCATTGTGGCATGTATTGCACTATGTGGCATTTATTGCACTATGTGGCATGTATTGCACTATGTGGCATGTATTGCACTATGTGGCATGTATTGCACTATGTGGCATGTATTGCACTATGTGGCATGTATTGCACTATGTGGCATGTATTGCACTATGTGGCATGTATTGCACTCTGTGGCATGTATTGCACTATGTGGCATTATTATATCAATGTACAGATTTAGCCTAGTTGCAGTTGTAGTATAGGTATGTGTAGAAGATACTAATGATGTTAATTAGGAAACTTATTAAAACGCTGGCTACTGTTGTTATATGTCTAAATCTATGTCTATCACAGTTATAACAGATGAAACTATTTATATTTTTATTATATTTCATGTGCTATGTTCTAGGTGATAGATTATACTAACAAGTAAAATTATATCATCTGTATTAAAGTAGTAGAACGTTTAAGAGTTTCTACTTTATTTTAATTTAAGTACTATACCTACCAAATAATTATTGCACTAAGCTTAAAGTCGCAATTTGCGCAACCATTTTTAATGCTGTCTATATCCACTAAATGCATTTAAGTTTAAATTAACATCATAACATTACGCGAACTTTCCTTTCTAGCTTTCATTTGAGTTACTCGCAATTCTACTTTGTCCGTTAGCAAATAAATTCCGCTTGTTTGTTGAAGAGGCACTTGTACTCCTTGTGCCGGCTCTCGAGATATTGCTTCCTGGATTCAGAAGGAATCAGACTCCTTCAGTAATGACGTGCCTTAGCGACTTCCAAGATTGCATCCCGTAGGTTATTTATAAGTGGTTCTCGCCTTCAACATACCAGTAATTCATACAGTTATTACGCTTTATTGAACTAGATAAAGTTTAGAATTTTATAGCTGCTCATTAACTACGGTATCAACCTGCACTACCATTAGTGTCGCGGTTTTCGTAATATTTCTTTCCTTTACAAAATTACTGGTGATTTGTATCATGGTAATTTTTTTTTTGGGACTTTATCTTCCTTCTTCACCACACTATTAATAGTAATAAAATAATCCGCTATCTAAACGCTGATTAAAGTACAGTGCAAATATAAAACATAGGAATAAACGTTACATACTTAAATAACATATTCAAAGGATTTAATATGTTTTTGTGTCCACTAATCGACCTACCTATAAATAAAGCGAATTAAAACACTTAGTTATTATATACTCTATTTAAGCAGCATCCAGCCGCTTAAATAAAACTACTGCCAGCTTTCCATGTAATTCTTTTTCTATCGAAATATAAAATATAAATCCGATTTTGGCTGTAAGTTTAGCATGTAAATTATAAACTTTGTTACTTAAGGGCTGTGGATTTTGTAAAATAAATAAACGTTATTTTAATAAATAAATTGAGTGCATGAGGCATTGTGATGCTCTTAAGGCGTGCTAAGCTAACGACAGCGTTTGGTTTGTACAGGAATATAATAGGTATACACTAGCCCACTTACTAATAAACACGCGTAACAGTGGAATTGCTACTCAGATATTTCTCTTATTCTTTGCTTATTTCAAATTTGATAGAAAGAAACAAAACCCAAAATAAGTTGGTACCTACTCTTCCGCTAAACAATGTTTTTAGAGGTATGTGTACTTAACCAAAGGTGTGGTAATATTTAATGAGATTAGATTATAGAAGTAAGATAAAACTGAAGAACATTCTTGAATAAACGGGAGTTGTAATGTGAGTAAACATTTTCGAAGTTTGTAACAAATTTTCTGTTCGGACATTTTGAATGTAAAGGTTTTTTTTTTTCGAATACAGTATGTACATTTTTTAAATTAGTTAAAGGCAAAGCGTTTGACCAGTGTCTCGCCTAATAGTAATTAATAACATGGTCTTAGATGATGCATGATTGCCTAGAAGATAGCTATTCACTCTTGACACCACTTGAAAACTCCCAGGTTATAGTTAATTAGAAACACAACAGCTAATGAATGGAACAAGCTGTTCCATTCATTAGCTGTTCACATTATAAAGTCAGTAGCGAAACGCTTCCTACTTTCCTACAGAAGCCTTTTGTGGCTCAACTGATACTTCTTCTTATGTTATCGTATTCTTTTGTTAAAATAAAATATTCACTAATATTATAGTCATTATGTGTACTTACGTCTTTAGCGATCAAAGATATGTGCTTCCTAAATTCTTCAAATTTAATGTCCATGTTCATTTTTTCGTACTTCAGCCGCTCCACGGTACTGCCCATTTTGTCGACACGGGCTTCAAGCATGCGGCCAAGGTTGAGGAAGTCAGCGTTCTCAGAGACGATCTGTTGCATCTGCGGAAAAAGCATAACTCATAGAACATCTCTTCATGCAAACGTAAATGACATGATGACGAGCTAATCGCTTGATATTCGCCATGGTCGCCCATAACCATAACAAATTGCAGAACCACGACTCTAAATTATAAAGTTTCGCGTGGCACTGCACTGCGCACGTCATTTTGAGATTCATCACAATAAATCGATAAGATTTCTAGACTGCGAGATGATTTGTTTATTTCACTAGCTAACTTTCAGTAGCTCACTTGCCCCTCATGTGACACATTGCATATTCCTGCTTGGCGGCTGTATATCTGATGACAAAGTCCTACCACCTAGCTATACATGCTATTATAGGAATGCAAGTCTATGTGATCGTGATAGTAGAATGATAAATAAATGAATGATAAACATGTTCATCCCTTCAATGGCAAAACTACGAGGGTCGAAAAGGGTCGTAGGAATCGTAATGTTTGACAGATATGCATATATAGTAACCATTAATTAGGCGCTGTCGACGATGGAAGTACTATATTACTATAGGTCGCAGTTTAACCCGCTCATACTTTATACGATTCATGCAATTTTTTCCGTCTTATCTAACACCAAAAAAATATTGTTGAATTTTTTAATACCCTTTCTTGGTGCTTACACCACCTACGTCATAAAAGATAAATTCTCTACAAATATCAAACCCCTGGGGCTGTAGGTACGTCGTTTGTCACGTTAGTCAGTCAGTCGTTCAGAACATACACCATATTAATAAATATAATGACGCCTGAAACAAGGCAAGGTAAGGCATAATTTCAGTTTGTGAGTAAATTTATACTTTGGTTATATGTAGTTACAGTATAGTTTCGACTCCGCCTGTTGTGTGCAAATTAATTGCAAAGGCGAAGTATGAAGACCGTCGCCGTCGTTTCACTCAACCCCCAAGTTTTAGAATTAGGCAAACTGTTACTCACTGAATCTCGGAACTCGTTAGGAGATGCTTCCTGGCTTTTAGTCATCGATATAAAACATGAATAGGTACGTTTTATTCCAAATAATCTTTACCTACCTATAAAATTGCTGTTCGCAGTACTGGACGTTACAAATCAAAATATTTTGTGTTTGACTAAGAATTCTATTAGTTTATATATTTTTTCTTTTTTCTATATTAGTCGTTTGTTTATTCATTAGCGTTATTTTTTCATTTGAATACTTTTCGCCATAATGGATACGTTAAGAATTCGAGTAATCATGGAATACGAGTACCTATGTCGCAGCAGCTAAATTAGCAGCAGCTTTCGACGTTAGCATCAAAACAAACACAACATTTGGGTCAAATTGGCAAATAAAATAAACAAAAAAAGAAAAATTGCCCCTGCACGAACTCAATGAGTGCCAGTGCGAAGTACGTCTCGAGACGTGCCTTGCACTGCTTCATAGGCACATAAGCGAAGGAATTTTGAACCGCATTGTTACCTGCGAGGATAAAAGAATTCTTTTTGACAATCGCAAGTACTCAACAAGTTGGTTGAAAAGTAATAAAAGCTGGGGTTGGAAGGTCTCCGTCATCCACCGTACTCTCGTGTGCCTACACACTTCTACTTTTTTTAGAACTTGGATAACTTTATAGCGGGAAAAAAATTCAATGCCCGAGTGGCTGTACAAAATACCTTCGTAGAGTTTGTGGAATGAATGTGCGGAATTTGTGGTCCAGCTGATTTCTTCAAAAAGGGTATCAATAAACTGCCATTGCGTTGGCAAAGATGCGTCAATTTCATGGGTAAGTTTAATTGATAGAAACAATTTAAAGATATTATTAACAAAAATACGGTAATGGATTTCATAAAAATAAACGGCAATTTCATAGATAAACATAATTTTTTGTTTGATTTTACCAGTCAAAATAATAGGGGAAATTAAATTTCAAATCGGAATGCTATAAATAACTTACTGGAAGAGATTACGATTATTAAATTTTTTTGGAACATTTTAGACAAGACTAGGAACATGGAGACTAATTTGAACTAACGTTTCAGATGTACTAAGTATTCGTAATGTATCAACTTTATATTAACTCTGAAATATCGAAATAAAAACTTCCCGCATGTTTCACAGATGCAATGTAGTGCACGTAGGTACTGTATATATTATATTATGTAATAAATATACAATTATTAATTAATTATTTTATTATATAGCATTAAGGTGAAAAATTAAGTTCTAATACGCATTCGCAGATCAGTATAGTCACTACGCTACTAGAAAAACTTCAGACTAAATTAACACGGTGTGTGACGAGATACCGGAATGTGTTGGAACCTACCTTACTTACATGATATTCAAAACTTTAGACAAGTTATGCATGTTTTGTTGAGTCGATTTATAAAATAAAAAAAATACAAAATAGGTACATAACATAACAAAGTACCTACTTATTCTTCAACGCTCTTGGTGATATGTGTAACTTAAGTTTTATACAAGTACTCGGTAAATATACGAAAGAAATCAATGACAGTTTACAAGTACGCCTTATTCTACAAGGTAAAAAGTAAACAAATCATGCGGGAGAAAATTGCCTGTAACCGCAGTTTGTAAGTGACTGGAACTTAATTAGTTTCTTGAACGAGTCAATTTATTTGTTACCGTCCTTGTATAATATTGACGTTTAGTTAACATAAGTAACGACAGTTTAAAAACACGCACAAACTTACAAGGGTTTTAGCAACACAATTGAAGGGTTGAGAATAAAAAGGGTTTAACTGTCAAATTGATAGTTTCGAGAAAATTTTCTTTAAACTTCAACGGCGTCGTTTTAATGTAGAGTGCTTATAAGGTAATAGAAAAGGTTTATGTACGTTTCAGTTGCTTCAAAATGTATTATTTCTATTTTAAAATACTAAATATAGTACTAATTCATACAATTACTATAAAAATACAATATAATAAAACAAATACAATAATGTTATTATGCTAAGCGAACTGTATTCCTGTGACAGATAAACCGTTTTTAGACTCAAAATCTCGAGATTTAAGCCTCATTTCGGTATTTTGAGAATGTATTATTGTAGATAATTTCACGCTGAATCCAACGATACCCATAAGTCATTTTGTGAAGAAAATCAGTTAAACCCTTTTTGTTCTCACCCCTTCAATTATACTTGGAGAATTTAGCACTATAATAATCACCAACATCATAAGCTTTTAATCCTTTTTTATCTAACGCAGTAAATTTTATTTGATCAATGGTCTTACTTTGTTATGCAGGTTGTGCAGCTGGTGTAGAAGGTTGGAGGCGTTCATGGTCTTGCTGACTTCTTTTATTTCAACGCGGAGTTCATGCATCGCATTTCGTGTCCACTCCAGGGTTTGCTTCTGGTTCCTTTCTTCTGTTATTGAGCCAGCGTGTCGGACGTGGTGCCCGCAGAGTTGCAACATGTCCTGCCTGTAACAAAGGAAATCTTTTGTTTACACATATTGTAAGTTTTGTAGAGATGGCAGAGAGGAATAGAGCCGAAGACCAAGCTCAGTATACTTTGGGAGAGGCTTATGTCTATGGAATAGTATAAGCTGGCGATTACGAGATAGCAGATGTTACCCATACAAAAATCTGCTACTAGCTTCATTGTGGTCACAGGCTAATTGCTTGATAAAGGGACGTTATTTTTCTCGCTATTCCAGTATATGCTAAACCAGGGTGCGGAAACATAAATGCACCGACGCGCGGGACGCAGTGTCACGCAACAATGCGTCTGCACTGCCACAGTCGTACCGTGTCTCCTGGTGGAACTTCCGGTTTGTTATAATGCTGAGTAATTACTAGCTTTAGATATCACTGTATTGTATGAGATGGACTTTCAGGGGCAAGTAATTAAATTTAAGTACTTACGTACAACGGTCAGACGTAACAATAAATAGGTAAATAGTTCATTACCACAGATAATATTAAACTATAGTAATAGTATCATTACTATATGTAATGTCATTTATTCATTCAATTAATTCATTCATTTATTTGTATATGCAGAGCTTGAAATAATGGCTAATTTTAATATTTGACCAATTCACTTTATGATATCTGTGAAAAATCTACCAGCTTTTATCAATGGCTAGAAGAGTCCTATGTAGTTGTGAATAACTATTGTTGCGAATATTTTTTATTAATGCATCGATAGTTTGTCGTATCGTAAACGTTGTTAAATTATGCCGATGAAACTGTTTTTCATGGCATGGACGAAAATATAAGTTTTCACTCCTCTAGCTCAAAAAGTCACCATATTATATATGCACTTGGGGCTGTTTTTTTTTTATTAATTGCCCGTTACTAAAGAGCCTACAAAAACGAAAAAATCATTATTCATAAAGATACTAGTACCAATTGTTTTAAGGAAATCGGAATAAGTCAGCATTTTGGAAGTAAAAACTTAAAGAAGTTTAGTATATTAAAATAAGTCTAGGTACTAATGAGACTTACAGAGACTCGACGTATTACTGTTAAAAAGATAACATTTTCTTTTTAAAAATGCACATAATATTGGCATTCTCATTAGTGCATGCGTTGCGGCTACAGAAGAAATTAAAAAAACGGCATATACGCGAAATGCTTACAATTTTTCTTTAACTACAAACTGAGTTGGTAACTGTAAATTATTTTGCGACAGCGAAAATATCATCATGTAATGAGAATGAAGAATTGCAGATGAAAGATACAAGGGAAACAAATAAATTTCAATTTGTTGCCATCTAAGTTACAAAACATTCAGGTATCTATTTAAATACTTACGAAAGGTTTATGAAGTGGAAGACACAAACACGAATGGATGCTTGGAACCTTCTGGCATACATATTAAATGTTACATCGTAGCGGTTCATATAGGTACTCTTTGATTACGAACAACTACTTTAAAGGATAAGAAATAATTAACATCTATTTTTAATATAATGAACTACTAATACTTAATATTGTATTGGAATAATTATTTTCTCGTAATCGTAATGAAAAAGGGATTGTACCTCACGGCAATAAAAACCCATTATAGCTCGGTTCCTATTTACTCCCTCGCTAAAGCTCAGGAGTAAAACTACCTCATATATAAATAAATAAATGAAAACTAAAACAATCTACTATTAAAAGTTTAAAATGGTATTTATTTAGTTCATTTAATAATCTGCTATTAGACTGATATCACTAAAGCTCTCTAAGAACTGACAATAATTTAGTTAAGGTAGTAATACTACGTAACGAGTATGTCAGTTGCATCACGATATCTAAAGTATTAAACACTATCAATAAATAATATTACATACCCAGGTAAGTTACATAGGTAAAAAATTATGTCATGTCCAGGCCAAATAATACAAAATAACATACTATTATGGCAAAAGGGAAACGAGGAAAGGAAGGCAGGCTATTATCAATCCATTACGTTCTAAAAGCAACTGAATAAATATTGAATTAGATAATATTCTCAAAAGATAACTTTTGCCGATATAAGCTAAGTTTCGTTGAGTATACTCTTATAATCTGGTCAGGTGAGTATATGATAAGATAGTATATATATAGGACGTCGACTGAGGTGTACTCTGATAGGCATTACCAACTTTAATAAGTATGTTAGTTTATTTAGTCTGTCTTTAAAGTTACCGATCTTGACTGACCCGATAGCTCAGTTGGTAGTGACCCTGCCGTCTGAATTGCGGTTTGTGGGTTCGATTCCCACCCAGGAAAAACATTTGTGTGATGAACATCGATGTTTGTTCTGTGTCTGGGTGTTATATTGTTTTCTATGTATGTATTTACAAACAAAAATATGTAAGTATTGTATTAGTTATCTGGGTCCCATAGTACAAGCTTTGCTTAGTTTGGGGCTAGATGGCGTTGTGTGAGATGTCCACACATATAAAAATTATTATTATTTTATGTATTGTAGTGTATTTGTAGTAGAAACTTTTATGTCATTACATATAAAGCTTCTTTTAACTAGATATGTAATCAAGATATTTAAAATTATTCTTTAAAATTGTGTCAAACTTCAATAAGAATATTATTGCTTGTAAAAATACTTCAAAATATACATTGGTGAAAATTCCATTTAAATAATTTATTGTTGTTCTCCTCGTCCCTACAGTATTTGATATGTCTTTAAAGTTACTGATCTATTTATTTTTATTGATCGCAATAAAAAAGCCCACCGATCTCGTACATAGATCCTAGACCCTAACTAGGATTTCCTTTATATTTATAGGGACCCAAGAATTGCGAGGAACATAGTCTCACAACATACTCAAAAAAAGTATTTGCGCTTTTTTTCTGTACACAGTACTTGTCCTGTCACGGAATCGAACCCGCCGCCTCCAGACTATGACTCGACCTGCTCAACCTGGTGGTTTTTTAGCAGTGTGGATTATATTGGTGTGGCACCACAGAGGCTGTCAAGTACACTTAACCTACTGTTACAAACTAGAGTGTACATAATATAGAACATACATAATGGTGTTGATTCTGTATTGCATTCTGTAAAACTAAAGTAAACTTAAAGTATGGCGGTACTCCTCTGATAATGGGGAAATGAAAAAGACAGAAATATGTTAATTTCGTTTAGCTTTAGAGAATGCGACGCAGAATCGACAAATATAACTAACATATTTAACTTAATAAAGTGAAATATGTTAGTTGTTAAAAAGCGTTATTTAATTTGCAATCATTTTCCATTTCAATAAAAATATCAACAATTTAACCGAATCCAAAATCTACTTACATATTCTAAAGAAATAAGTTTGTATGATTAAGTAATCACGTTATTGATCAATTTAGTGTATCTTCTATCTATCTAGGTCAACTTTAAAGTAGTCACTAAATGGATTCAATTCAAAATACAAAAGTTTAATTCATGTTTTGCTTTATCCAATGAATGACCATTTCTGATGTATGAAAAGGCGCGACTGTTAGTTCAACATTTGTTATTAGTCAGATAACTACATAAAAAACATAATTCCAGCCATAAAATAACCCTTAAAGTAGGTAATTAAAACTCTTTATTGAAAGTGTTTGTTCGTTAAACATAACGAACCATTACACACTTATAAATATATATTTACTATTGTGATGAAAAGTCATCATTTTCTGAAAATAGGAGGTATTGTTTATAAACTTGTATATAGGCATAAAAATTGTTGCCATCGTAAGCTACGTAAATATGTATTTAGCTAATAACGTTCTATTTAGTTAGACTGAAAAGTTGAAAGAAAACTGCTTGAGTCCGTTTGCTAAAGACGAGGAGCACTATAAATGCATAAAATCGTAGAATCTCGTAAAAAAGCAAGCTTGGTGGTTCTGTCAAAGGAAATTCTTTTATAGCACACCCTTCGTACTTTTCATCAATGTTTCCTTCTGTTTGATTTCCAAGCGAGATGCAAGCAATGATCACTTGTATAAAAAAAAGTGTAGGTACTTATAACAGAGTAATAGAATAAAGTAATAGAATAATAAAATAAATAGAAATACTTTCATAATAAACCAAGAAATCACATTGCATAAAAGGCCCTTTGAAATAATGTAAAAGGTGTATTTTCGCAACCATTGCTAAAGACATCGTCGGGAGATTTCATTTAAAGAATACAAACGAAATCATTTCTGATTTTTGGCAAAATTATTCACGCGGATTCAAGCTTGAACGAGATTGAATGTACTTCAGCATGAAGGATTTAGGGTTTCTTTTTTTTGTAAAAGCATTATTTATACAATAAGGCACCATTTTTATAGGGAGCAGGTTCAATCCCCGCTCGTGATTTGAAATTTTGGTACGTAAGTTGTCACAGTGATACTATACGTAGTTTATAACGTTGTTAACCACATAACTGCCAATTAGCAGTGCAGCGTTGATCAATCGAAACGATTGTAAGATATATCTTGTTATTATACACAGTTCCTTATTTTACTTTATAGACTTGGGATGATAAAAATAAAGAGATCGCATTTTTGCACCTAAAATACAAAAAAAACGGAAGCGAGCCTTGTCTTGGCATTATTAAAATTAACAATTCCAGAGCGAACCGAAGCCCACTTTCTGCCGAAATTAAAATACGAAATTCTAATTTATCGGGGCTTTCTGCTGTAACGGTGAAACGACTACATTGTTATGAAGATGAAACCACTTTAATTCTATTATTTTTGCAAATAAAAATGTACATATTTTTGACTGTTTCTAAGCAGAATTGTTGATGTCTCGCCTGTTTGTCTGTAATTGTAGCATTGAAGCAAAATATGCTTTTTATTTCGATTTTTTATATGCTATGTTTCTAATATTACAAACATACATTATTATTTAAAAGGCAACCCATTGTAAACAACAACATTTTGCAAAGATATGTTCTATTAATATCTATGGAAATACCTACAAATCAAAATAATGCATCATTGTAAATGCATTCCAGTCTCTTGTTTGTATCTATCAGGCCAGTTAAAAAGTACAAAACGGGGAGTAAAAATATAGAGCACATTCCAATCTGAAAACAACTAACCCACGATCTATTATATAATATAACAAAGCCGAGAGTCCAAAAATGTAGCAGATGTGATCGAATAGAATAGGTCGTGTATTCTTAGAATGACAAAAAATAGGAGCAAGAACTCTATCTGTATGAATTCGATCTCTATTTGAGTGGAATTGAGGTTGATTTAAACTAAGGCTTCATCGCAGGCCATATGGCATGAAATGAAAGGCTATTAGAAACAGCACCTGCCTTTTGGGCCATTAGACGTTGAATAATTTTCGACCCCTAAAAAGCCTGCCGGTCCTAATACCGGACGTTCGTTAATAATAATTTGTGATGTTTAATATTTTCGTTTTTTAAAAAGGCTTTGCTCAGTACAAACGTGGGGTATAATAAAAAGTAGAGAATACTAATTATTTCGCTTGTTTTATTGGATTGTGTGTGACAAGTGCTGTAACGGGGCAAAGCTGTTCGCAGTGCGTTTCATTGGAAGTGATTTGGAGTCACCAGTTTAGGCGACCTAAGTCTTTGTTGTTGTTTTCTTGAGGAGTGGAGATGGGGAATAATATGCACACGATATGTCAAGGAATGTATTGCAAATCCTTTACAATGGATAAATCGCGAGTACATAAATCGGAGCGGTTAGTGCGCGGTCATAACATGCTTGGGCGAGCGACACGAACAATTCGTATTGCGTCTATGACGACACTAACTGAGCGCGGCAGGCGGCTGCCTACTATAAGCGAGTGCGCCGGCCGCCTTGCGGGGAAGACCGGTGTGAACCGGATAGGTAGGTGTCGCGCGGCGGCCCGCGGACTCGTCTCGACTGTTTCCAATGCACAATAATAAAGGCTATGAAGAAATTGTTAAATAAAGAGAATATGAATATTTTATAAAGAAATGTGTTATGAAACTATTGCTAATAGGTATCTAATTAATATTACGATTTTTATTGTTTGTAATTAAATGTAGTTTATATATATATTATTTATGTGTAAATATAAATATTGGTAGTTAGTTATGTATAGTTTAAGTAGTATATAATATTATATTATTTAAGTAGGTGTACTATTTATTGTGTGTGTATTATAGGTAGATATAATATTAAGTAATGTAAGTAAGTATTAAATTTGTGATGTAGACATGTACGTATTTATATATTAGTAAATGTAAATATAATGGAGTTATGTAAGTAGCCCACAGTGATATGAACCAATTATTTTTGATAGCACTAGGCAATTTTTAATTTTTTTTTAAATTTATAATTTGATATGGAGGCCTTTATTTATATTAGGATTCCTCTGAACTCCTTACTAGACATATTAATACGTAGAAATAAATTAAAGCAATCCGATGTAGGTGTATCTACCTACGGTATGGTAATGGTGTAAACATGTTTGTTTATTATTTAACGAAGTGGCCATACATTATTTTAAAAACAACATTTTAGTTAAATAGTAACAAAAGTAAATTCGAAAAGCTTATGGAAAATTATTGTTTAAAATTATTATTAATTATTATTATTATATTATATTATTAATAATTATTATTAATTATATTATTTTATTATATTATTATTATCCCATTATAAATAAAATAATTTAAAACCGTTGTTGTGTTGTATTTTACACAGCTCTATAATAAATGTGTTAAATAGATGGAAATGTTTAGTATCTATATATATACTATACAGGACTCTTCATAATTTTTCTCATTACGGTAAGTTAACTAACTTTCTTCAATATGTAATAGCATACATAAATAGTAGTCATACAATAATATAAATGATATGTAAAGTATGTGAGTAGGTATGCTTTACTTGTTCCCACTAGTAACCAAAGCTAAAATAGACGCGTTTACGTTTAATATAATCATCATAGTCTGCACGGGGCTTTTGATATACATTGGAATGATTCCATTTGGATGAGTAGGCACAGAGAGTAAAATATAATTAAACGGTATTCTGCTTTTAACTCCTACAGGTATAAACGTGTATATGCTCAATAATTTCTGCAAGTTTTCTATTTAATCCTGATATAATAATAATAACGCCCGCCGATCACATACATAGATCCTGAAACCTAACTAGGATTCCCTGTGTCTAGGGAACCAGGAACTACGAGAACCATGGTCCCACAACACCCAAACACGAAACAAGTACTTATTTGTGCTTTTTCTTCTGTGCACAAATACTTGTCCTGCCGCGGGAATCGATCCCGCCACCTCCAGGCTATGAGCCGATGGATTCAGCCACCGCACCACAGAGGCTGATTTAATAGACCTATAATCTTATTACATTTTATGAATTTCGGTTCAATTACATGGCATTACTTATGATGTGTAATTATTTTGCATTACGTTTTACACTAAACAATATCGAGTAAAACAAAATTTACAGATTACCCGTGATATACTTCAGGAACTCTAAATACTGACTTATATTTAAAGAGAGATTCTAAAATTTGATTTATTCGTAATTCACTTACAAAGAACTTTAGTCCCTTTAAGGTGACGGGTGCACTCTGAAGCGAAACTTTAAATAAATCTCTTCCGAATAGTATCGTTAATTTTTGTTCATGGTGATGAAAATCATGGAAAGTGGAGATTATTCTTTACATAATCTAATAAAGATTGTAATTATGTAACAAATAAAAAAATATATATGGACATTTCACATAGCGCCCGTCTTCTAGTCCCAACCTAAGCAAAGCATGTACTTACTATGGGAACCAGATAACTGATAGAATACTTAGAAACAATCTTTTCTAAATACATAAATAGAATTTGTTACCAGGGGGGGGTGATCACGAAATTTTGATTGCAATGCAACAGGAGAAATTTCAATACTAACTATGCACATAAACTGCGTATTCAAACTGTCTAATCCATACAAAATTGTGTTTCTATATGTTGCAATCAAGTTCTCAGCTCAGCATTCAGCATTGAATATTTTCATACTAACTATGCACATAAGCTGCGTATAGAAACTGTCAAATGTCATACAATTTTGTGTCCTTATTGGTTGGTGCAACCAAGTTAATTTTTTTAATTTTGTAGCTAAGCCTAGTAGGGTTAGCTACAAATAATTTATTCGTAAATAATTGCAATTGCACTTATCATACTAATATTTTCAGACTATTAGACTAATATTATAAAGGCGAAAGTTTGTATGTGTGTATGTATGTATGTGTGTATGTTTGTTACTCCTTCACGCTCAAACGGCTGAGTGGATTTGTATGAAATTCGGCACCAAGATAGCTTATAAATGGATTAACATATAGGCTACATTTTGTCCCGGAAAAGTGATTTTTTCTCTTGGGATGAGCAAATAATTAAAATACTTTCTATCCACGGGTGAAACCGCGGGGCGCAACTAGTGTTTTATAAACTTTACAATTATACTGAACACTTCTTTGTACGTACAATACGCGTATACCATATTTTGTTTGATGTGTACAGGACGTAGCCCCGTGCACTCTACTTCCGGTGGTATAAATATAAATATCCCAATTGGACCAGATGTTCGCCTTTGTCGGTTTCGGTCGTACTCATCTAAGGAGCTTGGTTTGAATTAACAGAATACTTTAAAAAATATTTTGACTAAATAATGTAAAAAATTTTGTTTCAATAACTTAAATTGTTTGTTTCGTAATTTGTATGGCTTACAGACCAAATTTGCAGACAAAACTAATACTTATGCATAATCTTGATAGACAAGTAATGTCAGAAGAAATGACCTCTTTTATTTTTATCAAAACATGCAAATTTTTGTTTTAGACTTCCCATTTTAGATTACTTTCCGTTATTTTTTATTTAATTTACTAAGCGCTCCGCGGCTTCAACTACAAAGATGAAGACGTACCTATACGTTTAAATACTACCTACTATTGATTGAGGCACAAATTAGAAATGTTGCTTTCTACATGGGCTTAATTTTTATTAACTGAATTCCAAAAGCTGCAAAAATCTTTAATATTTAAATATATTAAAACTCAAACATTAAGAATAATATAATAAGTTTTAGTTATAGTTTAGTAATTCTAAGATATTTCCTTTGAAGGATCTAATGCCACGTAAACTACTATATAGTTTCAAGGAGTTAAATCCCTTCCACGCCTCTTGGAAGCCGTGTTTTTTTTCTTTTTTCCAGCCAATTAAGGTAAGATTAGGATTGAAAAGCAGTCAATAAGCAGGCCACTCATTGTACCTATATAAGATTTCCTTTAATATAAATTATTTTGTATCATTTTCGTATTTTTAACGAGGAGATAGCTACTGGCATTCAAGCCTGTCACCGCCTGGGGGAAATTCGTGTCGGTGTAGATAGAGTTCAAAACATTAGCTAAAATACCGAAGTCTTGGTGTCGGTAGTCGGTAATTCATTTAGACTCTTTAATCGAAGTCAAAATCTCCCAAAATAGTTTAGCACAGCTGACTGTGCTGGCAGTTGGGTGTAACGAGGTCCTGCGATAGAAACAAACTACATACTTCATATACCATTTGTATGTAACATCATAATATATAACTAGGTATAACTTAGCAAATAGGTGCAGGTAAAATAGCAAAACTTTACTAGGTGGTAGGACTTTACTGCAAAGTTCGTCTAGGTAGGTACCAGTTGCCAGTTATTCTGCCAAGCAGTAGTGTGCAAGCACTGCTGTGTTCCGGTTTGAAGGGCACTGTAGCTAGTGAAATTACTGGGCAAATGAGACTTTATGATCTAATCTCACTGTTTAGTAATCTTATTACTAGATTGTGCTGATGTCTCAGGATGACGTGCGCAATGCAGTGTCACGCGAACCTCTATACTTTAGAGTTCCGAGTGACACTGCAGCTGGTATGGGCAGCCGTGTCGTTTAACATCAGGCGAACGGCTAGCTCGTCAGGTCATCACTTAACATAAAAAAAAAAATATTTCTAGACAAAAAGTTTTGACAGCTTTTGTGGTTTGATTTGATTTGATTTTGTGGACTCGATTTCCGCGGCAGGACAAGAATTTGTGCGCAGAAAAAAAAGCGCAAATACTTGTCCTGAGTCTGGGGGGTGTGGGACCATTGTCCTCGTAGTTCCTGGATTCATACAGGAAATCTTAGTTAGGATACAGGATCTATGTATGTGCTCTTTGGGCGTTATTATTATTATTATAATTAATAATAATAGAAGCTGTACTGAACTCTTCATTTTATGGTACACGAGCTTCTGCCCACAGCTTCGCCCGCGGCGTGGCCTATGGGAAAATAATTCAACCACCCATTTCACCCTCTTAAGGATGGAATTTCGAAAAATCTTTCTTAGCGGATGCCTACGTCATAACATCTACCTACATGCCAAATTTCAGCCCGATCTGTTCAGTGGTTTGGGCTGTGCGTTGATAGATCACTATGTCAGTCAGTTACCTTTGAGTTTTATATATATAGATTACCATCGGAATTATAAATAATTGACGGAAAATAGATACAAAAAACTCAAGTTAGAAATACGTGAATATAAAAAGGAACAACTAAACTTTACCGATGATAAACAACGAACACCCGGCGAGGTTGCTTAACAAGTATGCAAACATAGTTCTCCTCAGATGCAAACTCATCTTAAACCAAGATCGCATCAGAAAAGTATCCAGAACCTTAGCCTTAAGATATAAGAGCTATAATAATATGGCTTAAACCTTATCTGGCGCAGGTGCCATCTTAATGACTACAAAGCCTTTTCAACAGCCAATTAAATAACATAATTATGTTACGGTCTTATACCTGTAACCAATACTTTTTACGATACTGTATGACCATAGACAATAATAAGTAACCAGTATGACAATATAATCTATTTTACCTTAGTTGCTAGTTTTTTTTTTTTTTTTTTTTTTTAAGATTTGGCTCCACACTTTTGTGTATTTAGCCAGTGTCAAGTTATTGATAATTTATCAAGTTATCGATATTTCACGCAAATATGTGTCAAGTCACAGTCGAAGTCATCAAGTCAAGCCATAGTCAAGTCAGTCTAGTCAAAGTCATACTCCTAGTAAAGTGGTGGCAACTTTACTTGAAGCTTCTATGGAGTTTTAGAAACAACACGAAAAGAAACGTTTCACCATCATTATACCATTTTCCCACACTCACTCCTGTAATCCAGCACTTAACGAATAAAATGCCACCAATTTTATGCACTAACACTGAAAATAACATAAGTTTTGGAAAATAATACAATGCGGCGACGCGATCTTTTTCGTTTTCCCGCCAAAAGTCTCTAGTTGCTAGTTGGATTTATCTATATAAAAAAACGATTGCTAGGTCTTAAGTAGACAAGTAGAAACGGTGAAAACGGTAAGGTGAAAAAGTCGGCAATACATTTGCTGCCACTGCAAGATATAACATATCTAATTTGATTTATCAAAGATGTCTATGTAATGCTCCTCTTAGTTTAAAATATGTAAAGTAGTAACTACTTAGAAAAAGTATAATAATAACAATAATCACACTAATATTATAAAGGCGAAAGTTTGTATGTGTGTATGTTTGTTACTCCTTCACGCTCAAACGGCTGAATGGATTTGGATGAAATTCGGTACCAAGATAGCTTATACACTGGATTAACATATAGTCTACATTTTATCCCGGAACAGTGAAATTTTCCCGTGGGATGACCAAATAATTAAATTACTCTTTATCCGCGGGTGAAACCACGGGGCGCAACTAGTAATGTATAATTATAATAACTCCCAACGATCAAATACATAGATACTGGACCCTAACTAGGATACTTTGTGTTTAGGGACCCAGGAACTACGAAGACCATGGTTCCACAACACCCAGGTTCAGAACAAGTAATTGCATTTATTTCTGTCCGCTAATGCTTGCAGCTAATGCAATGCGGCAGGAGCCGTAGGAATTGAACCCGCCGACTCGGGTTCCGGTTTATGAGCTTGACCTACTCTACCACCACGCCACAGAGGCTGTCAAGTATAGGTACCCACACAAAATTCTGATTGGACTCTCGTCACCAGAAAGTATTTGAAGCATTTCAGGAAAGAGAACAAAAGCGAATTCAAACCCTTGAAAAGAACTGACGAGAGCTGCAAGGCACATAATCGTGTCGATCAGATGCCCTGGTTCACCACGAGAGCCTCTCGTTGTGACTTGACACACCACTTATACTTGAACAAATTTTATTTTATGACACGGCTCGCGCTGTACTTCAAACGAACGTCCGCATCCCGAGACGCTCAATCGATGAAGAATGCAACGTAGTAAGCTCAATATTGTAAAGACGTTTAGCAGTACACAACACAGCTCACGCCTGGCAGCACATTGATAATCCTACACATTTTACAATGCCCTCCTATAGGTCTTAGAGTCGCGGCGTTCATGCAGATTTAGCTATGTATAAAATTCTATGTGCAATGGGTGCATTTGATATGCTTATAGTTACATACTGATTCTATTATGTGGACATGTATGTATAATAACATCTGTAATAGCTACCCATTTCATGTCAAGGCGTATTTTTATAACGCCGAAAATTAAAAAAATATTATCTTGCATCATGTAATAAAAAGTTTCTGTCCTGCTCTCAATGGGCCACTTGTAATTTATTCAACATCTGAGCAATCATTACGTCATATCAAATATAACCTGAGCGTAGCTGAAATATGATTTAATAAAAATTGTTTTCAAAAGTTTGGTCGATGTTACGCGTGACCAAAATGCTGGCACTTATTTGGCACAACGAATAAGCATTGCAATTCAACGGGGCAACGCTGCCAGCATGTTGGGTACGCTACCTACTGGTAGTGGGCTGGAGCATTTGGATTGTCTATAGGTCATCGCGGCCAGTATATAGTCCATCGCGGCCAGTATATAGTGTTTTTATTTTTGTAATAGTAGTAGGTAGTTTTTAATATTAGTTATTATATCATTGTAGTATTTAGAAATTAAAGGCAATTTTACCGTAATTTTTTTTTATAATACAATATAATATCATAATAATATAATAGTATAAAATAAAGATTAATTAAATACCGTAGGTATATACGATTGGTTTTATTAATTAACTAGTTTGATTTTGATTGATACACGTAATTACACTTTTTATTTATTTTTCTGGTGCTGTTTTTTATATTAGAGAGTTTTCAGATTTTGTATGAAAAATTACAGTAATTATTTAAAGAAAAGACAGTTTGATTAAAGCGATTGCACCTTACAACGTTTTACTGCAAGGCTCCTTTCAAGACTTTTCATTTAGCTCAACACTTTTCATCATTCCTTTTCAGATCTTTTTTATAGGTCAGCTGGCAATAATAATTGAAGGGTTGAGAATAAAAAGGGATTAACTGTCAAATTGATAATTTCGAGAAAATTGACTTTAAACTTCAACGGCGTCATTTTAATGTAGAGTGCTTATAAGGTAATAGAAAAGGTTTATGTAAGTTTCAGTTGATTGAAAATGTTTTAATTCTATTTTAAAAAACTAAATTTTTTTTTTTTTTTTTTTTTTTTTTTTTTTTTTTTTTTTTTTATGTTACGAAATGACATGACGAGCAAGCCGCTCGCCTGATGTTAAGCGACACGACTGCCCATATCAGTTGCAGTGACACTTGAAACACTAAATTATAGTTTCGCGTGACACTGCACTGCGCATGTCATTCTGAGACATCACAGTCTGGTAATAAGATTACATAACTGTGAGATTAGGTCATAAAGTCTCATTTGCCCAGTAATTTCACTAGCTACAGTGCCCTTCAAACCGGAACACAGTAGTGCTTGCGCACTACTGCTTGGCGGCAGAATAACTGGCAAAGCGGTGGTACCTACCTAGACGAACTTTGCAGAAAAGTCCTACCACCTAGTAAAATATAGTACTAATTCATACAATTACTGTAAAAATATAATATAATGAAATAAATATACCTAATAATGTTTTTATGCTAAGTGAACTGTATTCCTGTGACAGATAACCGGTTTTTAGATTCAAAATCCCGAGATTTAAGTCTAATTTCCGTATTTTGAGAATGTATTATTGTAGACAATTTCACGCTGAATCTAAAGATACCCATAAGTCATTTTGTGAAAAAAAGTCAGTTAAACCATTTTTGTTCTCACCCCTTCAATTATCGTAATGCTTTATTAACGGGTATCAGTTAAGTTTATAGTAAGTAACTTAACTTCGCTTAGAACTTGTATTATTTTTTAATTATTTTCATAATGGTAAAAAGAGAAGTTATAACAAATAAGTAAGTCACCTTTTTATAAGTTCCTTATAAAAAGGCGACGATTTTCAGTTCGACTATATATTATATTAGATAATTCATTTTTGTGCTTAAAATGAAAAGAAAATCACGGTTTTTATCAACAAGGAACAGAAATGTACTATACATGCCATCAAAACTGTGTAACACTGCCCTTTCCATTGGCGCAGCGTCAAATTTTATAAATACAATTTAAGTTTTACGAATATCGCTAAAGTTCAATCAATATAGATCGAATTTAGCCATAGTCTAGTCAAAAAAATATTTGGTATAAAGTAAAATATAGTTAACACTGAAAATGTTATTGTTTCTGAAATTTTGACTTTTTTGTTTTTGTTGGCATTTTTACAAGTACAAAGTTAGCTTATATATTATGGTAAAATTATAATATTTATAACAATCAACAACAAACATTTTAAAAAAATTAACCCCTTATTTTAATTATTCTTAAAAGTTAATTTAAAAATAACTGAACTCAATTATTTTTGCTTTTCGTGGAATACTTTATTTATTTGTAGACTTTTTTAAATTTTTGGCTTAATAAGTATTTTAGAATTTTAGCAGGAAGCAAGTAGGAAAAAATCATCGCCATTGTTTTGGACTCCTGTGTACGGCAACCATTAAGACAAAATAGGCTTTACACATATCATAAATATTTAGCTTTACTTGGACACTGAATACATAATCTCTGTAATATTTTTTATACGAGTTCTTTAAAGGATAATGTAGAATGATTTTCGAATTTCCGCACCTGCCAAAATATGAAACGTTGTCTATAAAACGGAAATAAAAGTAATTCGCATCGAGAATAACATTGTAATTCTAAAAAATAAACACAACGGTAAGCGATGTCATGTCAAAACAGAAAAAAGGCAAATATTTTTACATTTTTTGTTTTGAATTTCACAGTGTCTGTTTGCTGAATGGCTACTATCGCAATAACAATAAAAACGTTACGGTTATTATAAATTTTGTCTAAAATACTGATTATTGCTTTCGATATGTAAGTTTTTTTGAAGCAATGTTGTTTTAGGATAGTTATTTGCAAATGCATTACGAAGCAAAGACACATCACTGCACAGCTGCCTACTGTCTTTAAAGTTGAACTATATAAATAATAGATTTTTCTATAAATAAAAATTATTTCTTAATGTTAATAGCATGAAATGAAATATAGACCGTATTTTTTTTAAGAAAACGGCTGTTGTAACCTCACCTGCCGCACAGCAGAAGTTTCTCAGAAGTAACTCAATACACATACGCGAGAAAACTTTACTCTCTTAATAATAAAAACATCAAGATCTCACTGCAACTCTAACAAAAATTTACTCCAAATGAACTAACGGACCTTCGCATTGTTTAATTAAACCTTTTTCTACTTACTTGAACTGCGCCATCTGCGCCCTGATTTCATTCATTTCTTGACGATGATGATTTTTCATGGTCTCGAGCTCCTCAGCAAGATGACGCTGATGATGGATTTGTTTGTGCCATTTTTCTTTTCCATCAGCGGATATAGCTGTGCAAAATAACAAGAGCATACTTAGTTCTTTAACACGGAACAGCTTCATTTTCGCGCTTTTATAGTGTTCGGTTAGTTCGATTCGCGAGTCGAGCAGCGAGTGAGCCGACCGGTCGGCTCGTGGTTGCCGCTCGAAGGTTCGATGAGGAATGGTCGCGCGGCTCTCCCGCAGGATCTCATATAGCCGGCGGGGGTGCGTTAAGGCGCAGATGCAGCGTTCAACAGTTGTAAACTTATGCCCGGGGCCACTACTACATTTTATTTTACGCATTATTTATTTCATGTAGTATCAACTTAATACTTATTCAAAAATAAGCGTGGGTACAGTTCTTAACCTTACCATGTTAAATTTGGCGAATTGTCCAACTAGTTAGATTTTACGAACGAAATACTTGGAATTATTAATATAATAGGTCTTTACCTATGAAATTGCCGTATTGCAGTACAGACTTTTTCAAACAAAAAAAAGTTTTGATTGGCTATGAATTCTAAATTCAAATTAATTTTGTTTTAAAAATATGACATTCTATTTACAATATAAGTCTTTTGTTTATTGATTAGCGTTGTATTTTCATTACATTTCAACATTTTTCCTCATAATGGATACTTTGAAATTTCGTGTAATTATGGAATATGAGTTCCGTCGTGGCACCAACGCGGCACAAACGACACGTAACATCAACGACGTTTACGGAGAGAACTGTACAAACGAACGTACAACCCGTTATTGGTTTGCTCGGTTCCGTTCTGGGAATTTTGACTTGAAAAATGAACCTCGTGGTCGTCCGGAAACTTTGGTCAACAGTGATGAATTAAAGGCGATTGTGGAAGCTGATGAATCTCAATCTACAGCTGAGCTGGCAGCAGCTTTTGATGTTAGCATCAAAACAATATTGGTCCATTTGCGACAGATTGGCAAGATAAAAAAGCTTGATAGATGGGTGCCCCACGAACTTAACGATCGCCAGCGCAATGTACGCGTCGAGACTTGCCTTGCGCTGCTTAACAGGCACAGAAATGAAGGAATTTTGAACCGAATTGTTACGTGCGACGAAAAATGGATTCTTTTTGACAATCGAAAGCGCTCAGCAAGTTGATTAGATCCTGGTTCGGTACCAAAGCAATGTGCAAAACGAAAAATGACCCCTAGAAAGGTGATGGTCACAGTTTGGTGGTCTAGTGCTGGTGTGATTCATCATAGCTTTTTACAAAACGGCGAGAGCATTACTGCAGATGTGTACATTGAAGAACTGACCACAATGATGGCGAAACTCGCACGTCTGCAACCAGCTTTGGTCAATCGGTCGTCTCCACTGCTACTTCACGACAACGTGCGACCACATACTGCACAACAGACCGTCTCTAAGCTGCATGAGTTGGGTTTGGAAGCTCTCCCTCATCCGCCATACTCACCAGATCTTGCGCCTACCGACTATTACTTTTTCCAAAATTTGGACAACTTTTTAGCGGGAAAAAAATTCAATTCCCGAGAGGCAGTACAAAACGCCCTTGAAGAGTTTGTTGTCTCCCGTCCTGCTGATTTTTTCAAGAAGTGCATCCATAAACTGCCACAGCGTTGGCAAAGATGCATTGATTGCAGGGGTGATTACTTTGAATACGAGAAATAAATAAATTCGAAAAAAAAAATACTTTAACTTTTTTCAAACAAAACGGCAATTTCATAGGTAAAGACCTAATATATTAGATATTAATGTTACGCCTTTTTCAAAAGTATTGAGTAACGTATCACAGAATTCGCCCAATTTACATTAGGCCGTAAGTAATTGATTGAATTTTTGAATATTTGGTTGTCGTTTTGTGTTGGAGTATTAATTATTGGAGTATTGGGTACAATGAAGACAATAATGAACAAAAAGAAAATGATATAGAAAAAAATCTAATTTTTCATGAGTCTCGGAGTCTATTCTATGTTGGGGATGTTAGAATCTGAATATATCCAAGTTAAAGACGTTAAAGCCATTTATTACTTTGGTCTCTATGTGCTCCACTCCTATTATGAAAGCATAAACTTTAATAACATGCGCGAAGCCCAGACGAAAAAACTATTAGTAACCCAAAATAAAATAAATTTATTTTTGTTATACCGATTTGATTAGTTTTTATTTTATACTGAGACAGATCGTAAGGTAACTTCAAAGCGAATGGACTGATTAACTGCCCAGTACATTAGCGTATTTTGCCTGTGATGTCAATACAAGACAAGACTTCATCGTTACGGAGTTCAGCACTGTTTCTTCGCTTAGCTGATTTGATCAACTCACTGGTACATATTGTACGAGCGATGTACATTATTACTTAAGTAGGTGTAATAATTTTAGCTGAATAAGCGGTATCGGGCGCCCGAGCGCAACTCTTTATGTAACATTTATATTAGGTCTTTACCTATGAAATTGCCGTTTTGCAGTACAGACTTTTTCAAACAAAAAAAAGTTTTGATTGGCTATGAATTCTAAATTCAAATTAATTTTGTTTTAAAAATATGACATTCTATTTACAATATAAGTCTTTTGTTTATTGATTAGCGTTGTATTTTCATTACATTTCAACATTTTTCCTCATAATGGATACTTTGAAATTTCGTGTAATTATGGAATATGAGTTCCGTCGTGGCACCAACGCGGCACAAACGACACGTAACATCAACGACGTTTACGGAGAGAACTGTACAAACGAACGTACAACCCGTTATTGGTTTGCTCGGTTCCGTTCTGGGAATTTTGACTTGAAAAATGAACCTCGTGGTCGTCCGGAAACTTTGGTCAACGATGATGAATTAAAGGCGATTGTGTAAGCTGATGAATCTCAATCTACAGCTGAGCTGGCAGCAGCTTTTGATGTTAGCATCAAAACAATATTGGTCCATTTGCGACAGATTGGCAAGATAAAAAAGCTTGATAGATGGGTGCCCCACGAACTTAACGATCGCCAGCGCAACGTACGCGTCGAGACTTGCCTTGCGCTGCTTAACAGGCACAGAAATGAAGGAATTTTGAACCGAATTGTTACGTGCGACGAAAAATGGATTCTTTTTGACAATCGAAAGCGCTCAGCAAGTTGGTTAGATCCTGGTTTGGTACCAATGCAATGTGCAAAACGAAAAATGACCCCTAGAAAGGTGATGGTCACAGTTTGGTGGTCTAGTGCTGGTGTGATTCATCATAGCTTTTTACAAAACGGCGAGAGCATTACTGCAGATGTGTATATTGAAGAACTGACCACAATGATGGCGAAACTCGCACGTCTGCAACCAGCTTTGGTCAATCGGTCGTTTCCACTGCTACTTCACGACAACGCGCGACCCCATACTGCACAACAGACCGTCTCTAAGCTGCATGAGTTGGGTTTGGAAGCTCTCCCTCATCCGCCATACTCACCAGATCTTGCGCCTACCGACTATTACTTTTTCCAAAATTTGGATAACTTTTTAGCGGGAAAAAAATTCAATTCCCGAGAGGCAGTACAAAACGCCTTTGAAGAGTTTGTTGTCTCCCGTCCTGCTGATTTTTTCAAGAAGGGCATCCATAAACTGCCACAGCGTTGGCAAAGACGCATTGATTGCAGGGGTGATTACTTTGAATAAAAGAAATAAATAAGTTCGAAAAAAAAATACTTTAACTTTTTTGAAACAAAACGGCAATTTCATAGGTAAAGACCTATTATTTAAGTTAGTAGAAAATAAACAGTCGCTCCGACAACATCGTTTTACTTTTAAAACATAATAACATTTAATAACTCAACTTCACAACATTAACAACAACGTTGGGTGTATCTCTACACAATAAGTGCTACCCCAACACAGATACTATCTTATAAGTTATTGCTGTCTAAAGATCCGTATATAGGGCATCTTCAAAATCCATGATCAGGTCAATTAACCACCGTAAGTCTCTGTGCCTATTCTTAAAGTATAATAAGAGAAACATTCTTAAATCCCGAGTGGCGAATTATGAACGGGCTAATGCTGTTGGTCTCATCCGACCTTTACAACGTTACCAGGCGGGAGTCCCCAAGTGGCGATGCATTTAGGTACTTTCCCTGACTAGAGTCTTGAAAATTGATATATACCTAAATGAAAGACGTACATATAGCAGGATTAAAATATAATTAAAAACTATGATTTTCTTTTCCCTGTGCAATTATCATAGGTCAAAATTAACTTGTTGCTCATCTTCAATCAAACTGTATGAAAAAACCATGAATATAAGTTTGTTGGATAATACTCCACTTTATGGGTGTAGGGAAATCTATGCATAGGAGGTGTTTATGGAATACTGAAACTCTCCGGACACGAGTTTGTTTCGTTTCTTATCCTCTTATATTATTAGCTTGTATTCAAAATGTAAAAGATGCTATAATTAGGTTATATTTCTATCTTATCAAACTGGTATAACCACCTAATGAAGTTTATAAAACGCAATCATTATTGTGCATAATTAACCATCGCGATATGAAGCCGTTGAGCTGGGAATGGTTTCTCACGCGTGTCGTCGCGTCGCTCAAGACCATCTGCTGGCCAGCATGTTCCCTCGATCAGTCTTCTTGGTGAGTTTTTTCAAACTGGCATAATGCCTTTATTCTTTCAACTACAACTACTAATAAACACTACCAGTGAGTGAGTTTTACTTACTTCCCTTCTAAATGCATACACATCTAACTACCTTTTAAGTATACTATTTCTATGGTCTATATAACATATCTAAGCGATATATATATATTACGAGCTTCTGCCCGCAGCTTTGCTCACGGCGTGGCCTATGGGAAAATAATTCAACCACCCATTTCACCCTCTTAAGGGTGGAATTTCGAAAAATCCTTTCTTAGCGGATGCCTACGTCATAACATCTACCTGCATACCAAATTTCAGCCCGATCCGTCCAGTGGTTTGGGCTGTGCGTTGATAGATCACTATGTGAGTCAGTCAATCAGTCAGTCACCTTTGAGTTATATATATTTAGATACGTAGGTTGGAAATTTTAGATCCTGAAAAAAAAGCTTTGGTGAACGGGTACTGTACCTCTCCAATATAATCTCTATAGGTAGGTATATAATGTTTACTAATATTCTATAAATATCGACCCGACTCCAAGCTCAATGTGTGATTACAATGTTTAAATTAGACTTTTGCGAATAATTAATATTTAAGTTTTATTATTTATTATTAAATCACTAACAGTATTTGTCAAATCGCCCAGTCGCATCGCTAAGTTCATATAAAATCCCGTTTTATTTATTTATTACTATATCTCAGTATATTACATCCAAGTAATAAATAGTGAAATAATAATTAGGATTTCCTGTATCTATATAGGGACCCATAAACTAAGAGGACCATGATCCCACAACACACAGAACAAGTATTTTTGCGCTTTTTACTGTTAATCCAGCGTAGAAGCTATCTACATTCCAAGTTTCTCATATCCATTCAGTTTGTTCATCCAAGTTATTATCTAACAGTAGTTTTAGTTTTATGAAAAAAGGGCTTTAGATGGTAAAATAATTTCAATTAAATTTTATTTTTTAACTGGTATGATTGAGAAAGACATTTTAGTAGTCTAAAGGCATATAAGAGGTATATAAATCGTATTACAGGCATAACCTTAAACTAACGTATCATTAAGCTTATACAAAATCAAATATTATCATCGCAAAATCTCCGAAAAGTTATAACAGCATGACCAAAATTCAATTTCGATGGCCTATGTTGATAATGCTTTTGTACCTGCCTACATGATATTCGTTTCCAATTTTAAGTAGGCTTATAGTGAGCTTAATTGCTTACCGCTATTTACCAATAGACACACACGATTATAGGTTTAGGCAAGGCTATTAATTAGCTTATTTATATTAGGTCGGAGGAAAAGTATATACGTATATTCCTATTTTGTTCTAGACCTCTATATAAGCTATAATATAATATAAGGATTAGAATAGAATAGAAGAAAACTATTGCACACCAAAATACACAGACAAGATATCAGTATATTTCTCAACGATACAAAATATAATTACTGCCTGTATTTGCCAGACAAACGTTTGGACCAATGTAGTAGACCAAGATAGTACACTATCTTCGCCTACAGATGGTCCGTAAACGGTATACAATAATTATTTTTGTGTCACAATTGAAGGGGTGAGAATAAAAAGGGTTTAACAGATTTTTTTCACAAAATGACTTATTTATGGGTATCGTTGGATTGAGCGTGAAATTATCTACAATAATACATTCTCAAAATACCGAAATGAGGCTTAAATCACGAGATTTTGAGTCTAAAAATGGTTTATCTGTCACTGGAATACAGTTCGCTTAGCATAAAAATATTATTAAATATATTTTATTTTATTATATTTTTACAGTAATTGTATGAATTAGTACTATATTCAATATTTTAAAATAGAATTAAAATATTTTCAAGCAACTGAAACTTACATAAACGTTTTCTATTACTTAATACTCGCACTCTACACTAAAATTAGTCCGTTGAAGATTAAACTCAATTTTCTCGAAACTATCAACTTGACAGTTGAACCCTTTTTATTCTCAACCCGTCAATTATTTTCTATTTTATTGGAAAAACAAAACGATAATATTGTTTATTTTAGTCATTTTCATCTCATTTTGAAAGATGAATTTAAAAGATATTTCTAATATAGTATTTTATTTACTTTTCAATACGTAGAACCTATATGGAACCTGCTATGTTGTTCCTGCTTCTAATTACATAAGTATATCCAAACCAGTCAGGTACAAACATTATAGCCACTGCCATGTTGTAATGTCTGTAACTCAGTACTTTGACATAATATTTAGGTAAAATGCAACTTAAATTTTTTTACTAGATTACTTTTTACTTGTAGGAACTTCTGAAATGTTTTAAAGATTTTGTAGCATTCTTAATAATTACTAACTGCACCCCTCGGTTTCACCCGCGGTCCGCCCGTTCAGCCCTTTTTTCGCATTAAAAAGCAGTATATGTCCTTTCACAGGCTCTAGACTCTAGACTATCTGTATACCAAATTTAATTTAAATTAGTTCTGTACTTTTGCCGTGAAAGCGCGATATACAGACAGAGAGACCGACAGACAGAGTTACTTTCGCATTTATGATATTAGTTAATGACATTTATGAAGTGATAGATGTACATATATAAATACTAAAACGTTTTAATAATAATAATTAAGTAAGTACGTACTGTTGACAATTATGCTTTTCACGAAAAGAGCTTTGGGTTTTGGAAGATTTTGACACGTGTCAAAGGTTTCCTAATCTACAAATGCATGGCTGGGGTCTCAGCAAATAATGATGGAACGAAGCGTATACATGCTCCTGTATCTACCTAGATAAGACTAGGGTACCTAGATATGTCTGTTATTGTTTGCGGTGCCGTGTTTGTGTCCGCCTTTTTAATCAGAGCACCCTCTTTACAATGTTCAGTGGAGTACCTAGGTGACATTCCTACCAAAAAAAGTGGGTGGATGTCCCAACGTTAGGTTCGTTTGACAACTCTTAAGGAATAAGTAACAAAGAAAGTGGCAATGACAAAATAGAGTGAGTGCTTTATAATAGCTTTTTAATTTGATGTTGGATCTGTCGGAAAGGCCATTAACTTGATTTAAGTATGGTACTTATGGGTGATTTTTATTTCACGCGATAATTAATTAGGTAGGTACTACCGCTATTTTAAGTGGTATAAGGGAAACATTGCCATGCACCGACCGACTATATATAAATCTATGATCTAGGAGGCAATGGTTATTTACAACGCATTAAATATGTCCTGTTGTGCCTGCTACCAGATAGATAGCTACCCTTTACCAGTAATAAAAACGTTTAATAGACTAGAGCCTTTTGAATGAGTCGTTTGCTTAATGAGCTTTATCTAGCTCTTATATTGGTTTTAGTATAAGGTATCGTATCGTTTGTTATAAGTATCTATTTCGCAATATGACTATTACAATTATTGTGGATCAGGTGACTGATACGTCCATGTCTATCTCGCATAATTTGCTACAGACTAATATTCTTAAACTCCATAAACGAAAATCTTTAATTATTTCATCCTATTTATTTAGTTGCACAACCTAAGGTCCTAGAGATTCAGTACTTATTTTAACTATCTATCACCATGCACTGTTGAATAACCATTTCGTAAGTTGGCATCGGATTTTAGAAGCTATTATTATGAACGTAAATTATCTTTTCAATCGAAACGATGCATTAGAGTAAAGTAAAGCCAAGCTGTTTAGTTTTTTGGACGGACAGATGTTTCTTTCTCAAAAGCAAAATGATTAGGCGCGAGCGGCCGCGTGCTTCTCCAATACTTTGGGAACCCACATTGTCATTAAAGACAGCTGCCAGACACGTTCCTGTATAAAAAAAACCGGTCATTTTGAGCACCATTTCGTGTGCACCTTCCCCATTCGATGGTAAAAGTTGTCTTAATTGAGTTGGGCACGTTAAAATGTGTGATATTATTTGATGGTGAGCTAAATTTAGATTTTTTTATGTTAGTTAATGACTATCTAGTCGTTCACCTGATGCTAAGCGACACGGCCGCCCATAACAGAACAGTGTCACTTAGAACTCCAAAACATAAAGTTTCGCGTGACTGCACAGCGCTCGTCATTCTGAGACATCGGCACAGTCTCGTAATAACATTAGTCGACTGTGAGATTAGATCATAAAGTCTCATTTGCCCAGTAATTTCACTAGCTACTAACTGATACAATACTTAAATACTTGTTTGTTTGTAAATATCTGAGCTATCGGGCCTGTCAATGTTTTAAGTGTTGTTTTAACATAAATAATCCAGGGATGTCAGGGCGGCATCACCTTTCCTTGTTCTCCCCTCCCCGCAATGGCCTCCCAAAAAACGGATGAGAGGTGGCTTGGTACTCACAATTTCCCGTAGGAGGGTCCTCCTCCATTTTCTGCAAACTGAATTAGATTCACAAAACATTTTATCTAATTTATGATTTATAGCAGTTTCACTCAACGTAATCAAAAAGTTAATTTTATAGTACAGTAAAATTAGAATCACAAGCGGTATTCGAACCTGCATCTATCCGTGAGTTGCTTGTACCTTTACAAGGAATAAATTGAGACATAAGATCAATTGTCGTGGTAGCTGAAAGGCAAGGATGGATGTGTATTCAAATCTGTTGATTATGTAGGTACATTTTGACAACCTCTGTGGTGTGGTGTTTGAGCAGGTCGGCTCATAACCCGGAGGCGACGTGTTCGATTCCCGCGGCAGGGCAAATATTTGTGCAAAGGAAGAAAAGCGCAAATACTTGTTCTAAGTCTGTGTTGTGGGACCATGGTCTTCGTAGTTCCTGGGTCCCAAGACACAGGGAATCCTAGTTAGGGTCCAGGATCTATGGATATCAGGGTTCGAAATGTTTCCAATAGGTACCTCTAATGATGCACTATTTCCAACTCCCTTACCTGACTATAATGTAATAAATACACCAATTGAAAATGTTTCACACTATAGACTTGTAATAATAGTGCATTATCTCTTTTGACGCAGTGCAAAGACGTTAATTAATGTTCATTCATAAAGGCCGGATATCTCTTTTAGTTTGCATTCAAATGTAAAATGAAAAGGACTAAACTATGAATCCAAATGGCCGACAACAGGCAAGCATAGCACTGTGCACTTTTCAACTGGGAATGGCTCACTCTGATGTAAATAGCATTAATTTAACTGTATGTTATGAAAAAATAAGACAGTGGTAACGCGCCGTTCTAAAATTGAAATTTGACGCTATGCATAGTTCTCTTGCATCATGTAACCTAAAGTGAGCAAAAAAGTAAGTAGAAATAATAATAAATAATATAATAATAACACCCAACGATCACATACATAGATCTTGGACTCAACTAGTTTCCTCTGTATCTAGGGACCCAGAAAATACGAGAACCATAGTCCCATAATACCCAGATTTAGAACAAGTATTTACGCTTTTTTCTATGCACAAATACTAGTCCTGCCGCGAAAATTGAACCCGCCACCTCCGGGCTATGGGCCGACTTGCTCAACCACCACACCACAAAGGCTGCCAATGTCACAAAGGCTGTTTATTATAGATAGAGCAGCCAAAATTCAGAGATATTTTTTTATTATGAGAGCAGTATTGAGTTTCTCTAACACATACCGTCATTATGGGCTTTACCTAGAAAATTTGTAACCCATCCTAGGCAAATTTGCATTTAACGGCATTCGCGGTAGCGGTAAGGTTTAGGCCTTACCTACATAATGAACCGTAGCTAGAAGATATATCAATGGTTATGAATAGATGTACTTCCTATTTGTTCTAGTGTCTCTCAAGGATCGATTTTAGGCCCTCTACTCTATTTTATATATTAACAATATAAAAAATCCTTTAAAATTTGTAGGTTCCCCATTCCCACATCATAGGAACCCAAGCTCATTGCACGAGCTTTGGGTCATCAACCAATCGCACTAAGGAAGCAGCCGCTGTAGAACAACTGCTTCAAAACTTCTACCACCTGGTACATCTATTATATATAGAATCATATCGATGCAATACAAAAGAACAATCGGGGCTACATCACGTCTTGGCACATGGCACCACAGATTAGACAACAGTCAATACGCGACCGGACGGGCATATGCCGTATCACATCTGTCCTGAGTAACATACGAGTACTGGGTAGCGCACGAGTCCGATGCACAGGCTGATCCAAATCCGTTGTAGGAACCTATAAAATCAAACTGTCGGAGAAGCCTGGGTCAGGTGGTATGACCCAAGATATCTTACGGATTTTATAATGCAGCAGAGGTTGAGGATTAACACGACTATACAATCTTTATTCCAAGATATTGTTGAAATTAGATGCAATGCAGAACATTTGAAATTGTTTGTTTACTTCTATCGACAGCGCGATGTTTATCGATATCGGCTGAGATCGCGGCGGCACCTGCACTGCGCCCGCGCACCTGCCCGTCTCTGATTCGCCAAAAACGAACGAGCCGACGATCGCGCTTATCACCTGCTGCATGCCTCTCTATAGACAACTGACTCAACACACAATTTTATATAATTTGACAGGCATCACATTTTTTAATTAATTTTTACTTATCCTATTTTAACAAAATTTTGATTAATACAATACAATATGAATCGTATCGTATCTGATACTTGGTTTATTATCAGTGCTGAGTCTCAGTACACTTTAGTTATACTAAAGTATGTAAGGTAGGTATACTAAGTATCACTAGTACTAAAGTCTACTTGAGCTCAACACGAATCTTACTAATATATAAATTATAAATGCGAAATTTTGTGAGTATGGATGCATGGATGAATGTTTGTTACTCTTTAACGCAAAAACTACTGAACGGGTTGAGATGAAATTTGGAACACAAATAGCACATGGATTAACACATAGGATACTTTTATCCCGATAGTATGTTCCCGTGGGACAATTATCGAACAACCTACTTTTCATCCGCTGGTAAAACCGCGGGGCGCAACTAATAAAGTATATACCTATTGGAATCTCTCAAGCATAATTCTAATTACTAAGGCGACTCGCATTTTCACACGGTATTTAACTCTTAATTTTCGGGATAAAAAAAAGGATCGGCAGCATCTGCAATCAGTGTGCAAAATTTTAGCTAAATCAATTCAGCTGTTTCTGGGGTGAAAGCCAAACATACAAACAAACCAACAACGTTTCACTTTTATTTAATCAGGATAATGGATCTATGGGTGTTTTCCATGACAAGCAAAATCAAATTGCCATATATTTTTAAATTCATGTAAATCATAACAATAATTGTCTTCAGTCAAACGACGAAAAGAAAATATTAAAAAAAACGTCGATTGTACTCACTTTTTTCGTTTAAATATGCTTATATAGAATACCATAAGTGTTGCCCTGCAGGTCTAATATCCCAATGCGTGCCAATGAAGCTTAAAATGCGTCTGCATACCTCCAATACGGCTTCATTCGCTATTGGGTTTCATTAAAACATTTTCGCGGTCACATGCGTGTTAAATTTCATACATGTATTTATTTTGGGCAATTAAAGTCACAAGAATCCATCATCCAAAATTCTATAGCTAAAAAGTATCACTTTTTCGTATCATATTTTCTATAATGCATTTCCTACCCATGCAATACAATGTTTTTGTTCACCAGACATAAGGCAAAATACAGAAATTAATTACTTAAACCTATAGTTACATAGCACAAATGGGCGGTCCTATAGTTAGAAGCGATCTCTTTCAAGCAAAAGCTTCATTTTGTCTCAGATTAGACTATTTTTAATAATTCTTATCTGTAGAAGTGTAGGTATATTTAGATTTAAAATATTGTTTAATAACGGGATATTCACCATGTATTTTATTTGTTTCGTTTTGTTTCATTTGTTTTTTTTTTTTTTTGTTTGTGATCAGAAATGTTTAAAATTCTATATATTTATATTTATCCTAATGAATACCTATATGTGAATTAGGATAAATTTAGATACCCATGTGTATTAGGTAACTGGAAAATGTTAAAATGGGAATTTGGCTACGGTTAATAAAACTATCTAAAACATAGTATTTTATATAGGTATACATACTGTTTAATTGAATAGAGTCCAAAAATACATAATATCTTTAATAACAAATGTGATTCGCAAAAACAACCAAGTGGATTGATCACCTGCGCGACCCTTATCATCAGAACGCAACGTACGTATTCACACAAGACAATACGTATTCATACAAGCAAAATTAAAAATATTCAGATCAATAATAAAAAGCAAGCTTTTAAGTGAAAGCATGGCGGTTCGTTTGGCAGTGCACGTCAGTCTACACCAAAATGTTGTCAAAAACCCTGTTTTATAAATTAATAATAATCACTAATGCGATACCGAAAAATAGTTCACATCGTTTTATATTGTCTGAATTTAAACCTTAAGCAGGACTGTGCAAATAAAGTCCAAATTCAACCAGTAATTTTAATAAACTGTGGTATTTTTTCATACCCCTAGCCAGACGCACCGACAACCTGTTGCAAACTGCTACAGAATAAAAAGAATAAGTATAGAGCCTAAGGCCATAAGAAACCACCAGGTGCATGCAACAGATTCGATGTGGAGTGTGGACGCAATTAAAAAAATAAAACGATGTAGATATTAAGTCCGGTTTAACTGCTTATTTGTAGTCTAGTCGGTGGCTTTATCACAATTTACTTTTTAACTTAAGTAATTTGAAGACGTTTAGATTATTTACCTACTTTTTTTGTTGAAACCGCATCGGTTTGGTGTACACGTGGACAGAACATCTTTAGTATCTTAGCATTATCTTTTATAATTAAGTTCTATATTTTCTGTTCATATTATTTTCTATGGAGCATTTTTGTGTACATATGTGAATAGTGCGGTTTGAAATTGCCGTTTTTTATGAAATAAATTACCGTAATTTTTTCTAGATTTTTTATTTCCATCATATTATCTTTGCCAACGCAGTGACAATTTATTGATGCGCTTCAGGCTGACGACGGGAGGCAACAAATTCTTCAAAGGTATTTTATACTGCCTCTCGGGTATTACATTTCTGTCCCGTCAAAAATGTATCCAAATTCTCGTAATAGTAGAAGTCTCTATGTGCAAGATCTGGTGAGTACGGATGACGGAGAGCTTCCAACCCCAGCTCTTGTAACTATTGGAGACTCTGCTATCATGAGCAGTGACGACGAGCGATTGGCCACAAAGCTGGTTGAGATGTGCGAGATTCTCCATCATTATGTTCATTTCTTCACAGGACACATCTGCACTAATGCTCATCCTGCTTGGTAAAAAGATATGATGATCACACCGGCGCTAGACCAAACAGTGAGCATCACTTTTCTAATGGTAAGCTATCGTTTAGGTGCCAGGATCCAAACAACTTGCTGAACGCTTGAAATTGTCACCTCGAATCCATTTTTCGTTGTAGGTAACAACGCGGTTCAAAATTCCTTTGCTTGTGTGCCTAGTCAGGCAGCGTAGGCACGTCTCGGCGCGAACTTCGCGCTGGCGATCATTGAGTTCATGGGGCACCCATTAGTCAAGCTTTTTTACCTATGGTTACAAATGGACTAATATTGTTTTGATGCTAACTTGAAAGAAAGAAATGACATTTATTCAGCATTACGGCCAAATCAGCATTAGCATACTTCGAAAGCTAGGTAATGCTGATTCGGCCGTAGATTGAGTGTTATGAGCTTCCACAACCGCCTTTAATTCGTCATTGTCGGCCAGTTTTGTATGGCCACGGAGATCATTTTTCAGGTTTAAATTTTCAGAACGAAAACGAGCAAACCAATTATAGCTGATGCATTCGTAACCATTCGTAAACGTTGCCGCTAGTGCCACGTTGCTGCCATGACGGTATTCATATTCGATAAGTATCTACTTGAATTGTTAACGTAGCCATGATGACAAAAAAATATTCGAATGCGATGCTAATCAATACAACAGATAACTAATTTGGATAAAATTAATTTGAAATTAGAATTCTTAACCAAAACAAAAATAATTTTATTTGAAATCGAACTCCTACACCACTTTTCTCTATTTCTCATATCATGTAATATTTGATTTGGCCATGAATATCCTCTCAAAAATCTACCTTGCATACATATATACCTGACAACGGCAACGTCCAGTTGTAAACTATGTGCGCAAAGGACAGTACCGTAATTTACCCTGTGGTATAGCATTTAAATTTATTACAGTGGCAGCACCGGTAACTGTCATCGCAACCCCACCTATCTGGCTATAAAAAGCGAGCGCTCGGTGTACTACGGATCATTCTTGCTCCGGACACGGCCCGGTGCGCATGCTGAAGGCCTATAGTTTTATAGTTTGCAAACCATGCATAACCTCCGGAGCCTATATACCCATGTAATAAGTATAAGGTAGTGTCGCCGAAGATGGCCCGGCTCCTAGGATAGCCCACTTTAAAAAAAATACAGTTATGATTAAACGAAATATTTTAAATTTCGCGGGTTTATGCTACTAGTACCATAGACAATAATGCAAGTGTGTTTTAATTATTATTATTACAACTTCCATTATGTTTTTTCTATACTTTATTTATCTGCAAGATTTCACGAGGTTTTGAAATTAAGTGGGCCTTCATTGGCTCCTGTACCTTATACTTATTTTAGTATGAAAGTACCTATCTAAGAACAACAGCCCAGGATTTTTATTAAATGTACGTTACTAGAATAAAAGCTACTTACTTACTTCTGTCTCTACGAGAAAAGTGTATCTTACAGGTAATAAATAATAATTTTGCGCATATCGATGGCGTAGCGTTGCTACGAGATATTTTTACTTTAAAGCTGAGCAGCTTTTATTCCTTGAAGGTAACTCCTAACCTACCTATTTACTCTGTGCTCAATCACAGATTATTATAGGTATATATAATCTGTGATTGAGGGCTGAAATTATAATGCAGTTTTTTTTTATTATTTTATTTTTTATACTTATACTACATTGGGACGGTGGCTCTATCACAATTCATTTAACTACAAAAACAGAGAGATCAATATTTGAAAACTGTCTCATATCTAAATTAATTATAAGTGCTTACAATCTCAATTAATTAATTTGTATTCAATCTTAACAATACATTCACATAAACACCAAAGAACATAGTCATACATAAGACTATTATATAAAATGTATTTTATGTCGTGGACAATAATTAGGACGGAATCGCGTAAGTAGGTAGGTACTTAAACTAAATAATGACACACAATACTTATTGGTCTTTGTTGCTTTTTTCTAGGTGCTTATTTTAGCCCTAATTATATTTGGTGAGTACGGCTCAGTGGTGGGAATATCGATAGCCAAACTAGCCACATCGAAGGCCGTATGTTCAAATCGTACCTCATCCATCAGCCGGATGACGCCCACTGCTAAACACAGGCCTCTCACGAAACATTCCACTTTGGATGCCTATCATAGGGAGGGATTTACATTAATCACATAATATATCGAGGAAAATGCCCATCCTCTGGGTATTTACTTAGCTCTTATGGCATCCACCGGAAGAGATGCGGTGTTCCTATTTACAAACCGGGATCACACGTGATAATAAAATAAGTATTTATAGATATTCTGTCCTTGCTATCATTTACCTATAGTCGATGGTTTTTCTCTAATCCGTCATTTATCATACTACCAGCGCCATCTAACATCATAAGAAAAACTTCTCGAACTTCTGACACTACATTTAACAGCGACATCTAGTGCTATTATGTAAACTACAGTGAAACAAGTTATTGTTATAATTTATTATCCCATTAGCGCCATCTAGCATCATACAAAAAACGAGTGTGCTTAACACCGCACAACTGAAGTAAAACTTTTTTAGTTTAGCTCTATGTATCGGCCGGTACAACTTTGTTTTTGCTTTGTTTAATGGTAATGTCGCCATCTCGAATTGTAAATTGTCATTTTACCGGACATACCACCATAACAATACAAATATTTTAACTTTATGTTGACGATGGAGGTTTAAGTGAACCAACTTCAAGTTCCATTCGCCTCGCATTCATCAGCTTCTCTAAATCAAGAGTGCGTAAAGAAGTTCCGCTGGCAGCACATAGAGCGACACCTAAATGCTGTTCTGTAAACTACAATTTTGTATATACGTTTTTAGTTATAATACGGTGAAGACGTCTATTAGCTGGCGCCACATTTGGCGCGTCATTTTAATGTAGAGTGCTTATAAGGTAATAGAAAAGGTTTATGTAATATAATACTAATTCATACAATTACTGTAAAAATATGATATAATAAAATAAATATAATAATGTTTATATGCTAAGTTTTAATGCGTACTGTATTCCTGTGACAGATAAACCGTTCTTAGATTCAAAATCTCGAAATTTAAGCCTCTTTTCGGAATTTTGAGAATGTATTATTGAAGATAATTTTACGCTGAATCCAACGATACCCATAAGTCATTTTGTGAAAAAAATCAGTCAAACCTTTTTTGTTCTTACCCCTTCATATATGTGATTATGATGTTTATTTTCTTCACGAATAGATCCAATGAATATTATAGATTGAGGACCTACCTCAATGACCACATATTACCAAATGTCACACACACAGACACAGACAGTCAATATAAATTTATGTTTTTAAGCCATAGATATGAAAAAAATACAACAAAGTGCGCACATTAGTGTTCCAAACAACCAACTCAAACGTTACATTGAAAAAAGATCCTGACGAAAGCAATAAAATATTGTTTTCCAACTTCCACCATTAAACATAAGCGCAGTGGAAGTGAGAAAGCGATAGAAATGCGCGCTCTTTTCAGATCTTTATTTATACGCCTTATATTATACCTGTGCTTCATAATCTAGTGCATGATTCCGTCGTAGTCATCAATTGTCATTGTGTTACTGAAGATGAGTGATCAAATGAATTTACTCTGAAATATGATCACGATAGGCTATTTGACTTCTATTAAAAATGAACAAATAAATATTATTCTCATAATGTAGCGTAAAAATGAATGTAATAATTGAAAAAATAAGTAAAATTGGTAAATTAATGATGAGATAGTACGCTTTTAAGTTTCATCGCCTGTCCCTTTCTCGCAAAACAGATATCATGTGGAGCTTCCTCACAGCTACTATGAAGGTATACCTTATTGTGACGTCACATGCCAAAGAGATTATATGTAGAACCACCATGGAGGTACCACAGCTTAGTAATGAGTTTCTATGAATACTGGTAACTAACGTCACTGTGTGTTTGAGCTGTCTCTTTCTATTCGTGTATTTTAAAATGCCTGTGACTTAGTAATTTTTTGAGAAATTAAATTTTTCTTTTCACCATGAGGTATATTATTTACTAGTTGGCCCGCCCCGGCTTGAATTATTAAAACGCGGGCGAACGGGATAAAAAAGTATCCTACGTCCGTCTCCTTGTTTTAAGCTACCCCCCCACCAATTTTCAGGCAAATCGGTTCAGCCGTTCCTGAGTTATAAATAGTATAACTAACACGACTTTATTTTATACATATATGTATGCAATAAAAATATAAAAATAGCAGTCAAATAGCCTATTACGTAAATAGTTTCATTCTCATGATGTGGTTTACATATTGTCGTTCTTAATTTTAGTATCACCACTGAGTCTGACGCCAAGCGCCATTGCTGGGACTGCCGGGAGTGGATGTTGTGGAGTCATTAGCCAGCGAGTCTTCGGTATCGTCTTCCTGCTTCCGGTCTTCTATCTGGTATCGGCAGAATGTACACTGGCCTTTGGTTAACAGCTGTATCTCGTAATCTTCTAAGTAGAACAGCTGTAAGTAATAGAGACATAGTAATTATTGTCATTAAAAATCGTAAAAACTTGAAACACATTGACAGATAAAGATAAATAATAATAATAACGATCACATATATAGGATACTAAACCCAACTAGGATTTCCTGTATCTAGGGACCCATGAACTACGAGGACCATGGTCCCACAACACCTAGACACAGAACAAATATTTGCGCTTTTTTTCTGAGCACAAATAAAAATTTTTGATATCGAACCCGCCATTTCTGGGTTATGAGCTAACTTGCTCAACCACTACACCACAGAGGCTGTCAAAGATGTATTTTTACACAACAAATACAGTACACTTATAAACAATTACGGAAGATGTCCACAACTGAACATAGGTTTCCAACAAGAAACGCCACTTTGAGCGCTTATCATTGCCGAAACGGCACCAACGGAAGATCAGCGCTGGTCGTACGACCAGCTGGGCGATCACGTAACTCGATTGCAACCAATAGAAACACAAATTTGTATGAGTTTGACAGTTTGAATACGCAGTTTATGTAGATAGTTAATATGGAAATTTCTCATGTTGCATTGCAATCAAAGTTTTGTGATCACCCCCAGCATTATGCTGAGTTGGATTCGTGGCAACTGCCAATTATATTTGTTACGAGTACTTAGTATAGCGCATTCATTTATTTGTTGCCATGAATAAAAACATTTTTCTATCTTTCTTTCCATAATAACCACGCTTGGCCGGCGGCTTGGTGATCGCTAACAGGCTTATTAATAAACGGGTATTAGTCTCGGATAAGTTACTTCAGCTTTTGTCCTTTTTTTGCTACTGGAATATTTAGCTGGATCGAAAGAAACAAAAGATGGTGTAACTAGTCTAAAGTTAGTTCGTCTTTATTAATAAGGCTGTAAGATTTTAGTGTACAGCGGAGAATGTTGCTGGACATTCCCTGGATATTTCCTTAGCCGGCTCTTACGGCACCCGCGGGAAGAGATGGGGTGGTCCATTCGCACACCGCCGGGATCACACGGCCACTGGCCCGATAGCTCAGTTGTTAGTAACCCTGCCTTCTGGACTGTGGGTTGTGGGTTCGATCCCCACACAGGAAAAACATTTGTGTGATGATCATCGATGTTTGTTCTGTGTCTGGGTGTTATATTGTATTCTATGTATGTATTTACAAACCAAAAAGTATCTAAGTATTGTATCAGTTATCTGGCTCCCCTAGTACAAGCTTGCTTAGTTTGGGACTAGATGGCGCTGTGTGAAATGTCCACAGATATTTATTATTTATTAACTTACGTTATGACAATGCGGGCACGCTGTAGCGGGTAGCTCAGGTAGCATGTTGCGGTATAGGACGGGAGCGAGAGGCGGTCGGTGAACCACCACTACACTAGCTGGGTTTAGCTGCAAGAGGGCGCTGCGACTGCATATCACTACGCCGCTTTCATCGTCCTATTGACACATTGTTTTGATATAAAACTTATTTACTCACGCTTAACTTGACGAGTAAGCTGGTGAATGCGAGGCGAACAGAAGTTGAAGTTGGTTCACAAAGATCTCCATTGTCAAAGTTCAAAATTTGTATTATTTACAATTTACAATTGTCAAGATGGCGACATTAAACAAAACAATTTTATACCGAGATAGGTAACAAACATAAAAAAACAATACAGTCGAATTGAGAACCTCCTCCAATTTTGAAGTCAGTTAAAAAGCTATAAAGCAAGAGATAATATTGAATAAACAATAATGTATAAATAGATTATATAGGAAAATGTTTGCCAAATAATGAGAGAAAAAGTGATGGAAAAGGTTATTTGGATTCGCTCGGGAGCGGGACAACGGATGCCATATTAACCCGTTATCTCCTTCAGAATTTAAAAAAATGATATCAAATGTATCTATTTTCATTATGAGCTCTATTGAAAGGTATTAAAAACGACGACGTTCGACGACGACGTTTTTAACGTTCAATAAACAATTTCCGAGAAAGAAGTATGGCGGGTTATATGCACCTCATCCACTTTATCCAAGAAAGGGTCAGCAGAGTCGACATCATGGTCTATCCTCAGTATCTCAGCTCCGCCCGTCTCTTCTTCTACTTCTGGTAACGGCATGCGATTGATCAGTTCCATCGCTTCCTCGTGAGTGATGCCTTCAGACGGTACGAACTGCACCAGCGGAAGTACTTCTGGAAATGGAACCAGCATTACGTTCAAAACCGAATTACTGTTTAACGCGTTTCATTGAAAAAACAAGTGTGCTTTAGACCACACGACTGAAGTAAAACTTCTTTAGCTTTATCTATCGGCCGGTATAACTTTGTTTTTGCTTTGTTTAATTTTAAAATCGCCATATTGACAATTGTAAATTGTCATTTTACCGGATATACCAATATAATCTAAATATATATAACTCAAGGTTACTTATGACTGACTGACATAGTGATCTATCAACGCACAGCCCAAACCACTGGACGGATCAGGCTGAAATTTGGCATGTAGGTAGATGTTATGACGTAGGCATCAGCTAAGAAAAGATTTTTCGAAATTTCAACCTTAAGAGGGTGAAATGGGTGGTTGAATTATTTTCCCATATGCCACGCCGCGGGCAGAAGCTCGTAATACATACTTTAAGTAATTTTTTTAATTTGCTATGGTGACAATGGAGATCTACGTAAAGCAACAACTTTCAATTTACTTGACTGTAAGTTCCATGAGGAATAAAACAAGTACATTGCAAAAAGGCTATTTTAGCACTTTTACAAGTCAAATTCAGAATAATAAAGTAATTAAAATTCTGAAGTCGACTGTTATTCGTACCACAGTGGTGCACTTTTGATAGTTTAACTATTAAATTAGTGACTAACAAATGAGTGGCATCCGAACGAATAAATAAATAACAATTAAGTACCGTGTGTGGCGAGCGAGTGTGCGGCGCGATGCCGACAGAGGGCGCAGTGCGCGGGCGCAAGTGGCGGCGCATGTCTGCGACAGCGCCAACACAGCGGCGCCACGTCTTCGTCGCGGGCCTCTTCATCACTTCCAGTGGATGGGTGACCACCGCGAGCGCGAGTCTTCACTGTCAGCAGCTCTACGCTTTCCTACACGCGTAACAATTATAACATCAAACAAGTTTCTATAAAATACAAAAACATATCAATTCAAGAGCCGGAATATTTCCATTGAAGACATCGTGATATACTCAGGAGATAATCCATAGCTTTTGAGAATATCTTTAAGGATGGCCCAACTTTTTATATGTACTACAGTTTAATACTCCCCTTAGTGTATTTTTGTAACTTACTTGAAACTTTTGCGGTGTTTGGAGTGCTTGAATTTTATCCAGCATCGTTTGCGCCAAGTTGTACGCGTTCAACGCTTTAGCCTGTTTCGCCAAACATAGGTATAAGCAGCTGGATCGTAAGTTAAAGTTTAATTGGAATGTATATGTATTCTTGTCACATTCTTTTATTATTATTGTTTTTTAATTTAATTTTTTGGGTATACAAATAGTACCATAGTATGCCTTAAAGCCAGTTATATGCTAGTCTGTACTATAGATTGTCAGCTTTTAAGTTCGTACTTATCTCTGTATGACGTATCCAAAATGCGTTGTTGTACGTACGCCATAGACGGATAAGTGAGAACTTGGGGACTGTAAAACTTAGAGCGCACAGGCATTCCCCTTATGTTAGGCAAGTGGCTTGCCCTGGTACCAGAATGTTTAAGCCAATAGTATTTAGATATAATTTTAGGCTCGCAAAAGTCAAATTGCATTTTATAGCATTATAGCAAGAGTAGCTATTTATTTAATGTTCGTGGAATAAATCTTCTTTACCAATACTATTGGGTCTTCTTATAGGCCAACATACTGTATCGTAGCTTTTCTTGTTTCTTTCTTTCTTTCTAATTAATTGCAAAAAGGCTATATTAGCCCTTTTACATGTCAAAATAGACTATTGTACTAAACGTTTATTGAACGAACGAGTTTGAAAAACGACGTTCTCTTTCCCGATTCGGATATAAATGGATTACTTGCACCAAAGCAATTCGTTCATTTTTCATACGACCTCTCCAGCCTATTACTATTTAGGTTTTTATATGCAGCGGGAACTTCGATTAAAATACTGTAAAAAAGAAGCATCTAGAAACGTAAGCTGTGTCATTTGTGAAACTCATTTAAAAGGATACAACATAGAGACTCCAGCCGGCGGTTCTTCATCCAACAGCGATAGTACGTAACGCGCCGCGTTTAGCAGAGAGTCCGGTTGAGACAGTGAGAACGGTTCGTGCACGCAGCGATGTACTACGTCGTATGCGTGGTAAGTGCGAGCGAGACGTTCGTTGTGCGCGTATTGTCTTAGGCATTCGTCTCGCTCACTACAATCACAATAACAAAATATTACACAGAGAAAGTATACCAAGCAGCCTGTGGATAGCATAATAACAGATAGTCAGAAAAATAATAAAAAGATAAGTATATTTCGTTTCCTATTTATATCGTTCGTATCCTAGGCAAGCCATCTTGAGCCTATTTTAGCTTAGATTCAGGCGAGGCAGTAGTCAAATGCTTTGCGTATAGCAAAAAAAAAGAGTGTGCTTTAGACCACACGACTGAAGTAAAACTTCCTTAGCTCGATTATCGGCCAGTATAACTTTGTTTCTTTGTTTGTTATGTTAATGTAGCCATCTTGACAATTGAAGGGGTGAGAATAAAAAGGATTTAACTGATTTTTTTGACAAAATGACTTATGGGTATCGTTGGATTCAGCGTGAAATTATCTTCAATAATACATACTCAAAATACCGAAATGAGGTATAAATCTCGAGATTTTGAGTCTAAAAATGGTTTATCTGTCACAGGAATACAGTTTGCTTAGCATAAAAACATTACTATATTTATTATATTACATTATATTTTTACAGTAATATGTATGAATTAGTACTATATTTAGTAATTTTAAATAGAATTAAAACATTTTCAAGCTACTGAAACTTACATAAACCTTTTCTATTACCTTATAAGCACTCTACATTAAAATGACGCCGTTGACGTTTAAAGTCAATTTTCTCGAAACTGTCAATTTGTCAGGTAAATCCTTTTTATTCTCAACCCTTCAATTGTGAGTTGAAATTTTGCCGGACATATCAACATAGTAAAACAAATTTTAAGTAATTTTTAACTTTATGTTGACAATGCAGATCTAACCAACAACTTTCAACTTCCATTCGCCTCGTCACGTATTCACCAGCTCCCTCCCCATTTTCCCCAAGTTTCGAAGTTTGACGATAAAAACAAAACCTCTCATAAAATTAAATTAGCGTTTTGGGACAACCAATAGCAAGCGTAATTAACCCGACGCACGCGATGTGCTTTAAAGGACTTTTTATGTACCTACGCACGATCAGCTGATTTTTTTATCTGTGGCCCCTCTCTCTCTCTCTCTCTCTCTCACTCTTTAGATGTTAACCTATATCTTTCAGATTTCCGATAAGAGTAAAAACAGATAACTTACTCTCCCATTGCCGTTGTGGCCGTATCCAGGCACTGCGTTGCAAGCAGGTAGTGTAAATAGCCCGCGTCACCAAAACGTTCCTCTGCAACCGCATTGCCTACCAGAATAGTAAACACACGCATAGCCGTCGCTTTCTCACCGGCCATGTGGTACGCTAAACAGAAAAATAATTTAGATGATATTAATATTATTCAGTCGATATTAACTTCGTAGAAAAAAAACTTCAAAGACCTTTCAATAGGCTCTATTTTTATATGTTATGGAATGACGTGACGAGCTAACCGTTCGCCTGAAGTTAAGCGACACGGCTGCCTATATAATATTAATGGGTCTTTGAAGTTTTTTTCTACGAAAACAGTACAGATTGATGAAAATAGCAGTTCATAATTGCACATAGGGAATAATCAACAAAACTTGCAAATCCTCGTACACTAGTGCGACTTTTAAACGGACGGACCCAGATTTATATCCCGTTCGGTCCTTCACCAACAACTTTCAAGTTATGTGCGGAATTTGCACTCGCTCTTACAACGATGGAGGAAAACATTTCGAGGAAATTGACATGTTTAAGAATGACAAAATTCAAGAACAAGTGTCATCCGCTTACCCGCACTTTGCCACCGTGATGTGTTATGGTCACTATCTGTCACTAGATGTGAGAGAAGACTCATGCCCCAGCAGTGGGAACGTACAATAAAAAAGAGTGTGTTTTAGACCACACGACTAAAACGAAACATCTGTAGCTCCATCTATCGGCCGGCATAACTTTGTTATTGTTTAATGTTAATGTTGCAATCTACATAATACAAATTTTAAGTAATTTTTTATCTTTGTTATGTTGACAATGGAGATCTACGTGAACCAACAACATTCAACTTCCGCTGGCCTCGTTACGCATTCACAAGCTTACTCCGCCAGACAAGCGTGCGTAAAGAATTTTTACTTCAACAGTGGGCTGATGACGTAAAGTGATGTTATTGATGACATTACAGATTTTTTAACCGAAGTGCATACCTTTCTGTGCCTCAACGAACTTGTTTTCTTGCGCCATTCGGTGCGCATACGGCAAATAGACGTCGCCCTTACACTCGGGATGTTCGCGGGCCAGTGCGAATGCGCGCGTCCATTCATTCGCCGATACGACCACTTGGGCCACTTTACTGTAAACAAGTTTTCAAGATCTATACATATCAAATTCAAAGTCCTGTCTGACTGACTGACTTATATATCAACGCACAGCTTAAACCGCTGGTCCTAGAGACTTGACATTTGGAGGGTGTGTTCTTTGTAAAGTGTGGGCATCCACTAAGAAAGGGTTTTTCGAAATTCCGTCCCTAAAAGAGTGAAATGGGTGGTTGAAATATCTATGAAAAATGTTCTTCGTTTCCTATAGACCACGCGGGCGAAGCCACAGGCAGAAGCTAGTTCATTATAAATGTGTTAAATGCAAATCTAGTCAAAGTCCGTTTAAATCTAGTCATTGTCAAGTCAAAGTCACGCTCCGGTAAGGCGGTGTGCGGACTAAATGGTAATATGAAATTATGGAAAGAACATGTACGAAAAATAGTAACGGTACAAGATAAACGGTATAAGATACAAGGTAACAAACATTCACAGCACACACACAAACACAAGCTTTCACATTTCAAATATTATTGGATAGTATAGGATGACGTCTGGTGGGTAACAGAGGTGTAAGATTACCCACCCACTGGCGCTGAGGCTCTAAAGGGCCTACTGCCGGGGCGAGTTGGTGAATGCTAGCGCGACCCATATATCTCGCCCCATATCGACAACGGACGGATCACGGAGGTTTTTAGTCGGTTCGAGTCCCACACCTCCCTGCCATCACCCCCGTAAGTGCGACAGCAATTCCCTCCCTCAAAAAGGGGGATGATGTGGGTTTTATCAGATAGGTAGTGATATAATATGAGATCTATGATAGTGTTATCAAGTATTTGGGTAGTGTTATTGGGTGTGTGTAGTTTTATACACACAGTTAAAAGATATTAAGTGTTATTAGCATTTCGAATGGTGTATGTGGCTTATCCTTTTAAGTTACCTATAGTCGCCAAGCCGCTGGTACACGTCTGCCGCCGCAGTCGGCTCGCCTGCTTGAACTAAAGCTTCAGCCACGTGACGTAAAGATTCGCTAGAGCCTTTGTCTAGCTTGCGAGCCAGCTCTATCAACCTGGGAGAAGAATTAATGCTAAAGAATCGCTAATGACTTTCTTCAGCTTCAACATTCATCCGGATGACGTTCACTGTTGAACATGGGGCTCCTCCTCAAAACGCCATTCTAGAAATAAGAGTGGGGGGGGGGGCATGATTGGCCATTCAACGCGCTCGGTTGGCGGCTTGGTGATCGCAGAATTTAGTGTACCGCTGTTCAGTGTATTGCTGCCCATTACCTGGAAATTCCATTAGCCGACGATTTGTGATGCGTGTCAGTTATTTCTCAACAAACTTTAAATATAACCATACTAGTAATAATAATCATTTTTATAATTTTGTTATTGTAAATTCAGGTTTTTTAAATTTTTTCCGTTGTTAACATTGATTTACCTACAATAATACTTTGCAACCGCCCCAATATAGGTGATCTTATTATATGGCTTTAACGGAATCACGCTAGAGATTCTTATTTCATTTTGTATTTAAGATGAACTTCCGCGAAGTCACGCTTGATTCTATTAATTATAACCATACTAATAATGACTAATGTTGTCAGACATTTCAAATGTTTCCCCCTCGGTAGTTTAGAGTCGTAAAATTGTGATGGTAAGGCCCGCCCGGTAGGGTCTACCAGTTCCCGGTACAGAGGCTGCAATCGTCGGGTAGACGTGAAAACTCACATGTCCCGGCGGCCGGTTTCGGCCATGAGCCGCGCGGCGCGCGCCACGTCACCAGCCGCGAGGTACATCTCGGCCGCGGCTCGCGAGTCGTTCACGTGCCGTGCCCACTCGGCACGCCGCCGCGCTAACGCCGCCACGCCCTCGCCTTCACCCACGTATTCCTACGTTGATAAAACAACATCAGGTTTTTTGGTGGGAAAACGAAAAAGATCGCTTTATCGTATTATATTCCAAAACTTATGTTATTTTCAGTGTTAGTGCATAAAATCGGTGGCATTTTATTCGTTAAGTGCTGGATTACAGGCATGAGTGTGGGAAAGTGGTTTTATTTTTTAAATTATGGAGAACATAAAATTATTTTGTATTTAAAATAGCATGTAAGTAAAAATTTTTGTATGCCAGCTCTGGTGAAGTATGCTGAACATTTTGTTACACGGACCACCTCCTTATACCATATTTCGTGCAAATAAATTCATTTCATTTCAAAAAAAAAAAACAACATCGACGCTTGTTTTGTATCTGTAATTGTATTGTATCTGTATTGTGTGTATGATGTTAACAGGTTCAATACTTTTCACGCTGAACGGGCGATATTTTCTCCGCAATATGGCTGCAATGTTCTCATTAATGAACCGGCTGTAATTAATATAGCTCGACAACATTGTCTGCAACAGTATGTTTGCGGCGAGGTGAACCTCCTCGCTGCAGTAGCAACCTCCGCGCTATTCGCCGCTGAGAAAAGTGTTTTTCTGACAGTGTCTCGCGGTGACAGTTAATGACAATTAGTGAAAATTTTATCACGGAAACTTATACTTTTGTTAATTCTTTTAAATTGTATATATATCCATTTCACAGTAAAACCAACAGTATTTTCTCTTTACACTATATATATCAGATAGCCCCCACATGTTGTCGCCATCCGTTTGTATTTTTGATTTATTTAAACAGAGATGATTCATATATTAAGATAAATATTGATTAATAAATTATAGTAGGTGAAGTAAAGGGCGCTGGTATAATACCATCGACCAACTGACAAACCATATCCACCACAAGAATCGTGGTAGGGACAAAATGGCGGATGGGGCTAGACCAGCGGCCTGCACTCACTTGTATTTTGCCAACTAAAGTAATAGGACGTGTAAAATTGTAATAATAGCTATCGGATAACATTAATAAATTTATCTATACAAGATATAATAATAACAATAACGCCCAACGATTACATACATAGAACCTGGACCCTAACTAGGATTACCTGTCTAGTGACCCAGGAACTACGAGGACCATGGTCCCACAACACCCAGACTCAGAACAAGTATTTGTACTTTTCTGTGCACAAATACTTGTCCTGTCGCGGGAATCGAGCCCGCCGCCTCCGGGTTATGAGCCTACCAGCTCAACCACCACAACACTGAGGTAGAGCTGTGGGTTCATATTTGGAATCTACTTAAGTTTACAAGTATGACCTATACATATATTTTTATAGACGGGCGTTTCCACATTCCACACATGGTGTAAATGTACTTCATTACTAAAGTCAATAATCCTCTCATTTGTCCAAGTATTAGTCTTTTTTATTTAATAATCGTGTTTTTCCGTTTCCTCCAAATCTCTAACTGAAGCCCTCAGCATCCACAGCTATACATAACCGACTAAAGATAACAAAGAGACTAGAATGTAAAAAATTTCATCGTGTAGCATAAAACATGAAATAAAATAGCAATTGAAGGCGACGCGCTGCTTTGAAATAATTGTTTTATAATCATATATAATCATATGTTTTATAATCATTTTACTAGGTGGTAGGACTTTACTGCAAAGTTCGTCTAGGTACCACCGCTTTGCCAGTTATTCTGCCGCCAAGCAGTAGTGCGCAAGCACTGCTGTGTTCCGGTTTGAAGGGCACTGTAGCTAGTGAAATTACTGGGCAAATGAGACTTTATGATCTGATCTCACAGTGTAGTAACCTTATTACTAGATTGTGCTGATGTCTCTGGATGACGTGCGCAGTGCAGTGCAACCTCTATACTTTAGAGTTCCTAGTGACACTGCAGCTGATATGGGCAGCCGTGTCGTTTAACATCAGGCGAACGGTTAGCTCGTCACGTCATTCCTTAACATAAAAAAAAATAAAAAAGAAATGTTTAAAATTGTGACTGTAGAATTGTCATTGATTTTTGTTCTCAGTAAAATTATATGGACTCGCGAGTCGCGATAAAATTATTTTCCCCTACAAATAAGATTCCCTAAGCTACACCCCGACGTCGCTTATATTAATGGTACCAACCTGCGCTTTGCTAAACATCCTTAGATCGACGTACATGTTAAGTGCCTTCTCGTCTCTTGCAGCCGATACAAACGCTCGCGCCGCGTCCGTGTAGCGACCGCGATAAGCGAGCACTTCGCCGCTTATAACGGCACGTTTCTCTCCTGCTTCTAAACGCTCCTAGAAAACAGAAAATTCATTAAAAACACTATTAGCAAGTTGGACCTCCCGTATCTGACTGGCCCACTAGCTAAGTTGGTACCTAACCCTGCCTTCGGAACTGGTTGTGGGTTCGATTCCCACCCAAGACAAACATTTTTGTGATGAACATAGGTGTTTGTTATGTGTCTGGGTGTTTTTGTATCCTATGTATGTATTTACAAACAAAAAGTGTGTATCAGTTATTTAGTTCCCATAGTACAAACTTTGCTTGGTTTGGCACTAGATGGCGCTGTGTGAAATGTACATAATTTTTATTTATTATTTTCCAGTTTCTCCACTGCACTCTACACAATGTCAAGTCGATGTCAAGTCATAAAAAACGAGTGTTTTAGACCACACGATTGAAGTAAAACTTCTTTAGCTCCATCTCTCTTGCTCCTACACTAATACACGAAACGTTACTCTTTCTATATCCACGAAGAGAAGGAAATATAAGTATATCTCCCTCTGAACTTCTGTTCGCCTCAGCAGCTTACTTCCAAGTCAATCATGCGTAAAGAAGTTTTACTTCAACAAGTCGGAAGACGTCTACTGCTGAACTTAGGCCTCCTTCATAAATCGCCACTTTGGACGCTTATCGTTAGTCTGCTCAAGTGATCAAAGCCATATTAAAATATTAAGCCATAATCACCACGCTTCGCTTCACACACGTTAGAAATTTTTTTTGAACAATTTTTGAACAGTTACTTTTATGGATTAAACTTTTTGTAGAGTATCTCAACCGCTTTCAGTTGTATGGAGTCGATTCTGTTGTCTAGGAGAGTTCAAAATCATTTTTGAATAGTTACTGAAAGCGGTTGAGATACTCTACAAAAAGTTTAATCCATAAAAGTAACTGTTCAAAAATTGTTACTTTTATGGATCAAACTTTTTGTAGAGTATCTCAACCGCTTTCAGTTGTATGGAGTCGATTCTGTTGTCTAGGAAAGTTCAAAATCATTTTTGAATAGTTACTTTTATGGATCAAACTTTTTGTACTGTATCTCAACCGCTTTCAGTTGTACAGACCATTTTATAGACCTTCTGTTCATACAGAAAATAACAATTTCAAAACTCTTTGTAATTTTTACCTGTAAATGGTCTATAAGGTTGAGATACACTATATTTTCGCTGCGCTGAAACGCTTTCCTGGCGACTTCAAAGGAAAGTTCTTCAAGAGCCGCAACACCCAGCCGTTCCCAGTCTAACGCCGTGACGCCTAAACAAGCCACCGCGTATGCTTCACTGTTGATCACAGAATAAGATAAATATTTAGGTCAATACTATCGAAATTCTATCACTTTTAATATGCATATGTGATATGTGCATATATGTGTATATTATAGTGTCGATTCTGTGTCGCATACTCTAAAGCTAAACGAAATTAACATATTTCCGTCTTTGTCATTTCCCCTTTATCAGAAGAGTACACTTTAAGTTTACTTTATTTTTAGAGAATGCAACACAGAATCGACACCTATATATGTGCATATATATATATATATATATTATATATGTGGATAGCATAAGTGCAGCGGAATACGTACAGATATGTAAAAAAAATTATGAATATTATAAAAATTTATTGACGTATACAAATTTATCCTAAGCTATTTATGATAAATCTATACAAATAAAACAAAAATATAAAAACCCATATACACCTAAAGACCCGCCGGTAGCGGGGCCAGACCTAACCTACTGGTCTTGACTGGCCTGATAGCTCAGATGGTAGCAGCTCTGCCTTCCGAACTGTACGTTATGAGTTCAATTCCCACCCAGAACAAACATTTGTGTGATGTACATAGTTGTTCGTACTGTGTCTGAATGTTATATTGTATTCTATGTTACAAACAAAAAAAAGTAATTAAGTATTGTATCAGTTATCTGGTTCCCATAGTAGCGGGGAGTCGTTTCAGCCTTGATATGTAGGAAAATTAGCAACATACCGCACCAAGAGTTTCGTTGACTTTTTTATTATACTGATACAAAATGCTAGGGAATAGAATTCACTCCCGGCTTACTTGTTTCCTGACTGATAAACTTTGGGTATCTTTAAAACTAGAGTAAATAGGTCAACGTGCTACACATTCATACCCATAGCACAAGCTTGGCTTAGTTTGGGGCTAGATGGCGTTGTGTGAGATGTCCACACATATTATTATTATTATAATTATTCCACAGGAACACCAGAAAAAAAAATTGTTGCCTAAATAAATGTTTGAATACCCTTAATTGATTGGTATTTAGACTCACTTGAACATTTTTTGCTGTATATACTGATGCACCGCGTGTGAAAGGGGAACTTGTATGGTCTGCATCGCGTTCGCTTGCAAACAGAACACTCGCCCTCCCTGTAACAAAGAATACACCATGAAGAACGAAATTGATCTAGGAAGTACCTACTTCTTCAGAACTTAAAATGGAATATTTTAAATTAACTTTTTCTTTTGTCAATTTTAATACTTAATAGAGCTCACAATAATTCAAAATAGTATTGTTTGTTTAGTAAATTCTATCGCGAGTTTGGCCAAAGCATAGCTAAGCAAAGAAAACAAAAGAATGGTCGGGATTGGATAAAACAAAATGCAATTATGATTAGTCGGTGCCATTTTATTTTTGTTTTTGGTTTGGCTCCACACTTTTGTGTATTTAGCCAGTGTCAAGTAATTGATAATTTTCAAGTTATTAGGTATTAGATATATGTGTCAAGTCAAGTCATCAAGTCAAGTCATAATCTAGTCTAGTCTAGTCAAGTCCTAGTAAAGTGGTGGCAACTTTACCAGAAGCTTCTATGGAGTTTTGGAAACAACACGAAAAGGAACGTTTCACCATCATTATACCACTCTCCCACACTCATGCCTGTAATCCAGCAACAAACGAATAAAATGCCACCAATTTTATACACTAACACTGAAAATAACACAAGTTTTGGAAAATAATATAATGCGGCGACGCGATCTTTTTCGTTTTCCTGCCAAAACTCTCGGTGCCATTTTGTCATTGGCTAAGGTCCGTATTACAGAACGATGCTCAGTCATCGATCGGTGTTTAAGCAGAGATTTCATTAATAAAGTGATCAATTAGTGAATGAAATCTCTGCTTGAGCACCGATCGATGACTGAGCATCGTTCTATAATACGGACCTAAGTCTCCGTCTAGTTACTAGACAGTTGCAATACGCCAAAACTAACTCCCAGAAGATACTTGAGATTAAGAAAAAACCCTATATAAATACAAATTTTTAACTTTGTTATTTCGACAATGGAAATCACGTGAACCAACTTCAACTTCCGTTCGCTTCGCATTCACCAGCTTACTCCACAAGCGTGCGTAAAGAAATTTTACTTTTAAATATCTAGATTTGCCTTTCTTTACTACACAGGCATTACAGGCCTATATTTATGGAAATGATATTGAGGGTGCCCTTCTTTTATAAACTATCTACATGATTACATACCTGGAATCCAACAACGGAGCCAATAAGCGGGTGTGAAGCGGACGGGAAGCTTCCAGCCTTAATAGACAGCGTGCCACCACCAGACATGCTCAATAGCTCGTCACACCATGAGTTCCAAGACACGCTGGACACATTCTCCTCCTGGAAATACGGGCATCATCAGCTCCAAGTAGCAACATTAATTATAACTATGAAGTCGATTTCACAGTTAAATACCAAATATCATTCAAATACTTTGTGATGTTTATAACAAAATATACAAATATGCATAAAATAATTAACTGTAGAAATTAATTTTGAACCTAAGTCCCAAATTTAAATTAAACACAGCGGGTATAATTTTCGTGTAAAACAAAGAGTAAGTATAAGCGTATTCTACTACAAGAATTAGTCTTGCGCCATGCCACCTTATTTTTTTATCTAATATTTAAAAAGTCAAGAACACAGAACATTAGTGCCTACGTAAGTACAGAGGTTGTACCTACTCAGTCTTGGCAAATAGCCGACTTTATAGATACCTAGATATCGAACCGCCGTGGTAAAATACACCTTGACACTGCGCATTAGAGCCGCTTCTATCGCTCGAACTAGATTACTTTGAAAGCGATACTTCAGCCTTACGACAAATATTTACTTTTACTAGGTGGTAGGACTTTACTGCAAAGTTCGTCTAGGTAGGTACCACCGCTTTGCCAGTTATTCTGCCGCCAAGCAGTAGTGTGCAAGCACTGCTGTGTTCCGGTTTGAAGGGCACTGTAGCTAGTGAAATTACTGGGCAAATGAGACTTTATGATCTGATCTCACAGTTTAGTAACCTTATTACTAGATTGTGCTGATGTCTCAGGATGACGTGCGCAATGCAGTGTCACGCGAACCTCTATACTTTAGAGTTCCGAGTGACACTGCAGCTGGTATGGGCAGCCGTGTCGTTTAACATCAGGCGAACGGCTAGCTCGTCACGTCATTCCTTAACATAAAAAAAAAATGACGGTTACCGCTCAATTTAATTTAATCCTTTATTCATCTTTAGACATATTACGTTTTTAGATATCAGTCATAACATTGTTTTACTGTAAAATAATTACACACAGGAGTGCATACTATCAATACGACTAAAAAAGACAGTAAAATAACAATGGATGTCTACAATAGAATCGGCAAAAGGAGCTAAAGAAGTTTTACTTCAGTCATGTGGTCTAAAGCGTACTCATTTTTTTAAGATATTCACAGGGAATAGCGAAAAGGGTACATTGGAATTCCTTGAAAGCTAGATATAATATAGCTATAACCTATTCTGTATCTTAATAAAAAGGTTAATATCAACTACCGTTCGCTTTACCAGCTTACCCCCAAGTCAAGCGTGCGTAAACAAGTTTTTTCTTACATAACCTACCGTGTACATCAAATCCCCGGTCGACAATGAGTAGACTCGGCAGACGGAAGCGTCGTCGACGACGGCAAGACTAGCCCGCGACGCGCTTACGTCGAGGCAGCGAACGCTCGCCGGAGTCTGCAATATTATCTTGGATTTGCCGTCCACAGGCTCCACTTGCCATATCTGAAAAATATATACACGCTAGGAATCTCATTATCATCTTTAATTGGAATTTTGGCGGGAAAACGAAAAAGATCGCGTCGCCGCATTGTATTACTTTCCAAAACTTGTGTTATTTTCAGTGTTAGTGCATAAAACTGGTGGCATTTTATTCGTTTAGTGCTGGATTACAGGCACGAGTGTGGGGAAGTGGTATAATGATGGTTTCTTTTCGTGTTGTTTCCAAAAGTCCATAGAAGCTTCTGGTAAAGTTGCCAGCACTTTACTAGGAAACTTGACTAGACTAGACCATGACTTAACTTGATGACTTGACTGGACACATACTAAATAAAATATTAATTAACTTGAGAAATTATCAATAACTTGACACTGGCTAAATACACGAAAGTGTGGAGCCTAAAAAAACAAAAAAAGTCTTTAATTTCCAGCATAAAGAATATCGGTGCTAGCCGTTTTGGCAACTGTTTCGCTACTAGTTGTGACGGAGTTTTCCTTTTTTATTGGAAACTAGCTGCGATATAAAGACTTTTCGTCTTAATGTGCAACTAGTTGCCTGGAACAACTACCTATTCCACCATAGAAACTGAGTTTCGCAACTAGCTACCACCAAAGAGATTTTGTTCTTTGTACGCAACCTTTCATTAAGCGTTGAGCGTATATTTTATAAATAAATTAATACAAAAATTAAATTAATATATTTATAAAATCATTCCTGACTTGCAACTGGTATCGAAGTAAAGAAAACGAAACCTAAGTTTGCGAAACTTAGTTGCCAAGACGGTTGAAAGCAAAATATTCTTTGTTAGTCTCGGTCAGTAATGTATTAGTAGTGTGCAAAAAAAAAAAACAAATATTCAAACAAACAGTTTTAAAAGGTAAAATTTTAGCAACCCAAGTTTATAAGCTCACCGGGTTGGAAGCTTTACCATATAAGCTATGATCGCATTCGCCAGTGGCTGCAAAATCTTTTAGACTATATTTTATGCCGACTTTGCAGCTGTGACGATGTCTATAGAGCCTGTGTTAAAAGTAATCTGACAGTTGACAACTAGATTCGTTATTAGTTTAGGAACTATTATATCTTCCCGCAGACAAAAAAGAAATCATTTTAATAACATGTTTATTATTACATGATTTTTTGAATAATTATGTAAGAGTTTATTACGCAACGTTTTTTTAAGTATAGTGTAAACCTTAGAAAAATTAATTGGTATAATTTTTACACTATGTAACAGTTTGTCCCATAATTGTTAACAACATAGTAATTATCAACGCAAATCAATGAGTCTTTTTTCTTTCTTTCAACGCTTTTAGTAAATACTTTATTGTATCTACGATCATTTACTTGCTTATAAGTAAGAGGTAATCGTTTTAATTACTCTGTATTTATTTTATTCTTTGAAAATGTTATACACCACCATCTCTATATACTCTATTTCTACTCATACTGCCCATACAAAAATTGTCTAGAATACACCGCTGCCAGCGATAAGATCGCTCATTGTTACACTATCTTGTAAGATTAATTAGGTTCCTACTTGTGTATTTCATTGGTGAGACAATAAAGAGTCTCCTCTGTCTGTCTCTATTTTTTTATCTGTAACGTTGAATGCCGAAGCTGTAACGCTCATAACGAAGTTCAACTAGCTCCATTTTACCAATCACACAACGTTTATATCAGCCTATATTCAAATGAGTCACTACAACCAAGCCTCTTAGTTTACAGAGCATTTCTGAATAAGAGAGGCAGTCTCTAAAGCATCGGTAACCTTTATAAATTGCAACGCTAAACGGACGCTTGTGCTCGTCGTTGGGATCTATTCAAGACCTATGTTTAAATTTGCCGATTTATAACTCCGAACAGTGGCAAGAATTCCATTAAAACTCGTTACTAACCTGTCCGTTCATTAATCCTAAAAGGAGCACTTCTTGAAAATACAACGTGGTGACTTTGACATATCTAATGGACGAAGGCATCGTCCAAGATTTAGGTATCCGTCTCCCAATCATCGTGAGTTTACAATCCTGAAATTGCAATAACAAATACAAAAAATTAACATGAATATAAAGTTTTATGCGCTACTAGTTCTCCAATTCTTTTATTTAACGTACCTGACAAATAAGTAGAGCGTCACTGGTCGCGACTAGAAGCGAACATTCGCTCTTTTGAGGTAATTTTTCTTTCACTCTATACAACATTCCTTCTACGTCCCCTTGTTCATACACCACGACCCTTTCCGGCAACTGGACCTGTAACATTTCATTTATCTCAAATGTGGTATCCTTGCGTGATGGTCTTGTTATCAAAAATTTTATATAAAATATAATGTTTAAATATCTTTGAACAGAACAGGAAAAAATCTAAGCTTACAATCTATCCTTAGTTTTCATCATCTCAATTTCCATGTTATAATACTGAACAGTCATTATATTAGCTATCATCATATTTTAATGCATTTCACACGCTTCGCTCATACTTCGTATCTTGTACTCTTTATCTATAGTACCACTTTACAGTAGATTATGTGTATCAGAACACATTATAATTAATACTATCCACCGTGATTGTCCCATTTCTGGGCAAAAGCCTCCCTTTCCTCCTTCCCTTTCCTCGCGATCGAGAATTTTTGTACTCAGTCCAGGCTTTGGAAAGAGAATCAACGTCACAAAATTACAATAATTATTTAGTGCGTGTAATTATAGTTCTAATTAAGTGTATAAATAGTAATTAGTCTGCTTTTTAGGTAAAATGTAAAGTCACCGTGATAACAGCTGATTTAATTTTACAAAAGCGGTGATTATGAATGTCTAACTTTTTGAATTGCATTGTGTAGCATTTCTATTATTTGAATTGTGTTCACGTTGAAATACGGTTTCTGTTGTAAAAGGTGAAGGATGAATTTGGATATCTGAATAATGTTGAATTTCTCACTTCATTTAAACGTTACAATCCTCGTTACACCATCAAGTTCATACCATACCTGTCCAACATAATTCAGAATCAAAATTCAGCTTTCTTTAATTGCAGGGAAAAATACGCTATTTATATCGTGGCACTTAAAAATACCGTTTTAACCTGTTGTAATTATTAGATAATTGTGATTATTTGTTGAGCATGCAACTAGAAACGCTACATTTATTATTAAAATGGGTAATATACATTTACATCTGTTTTTCCTTGTGTCAGAAAGACCTGTATTTCGAACATATCTAATTGGTCACTGCGGTTTATATACAAAGCGAAATAATCAAAATTTTGACATGTAATGATCCAATATAACACGGTCAGGCCTTCCGGGAATTACCATTGCAGTTGTCATTTTATTGAAACAAAATACGGAAATTGTGAAACGAATGTAAATCAATAGAAAATTATAAAATAAAAAATCGAGTAACACGAAATAACCAAAGTATTTAAAAAGTTGAATCTAGTTTAAAACACAGTTTTAACTGATTTCTAAAGGTAATAAATAAGGAAGTCTACGAGTTAAGGTTTCATGGTACTGGTAATACAGAGATTAGCGGAACCAACCGTAGCCGCGATTGGCTTGTACCACACACTTGACCTGTCTAGAGTATCATAGGAGTACCATGGAAGTATTTAATAACATCAAATCCGTACTACGCGTACATACATAAAATAGTATAACTTTAAGTCATGTTTTAAGCCAAAACAGCTAAACAGGTTTGAATAAAAAAACCCAGAAATAATTTACACTAACCAAACCATATAGAACATTTTAATCATTGAAATGAAGAGATTCCGCGGGAAAACGTCGCTTTTAAAGCAACCTACACAAATTTGTAAGAAACTGGATAGAGTAGTCAGTGACCACATTTCTGTTCAGTGTTTGCGTATAATAATGTAATAAGATGTAATATGTAAAAATGTAATAGTAAATGTAATAGTAGTATGTATGCTTACCGCTAACCGATGCTTGTAAATAGCGATCTTATGCACCCTATCATGGCACTTGATGCGGACCTTGTTCCCTGAGGTCAGGTGTTGTATTATAACATCAGTCATGTTTTCTCTGTACGCATACCGCTCCCGGTATAGCCCGTGTACAGTACTGAACACTACTTGGTAGCACCACAGAGTACCGTCTTGGCATGCCACTGCCTAAAATAAATAAATGATATCCATTTAAAAGGGGGGTTAAACTGACTTGAATCGCCTCAATTGCATGTATAGAAGTACTTGGATGACACATTTATTCAGTTATTTTGATTTAATTCTTGAGGAGTATCGTTGTCTATCTCCGAAGATCATCGTTACCGGTTAGTCGTAGCATACATTAAACATACAGTCGGACATAGAAACCCCTCTTTTTAAAAAAAAAGTAATATGTGAGAAGAAATAGGTATTTATTTGTTCAAACAAATTGTAAAAACTTATAATTCACTAATAAACCTATTACTTAATCTAGTATCCATACTAATGTTATAAATCCGAAACTGTCTGTCTCTGTTTGTTACCTATTCACGACTAAAACGGCTGAACAGAATATGTTGGTGTTATCTGGCATGTTAACACCAGAGAGAGGATGTGTGTCTATGTATGGAACGTATACATAGACACACATCCTCTCTCTCTCTTTAGCTCAACAGATTTGAATGTAATTTGAAAAGGAGCTTATACGCAGGATTAACACATAGGATATCTTTAAATCTTAGGTGAAAGCGCGGAGCGCAGCTGATAAATAAATAGCTAACGCCCGTAGAAGTATAAATGAAGTTAAAAAAAACCATACGTACAAGCATGTTAAAAGATGGCGAGGGCGCTATAGCCCAGACCCAGTCTTGAGGCGTATTGATTATAGGGACCCCGTCTGCCGTGACCGCGGCCCATCCTCCCGCACCACCTACCACTACCAGTGAGCCTAGCTGTGATATTGATAGCGCTGATATACCTGGAAACGTTGAGAAACACTCACGGGTTACAAAACTGTATCTTAATCAGCATCATCATCATCCGGAAGATGTCCACTGCTGAACATAGGCCTCCCCATAGAGCGCCACTTTAACTGGCTACTTGCCTCCATCATCGGCTCCCGGCGGTTTTGACTCGATCGTCAGTCCACCTAATTGGGGGCCGACCTACACTGCCTCTTCCGGTTCGTGGTCGCCACTTGAGAAACTTTTATTTTATTAAATCTTTACCGCGAAAGCCACTATCATTCAATTCAATTAATGCTTTAAAATGATATACACGGTGGCATTTAATTCGCTCTTTTCCTTAAATGTATGTACTCAGACTATGCTACAGAATATTAGTACAAGGTCCAATTTAAAAAAAATTGGTTTTGCCTTAGTATTAAGTGCCTCCTAAAATAACTGCATGACAGCCGAAATATCTATTTTTGTGGTACACACAGCGCGGGCACCAGCTGTGTGCTTTGTAAATGTTCCGTAGGCAATAAAACACCTGCTTTGTTCAATGTCGCAAGGATTTTCTTTAGGCTTTAATTTGATAATGCCTAGATTTAAGTTTTATTTTATAAGTACTTTTTTTATTTAGTTATATGGGAGCGTTCTATAGCACGGACTGAATACATAAATTAAAGGAAAAGAACGAATTAAATTCGTCCATAAATATATTTTGTAAAAATATGTTTCGTATCTTTATAGTAAAGCAAACAGTATTATTCTTAACACTACATACATCAGATAGCCAGCAACACCTTAATGCCTGTAGGTACTAAAGATCGACAGCTCCTAAGTTCGCACTTATTCCTCCATGACGCACCTACTGCACAACATCTGGGTATGTCACAGAGAAATATGGGCGAACTTGGGTGTTGTCAAACTTTGTTACTTAAGGGCATTAGATTTATGTTTTATAACAGTATACTCTGAATGTTGCTTAAAAATAATTACCTATACTCCTTTCTTTGTAAACCGGCTGGCCCTGTATATTGTAGAACGACAAGGTTTCGTTCCAATCAGTGACTAGAAGAGTGCTCTTTGAGAATGCAACCGCCCACACGGCCGCTTCTCGCGTCACCCGTTGTATCTCCTCTCCAGACTGGAAACAAATATTTTACTAAAGAGTAGAGAGATATATACGCTTAATAAAACATCTACAGCATATTCTTGCGTATACTATAATATATAATACTTATAACAATAAATAATAGATGACGCTATCAACCCCGTAAGGTGGTTGTAAAAGGTGTAGGATAAATTTGGATATAAGATCGTTTGTCACGGTAGCTTAAGTAAAGCATGTCCCGCTTTAAGTACGGATAGACGCGGGTTCAAATCCCGTACGTGATTCAAATTATTCATCACATTAAAAAGACTTAGAAAATATTTCATATAATTTCGATACTGACTTTAAGTTATTTTTTCGTTCTTAATATATTTGACGGAGTAAAAATTATTATCATATTACTCAGAAAGAGACGGCAGAACTTGAAACAGTGGAACTGGAACACTTTTCCAGTGCTCAGCTAGTTGCGCAACGTTTTAGACAGCATTGTATTCGTTATGGCACTTACCACCTTGTTAACGCTTTGATCGCATAAACCATATTATTTATTATATCATCAGCCGGAATATGTCCACTGCTGAACACAGGCCTCCTCAATTAAACGCGTTAATGGACGCTTATCGTAAGGGATTTGCCATAATCACCGCACTTGGCAGGCCGCTTGGTTATCGCAGATTATAATCAACCGAGGAAAAATTCTGCTGTCCACTCCCTGGATATTCCCTCAGCCACCTTTTACGGCACTCACGAAAAGAGATGGTCCTATTCGTAAACTGGGACAACGCGGCATGTGTTATATATTGCATAATAATGATATTATTGGGTCAAAATTGGTTTACATAGTATCTCCAGAGCATTTAGGATAACGCTGATTTAATAGTAAAAACTACTTTGAATTAAACAGGTACTTAGCCAGCAGTATTTAGGTTACAAGATATAAATGAGAAAGCTTTCGCGAGAATTGAAAATGTGATGTGTTCTGGCGAGATTTTGCATAAGCGGAATTGGTAGGCAGCGCATGGCCATAAGGTCAATAAAACAAGTGAATATTTGGAACTCTTCAGTTTTCCAGGAGAACGCCACGTTATGTTTATTGAATTGGGCCTCCCTGTTGAATGCCACAACGTCCATTCCCGATCTAATTGAAACCTGCTCGTTGTCATCACTCTAACGTTCGTTTAGTTTGCCAATAAGCCAATCTTGATTTCGCTTGAGCCCTTAGCGAATTCGCATTGCACTTTAACTGTCAGTGTACAGCAACCAAACTAACCAAAACACAAAAAAAAAAACGCTAAAACCATGGTGCATAAATATGATTATAAAAATATTATTTAAAAAAAGTAAATGCTTTAATATTGCATAACAATTGCAGTGATAAATAGAGCCATTTTTTCTTATTATTAAAATTCCAGCTTTCTCTAATTTTCATAAATTAGTTTAAGGTCACCCTCAGTTTTATCGCATTGGTAGCAAAGATAATTTGTTAGTACCATAGAGGTTATATATACAAAAAGGCCGAAGAACAAGCAGTAGTTCTTGGACACATGTATATCAAACATACACATATTACAACAATAATTTTGTATTACAAAGTAGATTAAACAGTGCTACAAAAGCCTAGAGTAATTTTATAAAATTAGCATCCTTCAATCTAATAGTGTTACAGTATAAAGGTGTACAGTATATAAACAAACTAAACAAAATTAAATAAACCTGCTACTAACAGGCAGTCGCTGTGCTATGTTTAATAGGGTATATAATTGAAATATTCTAAATGAGATGTTTTTCTCTAATTAATAGAACCCTAATAAAGTCTATTAAGTTAATTGCCGTTTCCATCTATTACAAAATTATTCAATACTGGGATATTTAAGTAGGTAGCTAAACATTCACTTCAGTTGTGAATGGATAAAAATGTGAGTCATCTCCACTATGCTTGGATCAATCTAGGGTGCTTCTGTAGGTTTACTGTTCTGCCCAAGTTGGTGCTGATTTGGGGTTGTATGTAAACACGAAATTGTAACGTAAAATTAAAACATGTTGCAGTCATTATATTGATTCTAGTGTCATGAAGCGCACAGCATTTATAACTAAACATGCATTAGTATATAAATAATATATACACAATTGCCATAGTGAAGTAAAATTAACATATTATTATTATCCAAACATTATGAGTATTTTTATATGTAACACTTAAAATGAATAATAGCCTCATACCTTATCTCTTATAGAGACCACTCCACTTGCCAAACCAATTGCCAAGTGCTGACCATTCCATGACCATGCACAGCTTGTGATCCGCCCTGTGATCCGGTACTTCTGCACTGCTTTGACATCCATGGACCAGAATGCAAAGTCTGTGAGTGCACAAGATACCAGGTAGTAGGTGGCAGGGTTGTATGCGAGGCATTGGATTGATTCACTGTGCCTGAAACATGAAAAAGTGGATTATAGTACATGTTTGCAAGTAATTGTGGTTTGTTAAAATATTGTTTTTAGAATTTATTTACCAATAATTAATTATGCTAAGTCCACTACTAGACATAAGCCTCTTCCAGGGAATGCTCAGAGAAGTGGAGCACTGTCTTCAGCTGTACTCTTTTGGCTTGCACATATTATCTCTCTAGTCATATACCTATCAAAATGTAAGATTTCACTAAACCTGCCATAGGAAAGCTATAGAATGTGGAAGAATGAATGTTGCCAGATATAAGTGATAATAAGGTCAAAACTAGAGCATAATACAGTTGAGTTGCATATGGAAGGAGTGCTATTTTATTAAAATAAAACAATACAAATAAACAATAAAACCTTACTATTTCACCCATCCCATTAATTCATTTATGCTTAATTCAATTATTAGCCATTAGTTTACTTTCACTTTAACTAACAATCTATTTATATAGATACTTACGAATATTTTAGAACACCTTCCATCTTTGATGTCCAAATTATAACATTTTTATCAGCACTACCACTAGCAAACTTCTTGCCATCCCCACAGTAAGCCACTGCGTATACCGTGCCTTTGTGAGCCTGTAGCAACTGTATGAGTGCCCCATCTCTAGGATCATACACCATGACCTTATCTCCTGCACCAATAACCAGTTGGGTGCCATCGGGACTGAAGCATATGCTGTTAACACTGATGAAATTGTAGTATTAGTATTGTTGGGAATAAAACCAATGTCCTTCATGTCACATCAACAGCCGGAAGATGTTCACTGATGAACACTGGCTTGCCCCATAATCCGCCAGTTTGAACACTTATCATAAAGGGAGTTTGCCATAATCACTTCACTTAGCAGGCAACTTGGTGATCGCAGAAGATTTTAATGAACTGAGGAGAACACCATTCCCTTAGCTGGCTCTTACAGCATCCATGGGAACGCTGAGACCATACTGCCACGCAAAATTATTTTAATTACATGTATCTCACTTACACATTTAAAAATATCAAAAATTGGTGTGAAAAAATTACATATAAAAAACTAAAAAATCAAGAAACAAATACTAAACTGAATTTCCCATTTGGGAAAATCGTTGCATCTTAAATAGCATAAACTTACTTTCCACTTCTTACTTTCTAACTTCTTTAGCATTACACTTACAGACTTACCTGGAAAACTCAACTTTATCAGCCTCGTGGATTTTATTCACCCACTTAGGCACTGTTCTCATTTTGAATGTTGGTAATTACTAACTAGCGATGGGTTTCAACTTGGTCAATTGTATCAGGCACATTTCGTGAAGTAGTTGAAAATAAAGGTAATGCCTCCTTCCCTTCGCTTCTTCCATTCCATGCACAGAACAATATATTCCATGACAACGGCGTCGCTTTATAAATGTAAACATTAGATATTTGACATAATGTCATGAAAGTCACTGTCATAGTGCTGCGCTTGTGAAGAGGTACATATAATATTCATACTCATACTTTGTACCTTGTGAATAACAATAGTGCACTTCGTTTAATATTACTTATTATCGAAATATTATCGAAAATATTTAAAATAACTTCTTGCTTTGAGCATGCTTCATATATATACATAATAAACCAAGCTCATTTTAACTATGCATAGAGGCATGCGTTCTTTTTAGTTGTGTAACATACCTAGTATTCCTTAGTATATAATCTGTGTAATAAGGAGTTTGGCGGGAAAACGAAAAAGATCGCGTCACCGCATTGTATTATTTTCCAAAACTTATGTTATTTTCAGTGTTAGTGCATAAAATTGGTGGCATTTTATTCGTTAAGTGCTGGATTACAGGCGTGAGTGTGGGAAAATGGTATAATGATGGCGAAACGTTTCTTTTCGTGTTGTTTCCAAAACTCCATAGAAGCTTCAAGTAAAGTGCCACCACTTTACTAGGAGTATGACTTTGACTAGACTGACTTGACTATGGATTGACTTGGTGACTTCGACTGTGACTTGACACATATTTGCGTGAAATATCGATAACTTGATAAAATATCAATAACTTGACACTGGCTAAATACACAAAAGTGTGGAGCCAAATCTTAAAAAAAAAATAAAAAAAATAAGGAGTTTGGCGGGAAAACGAAAAAGATCGCGTCACCGCATTGTATTATTTTCTAAAACTTGACGGACCTAAGAAACCTTCAAATGAGATGCAATTTTAAGACACGGCCTCATAGGGACGTTAAGTTGAGGCAACTATACTGACCAGTTGTTTGAGTCTGTATTTATTCCTAAGATTCCCTTAACACTATCGAATTTTACCCTTTCGAATTCAAAAGAGTGCAGTTTCCCATCAAAGTCTGCTTCGCAATAACTACATATAAACAAAGATCAAGATCAAACTCTTTAGGTTCCTACCTTAGGAAGACCGTAAGGTGTAATAGACTTGGGGGAAGCTGTTCCTCTCATGGCCAGTTGTATGTGGCATGCTTCAAAGTAAGCGCACAGAGTAGTCTAGTGATTCTAGCTCCCGAAGGCAAAAAATATTATTTACAAAGAAATACTGCGGTAGGTGTGTAGTATTCAGATTTCATTGTAAAAAGGTAATACCCACGTGTAACTTTCACCAGTTCAAAGGCCGAGCTTCGTGTTCACAAAATGTAACAATTTTTTTTTATGTTAAAGAATGACGTGACGAACTAGCCGTTCGCCTGATGTTAAACGACACAGCTGCCCATATCAGCTGCAGTGTCACTCGGAACTCTAAAGTATAGACGTGACACTGCACTGCGCACGTCATCCAGAGACATTAGCACAATCTAGTAATAAGATTACTAAACTGTGAGATCAGATCATAAAGTCTCATTTGCCCAGTAATTTCACTAGCTACAGTGCCCTTCAAACCGGAACACAGCAGTGCTTGCGCACTACTGCTTGGCGGCAGAATAACTGGTAAAGCGGTGGTACCTACCTAGACGAACTTTGCAGTAAAGTCCTACCACCTAGTAACAGTCAATAGTATATATAGTATAGTATAGTCAGTAATTGTCATATTTATTGATCCATCCAATCCCTATACTATAATAAAGATTGTTATATTTAATAAGTATTAATATATTAAAACATAATAATAATTTAATTGTTATAACAAAACTAACAACGTTAAAAACCAATTGAAAAGATTAGAACCATTTTCGACTTTTACGTGGACGAAGTCAAAAGCTAGTCGAGAATATAACATAGTCTGATATCGATAGAGGAAAATGATCAATGGATGGATAGTACAACGAAGGAGAAAGGAGGACAAAAAGGATCAAAAGGCGAGGCGAAGAGAGGCCTATCCATTCTTCCATTTTGCCGAACCACTGCAAAACAGGTTATGATTTTGATTGACTGTCTATGTATGTATGTATGTAAATATGTAGGTCATTATGGTATACATTATGTTATTGTTACGTAATATTTATTATGATTAAGATCTATGTAAACTTCTTTAGACGGGAACTTCACAATTAAAGGGGTGAGAACAAAAAGGATTTAACTGATCTTTTTCACAAAATGACTTATTGGTATCGTTGGATTCAGCGTGAAATTATCTATAACAATACATTCTCAAAATACCAAAATGAGGCATAAATCTCGAGATTCAGAGTCTAAAAACAGTTTTTCTGTCACAGGAATACAGTTCGCTTAGCATAAAAACATTATTATAATTATTTTATTATATTATATTAGGTCTTTACCTATGAAATTGCCGTTTTGTTTGAAAAAAGTTAAAGTATTTTTTTTTCGAACTTATTTATTTCTTTTATTCAAAGTAATCACCCCTGCAATCAATGCATCTTTGCCAACGCTGTGGCAGTTTATGGATGCCCTTCTTGAAAAAATCAGCAGGACGGGAGACAACAAACTCTTCAAAGGCGTTTTGTACTGCCTCTCGGGAATTGAATTTTTTTCCCGCTAAAAAGTTGTCCAAATTTTGGAAAAAGTAATAGTCGGTAGGCGCAAGATCTGGTGAGTATGGCGGATGAGGGAGAGCTTCCAAACCCAACTCATGGAGCTTAGAGACGGTCTGTTGTGCAGTATGGGGTCGCGCGTTGTCGTGAAGTAGCAGTGGAGACGACCGATTGACCAAAGCTAGTTGCAGACGTGCGAGTTTCGCCATCATTGTGGTCAGTTCTTCAATGTACACATCTGCAGTAATGCTCTCGCCGTTATGTAAAAAGCTATGATGAATCACACCAGCACTAGACCACCAAACTATGACCATCACCTTTCTAGGGGTCATTTTTCGTTTTGCACATTGCTTTGGTACCGAACCAGGATCTAACCAACTTGCTGAGCGCTTTCGATTGTCAAAAAGAATCGATTTTTCGTCGCACGTAACAATTCGGTTCAAAATTCCTTCATTTCTGTGCCTGTTAAGCAGCGCAAGGCAAGTCTCGACGCGTACGTTGCGCTGGCGATCGTTAAGTTCGTGGGGCACCCATCTATCAAGCTTTTTTATCTTGCCAATCTGTCCCAAATGGACCAATATTGTTTTGATGCTAACATCAAAAGCTGCTGCCAGCTCAGCTGTAGATTGAGATTCATCAGCTTCCACAATCGCCTTTAATTCATCATTGTTGACCAAAGTTTCCGGACGACCACGAGGTTCATTTTTCAAGTCAAAATTCCCAGAACGGAACCGAGCAAACCAATAACGGGTTGTACGTTCGTTTGTACAGTTCTCTCCGTAAACGTCGTTGATGTTACGTGTCGTTTGTGCCACGTTGGTGCCACGACGGAACTCATATTCCATAATTACACGAAATTTCAAAGTATCCATTATGAGGAAAAATGTTGAAATGTAATGAAAATACAACGCTAATCAATAAACAAAAGACTTATATTGTAAATAGAATGTCATATTTTTAAAACAAAATTAATTTCAATTTAGAATTCATAGCCAATCAAAACTTTTTTTTGTTTGAAAAAGTCTGTACTGCATTACGGCAATTTCATAGGTAAAGACCTATTATTTTTACAGTAATTGTATGAATTAGTACTATATTTAGTATTTTAAAATAGAAATAATACATTTTCAAGCAACTCAAACCTTTTCTATTACCTTATAAGCACTCTACATAAAAATGAAGCCGTTGAAGTTTAAAGTCCATTTTCTCGAAACTATCAATTTGACAGTTAAACCCTTTTTATTCTCAACTCTTCAATTATGTTTGTCTTTTGAATAACCATCGAATTCATTTGTTTCCTACTTTGTTGCCTTCTATATTTTCCTAATGTTTGTTTGTATATGTACATACTTTTGATTTTGTATTATGAATGAAACTGGTAAAACGAAGGAAAAGAAATCTTAACGACGCGTTGATTATTATATATACAAAATTATTTACCTGTAAAGGCCGAAGGCGAAAACGTCCGAAAAAAATTACAATATTTTACTATGATAATAATAAAGCTAGGGAACCCTTAACAAGTGCCTTATTACAATGATAGGTAACTAACTTACCTGCGTATATCGCGGTGCTTATTTATTTTGCCACACAGTTTTGCAGCTTTGCATTGTTTGTTTAATCGCTATTGCAGCCGACTGCTTTCAGCTATCCGAGCATGGTGCCTTTAAAGCCGATATTGCCAATTACGCCGCTCACTCAAAAAACGGTTACATTCCTCTTTGTTTGTAGTACTCAACGTTCCGAGTACATAATATACACTAACTTTTTAGGGCGTCGCGTAACTATTTCGACATCTTCCACTACTTCCACTATTTTAACTATTTCTTTACTTTGTTTTGACTACGAATATTCACAGCCCGTCACCCATTTTAGGCTGCTTTGAGTGGTGCTCGTTGGGAAAAATCAAAATTACGAACCTATTGAAAATTCTATATATTTGTTATCATATTGGTGTCCATTCTGGTTCGCATACTCTAAAGCTAAATGAAACTAACATATTTCCGTCTTTTTCATTTCCCCTTTATCAGAAGAGTACCGACATGCTTTGAGTTTACTTTAGTTTTAGAGAATGCGTCCCTGAATCGACACCATTGTCTTTATTATTATAAATTAATATAAGCTTCGTAATATAAGAAAACGATGTAGTAAATATACAACATAAGTTATTACTCACTACTAACTAAATACTACAATAATTTGACAACTACTAAACACTACCTACAAAAAAACATTTGGCCTATATACTAGCCGCGATGACCTATATAGGTAGACAGTCCAGATTAATGCTCCAGCCCACTCAGAAGGCAGATTGCCCCGTTGCATTGCAAATGAATAATAATAATTTCCTACTATGGGATGTCATCATAATTCTTAGTGATGTGGTGTGCTAGCCCACGAAAAAGTTTACATACCAGTTTAATAGAGAACTTTTCCAGCTAGTTGCTAGGGGCAACGAATGTTGTTGATAGAGACTTCACATTAGAGAAAATTTTATTTTCCGCATTTGGTTTTTGTAAATATCTTTTTAATTAATATATCGTATACAAAGTCAATCGGCATATCATTAATTCAGCAAACCCATGGACCTCCTTCTATTACAACAAAAGTGTATCGAACTTCGCTTTACTGGTGACCTGTTTTGAACCGAAAGTCCACGTTTGCAGTAAATGTGTGTGATTTTGATTTTGTTGCTGATTGCGATAATTCTGATACTGATTCACATAAAGATGTCGCTCTCAACCGATAAGAACGAAGATATTTGTCGTGTGGGCGTGCGCATTCCGCCGTTTTGGCCTGAAAAGCCGGCCATTTGGTTCGCGCAGATCGAGGGCCAATTCGCGATATCGAACATTACTACGGACAATACGAAGTTTTTCTACGTTATCGGCCAACTAGACCCGCAGTATGCTTCTGAGGTGGAAGATATAATCATCAACCCGCCCGACACCAACAGGTATGAAAAATTGAAGTCGGAACTTATCAAACGACTGTCCGCGTCACGAGAAAAGAAGGTCAAGCAATTACTTATGCACGCAGAACTTGGAGACCGTAAGCCATCTCAGTTTCTAAGACATTTGCAACATTTGGCTGGACCTGGAGTTCCCGAAGATTTTCTACGTACTATATGGACCAGTCGCCTACCAAGTAGCACGCAAACGATAATCGCTTCGCAGATGATGTCTTCACTGGAAGCGCTCGCAGATCTCGCTGACCGCATCCATGACGTTGTTTCGCCTACAGCGCACGTAGCATCAACATCAAGTGCCATACCAGGAAGCTCTTTAGAAGCCATGAACCAACAGATTGCTGAACTTACCAAACAAGTGCAAGCTCTAACTGCGCAGGTGAACCGGCATTCACGTGCACCGAATCGTTCAAACAAGAAAACGCGCGGTCGTTCTAGCTCCACACGATCACAGTCGAACTATAGAAAATTTCCTGTGTGCTGGTATCATAATAAGTTCGGCAATGAAGCAAGTAAGTGCGTAAAACCGTGCGACTACCATGCGGGAAACGCGAACAGCAGTCGGTAATGGCGACGACCGATTGCCAAACTTCCGGTCGCCTATTTGTCACGGACGGCGCTACGAAGATGCAGTTTCTCATCGATACTGGCAGTGACGTATGTGTCTTGCCCCGATCAGCACTCAAGGAACGTCGTGAGAAAACAAATTATGAGCTGTGTGCGGCAAACGGTACACCCATTTCTACTTACGGCTACGCTCATTTAGTGCTGAACCTAGGCTTGCGCCGTGACTTTACTTGGCGATTCATCGTAGCGGACGTTACAAAGGCCATAATAGGTGTGGATTTTTTATCATTTTACAACCTCATCGTGGATTGTCGAAATCAACGTTTAATCGACAACACTACAAGCCTTACGTCCCCAGCTTCACCTGCACAGTCAACTGGGAACATTTCATCGGTAAAAGTTATTTCTGGAAATTCCGTATATCATAACATACTAAGCGAATACCCTGAGATTACTCGACCTTCCGGTGTCCACCGTGTTCCGAAGCATAATACCATGCATCATATACAGACTACTGCAGGACCGCCAATTAGCAGCACACCACGAAGACTAGCACCGGATAAATTAAAAATCGCAAAAGACGAATTTGCAGATATGTTGAGGAACGGAACAGCCAGACCTTCAAAGTCACCATGGTCATCACCACTTCATCTTGCGCCTAAAAAAGATAACGGCTGGCGTCCATGCGGTGACTACAGAATGCTCAACGCTAGAACCGTACCAGACAGCTATCCCATTCGGCACATACATGACTTTGCACATTGTCTCTCCGGCTGTCAAGTATACTCGGTTATTGATCTCGTAAAAGCGTATAATCAAATTCCTGTCTGCCCTGAGGATATTCCGAAGACCGCAATCACGACGCCGTTTGGTTTATACGAATTTCCGTTCATGACGTTCGGACTACGTAATGCCAGCCAAACGTTTCAACGATTTGTGGACGAGATGCTTAGGGGCCTTGAAGAGTTCTGCTTCCCGTTTCTGGACGATTTTTTGATCTTCTCACCTGATGAAGAATCACACAAGAAGCACCTTCATCTGCTCTTCAACAGACTCAAGGAATACGGCATGGTAATCAACACGAACAAGTGCATATTCGGTGTATCAGAGGTAACGTTTTTAGGACACAGCATCTCAGCAGCTGGCACTAAGCCGTTACCATCGAAGGTAGAAGCAGTTGCGAATTACCCTCCACCGAAAACCGTTAGAGAACTGCGAAGATTCCTAGGAATGGTGAACTTTTACAGAAGGTTTATTCCTGACGCAGCGCGGCATCAAGCGCCTCTGAATGCACTGCTCACAGGATCAGTTAAAGGTTCACATCCCGTGCATTTATCAGAAGAAGCTACTAAAGCATTCATCACCTGCAAGGAAAGTCTCTGCCAAGCAGCACTACTCGCTCATCCAGACTGCCAAGCGAAGCTCGCTATAGTCACCGATGCTTCAGACACAGCAATGGGCGCAGCTTTACAACAGCATAAAGACGGCATGTGGGAACCTTTAGCATTTTTCTCTCGAAAGTTTTCACCATGTCAACAGAAATACTCGCCTTACGATAGGGAACTTCTCGCCATCTACGAAGCAATAAAATACTTTCGTCACATGGTGGAGGCGAGAGACTTTATTATTTACACTGACCATAAGCCCATAACTTTCGCATTTCATTCACGAAAAGAAAAGTGCTCACCAAGACAGTTCAGACATCTGGATTTTATTTCACAGTTTTCTACAGATATCAGGCATATTTCAGGAAAGGATAACGTTGTGGCTGACAGTTTATCACGCATCGAAGAGATTACTCAGCCCATCGATCTATCCAAGCTTGCTCAAGCACAAAGCACAGATCCTGAACTAGAACAACTTTTGGATAGCGATACTTCTCTGCGCTTGACAAAAATCAAACTGCCTGGATCTCACACAGAAATCTATTGTGACAAGAGCAGCAATGTGGCCAGACCTTATGTGACCAAAGACATGCGACGGCAAGTGTTCGAAAACTTGCATTCTTTTAGCCACCCTGGCATAAATGCGACGACGAAACTGATATCGGAACGCTATGTATGGCCTAGTATGCGAAAAGATTGTAGAGAGTGGACTCGTTCCTGCCTAGCATGCCAACGATCAAAAATAACACGTCATGTCTCATCTCCATTAGCATCATTCAACTTACCTCGAGCCAGATTCATGAAAATCCACATAGATTTGATCGGACCTTTACCTCTTTCACAGGGGTATCGTTACTGTCTCACATGTGTAGATCGCTTCACACGATGGCCCGAGGCTATACCATTACAGGAGATAACAGCTGAAACAGTGGCAAAAGCTTTAGTTCACGGATGGATATCCAGATTCGGCTGCCCTGAAGATATCGTCACTGATCGTGGTCGACAGTTTGAATCAGAACTTTTTAAGCATCTGTCCCACATCATCGGATTTCAACGCAGACGAACTACAGCCTACCATCCAGCATGCAATGGACTTGTCGAAAGATTCCACAGACAGCTTAAAGCCGCTATTACATGTCATGCGACCAGCAGCTGGCTTGAAACACTTCCACTTGTACTACTGGGAATCCGGGCGGCATTTAAGGAAGACTTACAAGCGACTCCAGCTGAGCTCGTATATGGAGAGACACTACGACTCCCAGGGGACATTTTTTGTCAATCGGCTGATGGCACAGAGGACTTGACAGTATACACTGAAAGACTGCGCACATTCGCCAAAAATTTGTTGCCATTACCAACTTCTCACCATGGGAATAACCGCTCCATATTCATTTTCAAAGATTTAGCAACAGCATCCCACGTCTTTCTAAGAGATGACACCTCGCACCCATCTTTTCAAGCAGCTTACACAGGGCCGCATGAGGTGATAGAACGAGGGGATAAAGTTTTCAAGCTCCGCATAAAAGGCAAAGAAGTCACTGTCTCAGTGGACCGCATTAAACCTGCCTACATACTTCGTGAGTTGGACCATTCTCCCGCCGTGGCAGCACCTGAGACCCGAGACGCTCCAGTGACCACCACTCGATCAGGACGAACAGTGCGTTTTCCAGAATATTATCGCCCGTAGGACGGTCTCTGGAGGGGGGTGATGTGGTGTGCTAGCCCACGAAAAAGTTTACATACCAGTTTAATAGAGAACTTTTCCAGCTAGTTGCTAGGGGCAACGAATGTTGTTGATAGAGACTTCACATTAGAGAAAATTTTATTTTCCGCATTTGGTTTTTGTAAATATCTTTTTAATTAATATATCGTATACAAAGTCAATCGGCATATCATTAATTCAGCAAACCCATGGACCTCCTTCTATTACAACAAAAGTGTATCGAACTTCGCTTTAGTAACTAGTCCCGTACCGGTCACTTCACTACAGAGTTTTAGTACAGACGGTCACTTTTGCCCGTGTGTACTAAAGTTTGACAGCTCCTAAGTTCGTACTTGTTCCTCTGTGACATACCCAAATGCATTGCTATAGGTGTGTCATAGAGGGATAAGTGCGAACTTAGGAGCTGTCAAAATTTAGTACAGGCGGACATTACAGTTACGTTACGAGATGCTGGACGCAGAGCTGGCTAGAGCTCAATGATGTGCTATTGGAGAAGCCTCACTGTAGGCTTCGTAGGTGGACAAGGATAGGCTAGGAAGTGTTTTGTTCAAATTTTTATTATTTCACGGACTTCAGTTTTGTTTACAAAATCTTTGGCACCTACACACCCCGTCTCCTCTCCCCCTTCTCTTCCCTCTTTGACAGGGTTAGGGCGTGAAACTAATTATCGGCTATGGATATTAATCCGTTGCCGTGGGAAGCCGGTTTGGGCCGTTTAGTAGTACTAATTGGGTGATAAGAGGCATTTAATTGGTTACTTATGTTAAAAATAAAATGAACGCTCGTTAGCAGTGAAAAATTTTAGATTAAGGAGAATTTTCGCCTATCGTCTCTTTAAAAATCTTTCTTTTCAAGCAGGTATACCTGGAATAAATGATCGCTACTAATACTCTATGGTGTCGAGCCATCCTACGCTTGCAAGTTTGTCGAATTTTATTTTTATCGTGGTGAAACTCTCAGACGTTCCCAGAATCAGTAAGCTTTCATGTCTAAATATTAGCTAGTTATAAAGGAATTCTCCACTACAGCATACACTCACCTACCTATCCAAATATTCCTAACAGTCCCGTGTACTTACCTACCTAGGTAGTTACAACAATGGTACCACAGAAATTTGATCTAGCGATGGTACAATCCCACACATTTATAGAATACATTGTAGTTTCATAATAATTCAATATGATTACCTCGTTAAAAAAAAAATAGGTACGTACCTATTTCGTTGCAAAAAATATATTTATATAATAGTGGAAACCGACTATAACATGAAACGAGTAGTATCTTAGCATAAACATAAGCTGACCTGTAGGGCGACTATGAAAAGGTTCCCCTGACTTGCTGCTAACAAACACCATGGGTGACCCATGGACATTAATCGTCCAAAACTGAACCAACTTGGTCAACATGGTACAGGGAATTCTAGTTGGGGTCCAGGAAAAAAAAATTAAATTGTAAGTACTATATAAAACGCTTAATTGTGCATGACAACAAAAATAGTAACTTATAGCTATAGCTATAGCTATAAGCGATCTCTCCCAGTCACCTTTGGATTGAAATAATTATTAGAGAGATAGACGTTGGTGGTGTGTTAGGTAGGTTGAAATCCATAAAAAATATCAAAATTGAATACTAATCATAATTTATAATAAATATTTAATTATATATAATCATCATCACGTCCATCAGAGAATACCTCTCCCATTCGAATCCAGGCTCTTAAGAATCTCCTTCCATACCGTACCATAAGTAGATGATACATATCTTTTGTAACTCTTGTAGTGAAGAATGGTAGGGACTTAATAATTTTATTACTTAATTTGTTATCCATATGCTTATCATTATTAGTTTTTATTTCTACTTACTTGAACAGAATAAATTATAGTATTATTATAGTAGAAGTGAGAACTATTATTGAACTTTTTTTTTGTTTTGGTATGGTTCCACACTTTTGTGTATTTAGCCAGTGTCAAGTAATTGATATTTTTTGAGTTAAGTAATAATAATAATAATAATAATAATAATAATATGTGCGGACATCTCACACAACGCCATCTAGCCCCAAACTAAGCAAAGCTCGTATTATGGGTACCAGATAACTGATACAATACTTAAATACTTTTTGTTTGTAAATATATACATATTAGGTCTTTACCTATGAAATTGCCGTTTTGTTTGAAAAAAGTTAAAGTATTTTTTTTTCGAACTTATTTATTTCTTTTATTCAAAGTAATCACCCCTGCAATCAATGCATCTTTGCCAACGCTGTGGCAGTTTATGGATGCCCTTCTTGAAAAAATCAGCAGGACGGGAGACAACAAACTCTTCAAAGGCGTTTTGTACTGCCTCTCGGGAATTGAATTTTTTTCCCGCTAAAAAGTTGTCTAAATTTTGGAAAAAGTAATAGTCGGTAGGCGCAAGATCTGGTGAGTATGGCGGATGAGGGAGAGCTTCCAAACCCAACTCATGCAGCTTAGAGACGGTCTGTTGTGCAGTATGGGGTCGCGCGTTGTCGTGAAGTAGCAGTGGAGACGACCGATTGACCAAAGCTTGTTGCAGACGTGCGAGTTTCGCCATCATTGTGGTCAGTTCTTCAATGTACACATCTGCAGTAATGCTCTCGCCGTTTTGTAAAAAGCTATGATGAATCACACCAGCACTAGACCACCAAACTGTGACCATCACCTTTCTAGGGGTCATTTTTCGTTTTGCACATTGCTTTGGTACCGAACCAGGATCTAACCAACTTGCTGAGCGCTTTCGATTGTCAAAAAGAATCCATTTTTCGTCGCATGTAACAATTGGGTTCAAAATTAATTCATTTCTGTGCCTGTTAAGCAGCGCAAGGCAAGTCTCGACGCGTACGTTGCGCTGGCGATCGTTAAGTTCGTGGGGCACCCATCTATCAAGCTTTTTTGTCTTGCCAATCTGTCGCAAATGGACCAATATTGTTTTGCTGCTAACATCAAAAGCTGCTGCCAGCTCAGCTGTAGATTGAGGTTCATCAGCTTCCACAATCGCCTTTAATTCATCATTGTTGACCAAAGTTTCTGGACGACCACGAGGTTCATTTTTCAAGTCAAAATTCCCAGAACGGAACCGAGCAAACCAATAACGGGTTGTACGTTCGTTTGTACAGTTCTCTCCGTAAACGTCGTTGATGTTACGTGTCGTTTGTGCTGCGTTGGTGCCACGACGGAACTCATATTCCATAATTACGCGAAATTTCAAAGTATCCATTATGAGGAAATTTGTTGAAATGTAATGAAAATACAACGCTAATCAATAAACAAAAGACTTATATTGTAAATAGAATGTCATATTTTTAAAACAAAATTAATTTGAATTTAGAATTCATAGCCAATCAAAACTTTTTTTTGTTTGAAAAAGTCTGTACTGCAATTCGGCAATTTCATAGGTAAAGACCTATTATAATACAATATAACACCCAGACACAGAACAAACACCTATGTTCATCACACAAATGTTTGTCCTGGGTGGGAATCGAACCCACAACCCACAGTTCAGAAGGCAGGGTTACTACCAACTGAGCTATCGGGCCAGTCAGTAATATATATAGTAATATATATGTATGTCAAGTCAAGTCACAGTCCAAGTCATCAAGTCAAGTCATAGTCTAGTCTAGTCAAGTCATACTCCTAGTAAAGTGGTGGCCACTTTACCAGAAGCTATCTATGGAGTTTTGGAAACAACACGAAAAGATACGTTTCACCATCACTATACCACTTTCCCACACTCATGCCTGTAATCCAGCACTTAACGAATAAAATGCCACCAATTTTAACACTGAAAATAACACAAGTTTTGGAAAATAATACAATGCGGTGACATGATCTTTTTCGTTTTCCCGCCAAAACTCATTATTGAACTTATTATTAACTAATGCGCCCCGCGGATTCACCCGCTGATGAAAAGTATACTTATGTCAAAATGTTTTTCGTTTGACTATAATTTCAAATGTCAATGTTTTTTTTTCTTATATGTTTTGGCTCCACACTCTTGTGTATTTAGCCAACGTCAAGTAATTGATAATTTATCAAGTTAATGATATTTCACGTAAATATGTGTCAAGTCACAGTCGAAGTTATAAAGTCAAGTCATAGTCTAGTCAAAGTTATATTCCTAGTAAAGTGGTGGAAACTTTACTTGAAGCTTCTATGGAGTTTTGGAAACAACACGAAAAGAAACGTATCACCATCATTATACCACTTTCCCACACTCACGCCTGTAATCCAGCACTCAACGAATAAAATGCCACCAATTTTATGCACTAACACTGAAAATAACACAAGTTTTGGAAAATAATACAATGCGGTGACGCAATCTTTTTCGCTTTGCCGCCAAAACTCCAATGTCAATGTTGAATTTAAAATATTTAAAAAATTGATTTGTCATTTGTTTACTGATTACGCTAATCAGTAAATAAATGACAAATCAATTTTTTCAATTTTTTATGTTTTCATCTCATAAATTTGAATCTTTTTCGACACCATAGAAAAAAATCAAGGCAAAAATTCGAGTAATAATGGAATATGAGTATCATCGTGGCAGCTGGTAGCAACGCGGCGCGAGCGGCACGCAACTCTAACGACGTTTACGGAGCGAACACAACAAACGACGCATCACCTGTTGCTGGATGCCCGCTGCTGTTTTGGAAATTTCGACCTGAAAATTGAGCCCCGTGGAACTTTGGGCGATAATGGCGAATTAAAGACGATTGTGAAAGCTGATGATGCTCAATGTACGCCTGAATTTACAGCAACTTTCAACGTTAGCGTCATACCAGTACTGGTCTATTTGCGTCCGTTTCGCAAGGTGAAAAAGCTTGCCAAATGGGTGCCCCACGAACTTAGTGATTGCCACATTGCCTGTGAAATACGCGTAGAGACGTGCCTTTTGAACCGCATTAGTCCTGCGTCAATGGATTTTGAGTGTGTTTGTTTGAGTGCTCAGCCAATTAGTTAGATCTTGGTTTAGTACCTAAACAATGCCTTTAACGAAATCACTGTATGGTAGACAAGCTCCGGTGTGATTCATCGCAGATTCTTACCAAACGGAATGAGTATTACTGCAGATTTTGGACCGTATTATAGAACGATGCTCAGTCATCGATCGGCGCTCAAGCAGAGATTTCATTCATAAAGTGATCAATTAGTGAATAAAATCTCTGCTTGAGCACCGATCGATGACTGAGCGTCGTTCTGTAATACGGACCGTACTGTTACTAATTGAACATACATGTGGGGAAGCTCGCACGTCTCCAACCAGCTTTAGTCAATCGCTCGTCTGCTCACTCACCAGAACTTGCGCCTATAGATTTATATTTTTTCCTTGTTGCAACTTGTTGTCGGGGAAATTAATAATATTATCCGAGAGACGGTACAATATGCCTTTAAAGAAGTTGTTGTCTCTTGTCCAGAGCTGATTTATTCAATAATCTCATCAATAAACTGCCACTGCGTTGACAAAGATGCATCGATTGCATGAGTGATTACATTGAATAAGAAAAATAAAAAACAGAAAAAATTACGGTAACTTCTTCTTAAGAAATAGTAACTTCATAGGTAAAGACCTACTATTGGTAGTAATAAAATAAGTCTAAGCAGGAAGGTAAGTTTAAAGGGTGCATGTATAACAACAGTAACTTTTTATTTCATTCAGGATCTTAGAAAAACGTACAAACATATACATATAAAATCCTCAAGTCCTGACTGCCTGACTTATATATCAACGCACAGCTTAAACCACTGGTCCTAGAGACTTAAAAATTTGGAGGGACTTAATAATTTTTTCTTTGTAAAGTGTAGGTAGCCACTAAGAAAGGGTTTTTCAAAATTATGCCCCTAAGAGGGTGAAATGGGTGGTTGAATTAATTATGACAAATTTTCTTCGTTTCCTATAGGCCACGCGGGCGAAGCCGCGGGGGCGAAGCTAGTAAAATATATGGACGCAAACGGTTCAATTAAATAAAAAGTTACCACAATAAAGTTCAGGAGCAGCCATACGAGTCAAACAATGCGAAATGGTGACATTGACCTTGCTCGTACTTTTCGCACACGGAGGGTGCTTACGTAGTAGGAACCTACTAATATTTATTCTGTGGCTGAGGTTAGTGAGTCACGGCCGTCTGCGGAATAACTAAGTAGCTCACGTGGATAAAATTTTTTCCACGCTCATTTTGATAAAATCTGTACTGCTTGTTCATCTTTTCATAATGTTTGTTGTGTCACAGCTCAGTATACATATTTACAGGTTGGTTAGCACGCGGCCCAATTGGGCCAACCTTAGAAATTTATAGGATTCTCAAAAACCGGTCCGTGTGTAATTAATGAAAACCTATATCAAACCTCTCACGTAAATTGCCGCCAACTTTGGTTCTCCAATGACTGGAATACAAATATACTAGCGAAATGGATAGCTTCTTTCTTCGCTACTAGGTCAATAGAGGTATAGGTAATACAATGTAGTATAGTATAGGTAATGGCCTAATATCTACTAACTTAATCGTGGAAAGTTGTTGGATAGTACATCCGAGCAGCTAGTTTCTTACCACTAGGTGTTCCACAAAAACATGTAAACGGGTAAATCCACGGGTAAATATACCTACACATCCGTCAAAAACAAAGCTGCTGTAAAAACTGAACAGTATTATGAATGGTTGGGTAGGTATGGTTTAATTACGTAATAACAAGGCCCTGCTGCGACGTCCGCAGCGGGTCATTGCGACGAGGGCGATCCGCGGATACCGGACGGTGTCCTGGACGGCGGCATATGTGTTGGCCAGTGATCCCCCCTGGGAGCTCGAAGCGGAGACCCTCGCCGAAGTTTACCACTTCGTGGCGGCGAGGAGGTCCCGTGGAGAGCCCTCAGCGTGGGAGGAGGTCAAGCGCCTGCGAAAGCAGGCGCGGGCCGCCCTGTTGCGGCGGTGGACGGAGGACCTGGCTCCACCGGTCCCTGGACAGAGGACGGTGGAGGCCATCCGCCCGGTCCTCCGGGAGTGGGTGCGGCGGCCCTTTGGGTCGCTGACGTTCCGTTTGGTGCAGGTGCTTTCCGGACATGGTTGTTTCGGAAAGTACCTGCATCAAATCGCGAGACGGGAGGCGACCCCGGCCTGCCACGAATGTGGGGCGCCAGAGGACACGGCGCCCCATACGCTGGAGGTGTGCGCTGCTTGGGACTCCGAGCGGCGCACACTTTCAGCGGTCGTTGGCCGGGACCGAGCGTGGTGAAAGCCATGCTCGGCAGCGAGAGTGCGTGGCAGGCTACGGTCTCCTTCTGCGAGAGGGTGATGACGCAGAAGGAGGCCGCGGAGCGGGTCAGGGAGGATAATACCAACTCTGACCCCCTCCGGCGCAGACGGGTGGGGAGACGGAGGAGGCGCTTCATTGAGCGCTTTCTCCATCCCCCGTAGTGGGGCCAGTGGCGGAGAGTCGGGGGACTCTCCGCTGCACTTACATGGCCCCACACGTCTGGTGGGCAACTGAGGTGGAAGGTTGCCCACCCACTGGCGCAGAGGCCCGGAAGGTGCAGTGCGTCTCCATCTCGCCCCATCCCGGCGGCGGTCGGATCACGGGGGGGTTTTAGTGGGTTCGAGTCCCACATACCCCAGGCCCCTGGCAGGGAAGTGCGAGGGCATTTCCCCCCCTCAAAAAAAAAAAAAAAAAGGTATGGTTTAATTATAATTGTATGATCATATTTTATGTTAATTTGGAGGGATTTTTTTGATGCATTTGATAAATTTAATGTACTTTTATTGATATTTATATTATTTGTCACAGAAGACAATTATTTGGATTCAAGTACTTTTCCTGTTGGACCAATTGATTAAAATAGTATTAAAATAGTTTGACAACGAGAAAGAGCCCGTTCAATGCATTTGCATGTACCTATAGCTTTGGATATTATGGCCAGCACTGGCGGTCTTTTACCCTAACTTTAGAAATAAACTCTTTTGAAGAAAACCATAACTATACAGATGATTCAGTTTACATGGATCAAACTATGTGGGGGGTAAGGGGTTTCAATGCTCATCGATTGGACCCCCATGTATGTTCTACTATTCTTGACCGCTTAGGAGATACTAAGGTATTATTTTCTTGCGCAATTTATGCCGAATTGCGGAATGAATCATATAAATTAAAATTTTGTTTTAACCTTACGTGCTTGGGTGTTATGTTTTTAATGAACGTAGTTTGATAGTACACTTATCGAAAGACGTATTAACTTTGGTACACTAAACAATAATACTTCAGCAGAAAAAGAAAATCTAAATAAAGGTGGCTCAAAGTATTGATCTAAGTTTATGGAGCCACTTTAAAAAAACACACAGAGTTAATTTCTTTGGTGCCTACTTTAAAAACTTTGTTAGTGATCTAGCTAGTGACCGTCCAAATTTTGTCTATGGTATGAGGCTTACTTTAAAATTGTGTAATGAAGTTAAAATAAGCTTAATATAATATTACTTTAAATTGTCAAATGTTGATAGTTATTACTAAATCAGCAATGAAGTGATTGGCGTGGGTTAGCGTTATTTTCATAGTTAGGTTTTATTTACGTAGTTACCTAGTTCTGATACATTAAGTCCGAACTATGTAAGTATTTAGAATTGGCAAAGTTAATCTGATTGTAGTCCTACCGTGAGTGTCCATGTTTCTGCCCCGTAGGCTGGACGGCTGGTAGGACGCACTGGTTAAAGACTTTCGTCTTAAGACATTGCGGTATGTGCGACGAAAAGACATGACGAAGACAAGACGAAGTTTCCCAAATTCTGCCCAGCCCAGCTGTATTCTTCTACTGGCTTCACTCTCAGAGTCAAAAGCCTTCTCATAGTCCACAAAGCTAAGCACAGGGGTCGATTGTACTTAAGGCCATCAAGCAAAATTAATTTTATTTACAAAACATAGATTATTTTATTAGTTATATGTAAAAACTATGCATTAGCAAAACTTAATCTAAGAAGCCGCTACCAGTAAGCAAAGTGCCCAAAATGCTGGTGGCATTGCCCCGTTGAATGGCAATGCTTAGTCTTTGGGCTAAATAAAGACCAGCATTTTGGCCACGTGTTGCCTCGATCAGTCGTTCCGAAAGAAAAAAAACAATTGTATTGAGGTCTGGGGACCTCAGTAGCCAGGCAATGGGCCCACTTTGACCAATACGCATAATTACCACTATTACGTTCGGGAAAACTCTCACATGGTATTGCACCATAATTTTCAACACAAGTTTTCTGTGAATTTATGGACGGGAATCGTTAATGGAGAGTTATTAGGGCTGATGGAAATACTTGGAAGAAAGTATTTTAATCGGCCCGATTAATTGGTAGACTTAACGAGCTACTTAAGGTTCCTGAGAAAAAACTTAGCCGAACTTTTAGAAGACGTTAATTTACAAGTAAGAAGAAATGTGATCGATGAAGATTTTAACTTGATGGAGCGCCGCTCCACTATGCCCGAGTTGTTCGGGAATATCTAAACACACAGTTCCCAAACCGATGGATTGGTCGAAGTGGGCCAATTACCTGGCCACCGAGGTCCCCAGACCTTATATCCAATAGATTTTTTTATTTGGGGATATTAAAAGGAAATACTTTAGTGCAAATAATATTCAACGATAGAAGAACACAGAACTCAATAATTGAATGAAGTGAAAAATGTCATTTCTGCAAACCATGAAGCCATTCAAAGATTAAAAGAACACTTTATAAGACGATGCCGCTTATGCATTTCTACCGGATGATGACACTTCACTTCGGCACCTAATATAATTTTAAATTAACTTGTGGATCCAAATATTTGTTTAATTTTTACCACAGTCAGAATAGGTACATTAGTAGAGTTAACGTTTTTTTTAAATTAACTTGTAAATCCAAATATTTGTTAAATTTTTACCACAATCAGAATACATATACAGTCGACGTAAAAAAAAATGTTTTGAACGCGATTAAGTCCTGTGAGAAACGTAAAAATATGTGTTCAAATCGCGAGAATCTAAAAAATACAACAATCATATTAACTTAGCCAACTTTAAATACTTACATAGTAAAAAAAACATAATATATTAGAACAAGGTAAATAAAACATATATAACCATAAAAATAATGCTAGCTCACAGCAATTACATAAACATTGCTTATTTTCACATTTACTTACTGAATGTTTGACAATTTAAAGTAAAATTATGCAGAAGGTTTGCTGCCGTTCAAAATAGCGCTATTTTGAACGGCAGCTAGCATCCTGCATCTGTCGGCTTTCCGCGGTTTTCACCGGTAGTAGGAGACAGGCCTACGCACCATCGTCCGGCAAAAAAATCCGTAAATACGAATAAATGATTGAAATGAAGCAATCATCACTAGTACACAAAAGGATAAAGAAAACAGACGCCGGGGATTGTTCATTTTTTTAATTTGTTGCTAATATATATACTATTTCGAGGAAATGGCTTAGGTACTAATCAGGATTATAATTATTACTGAATTTGCCTTAGGTTGTTGTTCCAGACTGCCAATGTTTTTTATGATCAGATGAAAAACAAAAGAGATTAATTTATTCTAATCGTGAATTCAAAGAAGCAGGTGAATCTCTAGAAAATATTATTTTTTTTACTATTGTTGAGGATAATGACGTGATTGTGTAAGAAAAATAATTTTTCAAGCTTAAGGCTGTCGTGAGTTTTATTAATTGATTCTTATTTTTTGTTAAGACGTGTTTTTGACTTTGGTGGAATTTTCAAAAATACTGTTAGTTGGCAATACTGTCGGATGAGCCATGATGGGTAAAAATTAAAATGATTGGGTATCATCACACGCTCGTTGAACACGTAAAAATATTAGAAAAACAATGACTTACGCGTGAAGGTTACATCGGATTTTGCAACCACTGTCACTTTTACAACCCAAAACACTACATCACTTGACCAGACTATGACTTGAATTGATGACATGTACTGTGACTTGACTTGACACATACTATATATATCTTATTATATATATCTTAGAAAAATTATTAATTACTTGACACTGGCTAAATACACAAAAGTGTGGAGCCAAAAAAAAACAACTTTCAACTTCCGTTTCCATCGCCAGCTTACTCCCCAAATCAAGCGTGCGAAGTATTACTTCAAGAAATGCGTCGTGTAAAAAGATTTTAATAATCAAAGCGACCAAGACACAGAATAGGTATAAAGTACCTAATTAATTTTCCACGAAACAACAGCTATCAAGTACCATTTTTATGCTTACATTATTAAATACAGCACCGCCTGGTGACAGTCTATATTGGGTGTACATAAACAAGTATCTAGTTAGAGTCTAGACGGACGCATGCGTAAAATATAGTTTTGTATTTTGAGCCTACCTGCAGTATTGATCCAGCATTCCCCTCCAGTTTACAAAGAGCTAGACTATGTGCAGTATGCAGCTATACGCAATGTAGGGTAGTTCTAGTAGTGGCTTTGGCGATGGGTATGGGGTCTCTCCCTACCCCTACCCCCCACATCGACAGGTACATCCTATGCTCTTGCACCGTTGATTTGTGATAAACTTTTCACTTCCACGTCCCATAGTTCCCATGCGGAATATTCTAGACGCGTCAGGCGATGACAATATATTCTAGGATTAGCATATTATGCGATTAATGAATTAATTTTTATTTCGTAGTGAAATAAATTTTTAAATCGCTTCTCCAAAGTTCCACGGTCTCCAGGAACAGTCAGAATTAGTGATAATAACTTTTTTAATTGGACAGGGTATCGTGTATTCACATCAACGTCTATGTTTTACCTACACCTACTACTTGAGAAATCTTTGTTTTATTATACAGCGAATTCCTGACCCACATGGAAAACCCAGCCAAGTGCAGACGTAAACGTTTTTTTTAACGTTCTGCGACACCGGGCGGGGCTGACTTAGCCGTGCATCAAGGTGACTAGCTACTACCCACAGCTCAGTGCCATAAGTCATCATTGGCAAAACACACTGATTGAAAACCTTTCGTTTTAAGCACTGCGGCAAAATTGGTCCAAACTTTTCAAATACTGCCCAGCTGAGTTTGATTTTTCGTGCGACCGCTTTGTCAAAAATTGACCTATCTAATTGGAGATTGTCGTCCGACAATATGGCTACCTAGGACAGACAGACAGACTTGTCTGTATTCATCAACAACTTCCAGAGTATCGATCAATTAAAGGTATAGTGGAACAGGCATTATACATGATTTTCGTCTTGTCCGTGTTAATCTTAAGACCAACCTGTTGGGAGACCTACTGACGTCGCTGAGCATGTTGCCCATAGGTCCTCAACTAGTTGGAGGCAAACAGGCGAAGCACAAGGCGAAGCACAAGGCGAAAGCAGTTTTTGGGCGCTACAGGCAAGCGAGGCAGAAGTAAAATCGCTAAAACTTAATTTTTTTTATCTTTAACGTTTTCTATCAGTGACCACGCTGTCACCTAATGGGAAGTAATATATTCACTCTTATCTTGATTGACTGATGACGCCCAACGATCACATACATAGATCCTGGACCCTTACTAGGATTCCCTGTGTCTAGGGACTACGAGGACCGTGGTCCCACAACACCCAGACTCAGAACAAGTATTAGTGCTTTTTTTCCATGCACAAATACTTGCCCTGTCGAGGAAGTCGAACCCGCCGCCTCCGGGTTATCAGCCAAGCTGCTTAACCACCACACCACAGAGGCTGTCATTACATTACGTTGGCAGGGCATTACATTCCTTAGCAGTTCTAATTATGAACGTGGAATCAAATCGTTTGGTACAAATAGGTGGTATTTCGACCACTAAGGGATAGTGCCTAGCCGAGCGTCTAGTATTCCTGTAGTAGGACACACATTACGTCGATGTGCTAGGCTCTAGGGCCTTTCACAAATATAATTTGTTTGTTAATCTGTAAGGTATTATATACATATATAAAAATTATATAATATGAGCCTATCTATTTTAAAATAAGAGTTGCCTGAAATATAATTTGGTTTTGTTGTAACTCCGTACGTTGATACACTTGATTGCTGGTTTGTAACTGATTGAAGTAGAATTTTGGATTTGTTTGTTTCAATATGCAGTCAAAGAAAATGATTATAATTTTTTTCCTCTTTTTAAGTGTACCTACTACATTAAATACGTATAAATTAGTCTACCCCTATTCTTAAGTTTTTTTTAATATAAATTGGAAGAGACTGAATCCCACGACACAGGTCATCCTAGTGTGGGATCCAGGGATCAACCCTAGACTATGTTTCTTTTTTTAATGTATGAATAAATAAATTATTATTATTATTACTAATAAGTGAATTATTATTATTATTAATTTGTTGATGCCAGATCTTTTTCAAAGGCTTGAAATAGCGTCCACCAACGCGTTTGTGCTTCGGAGAAATACACGTTTTTGAACACGTTGAGAACGTGACTTATTTTTCTTGCCCCGTTATTTCTTGTGTAATTTTTATTATTTTTAGGTAATCCACCGTTATAACGCATATTTTGTGAATATTTCAGGCCTCTATATCTATTACAGTATTTACAGTTTAAGAGATAGGTACATCCATTTTACAGGACAAAAAGACAGACCGACACCGGAGGCTTAGAAATAGGGTCCCGCTTCACCCTTTGAGTATGAACCCTAAAATAGACTAACGTATCTTAATCATCCACTTGTTAAAAGCAATTACCTACCCAAGTTTGTATTACACAAGGTGTATTATGTAATTTCTTGCGTGGGAGCGTCTACAATGCGAAACTTTAGTCTGCACACCCGCGCATCTATGACGCGAACTGCCAACTAGCTGCCAAGTCAAAATAGAGCGAATTCACTAAAAATTCGATGCTGCCTAAGTACGCTTTTTTTATAGTAGCCTATCTCCCTCACCTAAGCTTAAAATGTCGACTTAATGCATATATAACTTAACAATTAATAAATTATTTAACTTAAATAAATTTGTTTTATGCTATAGGTAGCAAACAAGAATACGGCCCTCCTGATAATCACCGTAGCTAATGAACATTTTTAACCCTATTATATCATAGATTAACCCCATTTTCAATTATGGGAGGATTAAATCGAGTGCAAAGTTTCTTCTAAGTGTTCAAGGAAAAAGTCAATAATATGTTAAAAATAAGCTAATTTAATTTCGAATACCGAACTAATACAAATTCAATTAGTATTAGTTTGGCATGTACTAAATATAACATTTACACGACAAATTATTTGTAAAAGTTATTCTGTACGTATAATAAACATTTACAAGTAACGTACTTAGGTATATACACGAAAATGTACACATTAACAATATTAGTAGGTGAGTTTTGGCGGGAATGCAAAAAAGATTGCGCCACCGCATTTTATTGTTTTCCAAAACTTGTGTTATTTTCAGTGTTAGTGCATAAAATTGGTGGCATTCTATTCGTTAAATGCTAGATTACAGGCGTGAGTGTGGGAAAATGGTACAATGATGGTGAAACGCTTCTTTTCGTGTTGTTTCCAAAACTCCATAGAAGCTTCAAGTAAAGTTACCACCACTTTACTAGGAGTATGACTTTGACTAGACTATGACTTGACTTGATGACTTCGACTGTGACTTGTCACATATTTGCGTGAAATATCATTAACTTGATAAATTATTAATTACTTGACACTGGCTAAATACACAATAGTGTGGAGCCAAAACATAAAAAAAAATATTAGTAGGTTAAGGTTAATTTATTATTATGAGAGTCACATCATCATCATAGCCTGAAAATGTCCACATAAACATAGCCTCCTCTTCCCTTACAGAGTGACACTTCTAGCGGCTGCTTGCCTCTTGCGTCCATCCATAGGCTTGCCGCGGTTTTGACCGTCCACCTAGGATTCCGGTCTATGCTGCTACTTCCAGTCGGCCACTCTAGAACCTGTCTTCCTAATCGGTTGGTACGAAACAATTTAAAAGCGAGTTTAGTAGATGATAAGTTTCTGGGATACGTAGCTTAGAATTAGAAGGGGAAGGAATACTTTGCAAGCTAGGTATTTTCGGTCGGTCCATGTTTCACAAGTTTCACATACCACATGATGGGGACAATCTTCAACGGATAAATTATTTGTATACCTTAACCTTGTCCAAGAGAAGAGGAAAATAAGAAGGAAAAAGATAGGGGAAGAGGATGAAAGGATGAAAGGGGAAAGGATGGGACGGCGACTGAAAGGGCAATGGAACATACGTAGTATCTCTATCTAGTTTGTAAATGGAATGGAGACTTGCGCCGCCTGCCTGCCGCGCAGGCAGGCAGACGCGAGGCGGCGCGGCGGTAAAAAGATGAATGGATGGGATGGCGAACATCCCATCCATTCATCTTTTTACCCTATCTTATTTCCTCTCCCTTCCCTTCTACTGAACGTGTATCTTTAGTGACGTGTAGCTTTATCTTCATTGCCAGCTATATTTTATCCCGTCATATGAATCACGTTACTTGATTATCTATATGTACATAGCTCTGCACTGTGGAGACCGGCCATATTATCAGACGGACATATAGACAGACAGACAAGCATGACGAACTTATGAGGGTCCCTTGTAAGTACTACGGATCCCTGAAAATCGCCGTAAGTAATGGGACAGTCGTCCGCTAGTAATGGACTAATTTTTAATTAATTCCCGAGTAAGTCCGTAAGCAAAAAACATTTGTAACTTTTATGTGCTTCACGCTACTGCTGCAAAGTAAAACAATATGCACCTGAACAACATATAACATGAAACATTTCCGTCAAAGCACTGCAGGACAAAGGAACGAAATTAGTTTGAAAGTTGGAAAATCCTTGCACTAAATAAAATTCAGTGTGTCGTTATGAATAGCTTGTCCGGAATTTCAATTGACGGTAGAAACTTGTAAATATGGTCAAATACTAGGATTTTTCCACGATTCATATAATATAATATCAGATAAATCACGGAAAAATTGTTATGCAATGTGGATATAAGGTAACTAATGTTGTTTTCAATTAATAAATTTATGTGTATTTATAATACATTTTGGGCACGTTGCCTACTGGTAGCGGCTTCTTAGATTAAGTTTTGTTAATGCATAGTTTTTAATTTTCATTTAATCTATGTTATTTCCTGTTTTTGTATTTGTACCTTGGTGTCAATAAAGATGTTTTTATTTGTATGGTTGGATTTTTACAGCGACTTCAAAAAACGGAGCGTTAATACAATTTTCTGTATGTTTTTTATTTTTATTTTGTATGTCCTATCCTACTAATATTATAAATGCGAAAATTTGAAAGTGGTTGAGCAGGTCGTCTCATAGCCCGGAGGCATCGGGTTCGATTCCCGCGGCAGGACAAGTGTTTGTGCACAAAAAAAAACGTAAATATTTGTTCTGAGTCTGGGTGTTGTGGGACCATGGTCTTCGTAGTTCCTAGGTTCTTAGACACAGGGAATCCTAGTTAAGGTCCAGGATCTATGTATGTGATCGTTGGGCGTTATTATTATTATTATTCATTATTATTAGTTTGTGAGTGTGGATGTATGGATGTATGGATAGACTTTTTAGTTTGTTACTCTTTCACGAAAAACCACTGAACGGATTTGGATGAAATTTGGAACACAGATAGTTTATAGCCTGGATTAACACAAAGGATACTTCTCGTCCCGATAGTATGTTCCCGTGGGACAATACAGAAGCGGTAAGCTCCAAAGTGAGCGCAAAGAGTAGGCTGGTGATTCTAGATCCCGAAGAAAAACAAATGAATATAAAAAAAATTGCTTATTGTTTTAAAAATCCTAACTCGTTATAAGTATGCCCATATAATGTAGTGTGAAAGACAAAGTTTATCTACTTTAAATACCAGAAGCGATAAATGTATTTATTTTGATTTAAGAATCAATTTGTTACTACTAAATGTGCATCCTAATAGTAAGTAGTAGTAATAGAAGGTAGTAGTAGTCGTACAATAGTAATAAATCTCAAGCATCAACTAGTTAGAAATAAATTATTAATGTTTATTGTATTTATGGTTCGTTGTGGTTGTTTAGACCACACGACTGAAGTAAAACTTCTTTAGTTTAGTTCCATCTGCCGGTATAAATTTGTTTTGGCTTTGTTTAATGTTAATGTCGCCAATTGTAAATTGTAATTTGTAAGTGTCTTGACAATTGTAAATTGTAATTTTACCGGACATACCAACATAATAATACAAATTTTAAGTAATGTTAAACTTTTTTATGTTCACAATAGAGATCTATCTATCTTCTGTTCGCCTCGTTACGCATTCACCAGCTTACTCCCCAAGTCAAGGGTGCGTAAAGAAGTTTTATTTCAAAAAACGCAAAAAGCCCGCGGCGTCGCCCTTGTGGTGTTCGATAATTGTCCCACGGGAACATATGGGGCCGTGAGAGGAGCAGCTTTCCCTTAAGTCTATTCCCGCTATGACCTTGAGCTTTGTTTGTATAGTTCTTGCGAAGCATACTTCGATGGGAAACTGCACTCTCTTGAATTTAAAGGTCTAATTTGATGGTGTTATGGGAATCCTAAGAATATCTACATACAGTTTCTCCTCGAGAACAACTGATCAGTATAGTTCCATCGATTACATTGCGATGCAATGTCTTAAATTGCAATCTGGTGCCATTGCATAATTTTGGTAGATTTATTTTGCGCAGCAACATAATTTGGAAAAACCTTGGCTATTATGTCGCGTCTATCATAACTTTTTTGCCCAGGCTAAAGCAACTCCGTGATTTCATCCCGTCGAGGATTGCAAGTAAATGTTATAAAGAGATCGGACGACCGTAGTGGCTCCATGACGTATGTACATTCATCATGGCGCCTTGTGTCCGCTCATGCATATCTGACCTTTTTGACCCAGCTGATCAGCATCAACGTCGTGTCTCATCACAGCTTGCAAGTGTATACTATAACTGTCCGCTCTAAGCTGCGCCTTATTATACCTAATATAACTCAGGCTATCCGTCTCGATTTTCGCAAACATCTTGACTAAAAACTGACTAAACAGCGAACGAAAATATAGCATATGATTCAAGAGTATTTGCTTATGTTTAGAAATTAGTTCAACCTTTTTTGAATAAAATTGGATTTAGTTTTCAAACGTGTGTCAAAATTAAATTTAATTTAAAACAAAAGCACTAAGAAGTATTGATCAACTTCGAAGCAAATTATTGTTATTATTATTATTATTAAAAAAGGTTTGTGCGAAATATTTGAAGTAGATTGGACTATATACACACACTACATCATATGGGCATACTTATAACGAGTTAGGATTATTAAAAACAATAAGCAATTTTTTTTTATTAAATTATATTTATTTGTTTTTACTTCGGGAGCTAGAATCACCAGCCTACTCTTTGCGTTTACTCTGGAGCATGTCACCACCAAAAAACTTTCCACCCGTTTTAACTCCGTTTTAATCCATCACTAGGTACTACCATCTAGGCCCAAACTAAGCAAAGCTTGTATTATGGGAACCAGATAACTGATACAATTACTTAGATACTTTTTGTTTGGAAATACATAGATAGAATACAATATAACACCCAGACACAGAACAAACACCTATGTTCATCACACAAATGTTTGTCCGAGGTGGGGATCGACCCCACAACCCGCAGTTCAGAAGGCAGGGTTACTACCAACTGAGCTAACGCGCCAGGCAAAAAAGATTGTGCAAAAAAGCCAGTGTTAAAAAAGGTTATTGCGAAATTTATTAAAATCGAGTCACGTTGTCACATACAAACTTTGCCCCCGTTTTTCACCCCTTTAGAGGCAGAACTTCGGAAAATCCTTTCTTATCGGAAGTCATACAAAGAACACACCCTCCAAGTTTCAAGTCTCTACGATCAGCGATTTAGGCTGTGCGTTAATCCGTCAGTCAGTCGTCATTCAGGACAAAGCATTTTATATGTATAGATTATTAATGTTTTTTATTTTTATTTTTTTGATAACCCGCCGTAATAACGCAAATTCTGTGAAAATTTCAGCCTTTTTCATAATATTAGGTACGGTTAAAGAGATACAAGCGCTTATAGCTCGGACAGACAGACCGACAGATAGAATCAGATTCTTAGTACCGTTTTACCATTTGGATGCGGAACCTTAAACAATAGGGGAAAACTTTTTTTTTAAATTTTCTTTCTTTCTTTCGCTGATGGATTGTTTTTGTACTTTTATATTTCTGTATTGTTTTTAGGGTTGCATAGGTACCCAGAGGGTAAAAACGAGACCTTATTATTAAGCCTCCAGTGTCTGTCTGTCCGACCTTTTAAACGGCTGTAGGTATCTCTTGAACCGAACTACGTTACAGGCTAAAATTTTCACAGTATATGCGTTATTATGGTGATTGCTCAACAAATAATAAAAAATAAACCACTTTTTAACATTTTTTTTTGTCATGTCTCAAAAACAGTAATAATTACAAAGCTGAAACTTTCTGTGTTTGTAGTGTACAATAACAAATAAAAAACTGGTCAAGTGTGAGTCGAGCTCGCATTAAGAAGTCCCGTACGATTACTGAAGTAGAACAACGTCGTCGGGTGCGGTCAGTACTTGGATGAGTGACCGCCCGGTCATTGCACAATTTTGCCTTTTTGCAGTGGCTTTTTAATCCCGAAATAAAAATCTGAATTAATTCATTTTTGGTACGGATTCCTCTGCCCGCGGGTCTGACTCGCACTTAGCCGGTTTTTACATAAATATTTTATTTAGATGTTTGTTTAAAGTCTGCATTGTACACGACATATTCTGTGAAAAGTGATTTTAGGGTCCCATACAAGTACGGTAGTTACGGAACCCTTTACAAGCTAACTTTCACTCCTTGGCGAATTTCTTATCATTAGAAACGGTAAATTGTAAGATGGAATGAGATTAATACATTAAGACGAGATACATACAAACAAAAGAACAAGTACATGAGCATAAAATAATTCGGTCCCCGCGAGCAAAACCGCGGGTACAGTTAGTACTATAGTAAAATTATGTTCGCCAATAGTAAACAGATTTTGTTATTTTTTTCATTCTATTGAGATTATTGAGTAAGATTATTTAGTGTGTAGGATGAAAATAATGGAAACTTCTCAGTAGATCCTTTAATCCTAAAAAATACTTCACTAAATAGAATTTATCATAGAGTTGTGAAAAAACTATATACCTAGCCTTATAATATCATTCCTGCTCTTTGATTTATGTATTGCGTAATTTGCGTATAATTTAACTATCTATACTGATAGCTCAATTGACCTGATCGTAGACTTTAAAAATGACCTACAGATCTCCTCAATGACAAACAGCTTATGAAGCTGAATTAGGGTTTTCTATTCGAAGTCACAGGCCAAACAAAACCAGCAAGTTGCTCACAGAATACTATTACTCCTTAAGTTGCTTGTCAGTTGATCAAACTATAGTGTTTTAAGATATCTAACAGATCTCATCACCAACGTCTCGTGATGGGAACAACAGAGTGATGTGTTGAAGATCACAAGATATAGGTGTTAGGGTACTTTAGAGTTGAGACAACCAATGTTAAACAGCTTACCTATTCTAAAGAGATAGAGCTAAAATATAAAACCCGATTACGAAAAATATGATGAAATAACTAACATCTCAAAAGTGTTTATTTGTAGTGTAAGTGCCAACATTTTAATACTACGACCAAAAATAGGAGGGTTACAAACAAATATAATAAAGGCAGTTGATAGCTCGTGAACGTAATTTCTCCTACAAACACGACACGAGCGGGGTCAGAGGGCGAGGTAACAGCAGAGAGATTACATATTACTTATTCTGTAGGCACTTTCTATGCTTGCGATTGGCTGATCACGATAATGACGCATGGGCAAGGATAAAACAAGACAAAGTCATACGAAATTACAAAAAAACAGAGTAGGACGGAGCAAAAGACATCAACTGGTTTCCGCTTCTTCTTCTTCATAATGTTCGTTTTTGATTTCAAAATATATGTAGTAAGTTTTGTCTAATTGCTATACGAAAATTGCTTACTTGTGCAATCATAATGCCGTCCTTTGCACAGCCAGACGTCTTGCTATTCTACCCGCACAATTTCACTGAGCAATAACTCGTTTTTCTAATATTCTGTGATTTTTTTCGTTAGCCGTTTCTCCGCGGCAATCCAAAAGGAAACTGACGTACTCGCAAAGGCTAGTAGTGGAAATCAACTACTATTTTTCGTATGTGGTGAAGTTGTATCATTGGTCAAGTGGATTTATAGTCAATGCTTACAACCGTGTGTAGGTATCTGTGTGTCTGTCTGTGATTTGTGCCTCTCAAACCGGACGAATGGATTTTTTCTATTTTGTTTGGTTTACTTAATCAACAGTGTTCTTAGCTTTATAATTTAAAAAACTTTAGTCGTTTGAAACTATATGCCCAAAAAGAACCTCCCCTTTTTCAAGTTGGTTGAAAATGATTTAAATACCTGCCTACTCCTAATTTAGTTTCTTATTAGCAGAAATTTATTCTTATTATCATTTTGGCGTGGAGTTTGAGTAGGATCTGTTATTTAGATTAAATACTATGCTGTTTTTTAGTTAGATTATATCTAGTGTGTATAGCGAATTTCATAATGGACAAAAACATCGAAGAAAGACTTTGCCTTTTATTTTGCATCGCCAATGGAATTCCGAAATAGTGACTGAAAATCCTCATTCAAGTTTGTGAGAGACAGCCACTGAACTTTCCGTATCTCATTTTAAATAATCGCTTGGTATGAAACATGTTACCGCTGGCTAGTCTCTAAAGGCCTGAATTTTCTCCTAAAACTCAATCGCATTAGATTCGAGGACATGCGAGAATGAGTCACTCCCGCATACATCACAGTTCCTTCCTAAGCGTGATAACGTTCCAAATGTGAGACGTAGAAATTTCCTACAATGCCGTTCTGTTTGCGAAGAACACAAAAACCGCCAAAAATTTATCAAAGTTCTGGAAATAGTAGAAGGCTGCAACTGCTTACTAACCTAAGAACGAGATGCATTTACAATTCAAAAGAATGAATTTTTTTTTAACACAGATTCACTCTATTTATTCACGTAGGTAAGTCTATGGATTCGCCTTATTAGGTCCACTCCACGTAGGTACCTAATACGACGAACATGTATAGCCGCACGGTAGGTAAAGATGTCAGCCACCACGCGGCTGATAGTGAAACTTTTGGCTTTCTGCCAACGTTCCTACAACAAAGTTGTACGCGTTCATGAATGGAGGCACCCTCTGTTCGTTTTCATTCACTTGTATCTAGTACACGGTGGAGTGAATGAAAGGACTCAAGTTTAAGCAGCCTAAAGAAAAAGATAATGCTGGAAAATATGGTATTGCATTTAATGCGCGTAGGTACTTACTTACTTAGGCCTACGTAATACCTAGATAGACACTTATGTACCTATAAATATTCGAGGTCCATGTGGATAAATATAATGTTTCGGATTTCTGTCGCAGACAAAAATGGGTAATCATGATTGTGTTATAGTGATCAAATGGGTTCTGAAAATAATCTTGAGATTCATAACTACCTACTTATTGATTGAATAGTCGATTAATGTTGTGATTGGTAGGCTGATAAAAATAATCAAAAACTTTTCATTCAAGGCAAATGCGGATCTTTTTTATATGTTCGTTATGAAAAAATAAGCGAGTAGTGAAGGTACTGACTACAACTTTTTAATACTAAGCATATGTATTTGTACCACATTATTTCGGCAATAATTTTAAAAGAGTTTCTACTCAGGTCTTTCTATTAACGGAGATGTAGGTATTTGAGATGTGGCAAGGCTAATTTGGCAGCCCACGTTTCGCAATTCTGATAAAAAGATGGTGTAGAAGTTTTGGCGGGAAAACGAAAAAGATCGCGTCATCGCATTATATTATTTGCCAAAACTGGTGTTGTTTTCAGTGTTAGTGCATAAAGTTGGTGGCATTTTATTCGTTAACTGCTGGATTATAGGCATGAGTGTGTGGAAGTGGTATAATGATGGTGAAACTTTTCGAGTTATTTCCAAAACTCCCTAGAAGCTTCTGGTAAAGTTGCCACTACTTTACTAGGAGTACGACTTTACTTGACTATGACTTGACTTGATGATTTGGACTGTGACTTGACTTGACACATATAATATAATTTAACTTGAGAAATTATCAATTACTTGACACTGGCTAAATACACTAAAGTGTGGAGCCGAAACAAAAACAAAAAGAAAAATGGTGTATATTATGAACTTCATTATAAAAAGTGATTTATTGAGATTTTTTTTGGCAGGAATATGTAAAAGATTGCGTCACCGCATTGTATTATTTTCCGAAACTTGTGTTATTTTCAGTGTTAGTGCATAAAGTTGGTGGCATTTTATTCGTTAAGTACTGGCTTACATGCATAAGTGTGGAAAAGTGGTACAATGATGGTGAAACGTTTCTTTTAGTGTTGTTTCCAAAACTTCATAGAAGCTTCTGGTAAAGTTGCCACCACTTTACTAGGAGTATGACTTGACTAGACTAGACTATGACTTGATGGCGTGGACTGTGACTTGACTTGACATACATATCTATCTACTATATAAAAATAAGTCGGGTTTTCCTTCCTGACGCTATAACTTCAGAACGCACGAACCGATTTCCACGGTTTTGCATTCGTTGGAAAGTTCTCGGGCTCCGTGAGGTTTATAGCAAAGAAAATTCAGGAACGATTCAGGACAAACCAACATTTTAAGTAGATGGCGCCGGTGCGTGATACATTGTTTTTCGTATATTATAAAATGTTTAATAAATAAACGTCCACCCGAGCGAAGCCGGGACGGGCCGCTAGTATATTATATTAATTACATAAAAAATTAATTACTTGACACTGGCTAAATACACAAAAGTGTGGAGCCAAAACAAAAACAAAAAAAAGTGATTTGATTATCTACATAAATCAGCATTGAAGCAGCGATAGGCTCTTGAATTTTGGCGCCATAAATAATGGCATAACACTGTTGTTAATTCGTTGTTGAATAATGATGATCCACCGTGTCAGAATCATCTAATCTACCTACCTAATTCTTAACTTTAGTTTATCTAAGTGTTCAGTCGGTCTTTAGATAACGTTCCATTTAAAAGTTACCTACATCACAGGAACGCAAAACAGAATTTTGATTCTTTATCCGAGAAATAACTTGGTGCAGAAAGGTGAGGGGGTTGTGAGGGGTAAAACGGGGAGTCAGGCGTGGGCGTGGAACTTTATGCAAGTGTGCGTCTGCATTATGCAAGTGTGCAACCAATAACGTACGTAGGTTGTACACTATTAGGGCTGCAACATATATTTCGTTGTCGATAATTCGAATTCAATCGATACACTCGGTACACTTGGTTCTCGATATCACATACGGAAATGTTGTCAAAACACTATTGCACGTATTTTAGGAAGAGCGGGGTGGAAGAAGGTTCACCCTACACTATCACATTCAAACGAAGGTTCGGAAAAGCGGTCGTGTTTGCCGCGGCTTGATTTGTAGCATACCGAAGTGTTTCACAATAAATTTATCATTTTGTTTAAAATGGGGTCCATTATGCTTGAAGAAATATTAAAGTAAGTATATCTACATACCTTCACTGCGAGAAGTGGATTTAAAATTATATGTATAGTGTAATAACATTGTTCCGAAGAGTAATACTTATATTTTTTCTTTTTAGATCTTGCGGTCTCAACGTGATAGTGGGACTTTTACACCAATCCAAATAAATGGAATTTTATTAAACGTTCGGGAGATCTCATCTAATGTTCTTCTGCTCGGAATTAAAAATCCTGTGGGTATTTGCGGCCGCCACACTGGTCATCTCGGCCAAATACTGGTAAGTAAACTTTGAATAGGTACCTACATACTTCGTTATTTAACTCTTTTATGAAGGTATGTTCATAAGTTGGTACACTAGCACAATGCACTTATAAATTATAATAAAACTGACAACCGACAAAGTTAATTTAACGATAAACGGTTTTGTAAATATATTAATTGCATTTATTTCTTTTTAGTACATCAAAACTGCCAACATCTCTTACTTTGGGGTTCTCTCTACATCTCATGAAGTACCGGCAGACGCTGATCCCGATGTTGGAGACACCCAAAACACAGAAAATGAGGATGACGGAAGCAAATATAAAGACGCGAGTCCAGCTGATAGATAGAAATGAGATTCAATTTCATGTTAATAGTTTGCTAAGCGTGTATTATTATCACTGTGCGTACTATTATATAGATATATTATAGTTATACTGTTTTAGCAGTACCATTTTGAGAAGATGTAAGTGTACGAATTAAAAATTGCTCTAAGCCTTGGACAACATTTTAAATTTTCAACCCCCAGTTTTTATTGTTTGTTTATAGGTAGTAAACATTTGTGTGATGAACATAGGTGTTTGTTCTGTGTCTGGGTGTTATATTGTATTATATGTATGTATTTACAAACAAAAAAAAGTATTTAAGTATTGTATCAGTTATCTGGTTCCCATAATACGAGCTTTGCTTAGTTTGGGGCTAGATGGCGTTGTGTGAGATGTCTACACATATTATTATTATTATTATTATTATAGTTGAAAAATAGAAAAGAAAATCAATAATATGAAAAAAAGGATTTAGGAAAAATTATAATGTGGACAATACTAGTAACTTGAAAAATATATAATTTTGAAAAAACACTGACAATAAAACACCGCTACACTTCGGCTTTGGCATTACAAATCCCCACTTTATTATTTTACCTTGAAAAATACTGAAGAAAAATCTAATATTTTTGATATAAGCTCTTTCAAGGATAAAACAAAGTAAATAAATAAAAATAATAATAAGATCCCCTATTTCGCTGATCTAAAATGGTTTTAGGACTTGGAGAAATAAAAAATTAATTACAACATCCAGATGATTCTTTAATTACATACTAAAATGCGGTTTGTGATAGGATAGACTTACATTCTAATTAAACATGAAACATAGACCAACACATGAAATGTTATATTTAGTTAGACCTAGGCGACACTTAACATTCAACATTTTAAATTGGCTGCTTATTAGATACATTATAAATTACTCTAGCCATAGGCTAAGAGTGAATAGCTTAAGACCGATGAAAATACTTGAAATGTTTCTTTGAGGATTATACCATACCGAAGAAACTGAACCCCACAACACAGGTCGACTTAGTGTGGGCTTCAACTCAGGGTTCAACATTATTTTTGTTAATAGCTTTTTTCGTCCATAATATTCTTAGATGTATCTTGATCTTGTGTGCTTTATTTTATGTGACCAAATAAATTTATTATTATTATTATACACTTCAAAAAACATTTGAATATAAACTTCTGCACCTTAGTTAAATCTCTTAATATATTAAATTTATTGTTTCTCACATATGTACCACATACTACAAAGAAAATAACATAATAAATTAATAGTTAACATACAATAGCTGTACCTAAATAAATGAGTCGAGGTAAATGTAAAAAAAAAAAATTTTGTGTGTTATTAAAATATAAAACACCTAAATAAGTTTTCAAAAATTCGAGTGTGCTTTAGACCACACAGCTGAAGTAAAACTTCTTTACTTTAGCTTCATCTATCGGCCGGTACAGATTTGTTTTTGCTGTTTAACGTTAATGTCGCCATGTTGATAATAATTGTAAATTGTCATTTTACCGGACATACCAACATAGTAAACATACAAATTTTAATAATTTTTATTTTTTAATGTTGACAATGGAATTTACATGAACCAACTTCAGTTCTACCGTTCGCCTCACATTCACCAGCTTACTCCTTAAGTCAAGCATGCGTAAAGAAGTTATACTACAAAAATTAAAAATAGAAAATTCGTAAGAATCTCCTAGAACATGAAATAAGTAATTAAACATTTCTAAACTTAAAACTAATGAATATCATGACTGTTTGTTATGAATATACATCTTAATTTAAATTAATATTGTAAACAACTTATTAATTTAACATTACATACGCATAGACTCTGTAGAGCTGTACAGCCACACTCGAGACAGATTATTGTACCTAACAAATAGTTTGAGTCGCACACGTCGCTGTTTTGAATACAGTAAACGCTTATTTGAGCTAAAACCTACTTCCCATTAAATAATAAATAAATAATATAACTATCGTACTTTAATTAAACATTAATAGATCATAAAATTACAATGACATTTAGTTTACTTTAATATATCCTAGTATATAACGTACGCCCACAACATCAACATCTACATGTCATAAAACAATGCAGAATACAGATAGGTAGATGGAGATTGAAGTTTAGATAAAGTATGTAACGCGCATTTTTATTACCTAACCGTGAATTTGACGATAATTGTTGTATAATGATCGTTTACCCTCTTTCCGGTCCTTAATTTACTACTTTTGAAAATTCATTTTTTTACCAGCACCAGTATATCTACCCATGACATAATTATGCTCATGTTTAATTTCAGTGACTAGTGTTTCGCTTTAAACTTACTAAAAAACTAAAAACTAAAACTAAACTTCATAGAGTATATTGGATAAACACTTATTATTGAACATTCTCAAAAAATTATCGACTATTCAAAATAGCTGTAAATCTATACATATACATAACAAGAACTGTTTATAAGATATGAATAGATTTATGGGGAAGGCAGTAGATGTCTTTACGTTGATGATGATGATGATTATGGTGGTTCTTAAGACTTACAATTTTCCAATAAACATCTATACATGATTCTCATGAAATCAGTTTTAATACACATTAATGCAATTTAATAGATAGTATACAGTCAATATTAGTTTTGACTGATTCTATATTTGACTGTGACCTAAAAAGTACGCCGTTTGTATTTATGACTTGATTCATATTCATAGAAAATATTATAACTATTCTGAAAGCAACACTCATGAATAATATTATGTAGCCATAATTCGCGAATGAAAATAAATAGTAGGTTTGTATGATAAAATATTTTATCACAAAAATGAAATTGTATTTAAAAATATATAGGATGATAACACTGCCCTTCTAACGGTTGGCTACATTTCGGACATCGCTTACCATTTGTTGTGATAACCTTTTTGATGCAATCTGTACAAAAGAGGTGACCACAAAAAGTAGAGACCACCTTTGTTTTGAGCAGACCTTTCTTACAAATTGGACAATTTCCAATTTCAATACTAATGGGCGTAGAGAGAGTATCGGTGAGAGCTCCTGCCTGAGAAGAGGTTGTCGCTTGTTCCTCTGCCGCGTCCCTGTTCGGAGTACTTTGGGAATCACTCAGCACATTTTGCGTCGACGATCTTGTTAATCTGCATGCTCTAGACCAGCCACCGATTCTCCTCCTGCCTGAAGTCAGCTGAAAAGGCTCTCTCGGAGAAAAATGCGGTAAACGCTCATTGCGAGGGTTGGGGTTATCATTCCATCCTTGTCGCCTAGGTGGAATTGCATGGTTTATAGATTCTGTCCTCAGAGCACTATATCCTTGTTCCGTGACAGCCACTGGATAAAAAACTTTGTCGTTTCCCAAAACATAGTAGCTGTTGGTTGTTACGCCAAATGCTTTTTCAGTAGGTTGTCGACAAGGTACTGCAAAATCCGTACTCTGTTGTGGTGGGACCCCATGTTGACGTCGACTGTGGCCAGGGTTTGGCTGGTGCTGGCCCCTCTCAGGGTTTATCCCTTGATTCTGCCTACTAAGAGATGAGGGTGGTCTATTGTATCCCCTTTGGCTGCTTACAGAAATGGAAAATTTGTTTACGTTTTCAACCATCTGGAGAAACTCCTCATCATCGGTGGACTCAAGGTCTGATGAAATACAAAAACGATCTACCGACTGTGATTGGTTATTATCATAGTCATCACCAAAGATACTTACCATTTCATCGGATAGATCCGACTCTTCACCTTCGGGAACAAACCCAACTTGGCAGTATGCGTTATTTGATCGATAGTTTGTGGTGTTGCGTATAGCCTGGCCGTTCTCCGGTCGACTCTCCATGGCCCTTGGAGCAATCGTTTCTAAATCCAATACTTGTTCAAAAGACCGCGGTCCAGGTACTGCAGTAACGTTGATTTCATTGCTTGGACCTTGGAAGGGTTCATAATTTTCGAAATCAGGGACGTCAATAGAATTCAAAGGGCTTACTGTACCGGTTGAGGTGCTAGGAAGTGAAATATAGCTCATTTCTCTTGAAGGCGTGTTGAATGTACCTAATGCCGTACTTTCACTATCCCTTATGCGTCTACTCTGGTATCTTTGGAGGATGGTAAGGTCGTCGTCGCTCAAGTTGGTTCCAGAAACAGCTGACGCTATTAGTATATTCTGGTGATTTTCTTCGTCATTTTCATTAGATGGGTTACGGCTGCTGGTGTCATGAGGTAAATCAACGTTATTCATGCTGTTTCTGTAACCTACTACGTGAATACACCTCTTCCTGTGCTGCATCAATTCTAAATCGGAGTAAGCACTTTCTGCGCGAGGTACGTTTCTTATTGTTGTTCGGCGATCATCAGATCTCATGCGGCGTGGCTGCAACTCCTCATCACTGTCGTCGTTCTGTGCCTGGAGCACTGCAAGCTCCCGTTGCGTATCCAGGTCATGTTGATGATTGGATTGCCTGATCACTGTACTTACATATTTTTCATACTTTCGTTTGTACTTCGCCTGTGGACGTTCTACTGCGTTTTGCCTCGTAGGAACTTCCTCGCTAGCCGCGTTTTCTTCGGCAGTTGGCGGGTTTTCGGTTGAAATAATGTTCTCGGTTTGATTGGCCGGTTGAGTGTCTCCGCTAGACTTCCTCTTCCTTGACTCATCTTTTCTTCCGTCTTTATTACCGGACATGATTACATAAACTATACTTTAAATAAAAAATATATTTATTATATAGAACTTATCGTTTGACTTCGAGGTGATAAAAATTGTTTAGACACTTTTCTATTTATTATTCGATGTTATGACTTTTGACGACTTCATTCGACGAACAGAGAGGGCAGACAGAGCGACACGACCACCCTGCGACTCTGAACCACTGACTGTGGGACCTAACTTTCAAAGCTCCTTGAATCAATACACTGAAACGTGGACACAAACTGAAGACGTGAACCAACAGGTTATCGTGGAAGTAACGACCTCTGTTGAAAGTTGGAAGAACTAAACTTGTAGCGCCCTCTCGAAGCTTTACTTGACAATTTCTCTTACTTTTTACAAACTTTTTAATATCACACGACTTTATTATTTTATTAGTATGCATAATATAGACCTTAGAAATATATACAGGAAAAATAGCTGGGCGATCACATAACTCGATTGCAACCTATAGAAACACAAATTTGTATGGATTTGACAGATTGAATTCGCAGTTTATGTGCATAGTTAGCATGGAAATTTCGCCTGTTGCATTGAAATCCATACAAATTTGTGTTTCTATCTGTTGCAATCGAGTTATGTGATCGCCCAGCTGGGACGTACTCCTGCTACTACACACTATTATTTTTTATACATTATTTATCATTTTTAGAATTACATTGGTTTGGTCGCTGCAAAACTACTTACCTTGTTCAGTACAGATCAGAAAACTATAATAACCTAAGCAGTAAGTAGACCTAAAATTGGTAAGAGAAGTTAAATATTCTCAAGTTATTTTTGAAAAACGGCTCGGTTTCGTAGCTTACCTTGAAAAAGGTACTAAGTTTTGAGAAACCATGTCTTTACTTAGTTTTTGTTGCAATCATTTTTTTATAAGACATAATTATCATACATATTATGTTAAGAATCTATCCTCAATGGCAAGATATGATCAATTATGTTGTATTGTTTTAAATATCAAAAATTAAACAGTTTTTTCTAAAATAAAAAAGAGAAAAGTCGCTGAAAATATAATTCCTCGAAACTTAGATCCTTATGTTCCAGATATTGTCATTAGACTATGTTAAATAAGTACTCGCCAGAGCAAGAATACCGCCAGCGGCTTTTGTCAAATAATCTAAGCACAGACAAGGTTTTCGGGCTGTAAAACTGCTGATTTAAACGATTCGAACCAAACTAATTACAAATTATTTAATCAGCCGTTATAACTATAATCAGTCGTTTTAAAGTCTGTCAACCCATTTTTTATTGGAAATTTACATATTATTATCGTAATTTAGGATACATATAATATTGGACACATTATACATACTTTATTGTACCAATTGAAAATGACTGTGGAATGAACTGGGTGAATAACGACATACAACAAATTGGGTATTGTATTGGAACTAAACACCCTATTGTCTATACTATGTAAAAGAGTTGAAATAATAATTTTCAGAACTTATCTTCTTTTTAGTTAACTTGTACCTACTATTGTTTATTCTGTGCCTACTACACTCAAACATGAATCTAGGAAATGAGGAAGTGTACCTATGAAGTTTTTTATGCAGTATTTATTATGGTTAGTACATAATTATTATGATTCCTACTATCTACCTTAGTGAGTTTAATTTTTTTTTTTTACTTTTATACTAATAATCACGTGTATCTCTTAATTATTTTTTTCTATGAAAATAAATGAATTTATTATTTAATTTTCATCCAAGCTATTATTGTATTGAAGAAATGTTGACGATATTTATTTATTTATAACATATTTTAAATCTTATAAATAAATATCGATATTTATTTTATAACAATGATAAGACGAGAAATCTCCGTCATTGAAAGGGAACTAATAACACACATTAATTAAAATGATAAACAAATACCGGTTTCTTTGATGGATCAATACATAGTAGGCCTTGCCCATGCTGTGTTGCCCTGGCGCTGGTTTGTTCAGAGTCATCCATGTCATCCATATTTGGTGCTGCCTGTCTGTATTTGATATAAGCACGCGCAGCTGCATGAAGAATTCTGTCTTTGAGGAGTCTTGTAGCAAGGTTCTCTTCTTTACTCTCTATAATGCGTATAACAGTAGCTTGACATGCTCTGTTTGCGGTGACGAGCTCATTTTCGGAACCACCTTTGGCAGTGTAACGAATTGCCATTTGTTCCAATGGAATTCCATGTTCTTTCTTTGCATAATTTTTCCGCCACATCCTAAATTTTTTAGCACTATTAGAAACAGCTCTCAAATCAGTCTTTTTTCTGGGCGGCATTATTGTTAAATGTGTTTCAGAATCTTAAATAGGCACTTAGTAACTAAAGAAATATTAGTATATTTTATATAATTATAGCCTGGTAATTGGGATTCATGCCTGGTTTAAGTTGTGTATTCCGACAGTGCAGGTTTCTAGAGTAGAGCTGTGCTGCCCATGAGTTAATTTTTTTCACAATTGCCTGAAATAAAATAAACCTGCTGTTATTAGATGTCGCTGCTATCGCTATGACTGCTTCTCTTATTAATTATCATTAATCAATTAGAAGCCAAATTATAATTTGGCTTTTTGAGGATACAGTAACAATATTTACGCGCAAAATACAAAAAAGGTAATCCAATTTTATTTTTTTTTAATTTCTTCATAGTTTATTGAGTTTCCAGGTTGTATTTTTATAGGATCATCAAGCCACCTTAGTATATCAATTTGATACCTTCAACCCTTTTTGAAGGGTCTTAAAAGGATAGTCTGACAGAATTATTTTTCTAATTCAGAAACATAATTGTTAAAATCCAATCTTTAGAGCAGCCTAATTACAAAGACACCCTGCACCAACTGACCTCACCTAGTGGGTGATGTTGATTGTTGATATTAAGGCTGATTCTCGACTAAGGCCTCTTTAATTGTCTATTGTTAATTTGTATAGTAAGAACTGAGAAAACTTATTGTTACTCTTACTAATAAACTGAATTTGAAATTGGCAAAGATAGAACAAGAGAAAACACTAAATAGCTTATCCACTGTTATTAATGGGGGTAAGTATATAATATGCATCTCACAATATATAATAATAGCTGGATATAAGATGTATTCAATAGATGATATGCCAATACTCACACTTATGGTAGGTATGTTAAGAACTGATCTCTGCAAGCAAGATAATGTAGGCAATCTTCTTTTTCCTGGTAGACTACAAGGTTTCACCGCAAGCAACCAGCCTGAAATGACAAAAATGATGTTAGACAAGTAGAGCAGCAACCAAATATATATTTTAACTTAGTTATCGCGACTTAAAAATCTATACTCTAATATGATGCATTCTATGTATATTAATAGTAATTGTTGTTGCCATAATGTTGTTTTCAATAAAGTAAATATATTAATTACTTAATATGTAATATTAATAATAAATGTCTAACAAAATGTGATTTGTTTGTTTGCATCTTTGTTACATATATGTTTTATATTTGAAACGTGAATTCGGTAATGCTATTTATTTTAACACCATTTGTAGGTAATGTTGATAAGAACAGCTGGTATGTTGGCTTTGACAATTAAATCACATCAAAATTGGTGGTTGTACTTAACTATGACGTCACATACTGTGTAAAGGCGATTATGAGTCACGTGATATGTAGATACAAATTGAGATTTCATTTACTTTATTAAAAATATTTATGAGTCATAAATAAAAATTATTATTTATTTATTTATTATTATTATTGTGTATTTCACCAGGAGCTATACTGGTGTCAAACAACACAGTGTCAGCTCTCAATGGCAGTCAAGCGCTGTTTGTTACTGAGCATTGTCATCAAAAATACTATAATAATTATTATGTTGCAACAACCCATTAAATTAGTACAAATTGGCTCCAATAACACCAGAAATTCTCCTAGTATAGAAGCTGGTTGTTATTTTATATTGTAGTTAACCTGATAATGCATTTAAGTTCTATATATATATATGCTATACTATATTAAGTAACTCAAGCTAAGTTTCTTAACTATGTTCTATAGGCATAAATTGTAAATTACTCATTATCCTACTTCAGATGTTTTGTAAATCTAGGTTAAGCTTTGATGCTAAATTAAAAAATACTATTATAAACTATTACTATTAAAAATATATTATTTAAATAACAAGAAAAGAAATTATAATAAAGTATCAAGATAATTTGATTTACACATATTCCTTATGAGATGTGTATTATAAGTAAATTTTGGTAACTATTTTGAAAGCCTTCAACATTCCTTCATCATCTCAAATTATTGATCAATCTCAAATCATCATACTAATATTATAAAGGCAAAAGTTTGTTATATATATTATATATGTATGTTTGTTACTCCTTCACGCTCAAGCGGCTGAATGGATTTGGATGAAATTCGGTAACAAGATAGCTTATACACTGGATTAACACATAGGCCACATTTTATCCTGGAAAAGCGAAATATTGCCGTGGGTAGAGCAAATAATTAAAATACTTATTATTCGCGGGTGAAACCGCGGCGTGCAACTGGTAGCTAATAAAACTTCTCATCAAGTCACTCATTCACAAAAAAAAAATATTTTAGGATTTTAAACTTAACATTAAAACATATAACACCTCTTTGTTTGGTTGGAAATTAAAAAGTAAGTTTTTAAAGGTAATTTCGAATGGCCACATTTTATATGAGGCACTAGTTTACCGACATATTTCAATGTCAGTCATGAATACAGTGGCTTGACTGAATGAAGTGTAAGTGAATTAGCCTATAGTCCTAAATATTATTTTTAAAATGAATAATCACTATTTATGGGTGTGGGACTAGTTCCATTGAACCACTACTAAATCTTCCATTTATGCTATAAAGAATAAATAATATAATAATAATAATAATATGTGTGGACATCTTACACAATGCCATCTAGCCCCAAACTAAGCAAAGTTTGTACTTGGGAACCAGATAACTGATACAATACTTAGGTTCGTATTACAGAATGATGCTCAGTCATCGATCGCTGCTCAAGCAGAGATTTCATTCATAAAGTGGCCAATTAATGAATGAAATCTCTGCTTGAGCACCGGTCGATGACTGAGCATCGTTCTGTAATACGGGCCTTAGATACTTTTTGTTTGTAAATACATACATAGAATACAATATAACATCCAGACACAGAACAAACACCTGTGTTCATCACACAAATGTTTGTCCTGGGTGGGCATCGAACCCACAACCCACTGTTCAGAAGGCAGGGTTACTACCAACTGAGCTATAGGGCCAGATAAAAGGAATTACAGCATCATGTGCAAGTCGCCAAATGTGCAGATTATGTAAAATGTGCAACACATCTCGTAATGTGCAGGTCGCAAAATGAGCAGATCTTTAAAGTTCAGGTCGCGCAATGAGCAAAACTTGTTATGTGCATATCGCAAATTGAGCAGACACTGTAATTTACATCTCCCGTATTTACTACCAAAGAATACTATTACTCCTGCAGACCATAGAAATAGGGTTATGAGACCCAAGCATAGATAATGAAACATTATTTATGCAGTATATTTTTTATGATTAAATGTATAAAAACATCTCACCTGGATCTAATGGGAAGTGATGGTGTTGTCTAAAAGTACACATTTGCCTGTGAGATGACTATTCACTCTTGACTTTAGGCCTATATATCCGGTATCACTCGGTACATGGACAACCAGGCCAATTGTATGAACAAAGTTATCTGTTCATTATTACTTATCAAGCAAATCACAATTGATGTCATAGAGTAACTTTTTCAAAATTTGGAAATCTGGGAACCTCAGCCATTTAACAGATCGCTTTTCCACTAGCGCACGTGTTAATGCAATTGTTATATTCAATATGCTTGTCTGTACTTTCTTATCTGCAGTCTTTATATTGTAATTTTTTAGTATTTAGATAGTGACCCAAAATACATCACAGAATCAAATTTACAATGAGATGAGACAATGATGCCATTACTCTCCTGGAGGGAAAAAAAAATATAGACCAAAGAGCATATAACCCAAGGCCGTTGTATCCTAATGGACGGAGCCATGCGGCGTTGCCACTCCGCATCCGTCGTCATATTGTCTCGTATCTCTGTCTAATACACGAATCGTCGCATAGAGTATGCATGAAAGCGATTGTAGGAACGGCAACCTCGTACCGCGTGTGATGTTGTGACAGAATAGCCGGTGACAACATTGAATAGCGAGAGCATATAAAGGTCAAAATATAGTGATATATTGTTATCAGGATTAAATATTGTGTCCTATAGTGAAACTATGTCGTGTTGGGCAGTGCTTTGTTCATCAAAAACAACAAAAGGAGAAATAAGGATTTCAGAATCAACATTTCACACGTAAGTGTTTACTGGCTATTGAAAGTAAATATGGTGAGATATATGGTGATTTTGGTGAGAATAAAAAGGAGAAGATCTCTTTCCTAAAAGTGGCTGAATGGATTTAGACCAAAGTGCAACCTTAACCTTAAAAAAAACTACAAATCTGGTAATGTGAAAATTGGCACGTAGTACTATTTTCTAAAACTTCTGAAATAATTATGATTGAAGCGTAGCGTGCGTATAATAGTCTCATAGGGTTCACTATCGAAACTCATAAAATCGGTTATCATAAAACATTCTAAACAATAAAATTCGCATTTTATGAATACGCTCTGTCCATTCTGATTCATAGTCCTAGGTTTAGTACTTCGAGCAATAACAAGCTTGTTATTGCTCGAAGGCTTAGTATTAGTTATTATATCATTGTAGTATTTAGTTTGAAAATAAAGGTTCAGTCAAGTGGTAATCGATTAAGTATTTATCGATTCCACTTCAGTGGTAGTGTAGGAGCACCCCGACTCTACTTATTTGAATAGTTTTTTTTTTTTCATTTTTGCCCACTGTTTTTTTGACATATCTGCTGTAAAAACGTCAATTAAGCGGAAGAAATGAAATTTAAAATGGGTCGTTGAAAATAATCCGGTATTGGCGGTTGTGAATTTTGAACTTTTTTCCATTACCCGCGGAATTACCTGTCATCTTTGAATTTTAATGTTTAATAAGGGTGGATTTCAGCATGAGTGTTGGCAAATGGTTCCAAGTTTTAAAACCACGCCTTTTCGTTTTCTCTTTAATAGTTCCTAAAGCCTTTAGTTAAATATCCACCAGAGTTTTGGCGGGAACGCGAAAAAGATTGCGTCACCGCATTAAATTATTTTCCAAAACTTGTGTTATTTTCAGTGTTAGTGCATAAAATTGGTGGCATTCTATTCGTTAAGTGCTGGATTACAGGCGTGAGTGTGGGAAAAGGGTATAATGATGGTGAAACGTTTCTTTTCGTGTTGTTTCCAAAACTCCATAAAAGCTTCAAGTAAAGTTGCCACCACTACTAGGAGTATGACTTTGACTAGACTATGAATTTGACCGTGACTTGACATATATTTACGTGAAATATCATTAACTTGATAAATTATCAGTTAACAATTTTTCAGTTTTTGGCGGGAAAACGAAAAAGATCGCGTCACCGCATTGCGGTAAAATTGGCGGCATTTTATTCGTTAAGTGCAGGATTACAGGCATGAGTGTGGGAAAGTGGTATAATGATGGTAAAACGTTTCTATTCGTGTTGTTTCCAAAACTCCATAGAAGCGTGTGGTAGGCAAACTATGCGTCAAAAGCTCAAAAGTCAAAGTATGATAGATCCATAGATATTCTGAAAATAATTTTAACGCCATCTACAGGAAATACTTGAGACCACGTATACAACCAATGACCTTAACATTCTATTCACTTCAAGATTCAAGTTGAAAGCACGTAGATTGATTGAGTAGTTTGATGTGATGAGTCGATAGATGGCGCAAGATAGTTCAACGGTTTTTTTTATCCATTAAAGTTTTGCATGCTCAATGATGTAGGCTTTAGGTACTATTATTATGCAAATTAAGGGCATCCAGATTACTTTTTGAGTTTTGGCGGGAAAGCGAAAAAGATTGCATCACCGCATTATATTACTTTCCAAAACTTGTGTTATTTTCAGTGTTAGTGCATAAAATTGGTGGCATTCTATTCGTTAAGTGCTGGATTACAGGCGTGAGTTTGGGAAAATGGTATAATGATGGTGAAACGTTTATTCTCGTGTTGTTTCCAAAACCTAATAGAAGCTTAAAGTAAAGTAAAGTTTTTTATAAGTAAGTAATCTCATAAGTAGTTTCAAAATTATTGTATTATTTTTCCCGCTATCTAAATTCTGGGTAAAGTCTATAAGCACAAGGTTTATTGAGTACGGCGAATGACAGAGAGCTTCCAAGTTACAAAAGTTAGGGTTAGAAAACCCTAACTTTTGTAACTTGGAGACTGTCTGCTGTGTAGTGATGAGGTCTCGGGGTTGTGCAGGAGCAGCGAAGACGAGTGATTGACCAAAGCTGGTTGGAGACGTGCGAGTTTCTCAATCATTATGTTCAGTTCTTCACAGTATTCATCTGCAGCAATACCTACTCATTCTGTTTGTCAATAATCTGTGATGAATCACACCGGCGCATGACCAAACAGTGATTTCGTTAAAGGCATGTTTAGGTACTAAACCAGATCTATCTAACTTGCTGAGCACTTACGCTAATCAAACAAAATTCATTTTTGTCGGTTCAAAATTCCTTTCGTGTGTCTGTTAAGCAGTGCAAGGCACGTCTCTACGCGTAGGTACTTCGCACTGGCAATCATTGAGTTCGTGGGGCACATATTTGTGAACCTTTTTCACCTTGCCAAACGCAAATGGGCCAATATTTTTTGGTTGCTAACGTCGAAAGCTGCTGCTAATTCAGCCGTAGATTGAGTATCATCAGCTTCCATAATCGCCTTTAATTCGTTATTGTCGACTAAGTTTTCGGACAGCCACGGGTTAAATTTTTCAGGACGACAACGGAAGCGGGGAAACCAATAACAGGTGGTGCGTTCGTTTGTGGTGTTCGCTCCGTAGCGTCGTTGATGTTGCGCGCCGTTTGTGCCGCGTTGGTGCCGCGTCGGTACCTACTCATATTCCATAATTACTCGAATTTTTAACGTAGGTATTCATGATGACGAAATACTTAGATTCATATGCGATGGAAACATAATTAGCAAAACACTGATTAAAAAAAATAAGTTACAATATTTTAGAAAAAAGCCATGGTTGTTGCTTTATTTTTTTTTTATGTTACTGAATGATTTGACGAGCTAGCCGTCCACCTGATGTTAAGCGCCACGGCTGCCCATAACAGAACAGTGTCAATCGGAACCCTAAAATAGAGTTTCGAGCAACACTGCACTGCGCACATCATCCTGAGACATCAGCACAGTCTGGTAATAAGATTACTCGACTGTGAGATCAGATCATAAAGTCTCAATTGCCCAGTAATTTCACTAGCTACAGTGCCCTTCAATCCGGAACACAGTAGTGCTTGCACACTACTGCTTGACGGCAGAATAACTGGCAAAGCGGTGGTACCTACCTAGACGAACTTTGCAACAAAGTCCTACCACCTAGTAAATTAACTTGAAATTAGAATTATTAGCCTATAATATAAATAAAATATTTTGATTTGAAATGGCTAGTGCCGTAGAACGGCAATTTCATAGCTTACAACTTTCCCCAACACATTGCGAATCTGCTTTTTTTTTTGCGAAAATTAGATTGTTTTTTGTTTTCAAAGCTTAGAAGGCAATTGATACACATTGTGGCAAATACTTGTATTTCTAGCTCCTATAGTTTAGGAGATACGATAGCAGTAAATAAGCGAATCTGAACTGCCCATTTTTAAAATTACCTACCTATACCATGGTAAAATAGTAGTTTGTGTCTCTCCTGAAAAATGTGTAAAATGCAGAAAGTTTGCTGTGGAGGGTGGCATATATATATATAAATGTATGAAATTGCTTGAATCAATGCCACGTCGTTGTAGAGCTGTGATTGATAATAACAATAGGATATGCAACAAAATATTAATTATAAGTTTTAGTTGCCTATACACAGTATCTATTACCTAAATTATATAATAGGCTATTTGACTACTATTAAAAATGAACAAATAAATATTATTTTCATAAAGTAGGTTAAAAATGAATGTAATCATTGTAAAAATAAGTAAAATCGGTAAATTAATCACGGAGTAGTACGCTTTTAAAGTTTCATCGCCTGTCCCTTTCTCGCAAAACAGAGATCGTGTGGAGCTTCCTCACAGCTACTATGAAGGCATGACTTGTGACGTCACATGCCAAAAAAGATTGTATATAGAGCTACCACAGCTTAGTAATGAGTTACTGTGAGGACTGGTAACTGACGTCACGGCGTGTTTGAGTTGTCTCTTTCTATTTCTGTATTTTAAAATGCCTGTAACTGAGTCATTTTTTGAGATATTCAAGTTTTGTTTTCACAGTTATCTATTTTTTGGGGTATATTATTTATGTATGTAATAAAAATATAGTAGTCAAATAGCCTATTCTAAATAATTAAACCTATAAAATATGATTTATCTTTTATTTTTTTGTATTGTTTCTAATTAGTTGTCTATTACTGTTGGTACATTAAAATTCATTAAGTTGTTTGTATGAAATGTAATATTGAATCTGTACTTGTTTAGTTGATATTTAGTTGTTTTTTTAAATAAATGATTAGTTATTGAACATATTTTATGCTATTTGTGGTTTAATTCCCAAATAAAAAGTATTAAGGTCAAATATCTTGTATAATGTTAAGTTCAGTGGGTAGTGTTTCTAATTATATGTCCACCACTGTATATATATCGGTTACATTATCTTAGGCAATCAATAATAGCTACTTTTATTTAACGTTGTAGGCACAGATTTTTCATAGCTTGGTTCTCAACGCGCCATAAGATATTATATAAGGTTTAAAAAAAATAACAGCGTCTTTTATATGTAAACTTTATTCATAACATTGTTAAAGATAGCTATAATACAGTTATGTCTATGTATAAGTATACATTAGTGTCGATTCTGTGTCGCATACTCTAAAGCTAAACGAAATTAACATATTTCCGTCTTTGTCATTTCTCCTTTATCAGAAGAGTACCGCCATATTTTAAGTTTACTTTAGTTTTAAAGAATGCAACACAGAATCGACACCAATTACCTCAATAAACTGTTAACTCGTCAAACATAAATAACCTTTTGTAACTGACGCTTATTGCGAAATAAACGTATGCTTATCCTTATACTTAACTAGTTGCGCCCCGCGGTTTCACACGCGGATAAAAAGTATTTTAATTATTTGCTTATCCATTGAACATTTCATTTTTCCGGGATAAAATGAAGCCAGTGTTAATCCAGTGTATAAGCTATCTTGGTACCGAATTTCATCCAAATCCATTCAGCTGTTTGAGCGTGAAGGAGTAACAAACATACACACATACAAACTTTCGCCTTTACAATATTAGTGTGATACCTACCTATATGTAGGTGCCGAAGTATTACTATTAGGTAGTTATTCTATAGTTTAGTTCTCTCGCAGCCGATGCTTTCAATAACGTAGCCACATTTACATTTTAATTGAAGCCGTGGGCCTCGGGGCGGCCGCTGCACCGGATAAATTCCAAATGGATTAATTGTGCTCTGACGTCATTGTGCCTCAACTCCCAGCTTACGCTAAAAGTGTTTTCGTAAGGTAATTGAAATAGGGGCTTTAATGTCTGTTTTGATGATGATACAAAATACAAAAACGAGAGAATTCATTTCTAGTTAAGTGACTGAGTTTACTGGCTTATCTCTGTGGTGTGGTGTTTGAGCAGGTCGGCTCATAATCTGGAGGTGATGGGTTCGATTCCCGCGGCAGGACAAGTATTTTGGGTATTATATTACGGAACTTCTGTTCCGTAACGTTTTTCACCAATCTTAACATCCAAAGACCACTATAGCTAGTGAAATTATTGGGCGAATGAGACTTTATGATCTGATCTCACAGTCGAGTAATCTTATTACCAGACTGTGCTGATTTCTCAGGATGATGTTCGCAGTGCAGTGTCACGCGAAACTTTATATTTTGGAGTTCCGAGTGACACTGCATCTGCTATGGGCGGCCGTGTCGCTTATAACATCAGGTGAATGGCTAGCTCGTCATATCATTCACTAACATAAAAAAACACATTTCAAAAACTTATTCATATAAAGGTATTCAACAGCTTTTTCCGCTTATCTCAAAAAGTTATTATCAGATTTTATTGAAAATAATTTTAAACAATAGTTTTTACTAAGGTCTATCAACTTAAGATAATAAGTTGCTAGAATGCTAGTTAATAAAATAATAATAATAATGATACGTAATAATAATAATAATATGTGTGGACATCTCACACAACGCCATCTAGCCCCAAACTAAGCAAAGCTTGTGCTATGGGAACCAGATAACTGATACAATACTTAGATAGGTACTTTTTGTTTGTAAATATATACATGAATACAATGTAACACCCATACACAGAACAAACACCTATGTTCATCACAAAAATGTTTGTCCTGGGCGGTAATCGAACCCACAACCCACAGTTCAGAAGGCAGGGCTACTACCAACTGAGCTATCGGGCCAGTCAAAATGGCAGGGACACATTCAAGTCAAGGAATATTTTCTCATCGTCGCTTTCTTTTGTTTTCTCTATAGCTAATACCACGGTATGATGGTTCGGTTTAAAACATTACTTAATCTCATCGGAAGCTCGGAAGGTCTACCCCAGGTTCAACAATCAATAACTAAGTGCTAGAGTGAGACAGCAAATGACCAAAGGGGCGCGGCTGCCCCGCCCCTTCAGGGTATCTACTCTCACAACGGTTCTCATTGAATTTCGATGAGACCACCATAGATTTATAATATTATATAGAATAGACGTGTACAGTTATTATTTTCTTAGAAACATTAATTTTAATTTTTTGTGAAAAAAAATAATGTGTCCTTAACTCAAACTGGCTACCTAGCTAGTCTGAGTTAAGGACCAGATAATATTCATGTGACAAATCTTTTTAAAATATTTGAATTAAAAAATTAGGTATAGGTATCATATTATATTATCTACATAATAAATGTAATAATTGGAAATTAAAAGTCGCACGCGAATTCTTTTGTAGGTAAGTAGGTATCTCCCTAATTATTATTTTAATGTCAGTTAAAATAATAATTAGGTACTTTCGTATAAATTGGCATCCTGGGACACATTGCAAGTCAAGGAATATTTTCTCATCGTCGCTTTCTTTTGTTTTCTCTAAAATACTCTAAAATAATAATTAGGTACTTTCGTATAAATTGGCATCCTGGGACACATTGCAAGTCAAGGAATATTTTCTCATCGTCGCTTTCTTTTGTTTTCTCTAAAATACTCTAAAATAATAATTAGGTACTTTCGTATAAATTGGCATCCTGAGACACATTGCAAGTCAAGGAATATTTTCTCATCGTCGCTTTCTTTTGTTTTCTCTAAAATACTCTAAAATATTTTTTCTCTAAAATTACGTAGTATCTACCTAGTAATAAATTACTAAAAGTTTCAAAAAATTTTAAAGTAAGGCATAGGTACGTAGAGCTCAGAATACACTATCGTGCCTGTAGTATAAAATGAACTGTTTACATGTATGTAGGTAGCTACTTAAATCACTAGGGAGGAATTGCTTTTAGTCCACCCATTATATATATAGCTATTCCACCCATTGTACCATAGTCCTCAATTTTATTTCTTTGTGTATCTGTGTAGATGTCTGGTGTGACATGAAAAAAAAATTGTATTAGATAGGTAATTTCTGGAACGAATTATGTGAAATCACAACTTTAAAAATAGCTACAATAAATATGACCGAAATATGACCCGGGCGTGTTCAAGAGAAGAGTGAATAGGTATTTACTTGGCTAGCATGCTACACCTTCGATCGCATTGTCACTTCCCATCAGGTGAGAGCGCGGTCAAAGGCTAGACAAGTTTGAAGTAAAAAAAGCTAGTTCCATTTTTTTTTTATGAATGAGCTATTATTTCGGGAAATATGTGTTATTTTTTTTTCAACGTTCACATACATATATCCTGGACCCTAACTAGGATTCCCTGCGCCTAAAGACCCAGGAACTACGAGGACCATGGTCCCACACTACCCTGACTCAGAACAAGTGCGCTTCTTTTGTGCACAAATACTGGACCTATCGCGGGAATCGAACCCGCTGTCTCCCACCTGCTCATCCACTACACCACAGAGGCTGTCAATATAATACATATATGATAACAACGAGCTTCTGCCCGCAGCTTCGCCCGCGGCGTGGGTGGAATTTCGAAAAATCCTTTTTAGCGGATGCCTACGTCATAATATCTACCTGCATGCCAAATTTCAGCCCGATCCGTCCAGTGGTTTGGGCTGTGCGTTGATAGAGTGAGTCACTCAATCAGTCAGTCACCTTTGAGTTATATAAATTTAGATAGATGACTTTTGTCTCAAATCGACGGACCCAATTAGGATGATATTACACACAGATTGCTCACACTACCGAAATTAACGTAGGTTAGGTAGGTACTTTTCTCCAGGAAAATAAAAGAAATTCCCTGGGAAACCAGGTGATTGCGGTTGAAACAACGGGCAATCACGCATTTGAGTACAGTATATAGATAAAACTTAGTGGTAATTTAAACTACTATTTAAATTCTTTTGAATAAGTACCCATTTGGTATTTGTAATAAAGTTTAGTGTTGCGGTAAAAGTATATACCTACCTAAGTATATATATACAGTAAGTGCGCTTAATTATAATTAGCTATTAAAATCAAATTCATTTAATATTCTACATCATGCATGTAACTAACGAATACGTTCATTTCACAATCAATAATATTAGTTTACTATTTGCCAGTGTTTAATAAAGTTATGACAAATATACCAATGATTGTTCTACAAATTCACTTAATAATAGGTATGAAATTCACATTAAATACAAACAATATTGATTTAATACTTATTTACGCACGCTTGATTTGGGTACTTGAGTTGGTTCACTTAGATCTCCATTGTCAACATTGTAACGTTCAAAATTTGTATTATTATGTAGATATATGTCAGGTAAAATGACAATTTACAATTATCAAGATGGCGACATTAAAATTAAACAAAGCAAAAACAAAGTTATACCGGCCGATAGATGGAGCTAAACTAAAGAAGTTATGCTTCAGTCGTACGTTCGGAAGCAAAACATTTTTAATAATAATTTTGTTTTTGACTGGCCTGATAGCTCAGTTGGTAGTAGCTCTGCTTTCTGAACTGCATGTTGTGGATTTGATTCCAACCCAGGACAAACATTTACGTGATGAACATCGATGTTTGTTCTGTATCTGGGTGTTATTTTATATTCTTTGTATGTATTTACAAACAAAAAGTGTAAGTCAAAATGGGTAATGTTTATATTATTTGAAAATTTTAATCAATACATATCTTTATTAATAAAGAAGTGAACACAATATTTTTATAGTTGCGTCTACGCGTTTCTTGGAGCGCGAACGCCTGTGATCGATACCTAGGTAGGATAGTATCGAAATAGGTAACGAATTTTGTGGTGGATTACAATTACATTTAGTCTGTGGTACCTACTTTATTGGCATGATTGTAGTCTCCGCTCACGGCTTGTTTGCCATGTTCTGAGATTATTTAGTATTTATAATGTTTTATATAGATACTGACGTGAGTAGTATTTATAACTACAACTAGTAAACGGCTAACACTCACGAGATACAGTCGAATAACTCGACCGGTGTTCGGGCAATATAGATGACCCGCCTGAGTGAGCGCAGAGCCGCCACCGCCGCCGCGCGTACTCCTTGATGATGGGCACCTATCCACCTATATTGTAAGATAAATAACGGCTAAACTCACGCCAATTAAAAAGTCAAAATTACACCAGGTTTCGGACATGTTTGGTGTCCTTCTTCTGGGAGCCAGCTACTAAGGCAAGCCGGTCGAGTTATTCGACTATACCTCGTGAGTGTTAGCTGCTTACTAGTTGTAGTTATATAGTAGTTTATTGAAGTAAAACTTCGTTTGGCACGCTTGATAGAGGTAAGCTAGTGAGTAGAACGGAAGTTGAAGTACTTATATCTCCGTCTCTACGTGAAGACAGTAAGAAAGACTTACGTAATGTATATATTACTGTAGGGGCAAGAGAGATGGAAGTGATGAAATTTTACTTCAGTCGTGTGGTCTAAAGCACACTCGTTTTAATATTGTTTCAGTATTTATAAAGTCTTGCAACTCCTTCTACGTGGGGTATAGCAGAGAACGTATAACATCCAAATTTAGACACATGGACCTTGAACTCGTTTTGGATATGGAGAGAAAAATAAAATCTATCCAATTCATCCAGAGGTCTTATTACAAAACCACCACGTTCCAAATTGGAAATCAGATGTACAATATCAGATCCAAATATAGACAGATGGTTATCTTATACAGCAAAGCTATATTATTGGCTCCAGATAAAAATAATGTTAAGCTGGATACGCTAGATATAAAAAACATGAATGTAAGTGTATGGCACGGGCGCCGCAACGCAGAGATCTCACGCTATAAAGCTGCATAATTGGTGCTTACCCTCATTAGAAACCTAGTTTTCTAAATTAGTTAACTAAAAGGGATTTATAGGCCAATTTTAGGAGCAAATTGGGAGGTGCTTCTTGGCTTGGGGTGTGCCCCGGCAGAATAGGATCGGAAAGACTACGTCCGATGGAAGAGTTAACCTCACGGAATGTCGCGATCGCGAACATTCTAGCTGGTCAGTTAGAATGTTCGCGATAGAGGGTACAAATAGGACCACTGGACCAATACCAACCAATAGGACTTAGCTGAAAATCAACGACGCGTGTCAAGGACACCGGCTATGCTGCGCTATGCCTTTTTTTTTGTTTTGTTTTGGCTCCACACTTTTGTGTATTTAGCCAGTGTCAAGTAATTGATCATTTCTCAAGTTAATTAATATTATATAATGTGTCAAGTCAAGTCACAGTCCAAATTACCAAGTAAAGTCATAGTCTAGTCAAGTCAAGTCATACTCCTAGTAAAGTGGTGGCAACTTTACCAAAAGCTTCTATGGAGTTTTGGAAACAACACGAAAAGAAAGGTTTCATCATCATTATACCACTTTCCCACACTCATGCCTGTAATTCAGCACTTAAAGAATAAAATTCCACCAATTTTATGCACTAACACTGAAAATAACACAAGTTTTGGAAAATAATACAATGCGGTGACACGATTTTTTTCGTTTTCCCGCCAAAACTCGAGTTTAGCCTTTTTTAACACCACTATTGTAGTTAAACTTCTTTACGCACGCTTCATTTGGGCAGTAAGCTAATGAATGCGTAACGAGGCGAACGGATGTTGAAAGTTATTTGTTCATCATATTCTCAACATAACAAAGTTAAAAATTACATAAAATTTGTATCATTATGTTGGTATATCCGGTAAAATGGCAATTTACAATTACCAATATGGCGACATTAACAGACCTATGTAATAGGGCGACTTCTGTGCATTAACATTAAACAAATAAAAAATAGTTATTCCGACCGAATAAAAAATAGTTAAACCGACCGATAGATGGAGCTAAAGAAGTTTTACTTCAGTCGTGTGGTCTAAAGCACACTCGTTTTTTTTTAATTTTTCTACTACCTATTTAAAACAAACCATTCTTGTTATTATTTAGATAGGTATCTCATATGATATTAAACTACTAAAATTCAATTTAAATGTAAGTGTTGAATGAATTTTTTTTTCTTTCTTTCTTATTAAGTATCTACAGTCAAACACACTTTTTTTTTACTTCAAACTTGTCTAGCATTGGACCGCGCTCTCACCTGATGGGAAGTGACGATGCGATCGAAGATGTAGCTTACTAGCCAAGTAAATACCTATTCACTCTTCTCTTAAACACGCCCGGGTCACTGGCAGAAAGCGAAAAAAAAGTGTAAATTAGTCCCTTCCTAATAATAATAACGCAACTCTTAAGTAGTATATTAAAAACCGCATTGAATTATTTTCCAAAACTTGTGTTATTTTCAGTGTTAGTGCATAAAGTTGGTGGCATTTTATTCCTTAAGTACTGGATTACAGGCATGAGTGTGGGAGTGTGTAATGATGGTGAATCGTTTTTTTCGTGTTGTTTCCAAAACTCCATAGAAGCTTTTGGTAAAGTTGCCACTGACACAATGACTGACTAGACTATAACTTGACTTGATGACTTCGACTGTGACTGGACACATATTTGCGTGAAATATCATTAACTTGATAAATTAACAATAACTTGACACTGGCTAAATACACAAAAGTGTCGAGCCCAAACATACAAAAAAAAGTAACTAGTAACCGATTATGTATTATGTATTGTTTTCGGCAACGGTATAGGATCATCAGCATCCTATAGCATCCTATAGGATGCTGGTAAAGAATCCTATAGGATGCTGGTTTCCTATACCAACAACCTATACATTCAAGACAACTTTCTGGTTGTACCGGTATACCGTTGCCGAAAACGATACCAGCCAGAAACTTGTCTCGAACCGATTGTCAGATCATCGGTCTGTTTTGAGTGTGCGGGAGTGAAGAGGCATGCAATCGCACTCACACACACTCAAATCTCATTCAATAGGTAAGTGCATATCTTCGCTTTTTTTCTTCTATCGCTTTGAAAATATGGAAAAGAAACCTGCATATGCTCTATGTACTAACCTCTTAATCTCTGATGGCTTTTTGGATGATAAATCTAATTGTTACAGCGAACCGATCTTATGATAGAAGTGCAAACTATATCCATGGATATTGACAAAATGATTTCCATGTTAATAGATTTAGAAAAAATTAACGGCCCCCGGTCTAAACTCAAAGATCACTTGAGAGACTATTATCGCAGGGGCAATATGGCAAAAGCCCAAAAAGAACAAATAAAGAAGGTAAAGTATGGGTATATCTATACAAATAAAATTCAAAGTCCTGGCTGACTGACTGACTTATACAAGGTAGAATTGAATTCGCTCTTTTCCTTAAATGTATGTACTCAGACCATGCTATAGAATATTCGTACGAGTTTCAATTAAAAAAAATATTGTTTTTTTTTTAATATTTATAAAGTAACTGCATGAAACCCAAATTGTCTATTAAACGCTACACACAGCGCGGGCACTGGCTGAGTGCTTTGTAAATATTTCGTAGGCAATAAAACACCGGTTTTGTTCAATGTCGCAAGGCTTTTCATTAGAATTTAAATTTGCAGTAATTTGATAATATCTATCTAGATTTAAGTTTCATTTCCTAAGTAATTTTTTATTTAGTTATATGTGAGCGTTCTATAGCATGGACTGAATACATACATTAAAGGAAAAGAACGAATTAAATTCCACCGTGTATATCAACGCACAGTCTAAACCGCCCTAGAAACTTGAAATTTGGAAGGTGTGTTCTTTGTAAAGTATAGGTATCCACTAAGAAAGGGTTTTTCGATATTCCACCCTTAAGAGGGTGAAATGGGTGGTCGAATTATCTAAAATAATTAAAATCTTTTTCGTTTCCTAGAGGCCACGCGGGCGAAGCCGCGGGCAGAAATATTAAAAAGTTGGATACCCTTTCGGATTAGGAACAATATTATAGGTACAGATTAGTACAACTGTATGTTGCTCCTCCTTGTTGGGGGCCAGCCTACGTTGCGTCTTTCGGTACATGGTCGCCACTCGAAAACCTTTCTTGTGTTCGGTTCTGCGAGCGATGTGGCTTACTCATAATTTTAGTCACGTACATACATTTTTAGAGAGCTGAAAAGATGGCGCTGCGGGAAAAGATGAAGAAAATCACAAATCACCAAATAAACAGATTTCCAAATAAGCCAAAGACGCAATTTGAAGATGGTTTCCAGTCAGATTATGAGACCCTATAAAAAAAATGGACATTGATCATTTGTTTTTGTAACTTACTAAAATTGCCGCTTTTTAAATTATGTATATATTATTTGCCTAGCCCAGAGGCGGATCTATGTAAAGGATATTTGAGCTGCAGCCCAGCGCCCCGTGTATATAAAAGGCCCACATCACCCCAGGTCTAATAGTCAACATTTCATTTTTTGGAAAGTCTCGAGGGTCAACCGAATAAAAAAAAATCTCCACTTGACATGTACGGCAGCCAACTATGGTTTATTTTTTCTTCCAAATTAATCTACTCCTAATTCCTTAATCAACGAGCTCAAATAAGGTGGGATCTGCCAATAAAAATCATCCCCACTTTGCATGTGAGTAGGTACACTTATACAATACAAAAAACATTTATGTTTTGTCTCTAGTTAAACTTTCGTTGAGCAAAGTTTCATGCATGTACGTTTATAACTTTAGAATTTATAAGTCTGTAAAGGATTCAAATTTGACGGATAGACAGGCAACGAGATATGATAGGCCTATAAGAGTTCCTTGTAGAAGTACTACGAAACCCTAAAAACAACGATTCAGGAGCAAGCTGGTACTTCCATGCAAAGGTAATAGTTTTTTTTTAAACTATAAAATGAATGAATAAATCATTCCTTTATATTACTATTATTTTAGGTGACTATGAACAAATGGGCGTAGTCAGGTACGGCAGGTAGAGAAGGTAGCAGCCGGTCCCTCTTTAACAAAATTTTGGCTACGCCCAGGGTCTCACGTAAAGATCCAAGTAAAAACTAAAAAAAAAATCTTTTTAAACAAGCAATTCTAAAGTTAGGTACCATTAATTAGTTATCATATTAAACTTAATCCCAGTGCTCGAAGGTTAGAGGAAACAAAAGCAATCGATGCGATTTCTGCGCATACGCATGCTACTCGTAACGGGACAGCCGCCGCGCCGGGATACATTAGTTTACTTTTGGTTAAGAATTTGTTATTGTAAGCCATATGGGCGCAGGGCGACGTGGCACGGCTTTTTTTGTTACGACAAATTTAAGGCCATCTTCAAACAATAGGGCACATGCTTGCATGTTGCCTTGAATCTTGTACAGCGATTGTGCTAGTTAGATATACGATCCATACATACGAGTCCATGGTCACACAGTAGAAAAAAATTGAACACTTACTATTATGTTGTTTAAGTCACTCACAAAAAAAACTGGTACTTTACTGTTCAAAATATCGACATTAATTTTTTCTCATCACCAACAGCAAGGTTAAAAGCACAATCCAGTTTTACGAGAATTAACTTGTGAGTGACCTACTTACCTATCTAGGTATAGTATAGACAGAATTAGAGTGTAAACAAGTAAGTAGGCACCTATTATAAACTGATGCAAGCAGACTGTTCGTTGATGCCATGACACCGTTTCTTCCATTATGGTAGTTTATAACAAAAATCAATTGTATTCCTCAAATTATAGCCGTGAAAACAAAAATCAAATACATTAACATAATATATTCAAAAATTACAAAGTAATAAGCATTTTAAAATACAAGAAACAAAGGCTATAGACAAACACGTAGTGAGGTCAAAATTTATTATTTTGTGCCAGCTCTACGCTACTCTGTATGCAATCTTTTTAGTATTGTTACGTCACAAATGATGAAATTCATAGTTTTAGCTGTGTGTGTGATACAATTCTCTAAAACAAGAACAGGGATTCTCTAGGCACTTTAAAAGCGTATTATTAAAATTTTAGTACTCCAACATTTATGCACCTACTGACTTAACTGATTTTTTGGTTACTTGTTATTTTTAACGTTATTATATGCATGTTCATATTTAATAGTTAAATGATCTATTGTTTTATTACACCTCTTCCCAAACACGAATTTAATAGTCAATATTTTTATCTGGCTAAAACAAAACTGCCAAACAACTTGACAGCCACAGTGTTGTGGTTGAGCAGGTCAGCTCATAACCCGGAGTTGGTGGGTTCGATTCCCGTGGCAAGACAAGTATTAATGCACAGGAAAAAGCGCAAATACTGGTTCTGAGTCTGGGTGCTATGGCCTATGGGACTCATGGTTCTCGTAGTTTCTGGGTCCCTAGACACAGGGAATCTTAGTTAGGGTCTAGGATCTATAATAAGTATATGATTGTTGGGCGTTATTATTATTATAAAATCATTTAGGATAATTCCTTTGGTATTAACATATTATATACCAAATAACTATAATAAATTATTCCTTATCTCATAATAATATTATTGTTAAATAATAGCTAAAATTTAAATAATTAAGACATGAATATATCTAGATATTTATTATAAATAAATGAATTGAATCGAATTGTACCTATCATCCACAGAATATCTGTGTCAGCTCCCAGCCAACTTTATTATAGCTATTAGCTTTCTAGCCGAAGTATAATCCTTACAGATCTCTGCTCAACAAGTTCGCCGGACGCTTTGATGAATATTGAAATACCAATATTCTCCGAGAACTTTGGTTGGTAAGCCCCGGGGTCATCGCGTACTGACTTAACTCCACAAACCGTTAGGAATCTACTTACGAATCAATCGATACTTAATATATTCTGAGTGCTTCTCCGGACGGATTAAAGCCAATCTTGGAGCACGGATGTTAAGGATAATATTGGTTCTTAAAAAGGAAGTATATATATATATGTTTTACAATATACTTATGTTCTTAAAGGTTTCTCATACAGTTTTTCGTATTCTAAACGACCACATGAGGCAAGACTAGGCGTTTAAAGTGGCGTCCTACATATATGGAAGACGGAAGACGGAGGACCTCTCCTGCTGAACTTAGGCCTCTCCCAATAAAGGTGTATACGTCATAATCGAGATCTAAATCTATGCTTGGTAGGCATCCTAGTAATCGCATTAGATTATCATGCAACCTGCGGAGAAGACTTCTGCCCATTTTCTGGGATAGGTATTTCCCTTGCGTAAACCCCATATGACCAAAAAAATTGTCTATAGACCTACCTACTAGAAATGTACCTACATATTTTAAGTACACACATCACACAAATAATAAAAATATAAACAAATAATATAGTTTAAAAGAAGCATAGTTTCTTAAGTATAAACATGGATGAAACTTATTTTGCCTCCATGTTACAATATATTTTTTTAGATCTCGACGAATTCTAAAATATTTCATATAATTGCTTGAATCATTTACTGCGGGCGTGGGTTGTATCACCAGTGACGGTGCTAACAATATGCCCGATGATTTAACAACCATAACTCCTTGAGAATAAATGCTAAGTTTCATCGTTGAAAATGTGGGGTATACTCTTATAGTAGGTACTTTACCACAAATGTCACGGATTATAAAACGACAATAAAAGTAAGTATTTACTTTATATTACTCTTTAATTGTGCGCCTACGTCGGGCTACTCTAGTACTATTTATATATTCTGTGACTCCGGTTGGATTCTATAGACGGGGAATGACAATGCAAGTCGGTAGGCCATAATACCCACACATTGTCCGGAAACAGAAATAGAATGGCTATATTCTAGGGTTTACTATCATCCCAGGAAATACCGCTGTAGTTAAAGTAAAGGAAATCAGAAAGAGAAATTTCGTCGAGAATTTTCGTCAGACTCTAGACTGCATTAATTTCAGTCAAACCTACAATTTCAGTCAACTTTCAATTGAAAACGAACGAGTGTTTTCCATCTTAGGTGGGAAACGATATTAGCAAAATAAGGAGCTGACTGTCTGGCAGTGCTACAAATGCAATGGTATATCTTTATTGGAGATATCAGAATTGATTTAAATTTTTCAATGTTTAAGTAGGGAGGTATTTGGACCTAATACAGATTATCTTAACACAAAATTACCAAATTTTAGATAAAATTAGTTCAGGGATTATGCTCATAAGAATTTACCAGACGAGTAGAGAATGTCACTAATTCATAAAAAAAATATATTACATCAATAGCCGAGAAAAATATTGTAATTTGTTTTTATTAACACGAGATTCTGTTGCTTGTTGTCCAATTTAAGTAAAAATTGTATATAAATCACATTTTTCTCGGTTTTCTGGATAGACCCGACAAATCTAGTTCCTAAATTCTCGAGAAAATTTAAATCCTTGAGTAACCATGAACTACTATTTATTTATTTAGTTATTTATTTTATTTAGAAAGAACTCTATCTGATTGAAAATAGATCTAAAAATAGCGAGCACTAATTTTTATTGATAAAGAGAAAAGATTTTATACACACATTTATAATGTAGTCCAAAACGGTGTTTTAAATTAAGAAAAACTTTATTTTAGACTCCACTATGTATACGATCAACCATATATTTTTTATTTTATACTTTATGCAGACTTAAGCATGCTCTAGGTTACTGAGATATTCTATATATTATATTTCTGTTATAAATTACGTAAATTATTAATTTTAATCACACTAATATTATAAAGGCGATAGTTTGTATGTGTGTATGTTTGTTATTCCTTCACGCTCAAACAGCTCAATGGACTTTGATGAAATTTGCTACCAAGACAGCTTATACACTGGATTAACATATAGCTTACATTTTATCCTGGAAGAGTGAAATTTTTCCGTGGGATGAGCAAATAATTAAAATATTTTTAATTCGCGGGAGAAACCGCCGGGTGCAGCTAGTAGACTATAAACAGAGTACATGTAAAATAACCAAAATACATGATTTATAATTTAACTTGGTAACTTTGGTAAATATATATAAGTATATATGTAAGTATTTTTATTGTTAAATTCCTATTTTAAACTACTAAAATTTTTAATCCACGTATCTCCAGAATAGTATTAATGCACATCACAACCAAAAAAAATGGCTGGCATAAGAAAATATTTATCAAGGTAAAATCGTAATATGATATTTGAATTTCTTTACATTTAAGTAACAAAATGTAGTAATTAACTGATTACAAAAAAAAGTTACTTGTGGGGAAAGATCGACAGTATTTAGAGCAATAAGTTACTTCTATACAACACGGCACCCACGTTAAGAATTATATGTACCGTTCCAAGTCTATGCTCATCTTATGTACAGACAGTACATAAGTGTATATTGATTGTTGGCTGTACATAAGGGTTGGGTGCCGCTCGATAAACTGCGGGGTAGAACGCATGCGTGCTGCCCTGAGCTACGACCTGAAAATACGGTTTTGTGTGAAAATGTGTACAGATGGTACACTTCACCATTTTGTCTAGTACTTACACTTAGGTATAGCTAGCAAAATAATGATAATAATAATAACTCCCAACGATCATATAGGTAGGTAAATAGATCCTGGATCCTGACTAGGATTCCGTGTTTAGGGACCCAGTAACTACGAAGACCATGACCCCCAACACCCAGACTCAAAACCTATTTCGGTGTTTTTTATTTGCTCAAGTACTTGCCGGGAATCGAACCCACCACCTCCAGATTATGAGCCAGCCTGCTCAACCATCGCACCACAGAGGCTGTCAATATATTTTTATAATAACTACACTGCATCTCCCGTTTTCCGTGTTCCATCTTCTCCATCGGTTGTTGGTCCAAGCGATGTGGCCTGTCCATTGCCTCCTCATTTCAGATTTTATCACGCAAGGAAACCTCGATTGTCTAAGTTTATAAATAACTAGTTGCGCCCCGCAATTTCACCCGCTGATAAAAATTATTTTAATTATTTGCTCATCCCACGAGAAAATTTCACTTTTCCGGGATAAAATGTAGCCTATATATTATTATTATTTTTTTTTTTTTTTTATGGTACGAAATGACATGACGAGCAAGCCGCTCGCCTGATGTTAAGCGACACGACTGCCCATATCAGTTGCAGTGACACTTGAAACACTAGATTATAGTTTCGCGTGACACTGCACTGCGCATGTCATTCTGAGACATCACAGTCTGGTAATAAGATTACATAACTGTGAGATTAGGTCATAAAGTCTCATTTGCCCAGTAATTTCACTAGCTACAGTGCCCTTCAAACCGGAACACAGTAGTGCTTGCGCACTACTGCTTGGCGGCAGAATAACTGGCAAAGCGGTGGTACCTACCTAGACGAACTTTGCAGAAAAGTCCTACCACCTAGTAAAATTAATCCAGTACCGATACCGAATTTCATCCAAATCTATTCAGCCGCTATCTAGCCCCAAACTAAGCAAAGCTTGTACTATGGAGCCCGGATAACTAAATACAATACTTAGATACTTTTTGTTTGTAAGTACATACATAGAATATGACGGCGGCAACGTCCAGTTGTAAATGTAAACTCTATGACTGATGATGATGACTCTAGACTCTATGTCTACTACGGACATGCTGAAGGCCTATACTTATATAGGTTGCAACCTACCTACCCACAAACCATTCTGCCCACATCAGAAGTGGGATGCCCATTGCCCATCTTCCACATCACATCAAGCAACGCGAAACGTGACGTGACGTAAATGATGACGTGACGGCGGGTGACACTAATATCAATTTTATTTGCAGGGTTAACCCGGACCAATGAAAAAATAATGATAATAAAAGTTATGGGGAAAAAGTAATGATTCGTTAGAGGAGAAAAAAATGTAGGAATGATGTATTTTGGTTGCTAAAGGGATATCTATCCGGTCTAGCACTAATTGGTCCATAATAAATGTAGATTGCTAAAGGGATATCTATCCGGTCTAGCACTAATTGGCCCATAAAAAATGTAGGTTGCTAAAGGGATATCTATCCGGTCTAGCACGAATTGGTTCATAAAAAAAGTAGTAATGATGATTTTTGGGTGTTAAGGGGATATCTATCCGGTCTAGCACTAATTCGTCCATAAAAAATGTAGATTGCTAAAGGGAAATCTATCCGGTCTAGCACTAATTGGTCCATAAAAAATGTAGGTTGCTAAAGGGATATCTATCCGGTCTAGCACGAATTGGTCCATAAAACAAGTAGTAATGATGATTTTTGGGTGTTAAATGAATGGATACTGATGGTCCTGAAAATGATGGTTAACCCTACAATTACAACTCTTTGTAAATGGCCTTTGTGGAGAGGAGACCAGGGTTAACCCTGACGATGACTGGGAGGTTAAAATGCTTTTGTCTAATGAAATTGAAAACTAATCTTTTGACCTTGACTTCAAGTTTAACTCAATTTAATTGTCAGGATGAACGAGCAATAACACTGATACTTATGTCCCTCACCAAGTACAAAGTGAAGCTAAGCGTACGAGGACGTACGCACGTCAGTATGGCCGTGACGGCGGCAACGTCCAGTTGTATATGTAAACTCTATGTGCAGCGGGCAGCGATCGAGCACCGTAATTTACCCTGTGGTGGCATTAAATTTATTACAGTGGCAACACCGGCAACTGCCATGGCGCCCCTACCCGTCTGGCTATAAAAAGGGACCGCTCGGTGTGCTAGGGATCATTCTTGTTCCAGACACGGCGCGGTGCGGACATGCTGAAGGCCTATAGTTATATAGGTTGCAATCTACGCTCAACCCATTCCTGCCCACAAATACAATATAACACCCAGACACAGAACAAACACCTATGTTCAACACACAAATCTTTGTCCTGGGCGGGAATCGAACCCACTACCCACAGCACAGAAGGCAGGATTACTACCAACTGAGCTATCGGGCCAGTCAAATTTGCAATAATATTGAACGTTCAGCTAATCCGTCTCCCTAGACCTGTGGTATTTAGTAATATAGTATAATAATATAGGTATATAGTAGTAATATAGGTATTGAAGCCTTGACTGAAGTATGTAACCAGTACCTACATGTATATTTAGATACTGTATAGATATACATGTAGATACTGGTATATATAGATAGAACACCGATATAGGCATCTTATAGTTCGAATGTTTGAAAAACTAAGAATACAGAAGAAAAGTTGAGTTTATTGATCAGTGTAAGGCACCAAATGTTAGCCATCCCACCATCATGGCCCGATCGGCTGCATAAACATTGCTATTTAACTGTCAGATTTTATCAGCATAATATGCACCGGAAGTGGCTAGAGGCTTTTCATAAGGTTATTTAAAATTGTGTGAGCGAGTGTGGCTCAGCGGTAGCACGTGTGACTTTCAACCCACCTATTAAGTGCGAATTTTCCACCAGTATTTACTACAATGGTTAACCATAATACATATTTTTTTAAATATTTATATATTACGGATAGACGTGACGAGATAACCATTCGCCTGATGTTAAGCGATACGGCTGCCCATGCCAGTTGCAGTGTCACTCGGAACTCTAAAGTATAGAGTTTCGCGTGACACCGCACTGCGCACGTCATCCTGAAACATCAGCAAAATCTAGTAATAAGATTACTAGACTGTGACAGGTCATAAAGTCTCATTTGCCCAGTAATTTCACTAGCTACAGTGCCATTCAAATCAGAACACAGCGTTGCTTGCGCACTACAGTACTGCTTGGCGGTAGAATAACTAGCAAAGCGGTGGTAACTACCTAGACGAAGTTTACAGAAAATGGTAGGAACCACCTAGTAAAAGTAGTAGTGTTTTGTACATTGTTATAATATTGATGTTCAATAGAGTATCTTTGTATTATCCCGTTTGTTTATTTACAATATTTTAAATTTTGACAATAATGTTGCGTTCAATTGGTGCTCTGAATAATGTAATTGTTTCTTTTTTTTCTATTTAGGTTTATCTAAGAAATAAATGATATAGTACCTTAGTTACAAAACTAAAAAGAATAACCGTCATTAATAAGGTTCAAATCCTATGAGAGGACTGATGAATAGAAGCCTTCCATTCACCAATGGGTAACAGTAACTGTAGTAGTTATCTCTAAAGTCAGTTATACAACTGCAAAAAGTCATACAAGGTGGGCAAATCTCAACACCTAATACAGATCCAGAAAGAACGAAGTCATTTGAACAAATAAAGCTTAATCTCTTTTGTGTCGTCAGGCGCAATAACACAGAGCAGCGCATTCGTACTCCAACAATGGGAATTAGAAGCGTGGCCCATTGTGCCAAATTGGACATTCCGTCGTCCGTGAAATCGCCGTTAAAACTGACAGCAGGCGTTAATAAAAACATGACAACATGTCAAAACTGACCAGATTTGGTCGACGACAAGTGAGGCGCATTGTTAGACTCCTATAGAATTCCGTGTGGCCCGCCCTTAACTACGTGGGCCGTGATGCGATGATGTCTGGAGTCCGGAGTGTTCAAGAATAAAGATATGTTTGCGCATCGGATTCTTCATTGGGATAATCTGAAATGTAAAGAACGAAGCACGCCCGCCATTCATACTGGAACTTCAAACGACAACTAATTTTAATAGAATACTAATTAAAATTGAGTTATCATAAGTATTGTATTGTATCGTCACGTTTCTTATTAATATCACCCAAAATTTAGAAGGGCAAAGAGGTATAATGTATACAGGTCTTTGATTAAGGGCAGCAAACCAAGGTTGCAAGGGAAAGTGGCGGAAAACGTTCTTTCAAAATGGTGACATTTGGTTCCGTGAGTTGAGGAATCCTTAAGTTCATGCTTGACACTCTTCCGCCTCTGCCTAATACTGAATACTTCTTAGTCTCTCTTTCTTTCTTCTTAGTCCACATCGCTCGCAGAACCGACTACACGAACCAGAAGACCAACGTAAGTTGGCCCACCCCACCGCCTCTATGTGCGCTGGGAAAGACAACGGGAGCCGATGAAGAGACAAGCTGCCGACTTGAAGCTGTGACTGGCCGAATAACTCAGTTAGTCGTAACCCTGCCTTTTGAACTGCAGGTTGTGGGGTCGATCCACCCAGGACATACATTTATATGATGAATATAGATAGGTGTTTTTTCTGATGAAAATCCAAAATGACTTTTTACCCCCTTTTAATTATAATTTGCATTTCAATAAAATACGAAGCACGTCTTCCATCAATTAAAAAAGACTTATACAAAATTTGAAGTAGATTGGACCTTAGGAATCACGTTGTCCCATACAAACTTTGCCCCCGATTTCACCTCTTTAGGGGTAGAATCCTAGGAAATCTTTTCTTATCTGATGCCTACATCACACAAAGAACACACCCTCCAAGTTTCAGGTCTCTGCGATCAAGGCTGTGCGTTGTTCCGTCAGTCAGTCATTCAGGACATAGCCTTTTATATGTATAGATAAGAGTAGGTATAACAGAATTTTTTAAACTTATGTAACAAGTTCAATATAGTGTTTAATAAGAAGGTAAGTTATATAAAAAAGTGTTTTAACTTGAAGGTTTGTAGTACATCCCCATCAGTCACCCGCTGTCGCCATCTCTTGTGCTCAGCACGCGCCCGACACCAGCTTCGCCTCTACCTTATTCAAACACACGGCACTGAGTATAACCGCGGCTTAATGCCAAACACTTCACGTTTCAAGTGATAAATTTTAAACTCGGTTTTACGGGAGACTTCACATTAAGTACTTATTTATGTACAGAAAATTTCAAGCGCCACACTGGATCAATGCTTCGGTTGGAATTTTGTGCTGCTTCTTTTTTTTTATGTTAAGGAATGACGTGACGACCTAGCCGTTCCCCTGATGTTAAACGACACGGCTGCCCATACCACCTGCAGTGTCACTCGGAACTCTAAAGTATAGAGGTTCGCGTGACACTGCATTGCGCACGTCATCCTGAGACACTATAGGTAGACGCTTCTTCACTATAGGTATTAGATTTGGTCTACGATATCTACTTTCATGCGTGAAAGTACTCGTACGTCGACACTAACAACCAGAGATGTAAAGTTGAATATAACATAAACGAGCGCGTAGGCGATATGCGAAGGAGTGAATGGCCTACCAAAGCCTACAATACAAGTAAAGCATCCGCTTTATTTATATTTTAGGCTTTGGTAAGTTCCTTCTTTCTCCTTTTTCTGTCAGATGAAGGAAAGGAGAAAGCTAAGTAATCGGTGAGGCTGTGTGGAAGATGGTGTGGATGGGTGACCGATACTAAAAGTATTAGTATTTAGTTACTAACTAAATACTAATACTACTAATACTAATATATTAGGTCTTTACCTATGAAATTGCCGTTTTGTTTGAAAAAAGTTAAAGTATTTTTTTTTCGAACTTATTTATTTCTTTTATTCAAAGTAATCACCCCTGCAATCAATGCATCTTTGCCAACGCTGTGGCAGTTTATGGATGCCCTTCTTGAAAAAATCAGCAGGACGGGAGACAACAAACTCTTCAAAGGCGTTTTGTACTGCCTCTCGGGAATTAAATTTTTTTCCGCTAAAAAGTTGTCCAAATTTTGGAAAAAGTAATAGTCGGTAGGCGCAAGATCTGGTGAGTATGGCGGATGAGGGAGAGCTTCCAAACCCAACTCATGCAGCTTAGAGACGGTCTGTTGTGCAGTATGGGGTCGCGCGTTGTCGTGAAGTAGCAGTGGAGACGACCGATTGACCAAAGCTGGTTGCAGACGTGCGAGTTTCGCACGTCTGCAACCGTAATAGCTGTAGATTGAGATTCATCAGCTTCCACAATCGCCTTTAATTCATCATTGTTGACCAAAGTTTCCGGACGATCACGAGGTTCATTTTTCAAGTCAAAATTCCCAGAACGGAACCGAGCAAACCAATAACGGGTTGTACGTTCGTTTGTACAGTTCTCTCCGTAAACGTCGTTGATGTTACGTGTCGTTTGTGCCGCGTTGGTGCCACGACGGAACTCATATTCCATAATTACACGAAATTTCAAAGTATCCATTATGAGGAAAAATGTTGAAATGTAATGAAAATACAACGCTAAACAATAAACAAAAGACTTATATTGTAAATAGAATGTCATATTTTTAAAACAAAATTAATTTGAATTTAGAATTCATAGCCATTCAAAACTTTTTTTTGTTTGAAAAAGTCTGTACTGCAATACGGCAATTTCATAGGTAAAGACCTATTATTTAGTTACTAACTAAATACTAATACTTGTTGTATCGGTCACTAGTTACAACCCACGAGCACTACCATGCTTCGGAGGGCACATAAAGCCATCTCTCGGTGTTTTTATAAGACAGTAGTAGTTAAGCCAAGAAGCCTTTGAGTGACCTAAAAATTCTAGAATCTGACCGCAAAGAGAAACAAAAAAGATTTTTTCTATCTGTACCTATCTTTTATTATGTGCTTATACGACAGAATAATAAAAAAATAATTAAATTATAATAAACATAATAATCCCCAACGATCACATACATAGATACTGGACCCTTGCAAGGATTCCTTGTATCGAGAGACCTGGGAACTAAGAGATGGTCCTCATTTTATCACACCCAGACTCAGAACAAGTATTTGCGCTTTTTTGTGCACAAATACTTGTCCTGTCGCGGAAAGCAAACCATCCAACCAACCACACCACAGAGGCTATCTGAATAAATAATAGTAGTAAGTACATATATTTTACAATAAGTACGTAAATTGCTTATCACAGTTGCTGTGGTATATCTTATCGGAGAGATTTTTTGAAAACAAGCAGCCTCATTTAATAACACAGAGAATAAATTTTCCCTTTGGATAATTCATAGAAAAATCTTTACGAAAGTTAACTTACCTGTGAAAAGCTGTTCCCAGTATCGTTCCGACTCCCAGCAGTTATTGGATAAATAAGACGTTATTTATCGAACGTAACATAATATAAATAAGAGTCGAGAGTGAGTGCAGCCCAGTAGGGGCAGTCGTGGCTTGACACCGCACTGTTTATTTTGTATTTTAACCATATCGAGCACATAAATACTAAAATAAAGCAGCACCAACAAGTTTTAAAAATGGAACGTAACCATGGACAGGTCTCACCTATTGCTGTTCGCGACCTCTTTAGGGCGCGGTTTTGGATTTACGCGAATATCAAATTCCACGCTATTTAAATTTTTTTTACAAAAATGTAAACGAAATGCAACCCACAACCCGAAGGCGATAGCTCGGAATATAATTGTAATAGTACTACGCACAGTAGGTTCACACTGCAATAAATAGCTCCGATACAATAAAGTACAATTGTCGTTCTCTTCTAACGACGTTGGGGCTGTCTTCTGTTTGTTTTTATATTTAGTGATATATTTGTTAGTTTGAACTTGGCTTGACGAACTTACGATTTTTGTTATTTATAAATAGTAACTTATAATAGTTTACAAGTACCTTTCACTTAGGTAATCAAAATGATATTTAATAAAAAAGTAATCAAATTTTATTGTGAACAATACGAAAATCTACTATAGGTACCTAATTCATAGTACTTCGTACAACTAATATGCTTATATAATATACCTATGTATATCAATCATTCTTCATATCCACCTAACTACAGTTGCAGAGTGATTATTCGAATACAACTAAATATATATATAATAAATAGATTACCGATCAATATCTTCTGGAATTTAAAAAAAAAATCAGTTTGGCTTTTTTGTTCTTTTTTTACCAAATAAAACATTGCCGGAGACAAAGTAGAAGCCTCACTTTATCCTGTTAAAGGGAGAGGAGAAAAGGATTCATTGATGGGATGGGACGTCATCCCAATTTAAATATTTATTTTTTACTAGCTGTGCCTCGCGGTTTCATTTTCTTAGTTTTTTCTTTCATAAGAACCTTCTCCTGGCAATAAAACACACAACCAAAAATAATTTGCGAAAATGTTCCATCCGTTCAAACGTGATGCGATGACCAAGGAGATTCATTTTTATATATAGGTATATCATAAATTATTACGTTATATAGTTTTACAAATGAATTGTCTTTATTAAATTACTGTCACAAATTATTATGCCATCGATATCTAGGTGTCATCCGGAGACTAAGTACAAGTATTTCTATTCGACACGGGTAATACACAAGGTTGCATACAAAATTAAAACATTTTCGAAGAAATTGAACGCAACTTTTTATCATGATATTGGAAATTACTTCTTATGTTGTATTGAATAACGGTGTAGATAATTATACAACTTCACGTACAGTTACCTAAATACTAACTCAATTACAATCACAATCACTATAAGAAACCAAAAGTCTAGTAGTATACTACGGTTCTCTTTTGTTTTCTGTTGTTGCTACATTGTTTTAATAAATTAAATATTGATATTTAATTTCTTAATTTCGTTACACACATTTAAAGCTAAGGCTTCATAAACAAGCGGTTAGCCTCGTGGTCAAAACAAATCGGCCATAACGACTGTTTACATTATACACTCAGTAGTTGCCCATCTGCAAGCCAGATTGCAGCGACTGGCAACCAACCGTCGAACGTATTGAAAGGTAAACCCAAACTGTCAGTTGTTTTGTTTGCGGAGAAGCAAAGGGTTATAAAACGACGATCAAATAAATATAATAATATCATAATTATGTAGATTTCTATTCATTAAAATTACGTTATAGGATTAAAAGCCTTAAGTTTAATAAGAACAAGAAGGAACTTTGCTGGTATGACTCGGTCCCAGGTTAGATTATACTTTTGTTATACATTACTATTGGATAAAAATAGGATATAGGGTATTCTCAGATCAAACGATTTCGGCTAAGGATACCGATTAATATAGCTATCGTATTTATGTTGGTGCACAATTTCGTCTACTGACAGCAAGAAGCCTCGCGTGAGTCAACCATGACGCAGAAGGATTACCTATTGAGTGGTTTCCACAACACAAATCAACTTTACTTTTCAACACACTACTGAATTGTTTTTAAGTGGCTTCTGTGAAGACTAAGATTTGTATAGAATCTCTGTCCTGAAGTTTTTACTAAACTGAGAATGGTTCATAATTATGTAAGTACCTAAAATACCTACTTATATAATATATAATTTTTTATTCATCATTTTGTAAAATAGGAGAATCTGCAGTGGATATATATAAAATAAGTAGATTATTATATGCAGTGGGTATATTTATATATTTTATAGCGCTTTAAGAGTGGAACTTAACCATAGACAATGTAATTTTTACCCATAAGCTGAATAAAAATATACTTCGACGATATCTGAAACAAATTGTGTTCGCGCTAAAATAACACAAATCCTTTATCTACCGACATCCTTACAACCTTGGCTTATGGTCGAGAATACAATCCAAATAATACATATCCTCTTTCTTTCCTCGGGTTGCCAATATTAGGGGCGCTATGTTTACACAAGGGATATCTGTGTGTATTTAATGTTAAAATAAGTCGTCCGAAATTAGGCGTGGAAGCTAAATCCACAGTGCAGCTGTTAGCTCTTCAGCCGCCTCTCTGGTAGGGCAACACTTCAACAGAACGCGAATTCATTTAATTGTTACAATAATTATATAGGTGAAAAAATGGAATTGTTATTTTTGTGTAAGAGGAAAAGAGTAGAATATTATTTGCAATAAAAAATTATAAAACGTAATTGAGACAATTTCCCCGTAGGTAAGTACTTTAGTTTTGATAACTAAGCGCTTTATTTAGTTAATTTAAAACTCCAGGCTTATAGCTCTTTAAAAACAAATACTGTAAGGCGTATTGTAAAGGTTGTCTGTTGTTTACGTTTAATTCCCGATTTCGTAGACGTAGGGAAATGGGATAATATGTCTACGGTCCGTATTACAGAACGATGCTCAGTCATCGATCGTTGCTCAAGCAGAGATTTCATTAATAAAGTCATCAAATAGTGAATGAAATCTCTGCTTGAGCACCGATCGATGACTGAGCATCGTTCTGTTATACGGACCGTAGACATATTATCCCATTTCCCTTAGACATAAGGCTTGATCAGATAAGGCTCAGCGTAACTTGACCAGCAGGCTTAGCACGGCATGTGGAGAAATTGTCTTTCCCCCGGTTTTTTCCACCTGTCAGTTAAAATAATCCCCCTCTCCACCTTAAGTAGCACGGCAACGAGGAGAGGAAAGAAATATTTCCCTTTGACATTATCGTAGACATTATATCCCGCTACTCCCAGCTTCAGAGCACGGACTCGGAAGAAAGTGGATAATATTCTCTTGAATTGACATAAAGCAGAGAGTATTTATCTTCGACTCTTGTAGGTGGGTATAAGGAAGTCAAAGTGTTTTAATAGGCACAAAAATGTCGCGTGCCTATTATAACTATGTTTAATCGCGGGAACTCGAATTTTGGAGCGAAAGTTACACCGGGAGGAGCATTCGGAATACAAGTAATCCCTTCTAAATCCCGGGAAATGAGTTTCAATACAAAAAAAAAATACATAGCGAAATATTCGTGAAAATACAATTATTAGTTTAGTTTTAATAAGGAAATTATTTAATTTACGTAATTAACTTAAATGATGCATATATTTTTTGAGTATATTTTATTATAAAATACATACATATAAAAATTTAAAATATAACTACTACACAATAATTAATCACGTTTTTCCGCTCATATTACAAACAAAATAAAATTTAATATAAACTATTCACTTACTCTCACTCATATACATAGTATTCGTTACATACTCTTTATGATTAACACAGGGACACAGACTCATAAACCTTATTTTTTCTTATAAAACCTTATTTTTTTTATATTTTGTCTTCAATCCCAGTATATTTAGCTGAACAATTATCGATGGTTTGATGGACTGAACAAAATATTGAAGCATGTAATGTCATTTTAGTTAAATTTTCTCGTACTGGCAACAATACGGTAGAGAAATCTAAAAACGCTACTCCCGCCGTTTATCCCCCGGATAAAGCTTTCCACTGTCGCGGCCGTGCTCCCAGAGTGGAATAAAGTGACAGTGAGGATAAGTTTGTTATCTACTCCCTGGGGAGAAGTTGTCCACCGGCCGTGCTAGGCCTGCAGTAAGTGTTATATGTATTAAGTATAATTACTTAATACAAATAACACTTAGGTAGGCACATATGAAAACTATCAGCATCCCTGGTAAGTATTTTCTCACTTAAAACAACCAAAACGCTCAAGTGTCGTTGCTAATCGGCCGTGCTGACGTCACGCGTCACGCAGCGTCAGTGCATGTCCGCACGCGATGACTGCTCAATTAATCGCCGCCTTTGATGTGGCCGTCATCGCTGGAGTGAAACGTCTGAAGTATTGATGGGCTGGCACAGAGAAGAGAAGGTAGTAGGTATATGTTGCATAATTTGTAGCTTATCTGAGGAAAAGACAAATATGAGTACTCATTAGAATTTTGGAATAACTTAGGGAGAATGAACTAAAGACGTCCGCTCCGTTTTTTCTGCATATTACCAATATATTTACTGAAACATTCGCGATAAAAGGCATTATACTTAGGTTTAGCTCGGTAGTGTGGTGCACAAAATTTCAATCAATTAAGTTTTTATTTTTCATTAATATAGTTTTGCCAACACAATTAAATATATATAGCATAATTTCGAAGAATCAATCAAACAGTCATAAATTAGGGCCTGTCTTGCAACCGGATGTCAACTTGGTAATAAAGTTCTTTGATATTATGATGAGAGTGTTTGCCGCGCCGAGTCAGGTGTCACAAGATCCTGTGATTCCTGTGACGCAGTATTTCGCGACAAACGCAACGTCCGCCTCATGGATTCGCGTCAAACGTTTGATCACGCCCGCTTCTTGATAGATTGATGAACGGACTCCGTCCAGTAATCGATTCCCCGTTTCCGCTACAGATTATTTATGCTTTAAGTTTGGCAGACGTCGAAACGGCTACCGGAAATGTTTAAAATAAATATCCTAATGATATTCTTATAAGTTATTTTTTATTTTGTATTCTATAATATATCATTATACTTTTTCTGCTTGCGTTGAAGAAATAATCTGACGAAGTTGCAATCGTGTATAGAGTGACCAATTAAAATGTTGACCATCACTAACCGAGATAAAAAAAAACAATTACAAAAATACAGACCCAAAAGCGGCTCATCTCCGTCTAATTTATTGATACCGCGTTGTACTTCAATCATAAAGGAGGGGAGGAATGTAAAATGTAAAGTAAAATATGCTGATCCGAATTGAAATGGAACGGAGGATAAGGTAGCAAGGGGTTGGTGGTCGTGTAGCGAGGTGATAAGGTAGTAACTATTGTGAGATCTGCGGCGTCGGGCGGCGGCGGTGGGCGGCAGCGATGCGTGAGCGCTGAGCGCCGCTCTTGCGTGTCCCGACGACCCGCGATACCGTCAGGAGTGAACACTGAACAAAGCGACAATGGGAACAAACCTGCACCCTGCGCTAATCCCGCCATTGTGCCTGGAGCCCACCGCGATACCACTTGCTGCGAACAATTAATTTTTACAATTGTATTAGGACAGGCTGTAAAATAAACATGACGGAATCATGGCGTTAAATATAGACATCACGAAATGACACGGTAAAGAGAAGATAATAAATTAAATATCTTGAGGGTTTTATATTTATCGGGTTTTTTTTACTAGGATGGTTATAATCTTTGTATCCACTAGCCACTATAGGTGCGTTTCTGTAAGAGACAAAACGACAGGTTAGTAATAACATTCACCCAAAGATATTTTACATTTTCTCATATTATTTCTAGAAGAATTTTTTATTGTCACACTGTGGACAGTGGCGTATCAATAAGCTCTAGTGCAGCTGTACCGTTGTAATGAAACAATTGATCTATATAATAATAACCATTAAGGCCGCGCTTTTCATATGATTATTTTGACACAACTTCAATAAAACCTCCGTGGTGCGGTGGTTGAATAGGGCGGCTCATAGCCCGGAGGTGGCAGGTTCGATTCCCGCGGCAGGATAACTATTTGGGCACAGGAAAAAAGCGCAAATACTTGTTCTGTGTCTGGGTGTTGTGGTGGAACTCTTGTGTGGAACTCCACACAAGGAATCCTAGTTAGGGTCCAGGATCTATGTATGTAATCGTTGGGCGTTATTATTATTATTAATATCATAAAGTGTTTTTATTGATTATGAGCCTCGCCTTAAATTGAACTAAATTTTCTATGATAAGATTTATCGAAGTATGTATACCTACCTAAATACTCACCTACCTATACATAATTGAAAAAAGGACAGCACTGTATCTATATGATTATGTTCTTATATAAATGCTTAAATATAACTTGTATACATATATAGTTGTGTTATTAAATACAATTATGTGACTTTGAGTCCACTCGTAGCGTCTATAAAAACAACACTTCTGTAAATGACTTAGCAATTTTTTTGTGTCCAGATTTATCTAATCTTTTATTTCCTTTCTAAAATATCGCTGAAAATTAGATTACAAGTTGACGAAGGTCTTTGTTTACACAGCGAATGACATGAATGGATGGCAGAGGAATTCATTAAGAAATATTGCTGAGAAAACTACTCGTTCGAGATTCTATGTGAAGCCACTTGATGTTGAATATCCGACTCTATGGCCTTACAGCAAAGATTAATATCGATGAGAAAAATATAAAATCATGCTTGTTAACAAAAAACGAAGTCCGGACGTGGACGGCGGGGTCGGGATGAATGGTGTCAAAATGACAAGTCAGTTTAATTTTTTGCGTCCACTGGTCGGTGGTGTCAGACCCAATGTCGGGCCTTACTTGTGAGCAGAGTGAAGCCGCTTCCCTACGCTAATAGCTAACTTTTAATGGACTTCTATAAAACTAACTTTGAAAGAAAATTCACGATTCGTGATGTGACATAGTCTGAAACAGTAAAAGATAAGTAGGTACTTATAGCCGTTGTGTTTTCACTAAGCGGTTCTATTTATATTATTTACTTACCTTACGTTATACGGACTGGATGTTACTGAATCATCTATACACAGATCATAGTAACGTTGATGTAGGTAACTTTTGATACAGACATTAGCTCGTCTTATCTTTAAAATTAAATCTCCCATATAAAAAGTATGGAAAAAATCCGAAAAAAAAGGAGCTTTGACAATGTAGGGCTAAAAAAAGTAAACGGGGGCTCTGATCACTTGCCAAAACGTGAAAAAGATTGAGACCACCAACAATAAAGTAAAATAGTCGTTTCATTGTTAACAAATTGAATTAAATCGCCTGCGAAAGACGTTACGTTTACAAATCATAAATAAAACGTTTTGCTATAAAAAACGTCCGCAGAGCGACAAGAAAACGATCAGAATTATTTCTAGTGGCAACTCTTATTTGTAGTTGTATCTTGGTTGAAGTTGTATTGAGATTTTGTTTTGGGGTGCATTGTTAAGTTTGTGATGCGACCAGTTTTTGCAGATTATAGATATCCTTGTATTGTGTGGCCCCGCGGGCACAGTGGCGCGCGAGGTGGATTAGCCGCTACATTACCTCGAGGCGTGGGTTCGATTCCTGAATGCGGGCTTTGCAATTTGTATTATAGAAACTGTTGCGCATTTCGGTATCGATTATTGTGGGAGAATTCTGAACCTGTACAAGCGGTGTTTGTTTTGTATCAAGTTTATTGATTGTAGAGTCGTTTTTTTTTTAAATATCGGCAAGAAATTTTGCTCTTTCGCTCGTCTGCCCTATCTATTATTTTGTAATCAAATAATCACAGTATATCTTTTCTCTACCAGTAGCAACTATTACGCCGAGACGATAAGGACCTATCAGTCTGCACCATTCAAAAACTCTATTATCTATAAATATTCCTTTACTCTATCAACGGGAGTTTAGTTTTACTTTTACTAAATTACTTTACTTAAGTTTTACTAAAGCCCGCACTTATACAAAAGCTCTATTTGTTTTTAATGACACTCATTCATTATACCTGTACTTAGTAACCTTAACCTGGTATGGTACTTGTTCAAGAACTCTATTACCAATTTACAGTAACACAGTTTCTATACTCTAGTATTAGGAACTACTTTCTTTCGTATAGAAAGAAAGTGGTTCAGAATTTTTAAGCCATTTCTTGTCTTTAAACACTAACTGAGACTGATTGCTCAACGCCCTCCTAACCATGGAATCTCTGTAAATATCAGATGTTGTAGCAGTCACCTATCCAAGTAATAAATAATCAAATAAATATAAATAATAAATATGTGTGGTCATTTCACACAGTGTCATCTAGCCCCAAACTAAGTAAAGATTGTGCTATGGGAACAAGATAACTGATACAATACTTAGATACTTTTTGTTTGTACATACATAAAATACAATATAACGCCCAGAGACAGAACAAACGTCGATGTTCATACAAAGGTTTCTCCTGGGTGGGAATCAAACCCACAACTTTTTTTTTTAAGTTATTGAATGATGTGACGAGCTAGTCGTTCACCTGATGTTAAGTGACACGGCCGCCCATGAAAGAACACTGTCACTCGGAACCTCGAAATAAAAAGTTTTGCGTGACACTGCACTGCGCACATCATCCTGAGACATCAGCACAGCCATAATACAGGTAATAAGATTACTCGACTGTGAGATTAGATCATAAAGCCTCATTTGGCCAGTAACTACACTAGCTACATTGCCCTGGAACACAGTAGTGCTTGCGCACTACTGCTTGGTGGCAGAATAACTGGCAAAGTGGTGGTACCTACCTAGATGAACTTTGCAGAAAAGTCCTACCACCTAGTAAAACAACCTACATCTCAGAAGGCGGGGTTACTACTAACTGAGCTATCGGGCCAGTCTTACACGCTGTGACCGCAGTAGTAATGACCGTAGTGCATGTTGCAATATAACTTTTAGAACGGATAGTCAAGCGCTACGTGCTCCTATTGACTAAACATAAATAAATGTATAATTTGCTTTCTCAGGAACTTTATCTACCTCCACAGTTTATTTATTCTGCTTACCAATGGCTCAACTATTAAACGGCATGTTAAAAGAACTATATTTATTAACTATTGGGGCGTATCCAGGTTCACTTTTTTGATTTTCCGCGGAAAATCATACATTTAATTAATTGAAAATTAATATAGAAAAATATGTTACATGAGCAAATACACATATGGTCTAAAAATTAAAAGAGGTCACCGTAGCCTAAATATTAATTTGAAAATCATAAGTTCGCGCGGAAAACGGGAAATTATGAGTGGAACCAACTAACAGGATGTCCTGATGTTGACTTCGGTAAAATAAGCAATATGTCTAAAAATTGATTCAACTGTTTCACCGTGGACAAAGGAAACCTGCATACAAACAAATGAACAATATACAAACAAAAGAACAAATAAATTTGATGATTACGCTAAGTAGGCGATACTGGTATACAAACCATCAATATTTAAAAGAACAATATTTCATTTTTACACATTAGCAGTTATAGAGGTATAATATACGTAGTAGTAGTACGGATAGAGATAAAGAGATAACAAGCGTTCTTATAATTTTTTTTTTATGTTTTGGCTTCACACTTTTTTGTATTTAGCCAGTGTCAAGTAATTGATAATTTATCAAGTTAATGATATTTCACGCAAATATGTGTCAAGTCACAGTCGAAGTCATCAAGTCATAGTCAAAGTCATACTCCTAGTAAAGTGGTGGCAACTTTACTTGAAGCTTCTATGGAGTTTTGGAAACAACACGAAAAAAAACGTTTCACCATCATTATACCACTTTCCCACACTCATGCCTGTAATCCAGCACTTAACGAATAAAATGCCACCAATTTTATGCACTAACACTGAAAATAACACAAGTTTTGGAAAATAATACAATGCGGCGACGCGATCTTTTTCGTTTTCCCACCAAAAACCTTCTTATAATTTAAGTCAATACTGATTATTACTTATTATTATTTTATATATTAGCATTCTAGCAACTTATCGTCTTCTGTTGATAGACCTTAGTAAAAACTATTGTTTAATATTATTTTGAATAAAATCTGATAATAACTTTTTGAGATAAGCGGAAAAACTGTTGAATACCTTTATATGATGAAGTTTTTAAAATGTGTTTTTTTATGTTAGTGAATGATGTGACGAGCTAGCCATTCACCTAATGTTAAGCGAGACGGCCACCCATAGTAGATGCAATGTCACATTTTATGTCACACATAAAAGGTTTTTCCAGCCCGTGGAAAGGACAGTACTTAGTAGGTAACGCCTTAATGACATACTTTTGTAAAATACTGTAAACCGCTAACTGAAATCACCTATTCAAGAAGCTGCTAACTAGAGTTATGCTAATAAAACTAGCAGGCAACTTAGTGCCCACCACATCGCCTCCGCCGGCGGTCTGGCGTACTTACAAAAATACCAGAATGTAATTAAACGTGGATAACTTGTGCTTTATAGACGGCTGCGCCCGCGCCTTGTTTGTTTTGTTTCTTATATACGTGTTTTTACGCAATCTGGAAGTCGTAAAGCAGTGAACACCAAATTATGTCGTTTCGAGGAGTGACTGCCTTTCCGTGTTTGCTCTTCGTGGATTACTTAAACGTGGTTTCGACAATAGGACACCTTCGAATTTAATTCATTTTTCGGTATTGGATCAAAATAAAATTATATTTAAGTATAATATATATTGTGTATGTCGTTTTAGATTTTATGATATTTATTTGAATCAACGAAGCTCTAATATTTTTTAAAGTAAAAATGAGTGAAGCCGGCTTGTAATTTGCTAATAAATAAAATGAATCCTAATTTTAAATCATAGATTTCGATGAATCCTAAGAGAAGAATAAGGTAAGTATGCACCATTTGGACGTTTTGTGCATAGATTACTATAATATTTGTATATACATTAGGGTTGTCAGCATAGTAGCAATGGTTCCAAAGAAACATTGAGTCAAAGAATTTGGATTTCCCAACAATATTTCTGAGTTTTACTTCAAAATATTAAAAACTCACATTTCCATAACATGACTAACTGCATACGTATATTATTTAAGTTTTTGACATTTCATTTGGTCCACTAAAATCCTCTATGGCATAAAATTAACCAGTCATATAACCGGTGCGATGCCAGGGCGCGACAGCTAGTATAAAATTATCTGTAAACAGAAGTATTCTTATATATTGTAGTTTCACGATTATGTAATTTTTTTTTAAACACGGCAAATTACCTTTATTTTCTAAATACTACAATGATTTAATAACTAATACTAAAAACTACCTACTACTACTACAAAAAAATAACATTTGGACTATATACTGCCCGTGATGATATACCCTATAGACAGTCCAAATGCTCCAGCCCACTACCGTAGGTAGCGTACCCAACATGCTGGCAGCATTGCCCCGTTGAATTGCAATGCTTATTCGTTGTGTCAAATAAGTGCCAGCATTTTGATCACGCGTCGCGTCGACCAGCCGCTCTGATAAACTTTTGAAAACGCGATGAGCTCCCGGCCCCCAAGGACCCAGGGTCTCAACACCAAACGGCTCAAATATGTAACCGCTACCGAGATTACTTTATTTGTGCCGTTTTAGCTGCTCAGCTGAATTAGCCGCGGCGCTGGCCCTAACGTGTGTCTCGGGAAGATGTGACGGCGCCATAGTGTCGACGCAAGTAGCGTCCCACACTAAGGGCCGTCCCATCTTCCAGGGAACCAGAGTCATTCCGTCAGGTCTTTTACCATCGTCACGTATGAGACCAATTGAATACTCATAAACTACGACTTAATAAGCTATTTGATCAAAACGGTATTTATTTATTTTAATGATATTATGCTGAATTATAATGAAATAACAATTTATTCAGTATAATATACTCAATAATTTTGAACAGTATTTAATTGATAAACACGTAAATACTGAAAATTATTTGTCTGTTAAGACTACGAGATATTGTTTTATTATTTTATGGACATTTACTTACTAAATGCTGAAACAAAAAATACAAAAGATTTTTATGTCTCTTTTATAGCCATATTAATTTACGTTACGTCCATAAATTAGCTCTCGGTTAGACAATCCACAGTTGTTCTAGTTCCGTGGTCAAACTTACCAGTTGTTGTTATAAATAACACATATCAAAACAATGTCGGATGGTTAATCTCTTGTAAAACATTATTAAAACAACGCTCCGAACTTAATCACTATGTCACAATATGAATTAAAACTGTGTTTTGTGTATAGAAAGATATAATGTTACAATAAACGTTCCTTTTTATACAACCGGTTTGTCTAAAGAAATCGATTTGAATTAGTAGCTATATTCTATAAGGAGTTACAAGAACGTTTGTTCTTCCTTCCCGACCCTGTTATTCGAGTATATACTACTATATTATCTGTGCTACTATTCTAAGCCTCCAATGTCTGTCTACCCATGTAGGTATTTCTTAAACCTACACAGCCTTATTAATAAACAGGTATTAGTCTCAGATTAGTTACTTCAGCTTTTGTCCTTTTTTTGCTACTGGAATATTTAGCTGGATCGAAAGAGACAAAAGATGATGTAACTAGTCTAAAGCTAGTTCGTGTTTATTAATGAGGCTGTAATAGACGGATTAGACGGATTACCTAAAAAAATTGTAAAAACAACAGAGGAAAATAAGCCTCTGACGTTGAAAGCCTGTGGAGTGGTGGTTGAGCAAGTCTGTTCATAACCCGGAGGCAGCGGGTTCGGGGCCTATAAAATCTAAATTACCACGCTTTTGTTTTCTTTAACTTCGTTTCATTTATATATATATCTAGAGTTGCGCCCCGCGGTTTCACCCGTGGATAAAAAGTATTTTAATTATTTGCTCATCCCACGGGCAAATTCACTTTTCCGGGATAAAATGTAGCCTATATGTCAATCCAGTGTATAAGCTATCTTGGTACCGAATTTCATCCAAATCCATTCAGTCGTTTGAGCGTGAAGGAGTAACAAACATACACATACACACAAACACACATACAAACTTTTTTCGCCTTTATAATATTAGTGTGATTAGCCCAGACTAAGTGATAGTACCTGCTAGTACTATGACCACAGAGTACCTACACAATCATTGTCTAGATTGTTCTAGGTATTAAACGTCATAACAGCTTTTAAGAATACCACGAACTGTTTCATAAATAAACTGAAACGATCACAAAAATATTCTATTCTTTAGGTACGTAAACTTAAATAATTATTTTTTTAATATTGTTACTCAAAGTAATTAGTTCTCTATACTTTAGAGTTCCGAGTAACACTGCACTGCGCACGTCACATCAGCACAATCCAGTAATAAGATTACTAGACTGTGAGATTATGGCATAAACTGTCATTTGCCCAGTAATTTAACTAGCTACAATGCTCTTCAAACCGGTAATGCTTGCACACTGCAACATGGCGGCAGAATAACTGGCAAAGCGGTGATACCTACCTAGACAAATTTTGCAGATAAGTCCTACCCTACCACCTAGTGATACGAAGTATTCCGGCAATTCAGACAATCGAATGTCAATGCCAATTCAAAAAATTTAATAGAATGGATGGTTAGAGCAACAGGGGAAGTTTACTCATAGCTGGCCATATGGGGGAGAGTGGGTAAACATTTGGTAAACCATTTCCAACCACGCCCGCAGCGTATTGGAGGGTTGGCGGCAATAGGCAAATATTTGCTCGAAGGGCTGGAAAGCAGCCGACTAATTGTTCTTTAAATACCTCCCACTCTTCAGCAAACAATACCCAAAATCGATTTATTGGTGCCGACTCCCAGCTTTTTACCTTTTCTAAAGCATTACAATATTAGTCTTGCAGCGACGGCTCGGTTACCGTATAAACATTCTTCCGTCTACGATAAATATTTAGGCAACTCAACGAATGATTTTGTGGATTTAAAATAGGATTGCAAGGTGAGTGTTAAATGTTGTGGAACGGCATGCCCTTACGCTTCGTTTTCTTATACAATTCTATCACGTTATTACATAAAAAAAATTGATATTTTTGAAATTTTCAGTCGCTTTGCGACTACTTTACAAATAAAATACCTAAATAATCATATTTTTATTTTTGAAAAAAAAAAGACATTTTTTACACCGCAAGCGATTAATTTGATAATAGGTTAGGTCACTTTAAGTTGATACCTATACTACTTATCTATTTTTAATTTAATAACTATATATATGTATTCACAAAATGAAGTGTAATGTAATAATGTACCTTATAGTAATGTAGAAGAATAGATATGCAAGTCACAAAAACCACGGAACAATCCTGTAACTATTTACAGCAGCCACCGTCACGGCTAGAAATACAAAACAAACGTTCACACGCTCGTATTCAGGAACCACCACGCTAATTATACTACAAGACAAGAAAAGGAACTATTTCCTACCAATTTTATATTTAAAATGAAAAATGGAATGTCCGACCGGCATTAGCCCGCGAACAGATCGAACGTATGTTCGACTGTCAGCGTTTCTATTTCTGCCGTCTATTTGTCACGCACGTCTAATTTGTGTTAATGTTGATGTGAAGATTTATTATTGGACCGAACGCCGCATTGTCTCGAATAATCGGGATTTCAATGATGCGTGTTTCCTATTTCACTATCTGGTTTTGTGTGACTGCTTTCTGTGGATTGATCAAACGAACGTTAAATGCAGTATATTCATGGAACAAGTTCAAGTACACACTTTAAAAAAATATATTCATTAATGCGTACCGTATTTACACATCGCAGAGTACTTAGGATTCTGCATTCCGAAAAACATTTAGGTGACTGGCTTTTAAGCAAATGTTTCTATAGTGTCAAGGAATATGTAACGTAGTAACAAAAATATTCTTTATCACGCTCGCTTGCAGGCTGAATACACGTATCCACTACTTACTACGTGATCTTGTACCTTAGAATAGGTATTGTGATTTCAGTTCACCATAAGTAATATAATGTTACGAAAATGCCTAACGAAATAACACCAGCCAAGCGCAAATCGGGCTTGTGCGCCGAGGGTTCTGTACACAAATAGGTACTTACATTGGTGATAACACCAAATGAATCAGTCCCTATAGGTATTGAACAGTGGTTGAAAACCAAGTCCAACGCTTAGCCGGTTTCGGTTTTCTTTTTGTATTTGTTTGTTGTTGTACTACAGAGCTCACTATAATCATACCAAATCAGAGTCTTGTATGTATCACCGTCCTTCAGAGATGAACAATAAATCACAATACTGTAAATAAACGCGTTTTTCTAATGGAGGCATCCGCTTAGTTTTATCTTTTATTTAATTTGTATTATTTTTGCTAGATGATCCGCCTTATTAACGCATACTTATTGTGTAAAAAATTGAGGCAGCAGTTCAAGAGATAGATATATATGTCTTAAACTGCTGCCTGAATTTTTTGGCTCTTTGACTTTTTATTGATTTTTGATTTTTGAGTCTTTTTTATTGAGTCTGTCTGTCCAACGTATAAACAGATATGTTTCTATGTTGGATAGACAGATTCCTGAGGCGTGTAATAACTCCCATTTTTACCCTTTTTTATTTAACCCTAAAAAGAGCTAGTCTTTGTCTTAACTCCTAGTTTTTGAAGTAGAACAAATGACTAGTCTGCTACCTTTTGCCTTCACGTCTTCTTGCGTGTTGATTTCTGTAGCATCCATCTAATCGCTAATAAATAAATAACGCAAAAAATGCATGCTTAATCTGTTGATTAAATTTACATTGCATCTTAATCTCGTATAAAAATGTATCACAATCGGAAACGCATGTTTATTAAACACACAAATAGTCCGAGTTTAGCAGATCTTTGATCAGTTCGCGCCTGCTATTGTTATTATTTCCCATCATCGACGCCCGGTGTTTTATATTTGGCCTCTATAATGATATACTTATCATCAAAATAATAATTTTATACATCAATATTAAAACTATTTGGGTATCAAAAAGTTTGGGCGCATGTGTATTATTACTAACGTTTACTATACCTACTTACATTTTACATATTACTAAGATTTTTTTAAATGTTATTGAATGACGTTACGATCTAGTCGTTTGCCTGATGTTAAGCATCACGACTGCACATAATAGCTGCAATGTCTCACAACTACAAATAATTTAAAAAATATGTAAAGATATTAGTTTAAGCATCACGGCGTATGAAATGATTCATATTTTAGATTTAGATATTTTAGAGTTTATTTGTTTGATATTTTAAGTCAAAGAAATAAGCAGAATTACTCTAATTTTAAGTATTGTTTATATTAACCTACACATAATTATATTTAGGTCGGTACATATTTACTTATAGTCGTTAATCGTAACAGGCCACTCGCTACTGATAATTGTACCAAAAACTAGTCAAAAATGTCGTTACAATTATTATTTGTAAGATCATATCATTAAATGGCTATACCCAAAAGGTAGTCCTGGTATAATAGAACTACCTACACGAATACGTCAACACGTTTTAAAAAAGATAACATCAATAGTTTAAATAGAAAAAAAGCAACTAGAAGCCAGTATTAAACTTAAAATAATCATTCTTAACTATTTAGTCACAGCCCGTTACGGAGCCGTAAACTTATAACAATATTACACAATCAAATATAAATCATCCCGGCCGTTCTACGACACGAAAAGAAATTAAAAGTGAGACGAGGGCGTCGTCGAGCCACAGATGACATAGTAGTTGTTCGTGTCCATATGGGCCGTGTCTCACTACCCTTTCTGGGCCCACTATTTTTGTAATGACAGTTCGCAGGCGGTCGGCGAGAGCCCCGGTTTCAGGGAAACACCTAATTGTGGCCGCCCGATGGCGTGGGTCGGTGCTTGATGAATGAACACGTATACATGTTTTTAGTCCTATTAAAGCGTAGAGAATTTAGCCAATGGATTGTTTTAATATAAAGTCCATTCTTGTACGTATGTAAGATTTGTCGCAGGTAGTGCCAAGTTTAATGTCTGAAAACTAAAAGTTTTTCATGAAATGTTGATATATAACATTAATATAATAAATAATATTTGAATTAACTAAGTTGTAGGTGTGTTATGCATATCAAATGTTTGATCTTTGCTAGAAATTATAACCAATCAAATTTTTTAAGGAAGAGAGTTCACAATAAACAGGCCAATACATGAAATTCATAATTTTGGTAGATTTCTCAGTATAATCACTGTGCATTGATGTATTTTATTGTATTGTATAATCATTGAGTTTTGCATTACAATTCAATTAGTAGGTACATGGTGATACAAATGGAATCGGAGATTGTTTTGCAATATTATGTAGGTAATAAAAATATTTCGCTATAACCTATTTACATTTATTGGTTTCTAAACCATTTAAAATGGTAAATGGTGAAATCAGGTGCATTTTATGAAATGTTTTTAATATAGGATGTATAAAAAATAAGCTCCCTTCACGCGATATCACGGAACTTTGATTGCAAAGCAACAACAGAAATTTAATTTAATTTTAATTTGAATTCCTTATTTTAATATTTATATAGTAACTATGCACATAAGCTGCGCATTGAAACTGTCAAACCCATGAAAATTTGTTTTCATATTGGTGACATTCAAGTTACGTGATCGTGTAGCTGGGCTAACTTTAATATTAATTAGGTACCTCGAAACTGCCAACATTTTAAAATTTCTGCTTCTTTAATGGACCATCAGCCTTAAACTAACTGAAGCTTGCAAAATGACTTGTTAAACAGCAACAAGTGTTCGGACAAGTCGGTCGCAAGCCGGCGCGAGCGAGGTCTCAGTCTCACGGTTATGTAAACGTTACAAGTCAAGAATTGATAGTAAAGTTTATTTTAAAACGGCTTTATTTATTTACTCAACAAGTGCTTAGTAATGTAAACGTAAACTAAAACGTGTGTCTACGCGATACCCGACCCGCGGCCGGGTTCCGGGTGGCGCGTCGGTCGCCGGCGGCGGGCGGCAGGGGCATGTCATTTCCGACATCTGTAATTTTTTATTAGTCCATTCGTCATTTGGCTATTAGAAACGAATTTCATTTTAGTGTCACACACATCAGGGCACATCCGTTCAGATGGATGCCTAAAATGTTTGCTAATGTTTCTGAAATTATTGATGGCCTCTGCGTCCGACAAAATCCACGATCATTATATTTCAACGGTCACACAAACCAAAGTGTCGACTTTGAAAGATAAAAATATAATTTATGAACTTTTAATGATAAAATGTTTTATTATTTCAGCCTAGCCTAGAAATTACTACGGTGTTTAAAGCCGATAAGTAAGTTATCTCATTTTAAAAATCCTTAATACGGAGCGCAATAAAAAAAAACATTAGTGGAACGTGAAAGGGCAGCTTCGGGCCACCGGCTACCGTGGTTACCGCCAGTTGCGTGCCAAATTAGACTCGATAAACTAAATATTTATCTAAGTTTCAATATAAACGTGGTAGGAGGTGAGATAACCGTCAAATCAAATGGGTTTCCGAATAGACTGCGGGTGGTGGCCGCCCGCCGCCCGCCGCCGGTCGTCTGCTCGGGTTTCCACTGAGCTTTTAGATTATTGAGAAACTTTACAGAGATTTTGGTTGTGATTCGGAATACCTCTGATTGATAATTAATTACAGCTGCGATGAGTGTGTGCGTGTGCGTTTGTATAATTGGGTGACTGGTAACGTGTAACAATTTGTGAAAGTTATATTGACGTCCGAAAATTTTAAATAGGTAGTAAATATACACAGGTACATGGACAGGTAAAGGAATTAACGTTTCAACATTACAAAATTGATGAGGCTAAGCAGATTTATTTTGTCTTTTTGTAGTGTTAGGTATGTTTTTACGTATAACCTTAATATTATGTTACCTTTAAATTATAATGTTACTTTTATAACAGTTTTATAGTGCAAATATATTTTGAATATTAACTGCACATTTGATTGTAATCTTAAAAACCGGTGATCCGACTACCTTCTTAATCGACTTCAAAAAGGAAGAGGCTCTCAATTCAGTTGTATGGTTTTCTTCTTTTTTATGCTCTCATATCTGCGTCATTTATAAACCTATTAATTTTTTTGTTCCTTTTTTAAACTATTTTATATATATTTTTTCAATTAGCTTTTTTAATTAATTATAGTTCAGATTTAGATTTAATTTAATTTATTATTTTATATGTTTTATGTAGAATAATTAATGTACATATATATTTTATCTGTAAAGTTGTACTTTCCGATTGATTTCAAAGAATGTGTTATCAATATCGTATCAGCATATTCATATAATCAAAATAACTGGATAAAATATGTACTATACTATCGTCCAAGTATGGTCCGGTAATGAAGTTGGTTTGACCCCTTTAAAAAAAAGGATATTATATTATTCTATCTAATTTTTAATTTCTTTCTTTAACAAAATAAGGTACCTCACAGATCCTATGGTACCTGCTGTCTGAATGTAGTCTGTAAAGAACTTAAAGTTAAGTATTTAATTATATAAAGTAAAATTATCTCCGCGAGAAAACTACGTCCATATTTCTTATGCTGCAATATTAGATAATATTTTTACCACTTACCTCTTACCGCCCTAATCGTCACGGATCGAACCCCATGCCACTTTCAGTTTAATTTAACTGTTGTCTGACAAAACTCGGCGTGGCAGCGTGGCGTCAGTCAATAGAGTGAGATGACAGTTTTGACAGAAGAGCGTGTGGCGTGACACCGGAGGGAGAGACGCCATTTTGGTTTCGGTTTACCACCTACCCTCCTATAGTATAAGTAGTATATACTATGTTAGCATGTATGCATGATATCCTGCATCATGCATTATGTATAGCTTCTGAAAAGGTATCCCTAACCATGATTCTTACAGTAGACAGACAGGTAGAGTTTAGTAAGGCCTAATGCTTTTCGTCTCTACCGACTTTTACAACATCATCGTCATCGTTTTAAAGACTTCATCGCAGGTGGAATATGCCGGTTTTGAAATTTTACTCTTTTGATTTACAATATTCCTGGCAAAACTACAATATGTTGATCTGATCATGTGTTGAACGCAAACTCATCCAACATAAAAAAACTGTGATGCTAGCAATCTGTTTACAAAATATCATTCAAATCGGCTCAGCCATTTTAGCGTGGATGTCAAACAAACAATATTTTATTTTTATGCATAGTAATCTTAGACGTACCTAGTACTATTATAATATTCTGTGTTCTTAGTAGGAGTCTTAAGCCCGTCTGTACTAAAGTGTGACCGCTCCTAAGTTCGCACTTATCTATGACACACCTACTGCAATGCATTTGGGTATGACACAACGTACTTAGGAGCTACCTAACCTAATTACAGACGGTTTTTAGGCCCGTATTACAAAATGATGCTCAGTCGTCGCAAGTAAAGTAGTAGTCAAGTAGAGATTTCATTCATTATTTGATCATTTTATTAAAGTTATCTCATCTTGAGCAGAGATGAGATTTTCGAGCCTAGTGTGGGAGCCAGGTGTTCTAATCTCCACCATTTTGTAATTTTGCCTTTTGTCAAATAAATGTTTTTTCATTTTCATTTTCATTTTTAATTTTTTCAGAGATCCACGACTGAGTAGAGCTTTGTGATACGGGTCGTAGACTCCCAAAAGGTGTAGAGGGTCTACGCTTCTATCGTCGTAGTTATCGCTACGATTCTCGCAAAATTATGTGTTTCCATAATCATGATGGCAATAGCGATTTCAATTCAATTCATTTCAGAAGTTTTATAAGTTTCTTGCATAGGTAACTATGTCATATTTTATATGCTTAAATTTCATGTATTTATGATTACATTATAATGTCACACACATATCAAACTAAAGATTTAAAATATTTTAATCCATGCTATTTTAAATAAACTGTTTTTTTAGATGCAGTAATATCAATATTATGTCATCGGTGCACTGCAGATTACTGGGAATTTATTCGTTTTGTCCACGCGAGCTTTTTAATTTTCCGAAATAAGCGAATTGTCATAGCTTAATCTACGAGCAGAATTGACATGGAAATTATTTTACTCCAATAAATTAAAAGCTCGTGCATTAATTGCAAGCAAAATTGACATGGCAACACTATGTAAGCAATCGTCATATAAAATTTCATCCAAATCGGTGCAGCTATATTGATATGGAAGCCACACAAACAAACACACTGACTGTGTTTACTTTTTAAACATTAGCAGGTATTCCTGTTCATGTTATAAGCAATTTTATACTGCTGAAAGTTTTATCGACTTGGAAACTTATGTGTTAGTCGCTATTGTGAAAAACTTCCATTGTTATATTTGTTTTGGATGGTTGGTTAATCAACGCATACGGCGTTTGACGAACAATTTCGGTTACGTGAAAAAATTACAATACCTTGCTGCACCATAGTATTTTTTATATATTCCAATGTTAACATGGAGCTGGGTTACTAGTACAAGCACCCAATAACTTTGTTGAAGATCTAGAACCACTCAAACGTTAAATATGCAACCCAAATACCTCCAGCCTATATTTAACCCTCCAATGCTAGTCGTAACCACATTTTTTAGGATCTATATGTTATCTTTATAGAGACTCGCGCATAAAAGATTGAAGATCGGCGTTATATCCCGAGTCGTAACTCACGTCGTCGGATTATTTTCTTATACGTATGAGTATGATACATTACTGTGCTGGGATGGGTGGTGTTCCGGTGCAACCGGCCTATTAGAGGCATTGGATAAACAAAAGATTAAATTATCGAGTTAAGACAGAGATAATCCATACAGATGAGATGGTTGTTGACCTTCGTGCTCGAGAAAGTGCGCCGGAATGAGTCAGCTCGGCTCATTTTAAAGTAAGACTTCCATATTGTTTCTTGAACGGTTACAAATCGTAAAATGTGCGGAATGTTGATTCTGCCAGTTTTTTGTAGCTGAAATATTTAGGAGTAGGTATAGTATACTGTAGGTATGCATATTTATTCAGAGGAAAAACTCGTTGTCGTGAAATTGAAACCTTTTTCTTTCACGTCATTTTTTTAAAATATCTTAGTGTTGAGTGCTTCCTCACAAAGAATAAGATTGCCGCTATAGTGGTGCATGAAAAAAGCCTACGTGAGTTTCAAGACAGCCTCTGTGGTGTGGTGGTTCAGCAGGTCGGCTCATTATCCCGGAGTCGGCGGGTACGATTCCCGCGGCAGGACAAGTATACGTACACAGAAAAAAAAAGCGTAAATACTATTAAATACACACCTACTACAATGCATTTGGGTATGTCACAGAGGAATAAGCGCGAAATAAGGAGCTGTCAAACTTTAGTACTGACAGTGTCTTAAAGCCGCGTCATGGCACTTTTTCAAATTCTGCTTATAATTATTTAATTATTCTGCAGATCATATATTGATGTAAAATGTGATGCGCATGAAAATCTGTTCATAACGCAGATTTTCTGTGGATTACTTGAAATACGAGTATGAATATCAAATAAATATTTTTAGTAATTTTTTTAGTCATTCCTTTAGAACACAAGTACCTATGGATATTTAATTTGAAAAAAAAAAGGTTTTATTGGAGAACTACGTTCATAGAGTAAGTTTTTGGGGTCAATGGAACAATTTTATTATAGAAATTCTAAAGTACTTAGTAAAGTTTTGTTCGGTGGTTCCTCTTTTTCGTTTTATTTCACACAATTATTTTTCAAACTAGTGGCGTCAAAATTTACTTTTTGTTGATATTGAGCTTACACTGCACCGCGCCTTAATGGGGAAAAAACAAGCGTGGCAAGCCGCGCGGTGAGCCGCGCGTTCGCGCCATTATCTCTGGATTTTATAGGTTATGAATTCCATTACCATGCAGATATTTTTCATTTATTTTACGAACTTAAGCACTTTATACACTTAGTCTGTGTCTGGGACTCGGTGTTATAATATTAAAATATTATAAATCACACTAATATTATCTTCCTTACCCTTACAGTAACCCTTACAGTATGGATTTTGTGTCTTGGAAATTTATGTGGGAGCCATTAGCAACAAACCCATCAATACCAATTTCTAAGCATCCATTGGTTGTGCCACTCAACGTTAAGTTTAAGTTAAGGTAAAGTTTCTTGTAGCTTCTTCTTTACAGTTGTAATCAAAGCTTCGGATCGGAGTTTTCTGTTCTGCATTGTGCCGGATTGCTTGCACCAGTAGTGAGAAAGAGAACTGCTTCTTTTTGAAACTCCTATATTGTAATGGGCTTGCTATATATTATTTGATAATAAGCACTTTGTAATTTTATATGCTTAGTGAAATAACTTAATTTTAAGTACCTAACATAATTTTGACTTTTTTTTTAAATGTTCTGGCTCCACACCCTTGTGTATTTAGCCAGTGTCAAGTAATTGATAATTTTTCAAGCTAATGATATTTCACGCAAATGTGTCAAGTCAGAGTCATCAAGTCAAGTCATAGTCTAGTCAAAGTCATACTCCTAGTAAAGTGGTGGCAACTTTACTTGAAGCTTCTATGGAGTTTTGGAAACAACACGAAAAGAAACGTTTCACAATCATTATACCATTTTCCCACACTCACGCCTGTAATCCAGCACTTAACGAATAGAATGCCACCAATTTTATGCACTAACACTGAAAATAACACAAGTTTAGGAAAATAATACAATGCGGTGACGCAATCTTTTTCGCTTTCCCGCCAAAAACCCCTAATTTTGACTTCTGACTGACTTCTTGGTTTATGGCTTCTGTGACTAGTGGTCACAATTCTGCCAATGTCCGTTTCATGCTAGTGTCATGAACTTTTGGAGATTGTGCTATTACTAATAAGAATATGATCGGTGGAATAGAGGGAGACTCAACCCAAATGTTAAAGACCAAGATGATTTATTCTGAAAACATACAGACAACACAAATAAGACAAACACTATGTTAATAAAACTATGGTGTTTAAAGATTGTTATAGTTAATTATAAATACATATAAATTGTTATTGCTATTTATATTATATTGATACACAAACTTAATAATGTTCTATATTCTACAACTTAATTTTATTTATACTTATGAATTTACAGATTATATAATTGAATAATGGTGAAAAAGTAAGGGATAATAGGCATTTTATGGAGGTAGGACGAGGGATAGCTGGGGGGAGGATATCATAAAGTGAGCAACGTAATTTAGAGCAGTTAAAAAATATGTGGTCCACGGTTCCTTCGTCCAGACCACACTCACACACGGAGTTATCCCTGATCCGAAGTTTAGCTAAATGTACTGGAGTGCATGAATGTCCTAATCTGAGCCGACAGATTGTGGAGGTAGTAATTTTGTTAGCTTTTCGAAATTTAAAAAACCATGGGACAGCTGGGATATCTGGTTGAATATCACCATAGAATTTACCTTTCTGATTTTTAGAGGTTTCCCAGAGCTTTGACCATGATTCTTGTAGATGAGCTTTTGGGAGAAGACAAAGGTCATGGGAGTATATTTGAAAATGCTCCAAAGAGCCAGTCTGTGTTGCATTTTTAGCACAGGAATCAGCGGTTTCATTACCAGGAATTCCAGTATGTCCTGGAATCCAAGCAAGGATGATATTAATACCCAGGTTATGGCACTCATATAGGGATTGTTTGATTTTAAAGATTAGAGGGAATTTAGAAGAGGATCGGAAAGGATTAGAGAGAATAGCTTCGAGACAGCTTTTTGAGTCGGTAAATATTATTGAGTTTAGAAGGTTATGTGATTTAATAAACAGAACTGCCTCCAAGATAGCAAGGGCTTCTCCGGTAAATACAGAAGTGCAAGAAGGACTTTTGAAGCTTAAGCATATCTTTGAGGAAGGGATCCAAACTGCTGCACCAACAATACTGTTGGAAGAGAGTTTGGATGCATCAGTAAATAGGAGACGCCAGCCCCTAAACTTTGAATAAATTAGGTCATTAAATATTCTTCGTGCATTAATGGAATCTTTGGTTATGCCTAAGTCTAACATGATATTAGGTTGGAATGTAAGGGCTTCAAATGGAGTTGAATATAAAGGATTTTTAGAAAACTGATTGACTGGATCTGGAAGTTTGGTAAATTTGATAAAACTAAGGAGTAAACAAGGAGTTTTGTTAGAAATATTAGCAGAGTTATATTGGTCCGAGAGATGTTTTAATTTTGGAAGAAGAGGATGTTTGGAGTCTTGGACTAGTTTAAAAAGGAATCGGTCTGAGAGAAACTGACTACGAATGATAAGAGGAGGGTCTCCACACTCTACTTGCAAAGCATTAATTGGGGAGGATTTCATTGCTCCAAGAATAATTCGTAGGCATTTTGATTGAATTTTGGTGACCTTATCTTGACCGAATTTGTTACAGCTATTCAATAGGAAGGAGCCATAATCGATGTGACTTCGAATTATGGCACTATAGAGTAGCTTCTGAGAATAAGGGTGAGATCCCCACCATACCCCAGAAAGCGAACGGAGTATATTAATATTCTTTTCACATTTTTGAGCTATGTGGTCAAAATGGGAGTTGCCAGACATTCTAGAGTCAAGTATGATGCCTAAAAATTTGGTGTGATTACATTGCGGGATAATTTCTTCTCCTATAAGTAACTCAATGGGTGGAATAATTCTCTTTCTTGTAAAAGCTACCACCGAGCTTTTAGAAGCGGACAGTGATAGGCCGTGATTATGTAACCAATCGCTAAGGTAGAATAGAGCAGAGTTAAGTCTATTAGTTGCTTCTTCAACGCACTGTACTTGTACATAGAGAGCCAGATCATCAGCATATTGAAGCACTTCACAGAATGAGTTTACAGAGCTCTCTAAGTCGTAAGTATACAGGCTGTAAAGTAATGGGCTTAGTACTGATCCCTGCGGTAAGCCTTTCCAAACAAGCTTAGGGTGGAGAAAAACGTTATTCGATTTTACTATTACTGATCGTTCCATCAGCATATTACATATGAATCGTACGAGCTTCTCTGGAATACTCAGCTGAATGAGTTTTCTCCTGAGAACAGGAAGCAGGACATTATCGTATGCTGCCGCAACATCAAGGAACACTCCAAATAGAAGTTTTTTTTCCTTAAACGTTATCAAGATGTCAGTCGTTAAAATCGCTAAACTGTCTATGGTACTTAGTCCTTTCCTAAAGCCAAATTGGGATTTTGCCAGTAATGAGTTATTTTCAACAAACCATTCTAACCGATGTTTAATTAGATGCTCTGTGATTTTACTTAATACTGATGACAACGCTATTGGTCTTCTACTGTTTGGATCTGAGGGATCCTTACCGGGTTTTAATACTGGAATGACAATTTGTGATTTCCATTGGTCAGGGACTATGCCGTTTTGGAAAAAATGATTAATTATACCTAAGTAAATTTGTTTGGCTTTATCAGAAGACTTAGTTATAAAAGAATAGGGGATTCCATCAATGCCAGGAGAGGAATCAGTCAGTCCTTCTAATGCAATATTTAATTCAGAAAGGGAAAATGGGCAATCAAAGCAGTTGTGAGATGGGAGGAGAGATGGAAATGATGGTAAGGAATCAGCGGTAGGCGCAAAAGGGGGGGCTAATAATATATTCTCAGCATTAAAAGCTCCTCTGAAACGTCTAATCTGTTTCCAAACTATAGATGATGGGGTTCTTGGGGATAGGCTTTCACATACATTTACCCATCCCATCTTTTTATATTTAGAGACCAATCTTTTGACCCTTGCTGCAGCTTGTTGATATTTTAAGAAATTCTCCTCAGTCATGGAAGAGTTGTAATTCTGTTGTGCTTCTTTACGTTCAAGAACTGCAGAAGTGCATTCCGAATTCCACCACGGAGTTGAGACTCTGAAATCTTTAGCAGGCTTCTTAAGAGGAACGTGAAGAGCAGCAGACGAAGTAATATTTTCTATAAATATCTTATAAGAAGTGATAGGGTCAATATCTATGAGGGATATTGAAAAGGAATCTAGTTTGAGATCAAGTGTAGAAGCGTAAGAAGGCCAGTCAGCAGAAGAAAGCTTGTATTTTAAAGAAGTACAAGGATTGCTGTAAGGGGACACTTTGTTCGGGATAGAGATAACAATAGGAAAATGGTCACTACCATATGTAAGCGGAAGAACTGTCCAAGAGAGTATGGGAAGGAGTGATGGTGAACAAAGAGAGAGATCAACAGCACTTTTCGGATTTTGAAAGGGAAAAACTCTGCGAGTAGGAGAACCATCATTTGCCACACACAGATTGATTTCATGGCAGATGTCTAGAAGTGAGAGGCCAAATAGGTCTGAGTGACTAGAGCCCCATAAGACGTGGTGGGCATTAAAATCACCCATTACCACCATGGGTGGAGGAATGGAGGAAAGAAGAAGAAGTAAATCTGGAATAAGAGAAGAATTGGGATGAGGAATATAAATAGATATAAAAGAGATATCCAAGGATCTGATACCAACAATATTGATATCAGGGGGGTGGGGAGGGAGGGCAATTTGGGAGAACTGAAGGGAGCGCTTAGTTAATAAAGCACTTCCCGCATACCCGTCAGCCCTGTCGTCCCGTAGACAGGAGTAACCTGGCACCCGAAATTGGGAGCCAGGAACTAACCATGTCTCCGAGACGGCAATGACTGACGGGTGGAATTTTCTAATTAAGTGGGCCAGTTCATGCTTCTTTCGACGCATGCTCTGGGTGTTCCACTGTAGAATTTTTACTGGATCCATATTGAGATAATGAGACTAATTGTGTAATTTTAGAGGCAACGTTGGACGGTAAAGGATGAGGGTTCATGAGGATGATATTGATAATTAAATTTATTAGAGTTTCCAACATATTGTTGTTTTGGGGGGAGGAATCTGTAAGTTGGTTTTGGTTTAGGGCACAACCATTCTGCAATGATGGTGTTGGATCAGCAACAATCATTTGGTGGGCAACCTTGTCATAAGACTTCCCGAGTGGAGCTTTAGGCTTGGGTGTAGCGTAAACAGTCTTTGCGTATGAACGACTAGACCGGATTAGACGGGGCTGAGAATCCTGGTAAGATCCAGAAGATTGAGGAGAGGGGAAAAGAGTTGGTGCAGGTTCTTGTGAAACTTCGGCATAAGACCGAGATACTTTTGGGAACTGAGCTGCAGCCTCTTCATAAGATATGCTGTCTTGGGCCATCACTATTTTTATAGATTTTTGCCTTTCATGCTCCGGGCAGCCTCTGTACGTGGCAAAGTGCCGACCCGAGCAGTGAAGGCAAACGGCATCCTTTTCGAGAACCTCACAACTATCTCCGGAATGTTCCTTGGTACAGCGGAAGCATCGAGGTTTAGACCTGCATTGTGTTTTCGCATGTCCGAACCGGCAGCATGAGAAACATTGGATGGTTGGGTACTGGTACAGTTCCACAGGGAGAGAGGTATAATAGGAGAAAACTCTTGAAGGTAGGATTTGACCTCGGAAGGTCACTACTACCGTCTGGGTTGGGATCCAAGTGACTTTTCCTTCTTCAATGTTTTTTCTGTTAAGGCGCCTAGCTTTCAGTACCTTGCCACAGCCTGTTGGGAGATCGAGGGATTCTACAAATTCCGTCATAGACATATCTGTGGGGACCTGGCGAATGAGACCCATCCGGGTGATGTTATAGGTAGGTATTGTTGCCGCATATTTACACATGGGGAGAATTGGAGAAGATAGAAATTTATTTGCGTCATCAGCCGAGGTAAATTCTACGGAAATTTTATTTCTTCCTACCTTTTTTACTCCATCGGCACAAATGTTTGTGACCTTATGGGATTTCAAAAATTGGCCAAATTTGATTGGTCTTATAGTAGTGCCTGCAGATAAGTCGGGTTCTGAACGAGAGACGTGAACAACATACGGACCTTTATCTAGTGAGGTATATGAAAGACCGCCAACAACAATGGTCGGGTCTGTATACACGGTTTCAATTGACGCAGATGCTAGTTCAGTTGATGTAATGGTTTTTTTCGCAGGAGGTTGAACGGTTGACTCCATACGGCGCTTAGTTGCACTAGTAGTTGGGTTATTAGAAGGGGGATCCGGTGGATCCGGCGGACGCGGCGGATCACATTCCATGATGGCGGTTTGAGGTTAGAAACCTCAGAGCCGCAAAAACATATAAACACAGAAACTACTGACTTACCACCACCTGATTAGGACAACACAACACTTATATAAATCAATTTGGTAATATTTCTTTTAAATGTATGCAGATATAAAAAAAAAACACCGAAAACTATCCGATAAGTTCACTCGCTAACACTTCCGAACGCAGCTTTGTAATTTTGACTTGTAAATGTGCTAAAATTAGCAAGTTGCAATAAATCTTTTGACTTTGACTTTGACAACTATCTCACTGTTTGGCGTGCACGGCTTAAAATTCAGAGAAACAGAGACGAAGTAGAATCTTCATCAACAACTTCAATCATTCACTGTAACATAGAAATAATGAATGAACGCTTCTAACACATCTTATGCTTATTATTTTAAGGCCACGGTTACGCATCCCTACCTGTTTAGCGAGACTTACCATTTTAAACAAATAGAGCTTGTGCCAATACCAACACGGGTGTTTTAGAAAAACAATAAACATGCGAGTTCAACGACCGATACGTGAGATAGTCTACGTGTGCCAAAACAAGCACCCCTTACCTTCCTAATAATGCAACCGCCTTTGAGATCTAGAATGAAATGAAAACCAATATTTAGCCATACTATTGTATAGGTTTAATGAACAAGAGTGATCAGACACTTGTATTGTGATTTTAATCATAATTAAATTAACATATTTTCTTATTTCAATTCCCTGAATATTTAAGGATTTACACAATGTTATGAATCGAGAACGAGAACGAGAGATTGCGTAGCAGGTCTTCAGAATATATAACCAATCACTGTATTTGCACGAAAGAAAAAAACGTCAATTGGCAATGGCCGTACTCAGTGAAGATGTTCCCTTTGTAAAATAATACAAAAATAATACATGTAATCTATAACATCAATAACGTATAATTTTAGATTATTTGTATAATCGAGCTTGGTTCGAGATCTACAGAGCTATGCGCAACTAACAATGGCTCGAAATATGTGGTTGAAGCGTCCACGCGGGTGGCTGTCCCAAGGATCTGCCACTAAACGTCGGCCACTCAACTCCACGAGACGAAGGTGCCCACTTCACTTGGATCCCGGACGGGTCCACCGTCATCCTGAAATAACGAACAAATAAGCTGGATCGACGGTTCCACGTGCTGTGGGTAGGTACGAGCTCATTGTTGTGACCAACTTTAGCTTCTTGAATCGACACTTGATTTTTTTTATCGTTGGAATGCGAGGTCTACCATCACCAGCGCGTCGAGTACCATGCTGCCTACTCGACGCTTGAATCGACAATAATTAAAGTGACGAATATTTTTTGACTTTGTTTTTTGTTCGTTTTATATTTAAACTTGACGTTAACGTTGACGTGTTTGTTTGATCGCTGCACTTTGCGATTTGTCATCCATTCGATTAATTTAGTCATGATTTGTTTATCAGTATTTTCTACCAGCACATCAAGCTGCGAGAGCTAGTTGCTGCGTCTACACATATTATTAACCTAAGCATTTATTACCTCACACAAAATGGGCTGCTCTGCGGCCTAGTTCCGGAAAAGGAACCCGCACACAAGTATATAATATATGACGGCGGCAGTTCAAAACCCTATGCGCTGCGGGCAGTACCGTAATTTACCCTATGGTAGCATTTAAATTTATTAGAGTGGCAACACCGACAACTGTGAAAGGGAGCCCTCGGTGTACTACGGATCGTTCTTGCTCCGGACACGGCCTGGTGCGCATGCTGAAGGCCTATATAGTTTGCCCGCCATGCCCAACCTCGAGCCTATATATACTTATGCATTTAGAATAGTTGTAATTTTTGTCTGTATTTACTCGTACCTTGTAACTGCTAATAGCATTCGACCGAGATTATTTAAGCTTCTATAGAAAACCATATGAGGTATCAACTATGCAGAAATGGACTATTGCTTATATGTAGTTTGCTAATAGATGAAACTACATATATTCAGTCATGGCTGTATTACATCACTACAGCGGCCAGCAACAAAATCATTAATGAACAAACGCGATAACGTGGGCGACGATGTTCAATTAAATCAATAATAAGTTCCAGCCGTTTGCTAAGTGGTAGGACTTTTCTGCAAAGTTCGTCTAAATAGGTACCACCGCTTTGCCAGTTATTCTGCCGCCAAGCAGAAGTCCGCAAGCACTGGGTTTAAAGGGCACTGTAGCTAGTGAAATTACTGGGCAAATGAAATTTTATTACCTAATCTCACAGTCTAGTAATTTTTTTGTTACTTGACTGTTGCTTTTTATCAAGGAAGCGATTGCATGTGCCCCATTGGACAATCCACTAATCAATTCCAACAAATAGTGTGCCAACTGTAAATTTACTGGAATACCTGTGCCATTCAAAAATATTATACTCAAAGTGCTATTGAAACCTCCTCATTTGTGTTCCTATCCTAGTGAGTGTATTCAAATAACGCTACTTAAATTGGTCTTTATATTTAGGTTTTTATATTTTGTATATACTCATGTTTAAAATTGAATGACTTGTAAACTTAGTTTACCAATTAATGAGTATTTGAGTCCTTTATTATTATTATAATTATACCTACTTACATGGTTTGCGTTAGTACCAGACAGGGCCCTTATCTGAGATTGACGTGCAGGGGGAGGTGTTTATTATAAAAACTAGCCAAGCGTGAGTCGGTCTCTGAACCGACGATTCCGTACAAACTTGTAGGTATATAAGTAAAAGTTATGGTGTTTTATTGCTAAATGAAATCTATAACAGTTGGAGTTTGAAAAGGGCAGTAAGTTTAAAATTATTTTATTTAAAAAAAAATATTATATTGTATTATATGATGTAACTAAACATTTATACTTTTCGCATTTTTTCCTTTATCTGTGCTATGAGACATTGCTTCGTATCAAATTTCAAGAATCTGAGTTACGAGAAGTAATGTTATAGATTTCATTTAGCAATGTAGGTTTAGATTCTCTTGCGAGTGTCGAAACTTTGCAGCATAAACGGCTGTATCTTTTGATTGCGTTGGCTTTAAGTTTTTTTTCATAGCTCTAAGGGTAGACTTGAGTATTTGATATGAATTTCAGATTTGATACCTCCACGCGTTGCTGAGAAAAAGGATGTTGACAGACAGACGGACAACAAATTGATGTAAAGGGTTCCGTTTTTTTCCTTTTGAGGTACGGAACCCTAAAAATGTGGGAAAGTATCTAACACAGTTACTTCAGAACTTATTAAGATTTCCATATTTACAAAACTCCTCTACTTCGCGCAAGCTCTGTTATCCGCCATCTGATTCATGGCCACTATGATCCTTGCCAAAATTTGAAATTTCTAAAGTTTTTATAATCAGTTTTAAGCGATTAGAGTAGATTAGAATACATATGAATTTTAGTTCCAATTAGTGGCGATCAAGTTCAAAGTCTCATTAAAGGTTGGGTACTAAAATGCAGAGAAATTTTGTTGTGATTGTAATTTTTTATGTAAATGTAAAGTCTTCATAGAAATATAACGCTATATATGGCGTAAGTCCTGTAAGGTTGTCCTGATCAAACACCACTTGTCAAATCAATCAATAACGGGAACATAAAATCCCGTTGGTCAGACTATTTTTATCTATACACCAATCTGACCACTGGGAAATGGCGGTAATTTCAAAACCATTTCCATTTATTGCATTATGGTAAGGCGGTACTTCACACCTGGACAGCTTCTAAATCTGTATCAAGCACAAGTCCGATCGTGTATGGAGTACTGCTGCCACCTGTGGGATGGGTCTGCCAAGTACCAGCTTGAGGCTCTGGACTCGATTGAACGGCGTGCCAAAAGGCTCATTGACGACGACACTTTGGTTGGTGAAAGGCTCCAGAGCCTTGCACATCGACGTAAGGTGGCAAGTCTGTCGGTTTTTTACAGATTACACCACGGTGAATGCGCTCAAGAACTGCATGATCTAATTCTCCCATCACCATTCCACTACCGGACTACTAGACGCTCGGCTAAGCGCCATCCTTTTGTGGTCGAAATACCACCCATTCGTACCAAGCGATTTGACTCAACGTTCTTAATTAGAACGGCTAAGGAATGGAATGCCCTGCCAGCGTCTGTGTTTCCGGCGAAATATGACCCGGGCGTGTTCAAGAGAAGAGTGAATAGGTATTTACTTGGCTAGCATGCTACACCTTCGATCGCATCGTCACTTCCCATCAGGTGAGAGCGTGGTCAAATGCTAGACAATTTGAAGTAAAAAAAAAAAAAAAAAAAAAAAAAAAAAAATTATCTCAAAATATATATAACTCAAAGGTGACTGACTGATTGACTGACTGACATAGTGATCTATCAACGCACAGCCCAAACCACTGGACGGATCGGGCTGAAATTTGGCATGCAGGTAGATGTTATGACGTAGGCATCCGCTAAGAAAGGATTTTTCGAAATTTTACCCTTATTAGGGTGAAATGGGTGGTTGAATTATTTTCCCATAGGCCACGCCGCGGGCAAAGCTGCGGGCAGAAGCTCGTATTTTATATTTTTGTAGATATAGCATAAGCGTGGTTTACGCTTTACAGCCCCTTCCATAGTAGTTACTAAACGCACTCAATAAATAACAGTACAAATATATTATGCGTTGTAATTATCTGATGACATACTTAATGCTAATCTCCACGTGACATACATTACGTTCTCCCGAAACGAGGGTATTTTGAAACAATACCGTGGAAATGCGCCGGTTCCCAGTACTAACCGCTACTGCATCGCCTTCCCGTAGTTCCGCTGAACTTGCTGCTGATTCCTGTAATCTGCTTTAGAAATTCAGCTATTCTTATAACATTGAGGTTTCGCTTTATCTATTGTTTTCGATGATGACCACTATAACTGGCCTGATAGCTCAGTTGGTAGTATAGCCTTTTAAAATGCAGGTTATGGGTTCGATTCCCACCCACGACAAATATTTGTGTGATGAGCATCGATTTTATATTTCTGTGTCTGGGTGTTTATATTGTATTCTATATATGTATTTACAAACAAAAAAAGTATATAAGTATTGTATTCGTTTCTAGTTCTCATAGTATTTTTGCTTCGTTTGGGGCTAGATGGCGTTGTGTGAAATATCCATACATACTTATTTATTTATAGCCAAGTTACATGTAGGTAATAAACGCTTCGGCCGCGTTAGAAACTGGAGCTTTATAAGCAAGATTAACAAGCTGAGAAAAACATTTGAAAGAGGGGAACGTAAGACGGAGGAAAGAAGAGACGCTATCTGGTAGAGCGGAACTTGTTATCAAATGAAAGGGTTCATGTTTTGATGCACTAGAAACAATCTACCATTACATTTCGTCTCAAATATTTGCTATATTAAATTTATTATTAGACATAATTTAACAATGAAAAAAAAATTACATCGGCTCTTGTCATAAATAAAAATTTATGCCAAGAGCCGAGGTTTGGCCTGGCCACTTTAGTGCACTGGCCAGTTTGTGTTAGTTCGTGCTTGTTCCATACGGTAAAACGTGTGCAAATATAGTGAATAGTGGCCAATAACTAATAGCGGCCAGTTACACCAAGTTATACCCTAATTTGAATTTTCTTAATAAATGTTTATATGTGAGTGTGCCGTGCGGTCCCGACGGTGTGAGAAAAGGACCGCTTAGTCTCTTCCCTTAGATACCATACGAGCCGGCTAATGAAATATCCACAGAATGGACACCAGCATTCTCCTGGGTACATTAAAATATTCAAATTCAACTTCTTCTTTTGTGGCCTCTTACAATTACCAAGCTGCTAGTACGGGCCAACCCGTAACATTAATTTTATTACATAATAAATCAAACCAGTATCAATAAAGCATTCAACCAGAACGCACGTCGTATCATTTTCTGCAACTGTTCCCGGTTGCGTTAGTACTCACAATCAATTATCAAAAGCTATGTAGGGTTAAGCACTAGACCCTACACCGATAGTCATCCCTTCTTCACCCCGTGTATGAGCACGTGGTGAAACAATTCTAACTTTCTCATTTATTTTTTTCATAAGAACCTTCTCCTGAAAATAATAAACACAATAAAAAAAGAATTAGCGAAAATGTTTTATCCGTGATGCGATGACCAAAGGAAATAGAGATTCATTTTTATATATTAAGATAGGTACCCTAAAACGACCTAATATTTTTGAGCTTATTTGAGCTTTTGATCCCTGGTTAGGCATTGTTTGATATGCGACTCACGAGGTTATTGTGCATTTTTGCTACTGAGCTTTCATATCAATAGCTTGTAGGAAACCTTACCTACAATTTAAATACCTATTTAATGATAACCCACACGAGGCAGACAAGTTTAATTAATATATTGTTTCAAATTGTCACCTGTAAATTGTCTATTTTTAGAAACACCGCACGATGTACGGGAGAAAAATCTTTTTTTCTACCAGTGTATAAGAGCCTTATATAACAAAAAAGATTAAGTATTAATTTTATTTGAATATATTGAAGTTCCTACTAAAGCCATCGCTGTGCAAAATTTCACGTCTGTATCTGTTCTACTTTAGAGTTTTATAAGGTTGTATAGGCTTCAGACGGAAAGACAGACATAACAAACGCAAAGGTTTCCTTGTACTACTATTAGGGAAACGTAAATAGTTGACAACCACAATATATAATTATACCTATACATATGAAAACTCTAAAATTCATTAAGATTAATGTTTGGATATGTTTATTATCTAACAAAAAGCACGGACCCAGGTGTATGTGGAAATGCAGATTAATAAAAAAAAATGTTTGGATAAATATATACCCATAACATATTTTTAACATTAATTATATATCCCTTGGATAAAACTGTTATGCAACAAACTATGAAATAAATGAATTTTGAATTTGGTAAGTAATAATAAATAAATCCTAGGGCTATCCAATCGACATTCCAATAATTTATTAAAATCGACTTAAATTACATGCTTGGTTATTTCCCTTCTTCTTCTCTTTGTTTAATGACTTTCTATCGCTTTTTCGCGATAAGTTAATGAACAACTTTAACACAAAAATAGATAACTCCTTAGGATACGGACGCAATAACATCTCCTGCCACCCTGAATATGTACCTACACAAATCTAGATGCATGGACTGGTGGTGCTGGTATCCACAGTAAATCAAACCAGACCTACAGGTTTAGTCTTTAGACAAGAAGCATCCCTGGATCCATCCGCCTGAAAGAACCATTTTCCTCGTATTTTCCAGGTTAATAGTATCCTTGGCTATTTCGGTAGTAAGTAATTAATGTTTGCAAAATGTCATCCAAAATGATTCAGCCATTTTAACGTCAAAACCAGGGTTTCCGGATGTGGATGTGATGTCGCGTAATTTATAAATACAACATTTTATCATTTAGAAGCTTTTAATCCTCTGAATCTTAGATTATAAAATGATAAGATAGATAGGCAATGATAACATCAATGTCACTATTATTACAATAAATACATTTACGGAGTTACTATACACTCACAAAATTGTCATTTCACTATTTCCACAGTTTAAGCAGTAGGTAATTTTATATCTAAGAAATCCGGAGAAACCTCTTATAACAGACTAGAATAACGGCACATCTTTCAACTAAGTACAATTCTTATAATAATCTAACATCGCTGTCCTCACTTCGATCATACCATGTGTATAATGAAGCCTATCCTACATTCAACTATGTACAACTGTATCTTGATCAATATCGTTCACATATTAACTATAAAAATGCTCGCTCTGTTAATACTGAAAGAATTTAGGTAAATTCATATACCTAATTACAGCACAACACTTTTCGGAATATTCGGATTGTCTTACCTAAGTCCACTGTACCAATATCCATACTAAAATAAGTCTTGTGGCACTCAGAATTCCTGGAGGCACAACTATAGCGTTTGTAGCAAATAAACTGGCCAGCACTGTCACAGCAGGTACGAGTTAACACTATGTCTTTGCTTTCGACGAACATTGGGTGTTCTAAGTATATTCTCGGGTCCCTGCACATTGCCTCCCGCATGTATATGAACGTCATACCTGAAACAAAATAAACGGTATTCAATAATTTAAGCAAACGATTATCTAATGTTTCACAATTACTTGTTCAATTTAACCAATGGTTATGGCACAAGATTATTCTTTTAAAATTGATTGTTTCTCTTATTTGAAGTATTTATAATTGATATTTATAGTTTGGATAAACTTTACAAGTTATTGAGAAATGCATGTAATAAAGCTTTCAATGTGGCAATGTTGCAAAGGCATGTGGTGTATCAGTATTCAGCAGATGCAGAGTCATTATGTATGTGATCGTTGGGCGTTATTTTTATTATTATACATAATTATAAAGTAAATGATATGGGTTTATTTGTTTCTAACTCAGACTTCAATCTAAAGTTTGCAACAGTAAGTACTCTACACTTTTTTATTTTGTTTGCTTTAGTGCTCTAAATTGATTTATAGTTCAAGGCGGTTTTGGATCATCAAATCAGAAAAAAGCACTATTTTTTAAGCCCTGGATCTTTTAGAATTAGAATTAGACGAAAAAGAATTAGACAAAATAAACTAGCCTGATATATGGGTTATTTATTATTAATTATTTATTTATTTATTTATTATGTGGGTTAGTTAATGCGGTCAATGATGTATTAGCACACTCGCATTTTATTCTTCTCTCAGGACATAAGCTCATACATACTGAATCTATACGACGTATTTAATGCGCATAACTGATATGATTTAATCAATAATTTATTTTATTTATTTATAAGATACTTAAGTAATATGATTTTTGACTAACCGGGATGTTTGAGTACGAGCACGCTCTAGCCAAGAAACGAACACGAAACGAAAACGAAACCTGGTCGGAGTAATTTCAACTTTTAATTGACGTAAGTTTAGTCGATATTAATCTCCATAAAAATGAGTTTGATCTCAATATTGTGGAAGTTGCCTCTAGCATTTTAAAATAATCCCTGCTGCTATCGTCTGCAAGTCGGATGAGGCAGCTATGCAAAATGGATTTAAATATAAGCAGAGCTTTAGGCCTTTACAATGGATGCGGAAGTACTTAACGTAATCTGCTTTACTAACCTTTTAACAGGTTCGTTTAGATAAGATTTAGGACGAGAAGGTTCGAGACATTTTTATTGAGTGAGTAACTTGTCCCATTAGTTCTTTTTGTGGGCTGACTTTATTGACTTTTATTACCAATTCACTGCAGAATTAATGCATGGATGCAGGAGTGTTATGTTAATATTGTAGATAAGTCGCAAAACATTAAAATATACAATTGTTAGTTAAAAATGTTATTCCTTTTTCGATGTAAATTTAAATAGTTGCTAAGAACTGTGGAATAATTAAAGAAAAAACTTCTTATTAATAAATACTTAGGTAATATTACGGAAGTCGGCTACAATATTATTCATTGTTATTATTTTGTTGTAGTAAATCTTAAGTATGTATTAGTAATGTACCGATGAAAAGAGAAATTAACTAAATCATCAAACTATACAGATATATAACTTAATTTAATTTAGTAACAAATAAAAAACAGAAAATAATACAATAATAAAAAAAATCTAGCAAACCACTACCAGTAGGCGACGTGCCCAATATGCTGGCAAATATATAACAGCGTGAAACATTTTCCATAATTTATATAGGTTTTTATATAATTGGTTATGTAATGTAGTATAAAACATACCACTCCACTGCAACCGCTTTATGGTCACCGCATAATTAACGCCATCCTCATAGATATGTCATCAAGTTAAACAATACTTAAAGTAAGTACAACAGTATAAAGATAATTTAGTTAATTACTATATTACCTGATCTTTGTAAGTACGTCGGCATTCATGTGAAAACGGCTGAACATATTTGTACATAACACATATTACGTAGATTACTCCCAGAAATCAAGATAAAAAATAATCAAAAATAATAATAGTCGTGTGAGTCAATATGATACATAAAACAAAGTAAATAAGTACCTAAGTACTTACTCACATACTATATATATCCATATCTTTATTCTCAGACCTAGTATGTAAAAGACAGAAAGATATGTAAAATAGTTAAGCAACTTCATGGATCAATAAAACTGGTGGAGGTGGAGCGTGTACAGTTCACATGGCGTTACGAAACATCAATATAACGTCTTTATGTATCTAGATCATAAAACATTATCGTAAACTCTACTTCGGAGCCAATAAATGTTATTTCCTGCGTTCCCCTAATTCATAATACGACCAGCCAAGCCAGCCGTTATACATGTAATCAAAATCTTATTTTATTTATTAGTCTTTAACCTATGAAATTACCGTTTTTATCAAATAAGTTACATTACTTTTGACTGACCCGATAGCTTAGTTGGTAGTAACCCTGCCTTCTGAACTGTGGGTTGTGGGTTCGATTCCCACCCAGGACAAACATTTGTGTGACGATCATAGGTGTTTGTTCTGTGTCTGGGTGTTATATTGTATTCTATGTATGTATTTACAAACAAAAAAAAAAGTATTTAAGTATTGTATCAGTTATCTGGTTCCTATAGTACAGGCTTTGCTTAGTTTGGGGCTAGATGGCGTTGTGTGAGGTGTCCACACATATTACTATTATTATTATTACTTCCAAATTTTTTATTTCTATTAATCAATCTATTACTCATGAAATCAATTACGATCGATACGTAAAACCCCTATTGAAATACGAATAATGTAGAGCAGAAAAACATCGTTGCGTATCGACATTTTCGATATTATATGTGAAGAGTTCGTATCGTGTAATGACATCGTGTCATTCGAGTGCAATCACTTTTTTTATGTAACAAACAACCTTACAGGGTGAAAAATAAGCAATAGAGTAGCGAAATACCAAGAAAGAAGGAAGGAAGAGTAAAATGTTAAGACCATAGATCTGTGATTATGTTTTTTGTTTTAGAAGATATTATAGTAATGAAAAGCGTTATTTAGTTATACTTTTAATACTGGCACAAGAAGAATAGGAGGGTTTTCAACGTTTATATAAAGTCCAATACTTAGGATCTTAAAATTTCTGAACGCAACATTTTTTACTTTTTACAGATCAATTATTTGACCGCTGTCTCACCTCGTGAAAAATGACGGCGACACAGTCTACGATGATGCGCGCTTGCCTAGAAGGGTATCTTTCCATTATTTATTAAAAAGTACAGACAGAATGCAGTTTTTAAGAAGCCTGAATGGGGACTTCAATTTTAGTTAAACGTACCTATTGGTACCTAAGTACTTATACTTATATATTTTACGTTTACTTTGATAAGATTGGTATAAAAAAGATGAATTGATGAAACATATATAAATATAAGTATCATTGAAAAGGGTTTTGACCGACTTCTATCGCCGTAATTTTATACCGACTATACTTTTACCATTTATTCTGATTAAAAAACCAAAGTACTATACGAATTTTAGTAAAATATCGATGGGCCGATCTTAAAAAAGGTGTATTCTTTCAAATTATTAAATATTTTTCGAAATCGGCTTATAAATGAGGGTAAACCTAAAAATAATAAAAATAACATGAACACATCCGAATTGAGAACTTCTTCCTTTTTTGAAGTCAGTTGATAAAGGTAAAATAAGTAATATCTAATAATAACGCAATGTAATATTTAAAAGATACAGACAGCTGAACAAAATCATATACAATATAACAGAAATTATAAAAAAAATTGAACCATAGCTTTTACAAAAAAAAATTATATGTGACCTCTATCTAAGGAATATTCCGATTAAAACAATCGCCTTTTAAGTTACTTTTACGGTAATTACTAGAGTGGCGATTGATGATAATAATAATGACGGTGTTAACAGACCCATCCCGAATAAACTAGTACATATTTAATTTAAAAAACAGTATTGTCATATATCCGTCTATTTTACTTGGTAGGTAATTTAGTTTCCGTTCCATTTCAAAGCTGAGACGAGCTTTCAAATGTAATTTCTTAGCTCTCGGAACCTAGGTAATACTGACAGACACGCAGCAAAAGGAAGGAATAAATTTGTACACATTAGGCACCTCTCGTTTTTACAAGTTGGTGGTTATTTAAAGTACTTTACTCTATGGTGATTGTGTATACCATCATAGATGATCTCCTAATTGGTGCTGTTTTAGGCATACTTCAGGTGATGCTCTCTTAATGCTCTAATTTGTTGTATTTTATTAATAATGCGCTCATAATACGTGCTTTTTTGAGAATACCTCAACGGAGAGTATCGTGTAGATTTTGGTGACTCGTAAAATATTAACAAATTGGCCAAACATCAAGATTTTTGATCACATGTATAGGGTTCACAAGCACTACTGTGTTCCGGTTTGAAGGGCACTGTAGCTAGTGAAATTACTGGGCAATCGAGACTTTATGATCTGATCTCACAGTCGAGTAATCTTATTACCAGACTGTGCTGATGTCTCAGGATGATGTGCGCAGCGCAGTGTCGCTTGTAACTCTATGTTTAAGGGTTCCGAGTGACACTGTTCTGTTATGGGAGGCCGTGGCGCTTAACATCAGGTGAACGACTAGCTCGTCACATAATTCAATAACATAAAAAAAAATGTATAGGTCATTTTGTAGAAACTTGATTTTTTACTGAATGTATGAGGCCGATAGCGGTATAGGCCAATGTTTGAAATTGTATCTGCAGCAATTCTTGAGAAAAAGAGTTCACAAACAGACTGTTACAATTTGATATTAATATCCGCTTTCCTCATACTGACCGGTCTTGCTTCTAACTAATTGATCAGTAATCTTTTTAGCATTGAGGACATTATAAAACTTAGCCCAACCTCCCCGATCATAGATGCAATGAACCCAAACCTGATTCCCAATTCAACAAGCATCATCAATCGATCATTGTATAATATTTACGATTTGAGAAAATCCTAAAATACCTATGTGAAAAACTTTTAACAAAGGCTCAGAAGGGCCAAGGGTTTTTAAAATCGGGTAAAAATAGATCACAGGGAGTGGAGGCCTATTAAGTACGTATGTAATATACGGTAAACTACAATCACAGAATAAATAAAAGTAAAAAAAAATTTAGTTCGTACGTTCCGTTGTAGGTTTTTCATGAATTTGTACAATTATTACGTAAAAAAAATTATATATATAAATACACGTGTGTTCCATATTGCTATTACTTCTACCCTTTGTAATACTTACCCTATTATTTTTAGTTCATAGTGCGAGTCACAACTTTATTTTGTACTTAAGTATGCTAAGTTATAAGGCAAGCAACACTTGGTCACCAGATGGTCAATACTATTTGTTTGTCTAATCCAAAGCAGAACATCGGTTCAACTCACAGCTTTTTTATCGCTTCCAAGATTTTGTAAACATATTCCATACGGAGCAGGACGCAGGCTTTTGTTTTCGGATTGCCAAATAAAATGCGACGCAGAATTTTACAAAAACTGAACAAAGCTTTAGTTATCACCAAGTTTTTTTATTAAAGATTTTTAAAACGTTGTCTTAGTTTTTTTTCTACACGCTGTTGTACTACCACCCGTAAGTATAATAGGATATTATGTAAGTACTCTGTGAACAATAGAGGTAGGTATTTTATAGCTTTGTGATTGTAATATATTGACTGACCCGATAGCTTAGTTGGTAGTAGCCCTGCCTTCTGAACTGTGGGTTGTGGGTTCGATTCCCACCCAGGACAAACATTTTGTGTGATGAACATAGGTGTTTGTCCTGTGTCTGGGTGTTATATGGTATTCTATGTATGTATTTACAAACAAAAAGTATCTAAGTATTGTATCAGTTATCTTGGTTCCCATAATACAAGCTTTGCTTAGTTTGGAGCTAGATGGCATTGTGTAAGGTGTCCAATATAATATTTTAAAAAAAATGTTTTTGAAGTAAAACTTCTTTACGCACGCTTGACTTGGGAAGTAAACTGGTGACTGCGAGGCGAACAGAAGTTGAAATTGGTTCACGTAGATCTTCATTGTCAACAGTACAAACTAAAAAAAATGTTACGTTCGGTGAAATGACAATTTACAGTTGTCAAGATGGCGATTAACATTAAACAAAGCAACAACAAAGTTATACCGGCCGATAAATGGAGCTAAACTAAACAAGTTTTACTTCAGTTGTGTTGTCTAAAGCACACTCGTTTAATTCTACGCAAATAAATAAATGCATTAAATAAAATATTATTGACTGTTAGGGGTACCTATGCAACAATCCTATAGAGTATCTGTAGATATGCTTTAAGGAGTGCTGCATTTAGGAAAAACATGATTGGGGCATGTTAGATTAGACACTAAAAGTCACACAAAATGTCTCTTTTTAAATTAGTTTTAAGTAATATTATTGTATTGTTATTTATCGCATTGTTGCAAATTTTTTTATTATGATAAGAAGATCGGAGAACATAAAACTAGACTAAAAGAAACGTATTAGCCGATCTCCATACGTAACTAAGTACCTAATCGAAGATTTTCAAGCAGAAACATTGCCACGCTGAAATTACATTTTCGAGTTAGCACCCATTAGTATCTTCTGGCCAAGCGGGGCTTATAACGTATGAAAGTTTTATGCATTAATTTGTACCTGCCGACACTTACACGCGGAACCTAGGTTAGTTATAGTTTAACACTTTTTCAGTTTCAGTCCCCTCGTGACCATGGTCAATCTTGATGGTCGAAACATCGAGGTTAGTCAAAATAATATAATTAATTATGTTTTAATATTGATCCGTTATTTCCTTTTGAGTCATTACAATTGAACCAGGAGAGTTTTACAGGGAGCTTTGTGATAATCTGCCTTGTGGTTGACTTACGGATTCTCGGCTCTTTTATTTTGAATTGAAATCACACTTTTGGATGAAACTCTAAAGTATTGTGGTAATCATATTCAATTCTTTTATTATCAATCAAAGTAGTTTTAATCTTTACAACTTTTTGTTTCAATACTGTTAACATAAATTGCGGATACTGCAATTCAACGTTTAAAGGTTAATGTCTGACTGTAACAACAACAACAAACACAGTAGCGTAACTTCCGTAACGGCTGATATTCTGATATTCAGCCATCTAGATGAGGTTCACCCACACAACACTAGACGCTGCACGCACACCCTTGCAACATAGTCACTTATTGTTACATCTACTTTTCAAACACATGTGAATTTCCAACATACCTATAGGTGTGAACGAAGCGGGAGGCGGCAGGGTCAGCCGCCGATCTGTAAACAGTGGTTATCGACGCGCCGCCACTTGCCTCTGCGGCATCTCCGGCTACTGCGCTATATTTATCCGCCCTGGAACTGACGCGCGCGGCTAAATCCGTTCGGCGCCGTGTGATGCCGGCCTCCTGCAACCACATCCACGTCACCGAGCGCCCCAGTGCAGCCGCTGATGCACCACCGCGACTCGTACCCGCGACCCGCTGTCGAATGTCAGCCGGTACGCGCTCATTTCGCATCAGCCGAATTCGCCAACTTCGCAATTAAGATAAGTCGCAAAGCACTAGCATTTATTCATTAAATATATTAAAAGAGACCTCACCTGAGGGGGTTCTCAGTAGGACTTGTGGGCCGGTGCCGGTGCGGCTGCTACGCAAGCCTGATGGTGATAGTAAGAAGGCGCCGGCGTGCGGTAATGATGGTGTGGAGGCGGTGAAGCCCGATACGCGTCTGGTGCAGGGGAGCCGCCGCGGAATCCCGCAAGTTGACAACTCGGCGGCTCAAATAAATCTCGGAAGGCAGGCGGCAACTGTTCGGCCGGCGGCTCCGGAGCGCTGTACCAGCCCGATGTAGCCGCACGGAACTCTTCGGCTGCCAAAGAATATGGCTGTGGTGTGCAGTAAACTGCGGAAGGTGGTAACCGTGGCTCACTGAAGTCGTCGAGCGTATCGACGGGCTTGTCGTATCTCGTGCACTCAGCACCCGGTTCACGTTTAGGCCGACACTCAAAAATCCTCGGTTTTACGTCAGGTTTAACATCGCGCTGTTGGCCCAGCGCGTCGGCGGCAGTCAGAGCTTCCTGTGCCGCGAGCGCTTCTTGCGCCTGCTGCAACTGCTGTTGCCGTTTTAAAGCTTCTTCTTTCTCTTTTAAAGCATCTTTCTTTTTGAAACGGCGCCGCCGCCGTAAGTATGATCCATTGTCAAACATATTGTACGAATCAGGATCGAGAGTCCAATAACTTCCTTTGCCTGGTTTTTTATCATCTCTCGCCACTTTCACAAAACATTCGTTGAGACTCAAATTATGTCGTATTGAATTTTGCCAGCCTTGTTTGTTCTCTCTGTAGTACGGGAAACGTTCCATTATAAATTGATAAATGCCGTTTAATGTGATGCGACGATCTGGTGCGTTTTGAATCGCCATTGCAATTAAAGCTATGTAGGAATAAGGAGGCTTGACCATATCTTTGGGAGCCCCCACGTGCTGTTGATGCGGGTGCAGATAGGGAGCCCCATACCCGTACCGGTACTGCTCGTAGGCGTACGGCGTCACTCCAGCCGAGTAGCCGCCAGCGGCACTTCCGCGGTAAGCGTAAGGACTCTGTTCACCGAACAACGCGTGCATCTTGCCGAAGACCGTTCACTCGAGATTCATACTCAAACCGAAAACACGAAACCCTGAACGCGCTGCTCGTACGGCAACAAAACGATGACTGACTGATTTTGTTTAGATTCACAACAAGACCCGTTTACATAGCGGACGCTAAACGAGAGACGAATGAGCGGACTTGTGGGCGCCACCGTTGGAAGAACATCGGCCCGCCCCTAGCAGCCATCACTGTCTGATAGGCGCAAAAGCGACGTGCTATCTTACTCACACGGTCGTTTGTACTGCAGTACACGCCCAGGCTTAAAGCTCCCAGCTCCCCCTTCATTATTCACAAAGCTCTGCCTCCTTTTCAAAAAGCCTCACCCTATCCCTGTATCATTTCATTGTGTCGTACTAAAGTATATTTTATATTTTGTGGTGAAGGTACGTGAATGGAAGTAGATTAAAAGCTCTTTAGTCAAACTTCAGAAGTATTTTCGTTGCTGGCGCTTTCATGTTATATTATTTCATTAGGTACCTACCTAATTAAAAATCTGACTCGTTTTATACCTACTAATTTTAAATGAAGGACATGGTTATTTGTCAGTAATGATCAAAGGTCCAATAAAAATAAGCAATAGGTAAAACGTCCGGAAATACAAAGTAGGTAGGTCCTACTTACTCTAAACTTTTTTCCCTTTAATATTATTATGTGTCTTGTTGCTGAAGTATACTATAAATGAACCTAGATATCATTATACCATCAAAATATTATTTGTTATGCTATTAATTATTATTTAGTTATTAATGATGTGTTATATGAGACCAAATTTGTTTGCATCTTGTGCCTTTGAATCCTTAGGTATTATACACGATCGTGTTCCAATATTAGTATCAATCGATTGAGGGCACAGAAAAACAAAATTTTGTGGAAAATTTTGAAGTACCTATTGTTTATTAATTTAAAATATTAACTATTTTTGAGTTAACTACCTACCTAGGTACCTATAGTACCTATAGGTACTATAGGAGTAACTTCTTACCTAGGTATCTATTATTATATTAGTACCTAGATAGGTAGTTAATATCTTAATACATAAAAATGAATCTCTATTTCCCTTGGTGATCGGATCACGGGTGAACGGACACCCGACACCGCCACAACATCTAATTCTTTTTTATTGTGTCTATTATTTTCCGGAGAAAGTTCTTTTCCGTTTCTTAAGAAAGTGTGAAAAATTTTCACCACGCGGGTGAAACCGCGGGCCACAGCGAGTTTTTTAATATTTTTATATCAAAAGAACACAGTTGATTTTTGTTGCGAGTGTTACATTTCAAATTCATAAATAATACATCCGTCACTCAATCTAGAGTAGATACTCTACATTGATTCTTTATACAGATTCATCTTCTTAATACAGCCAGCACGTACCCAAATGAGTTACAGTACCTACATAGGTACATCATCATAACGATAAGTGTGAACTTAGAGCTGTCAAATAATAAGTGCAGACGGGCATAAGTGTTTCAATACGTGCCAACTTCGTAATTTAAGTACTTACTTACTTTACTTATTATGGGGTAGTAAATACGTTATTTTATCTGTGGTGTTGCCGACAATGACGTGGGTAAACCGCAGCGTAGATCGCCAACCTGCAGTGCCTCCCTTCGCTAATCATTGAGCCTACATCAAATACAGTGCCAGTGTCAACATGGGGCGACGCGCCACCCAAAGCCAGTCTCAAAAGCCCCAAAGACAAGGTAGAGACACATTACCAAACCCTACCAATATAACCCTTTGTTCTGTAACGGTACTTATATTATGTATTATTTATATTATATTATGTGGTGTATACGCAAATCGAAATAAAGTAATTGATGTTTCCAATATTTATAAAGTGTCCAAAAATTTTAAGGAAAAAAGGAAAAAAAGTTTTAATAAGTCCTTCCTGTATATTGTTAATAAATAATAATAACACAACTAACAATATGTAAGTAGTATATTAAAAAAGAACACGGACACGGACGGAGTCTGTGTTAAAGCAGCAAATAAAAAAATAAACGGTACTTATATGTGACTAGCTTCTGCCCGCGGCTTCGTCCGCGTGGCCTATAGGAAAGGGAGAAATTTTTTCTTAAATAATTTAACCACTCATTTCACCCTCTTAGGGGTAGAATTTCGAAAATCTCTTCCTTAGTGGGTATCTACACTTTACAAAGAACACACCCTCCAAATTTCAAGTTTCTAGGACCAGTGGCTTAGGCTGTGCGTTGATATATAAGTCAGTTGACTAACTGACTTATACATCAACTTCATGTATGAAGATAATCTAACACCGATGATGATTTCTAGTTACTTTCCCTATAGAAATCGTACAGATAGATAGATAAATGAACTCTTTATTGTACACACCAAAAAATAAAAATTACAAAGAAAAAACAATTAATTATATAAAGTGTAACAATGGGCGACCTTATCGCTAAAAGCGATCTCTTTGGATGGAGAGAATTTGACGAAGTGGTAAAGGACGGGGTGCACATATAAGTCAAGTCATACTCCTAGTAAAGTGGTGGCAACTTTACCAGAAGTTTCTATGTAGTTTTGGAAACAACACGAAAAGAAGCGTTTCACCATCATTATACCACTTTCCCCCACTCATGCCTGTAATCCAGCACTTAACGAATTAAATGCCACTAATTGTATGCACTAACACTAAAACTAACACAAGTTTTGGAAAATAACACAATGCGGTGACGCAATCTTTTTCGCTCTCCCGCCAAAACTCCCATAGAATGTTGATATGTTTTTTTACCTTGCCAGTTGCCAGTAGGTATTTTTTTTTTTTCATGTTTTGGCTCCACACTTTTGTGTATTTAGTCAGTGTCAAGTAATGATAATTTATCAAGTTAATGATATTTCACGCAAATATGTGTCAAGTCATAATCGAAGTCATCAAGTCAAGTCATAGTCTAGTCAAAGTCATACTCCTAGTAAAGTGGTGACAACTTTACTTGAAGCTTCTATGGAGTTTTGGAAACAACACGAAAAGAAACGTTTCACCATCATTATACCATTTTCCCACACTCACGCCTATAATCCAGCACTTAACGAATAGAATGCCACCAGTTTTATGCACTAACACTGAAAATAACACAAGTTTTGGAAAATAATACAATGCAGTGACACGATCTTTTTCGTTTTCCCGCCAAAACTCCAGTAGGTATATAACACTGATTTATTTATTTTATTTGTGTGTGTAGTAGTAAAATAAAGCTGGAATCATAAATAGATTTCTGTTTTTTTCTGTTCTGTTAACGGTCGTGTCGCTTAACATCTGGTGAACGACTAGCTCGTCACAACATTCACTAACATAAAGAAAAATTCTATATTTATTTATCTCTTTAAAAAAGACCGTTTAATGAGTCATTTTGGCTAAGCGTCGGAAGTCGTATAACCATGGCGGTGTTGACGCAGGCAAATGTGTCACAAATGGGCACAAAAACCGGGATTAGAAATATTAGAGCTTATGTCCCGGAGACCCCGGAGTCGTGTCTACGCCGATTACTGTTTGCCAACCAGCAGCGTATTTATTTATTATATGTATAAAACATTTTATATATCTATTTTTGTTACGTACTTCTATATACATAACACTTTGTATTTTTTTTGTATATTTATATAATTATCATAATCTATCTAGTAGTGTAGATTTATTTATAATCATGTAATTAAGCATTTTTATTTTTTTACAAATCACTCATACTAATTTTGTTGCACGCCTACATCCCTCTTTTTAAAACTATAGGTAAGTAAGTAGTTAAAAATGCTTTAGCATTAAGTCCTCCGTTGTACTGTTTTTAGTGAAATAAATATAATAATAACATTCACGCAACTTTATTTCGAAAAAAAGGAACACATTAATGAACGATTATAGGCAGCACATTAAATATACCCACGTGATATAGGTAGGTAAGGCAAGTATGTAAAATTGTCTTTTCATTTCTCATACCCGGAAAGTACGCATGAAACCTGCTGGGCGATCACGTAACTCGATTGCAACCAATAGAAACACTAATTTGTATGGATATGACAGTTCCAATTCATTGCAATCACAGTTTCGTGATCACCCTGCAGATCAGAGACAATGTAGTAGTTCTTTTCGTCCCTACTTTTTTTTATGTGTTGGCTTCACACTTTTTTGTATTTAGCCAGTGTCAAGTAATTTTTTCGTCCCTAGGAAACGATTTTCCCTGCTGTCAAATTGAAAACAGGCAATCAAAGAGTATATAAACACTGAAGTTATGCTGTTAACTTAAAAGTATGCAAGCCATGTCTTACTTTTCATACAGTGACTCCGTTTAATTGCGGCGTAAAATTGTATTTAAAAATTTCAATTAATATAAACAAATTTGTAACATGACTTCATACTCATAATTTACTTTACACTAAATCTTTAATTTCATAAAAAATGACTGGTAGAATACCACGGAAAAAGAAACATAAAAAGGCGGGAAAGCGACAATTCGTTTTCCCGCCTATTTTATGTATTTAGTTGTTTAGTAAACTTTAGTATTCTTTAGTTGTTTTGTAGAGTGCTAATTATTTACGTATGATAATTACACAAAATTAGTTCATCAGATGCAGATAGGAATTTAGAGGACCGTCCTGGTATTTGAACATGTTATTGTCGCTCTGCTATCATACGATAAAGACAATACCTACAACGCGCGAGAGGAGTTTTGGCGGGAAGACGAAAAAGGTAGCGTTACCGCATTGTTTTATTTTCCAAAATATGGAATGTGAACATGGGTTTTTATTCGTTAAATGCTGGATTACAAGCACGACTGTGGGAAAGTGGTATAATGATGGTGAAACGTTTCTTTTCGTGTTGTTTTCAAAACTCCATAGAAGCTTCTGGTAAAGTTGCCACCACTTTACTAGGAGTATGACTTAGAATAGAATGTTATATCAACTTTTTGTCGATATTTCCTACTAATATTGTCCGGGTTGTTCTTTTTGTCTTTAACTTTGTTCCACCAGTGGGAACAAAAAAATTAAAATGTATGGTCTATACCTTTTTTTTGAGAGGTGGAAATGCCCTCGCACTTCACCACGGGGGTGGTGGCAGGGGGTATGTGGGAACCTCGAACCCACTAAAACCCCTCCGTGAGCCCTAGTCCGCCGTACCGGGGCGAGAAGAGGTCGCGACTGCAGTCCAGCCAATTCGCCCCTATATATAGCAGGAACACAACTAAGCCCAGTTCTTCGTAGTTCTATTTGGTATACAATAATGTACCTACATTACTTCGTTTAATCGCATTCCTCGATAACTGGAACACATTTTTGTCTCCTCTGTCGCTATGACCGCCCTCTTCATTATAGAGTTGCGATAACTAGATATACAAAGGAAAGGTCAAAACCCAACTCTACGGCTCGTATTATAGAACAGTGGTCAGTCGTAAATCTCGACCTGAAGGTCAAAGATAGTTGGTAATATGTTTAATTATTTTATTACAAATATAGTTCAAGAGTCACTAAACATTACTAATTGTGAAATGGTGAGTCATACCATCAAACCAATTTCATCAACCTCTTTCGATCCCTGTCCTATTTAATGTGTTGGACTCAGGAAAGGGCATCGGATGTCTGTAAGGAAATTTTCAGTCATGTTGTAGCTAATTGGCAAGAATTTTCGATAGTCATATAATGCTAAGTCTAACAATGCCGCTATGAGGAATCAATGCACGCACGAGATTCCAGCCATTTATTAATTTAAGAGGGTTAAATTAATGTTATCCCGAAAAAATTAATGGTTTCTGAGGGATAGCCCACGCGGGCGAAGCCGCGGGCAGAAGCTAGTATATATATATATTCTTTTCTTTCTTTCATAAATATAACAAATTTAAAATAGTGCACTTCCTTATATTCTGATGTACAAGTAAAATTATTTTTTGTCTGTCTGTCCATTTGAATATGATTCACAATGACGCTACTGGCGTCTTACATACGTTTTGTAAGAAAAAAACACAGTAATAAATATTTTTAATGTGATTTTCGGCTAATTTTCAAGCGCAAGATTTGTGCCCATGTGTCAATCAGACTATCACTCTGTATCACACTTCACCCTATCACGTCACACTAATAAAGGCGGAAATTTGTGTGTGTTGTTCCCTTTTCACGCGAACGAAATTGAGTGATATTTTGAATGGAGATAGTTTGTACGCTGCTTTAACACAGGATATTTTTAACCGCGGGCTCAACTAGTACTATTATAATCTACTCATCGGAACTGTGCCTACCAGTATGTAGCTCTTAACAAAACTGCTAGTGTTACAAATAGAAGCTAATAGCCCTTCTGCTAGCTGTAAGAGCAACCATACTTCCATATGCGGCGTAAGTGCTACTGCTGCAAAAGGATGGTGAAAAATAATGGAGGTGCAAATCTATTGAACCGTCACACTGGAAAATAACAGCATAAGAACTCTTTGTTGCAGATGCCCATAGGCGACGGCGATCACTTACCATCAGTTGGGTCGGTTGCTTGCATTTGCCATTATAAAAACCGACATCAACAGATTTCCCACTTTCATTAAAACAATTACAAACGACTTGATTAAAGCTAAAACGGCATGACCTTCGCTTACTTGTAGGCCTAATCACAGGTTATCATCAACAGCTTGAATACATCTACTGCTGAACTTGGATTAGCCAGGGATTGGCTGAGTGGTGTGAATTAGGAGAAGCCTGTCTAACAGTGCACTAACACAGACTGATGATAATTAAAGGAGGTTACATGAGCTACTAGATAGTCAACTCTTTTTGGGTTTCTTTTAAAGATATGTTATTACCTGTAAATTTTGAATTTTGATTTTACGTCTGTCACTCACCTGAAAACTGTAAAGCAAACAAACCGTTCTTTATAATAATGTATTTTACGTTTACCTTTAGATTGCACTTTTATTTGCTAAAACGATCTAAGCGGACCTCATAATCAAAAACCATCATAAATATACATAAATATTTATAAGAAGTTGGATTTAAAAGAATAAACATTGTTAGTGGGATCTGATTAACAATCAAAATAACAGACTTCTCCTCGACCAAATACTTAACTATACATATATATTTATACGTTAAATTTCGACTATATTTCGTATTAGCAGTTTAATAGTTGTAGTGATGAGTACTACTCACGTCAGCTACTATAATATTATGAATTTTAAAAACTAAACATTGCAAGTGTGATATAGATAACAATCAAAATAACAGACTTCTCCTCAACAAAATACTTAATCATACATAAATATTTATAAGAAGTTGAATTTAAAAGAATAAACATTGCAAGTGTGATCTGAATAACAATCAAAATAACAGACTTCTCCTCGACAAAATACTTAATTATAAGTACATAAATATTTATAAGAAGTATTTAAAAAAATAAACATTGCAAGTGAGATCTGGATAACAATCAAAATAACAGACTTTTCCTTGACAAAATACTTAATTACATATTATTTAGTCATATTTATGAAGCCTGATTTCGCCATTGCCTCTTTTAAATTTTCTTGTAATATTTTTATTTCTAAATTATGTTTTTGCTCAGAATGCTGAATCTGTATATTGTGCAATTCTTCAGCTCTTCTCATTCTCACTACATGTTCATTTTTTAAGATGTGCATCCTCAATTTATTTTCATTTGAACAGAGTCTCTCAATACGTAGTTCAGTTTGCTGTCTAACTGAATCCGATCTTGAGGATCTTTCATATACTTCAATAGAGTTTACTGGATTAGATAAATCTTGTGCAGGAGTATGTAACAAATATTGTGATCCTTGGGTTGTTGTAGATGGTACATCCTCAACTTGTGATCCATTGGTCTGGCTGAATTCAAGAGGTCTCTCCAAACAGTATAATCCTGTAACATAACAAATAAAAACTATTATAGGAAATTAAATAGCATGCATATAAAACAGCCTGTCCACATGAGGCATCACCAAATATAGAATACACCAGAATGAAGACAGTAGCCTGAAATGTCACAGTTATGTGTGGTTACTATTATAAAACAAGCAATTATCTACGGCTTCACTATTATTTCTTTATAAAATCACTAGCATCCAATTAGGCCACTTTAGCGCATTAATTTTCATTTTAAAATATTTTTTTAACATTAAAATTATATTAGCTAGTTTCATGAGTAGATGTTGAGTGTGAGTTTACATATACATAAATTATTGGTTGAATTCATCTAATACCATTATGTATGAATTATTAATTATGTAGTGAAGACAAATAACATAATCTAAAGAAAAAAAACATATTTCTTACCATGATCAGAGTCAACGGCTTCCGTTATTTCGACGAGGAGAGAAGGAACAACTTCAGCTATATTAGCGTCTATAGCAGCATCGAGACAAGGACTACCGCCGCCTGTGGACATCCTGTGTTGACGCTCCTTAGAAAGAGCATCCCTTTGGCGAGTCTTTAAGTTTTGCCAAAGACGGCGCAGTTGTTCTCCTGATGCCTGCAAAATTTTTCACTTATTACAACAATTAAAAACTATCTACACAATCTTCGAGAACATTTTGTACTTACTGGTCCCATCACAGAGGCTGAACTGCTGTACTCATCAGCTATTTTGGCCCAGGCCAGTTTTTTTTGTGCAGCACTTACACTGCCTGTTTCCTTATTTTCAATTACGTGCTTGTACCTTTTGAGAACTTTACTAACAAAAACTTCTCACCATTTGTGAAATTTGTTTATTTCTTTGTGACATTTTTGTAGTCTTAGAGGAATAACGCTAGCTACAAACATAGAAAAATAACACAGCGTTATATTTCTATGTTTGTAGGTCTATTTAATTTTCTGCTCTAAACTGTGTGATTGATTGAGATTATTGTATGAGAGAGACTAATTCAACACACATTCTTCAATAGCGTGTATCGAATCTCAACTGGTAAATTATATAATAATAATAATAATAATAATACGTGCTTGTACCTTTTGAGAACTTTACTAACAAAAACTTCTCACCATTTGTGAAACTTGTTTATTTCTTTGTGACATTTTTGTAGTCTTAGAGGAATAACGCTAGCTACAAACATAGAAAAATAACACAGCGTTATATTTCTATGTTTGTAGGTCTATTTAATTTTCTGCTCTAAACTGTGTGATTGATTGAGATTATTGTATGAGAGAGACTAATTCAACACACATTCTTCAATAGCGTGTATCGAATCTCAACTGGTAAATTATATTGGTAAAATTGTGGTTACTTCTCCACCAAAGAGTATAATAACTGTCTTAAAAGAACTCCTTCTACTTCTTCTTCTTCCTTTCTCCTTCTCCTCAAAAGGAACCATGAGTTGAAGTTGAAAGCGAAAACATAATTTTATACAAATAATTAAGCACTTGCCAGGCTGAAACGAAATAGCCACAAATCAAGTAATAATAATGCGGGATATAATATAGTATCCTCTACTTGGGGCCTAATTCTCGCGTAGTAGATAAAATGGCACAGTAGACTTATGTCACGAGACCTGTCAAAATATCTATGAAACGCCTGTTTCCGTATTCTCGTGATATCACGGTAGATAAATATCGACCGAAAACCAGTAGACATGCAACGAGTGGTCCGGAGCACTCGATATTGAAATATCTATTAAAATATCGAACGCGACGGTGTCAAGCAAGCGTAGCTTTATATACTCTTTGGTGTCAAGTTGATCAATGTAACAAAGAGAAATTGTAAATAAACAGAAAATTTAAGGTTACACAATTACTACACAGATTTTCCGGCTGTATTCAGTATCTTGAACAAATCTCGAGTTAGTCAAAATCTTCTCTTTTGTATTTGTAGGGGGAGTAGGGGCAGATTGATACGATTTTTTTTCAAAGTCTAAAAAGGTAGTAAAATCTATAAATTTTTTAGTAAAAACGATTTAGGGGCACCCTGTATTTATCAAAGTAACTTTATTATGAATAATTTCAGTTTTAGCATGAAAGGTAAAAAAGCAGTAACAGCTTTTTTAAAAGTCGGGATTCGTATCAATCTGCCCCATGCACGGGGTACTTTGATACATGCCTAGGGCACATTGATATTAACTAGTAAATGTGTCTATATCATGAAAAATTTAGATTAAAAAATAAAAAAAAAACTACTTCTTAAGAGTTTTTATTAAGTTGTAATCACAACGGCATTTGGCAGGAACAATGTCTTAATGACTTATAAAGTTTTAACATTAAATATTCATAACTATCTTATAAATTACATGATTTTTAAAACAAATGAAGTACCTAATTGTAAATTGGCATGGCAAAGTAAAGAAAAACATTCAAACTCAAACATGTAACTTATAAAAATAAGCATTAACAAACCATAAACTATCGTCGTAGTTTCTAGGAACATAAATAGGTAACTTATAAATTTTAATAAAGAGATCTAGGAACAACCAGTCTTCAATTTCAAGAATACAAGAACCTGTTTAAAGTGGAATATTGTAATTGGACAAATCAACTCTGAATTTAAATAGGGAGGCAGTTCTGTTAGTGCCTTTCTTGACCAACGGACTTGGTAACTTCAGCACAATATCAGAAATGTGAACAGAAGCCTCATCACTTTTATTAGGAAACACAAATGTTCCAGATAGTTTTCGCTTCAAAAACGAAATATGGAAGTCAGTTTTCTGCATGTCTTCATATTGGAATAAAATTTTGCCAATGAAATGCTTTACAGGTTGTTTCTTTCCTGCGGAGATCAGCTTTACTAAGACAAAGTCATCCATCCTAAGTTCTTCTGCCTCAGGAGCTGCTGTAGGTGGAGTAGTATTGCACATGTCATCTTCAGAGAAATAAGTCTTGTCTGAATCCGAATCGAAAGACTCCTGGAGCTCAATTGCACTGGCACAGCTTGAAGAATCTGACTCTAAGGAGATGGCTTTAGACTTTGATGTCTTTGATTTCGGCTTTTTAGACTCTGCGACTATGCCTAGCAATCTATGAGCATTTCTTAGATCCGTTGCAAGTTTCCTCTGTTCTTTCTTAGCTACTTTTTCGTCTTTTTCTTTTTGTTGTTCTTCCAATTTATTCTTTTCCGGTGTGTCTGTATAGATTCTTGATTTACCTTTCCCTTTTTGGTTTGGTTTCTTCGGTAAATTTTGGGATAGGGTCTAACAGCTTCAGGTGTTACGATTGCTTTTGATGCAGATGGTGCCGCACTTGAATAGGGTCTCACAGCTTCAGGTGTTGCAACTGCTTTTGATACAGATGGTGCTGCAAAATCTCTGGACGTTGAAGGCTGAGATTCATAATCTGCATTGCGCAAGAACGTATGAGGAGGTGGAGTTATGAATCCCTCAGTTGCTCTAGCGTCGTCTGAAATGATAGAACTTAGAACTATTCCAGCAAGAATTTGTTCATTTGTTTCTATTTTATCAAGGTGCGCAGAATTTTGAATACCCTGAAGAGAACTTTGTGCTTTTGTCCTTGCTTCATCAGAGTTGGTTAGATTTTCAATGTTTTCTGTTAAATCTAGCGGTTCCTGGTTGTAAATCTCACATGGTGCAAAGTCTTCATCTGAAAAAGCTAATTTATTAAATGGCACAATGCCAGGCTTAGTGAATGCGCTTGTTATGTTCTTCGCAGTGAATGACTCGAAGAATGCCAGTTTTGTAAGTTTTGGAATATCGTAAATGGTTAAAGCTTTTCCTGGGTTACTGATATGCCAGTCATTAAAGGCTACCTTTAATTTACCCTTGAAAGGGCCAAATACCCCAACGTCTAAGGGCTGGAGCTTGTGGGACGTGTGTGGAGGAAACGAAACATATACAATCCCATTGTCACGCGCAAAGTTGATTGCTTCAATCGAAATATGTGACTCGTGGTTATCACACAGCAAGAGGATCGGCCTTTCTTTGGTGCTGCAAGTGTGTTTTTGGATGTGTTTGAGAACTTCTAAGAAAAGTTTGCTATTTATCCATCCCGTTCTAGATGACAAACCTAATGAGCCTTCTGGGGCACCATTTATGAAGTGGCTTTTGTAGTGAACCCTGGGAAATACAAATACAGGTGGTACGGTATTGCCTATACCACTTATGATTCCTCCAAAGGTCACTAATTCACCTCTCTCGGCCGAGACTATTTGACCCACCTGGCGTTGTGTCTTTGGTGCTAATACTTTTGGTGTATTCAGAACCGTTGTTATGCCAGTTTCGTCGAAGTTAAAGATCCGGTCAGCTGTAAAATTGTGTCTGCTCAAAACCACTTCTAAATTTTCGTAAAATGTTGTCACAGCGAACTTGTTAAAGGAGGATGATCGAGCAACACTTGTGCTTTCTGGTTTCCTGAGACTTATATTAGGATTTCTCTTACGAAACCCTCTTATCCAATCTATCCCAGCACATTTGTTATCGTCCCAAGAACTGGGATAACGGCATTCATTTTTTTTTGCGTATTCGTAGGCAAGTTGTCGCACTTGTGTCAATGTGAGGCCGTGATGCATTCGACTGCATTTGATTATATATACATTAAGAAGCTTTTCATGGTCAGTAGTAAAAACTTGCTGGGAAGTATACTTCGATGAATATTTTTTATCCTCTTCTTCCTGTGCCATCTTTTTTCTTTTGTTTTCTATTCTGTGTTGCAATGTAGCAGGATGTAGTTTATACTTATCGGCCGCTTTTCTAATAGATAGAACACCTTCTATAACTTCAGTTATTGCCAAATCCACAGCAGTCTCATCAATACCATCTCTATCAGTTTTTTTTTTATAATGACGCACCATATTCTGAAAACACAAAAAAAAGTGTTACTGTCTATCAAGGAAAACTGTTGTCCGGTTATGCTATCATATTGGGGGCACATTGATACAAATCAAAGTGCCCCACCTACCGCTGTATCAATGTTCCCCATATCGTACGTTTTTAAATGAAAGACCGTCAGTTTAAAATTATGTAAAATCTTATTAAACTCACACTTTCTATCAAATTTACAACATATTTACTTACCATATAAAGAATCACAAAGCACAATCCATGAAATTTAACGAGTAAAACAACGTCCGAAAAAACTAACGAAATTTTAGTTTGAATGGCTCAAAACTTGTCTCACTTCACCGAGAGCGAAGCAGTGACTGGCCGCGGTCGTAATCAAGCACAGTGATTGCTTGAACCGACACCTATGTATGTGTGCGTCGACAAGTTTATGCTGCGTTCAGTTCTAATCTTATTGCGACAGTATCTATGTGCCCCGTGCATCAATCTGCCCTTACTCCCCCTAATCAAATAATTTCGACAAAATATATAATACTTCATTTTCGTAACACAGCTTCGTACCTAATCTACAAAAAATATGTAGGATGAGTTTATTGGCGCCTTTATGGCCGATATTTTATTAGAAGAGGCTGACCGGTTAGCAACAGCACCTTGACGGCGAGCCCTATGGATAGGAGATCCGTAGGAGCTACGCGAAACTGAATTTAGAAAAAAATTTCACTTGACCAGAGATCTTGAAGTGACAATCACTGCTTGAGCCTTTTATAAACGAAAAGACCATTGATGTGAAGACAAAGGTAAGACCCTTGCCTCAATGGCGACACCTCCTAAATAGTACATACTATCCCTGTCAATCATTGTGCTCATCATCTCAAATCATTTACCATATACACATTGAAATATTTGGGTATTTGTATCATATACCCAGCTATATAAACCTAAAGTTGGTAGGTGTTGAATTGCTTGCATCAGTAGGTAGTAGAAAATGATTTCTTCTTTTTCGAATTTACATGTTGTAATAGGCTTACCTATACATATGTAATATTTTACATTAAGCACTTTGTAATTTTATATGCTTAGTAATTGTACTTAGTTATTGAACTATGCAAGTGTTTTAGGTAGTAACCCAAGCAAATTTTGACTTTTTAAAAATAGCCTATTTGCAATCAAATTTATTGCATTGAAAAATGAATCGGAATGAAAGATCTGCATTGAGTATAAATGAAGGTTGAATAATTAGGTTTTTTTTTTTACTTTAGACTTGTATAGAATTTGACCACACTCTTACTTGATGGAAAGTGATGATGCGATTATAGGTGTAGCATACTAGCCAAGTAAATACCTACTCACTCTTCTCTTGAACACACCTGGGTCATGTTTCACCAGAAACACTGAAACTGAAACCAGCAGGACATTCCATTCTTTAGCCGTTCTAATTATAAATGTGTAATCAAATCGCTTGGTTCGAATGTATCATTCAAATTACAAAACCTTCTTAATTATTTCAGATCTGCGATGCTCATCTAGCCATTACGAATGTTAACAGCCGATTTACAAGGTGCGAGTTTAGAAGGTCTCCAATTATAGTACTGTGAGCCATTCATTTGGTACAATCTGCCATGTTTTTTGGCCTATAGACTTTAAACCCTTAGTAATAATTTTGATAACTAAATGCAATGAAATTTTGAATGTAGATGGTTTATATATGGGTTATGTCTGTTATAAATGCGGATCCACTATATGCTCGCACATTGATATATTTTATAACTGAATATACTTATGATAAATCTGGCTTAACTATAATATCAGGAATAACATTACAAATGTTAAACAAAAATAACATGTAAATCAAAACAAGATTCCATAAATACCACGGGATCAAAGTTTTTTTCTTCTTTATACCGTTTTATATACGAAAACTTCTTAGGATTAATACATTTTTGTTTTGTTTATTCATGAGAACATTAGTTTAGCCAGAGTTTTTCTAAGTAAATTCAGTTTTTTAATATATTCAAAAATCTAGCAATGCGCGAGCGAGTTGGTGGATTTGGGTGTCCTTAACCCACTGGATACTTTTTTTCCACGGTTGGAACCACCGGGCGTAACTAATTACCTATAATCTTGATTAAAGCATGAACCAAAATATAGCTTGTAAATCAAAATTGATAGCTTCTTTGGTGTGGTGGTTGAGCAGGTCAGCTTATAGTCCAGAGGCGGTGGGTTCGATTCCCGTTGCAGAACAAGTTGTGCATTGAAAAAAAATACAAGTATATTTTGTTCCATTAGCACAAACACTTGTTGTGTCTGGGTGTTGTGAGACTATGGTCCTCGTAGTTCTTGGGTCCCTAGATACAGAGGACCCTAGTTAGGGTCTAGGATCTGTTTATGTGATCTAACGAACTAAAAAGGTACCTGTTGAATTTTTTAATATTTAAAACTAATTTGAATTGAATATTAGTGCCTTCTGCAGCAATTTTTAAAACTAAAGTATTGAGTTATAGATGGACACCGCTCTTCAAGAAAGAGTATGTAATGCTACGACTTCAATGCCATTATTTTCTGTTCCGTTTCACAAAATGTATGTGCATAATATTCGATTCATATTTGAATTAATTTATTACTTCAATTTAGATCTAATTATGTATAGACAAAACTGTCAAATGACAATTAATTAACAAATTGATCACGGAAACTATCAGAATGCCGTTAATTGAGAAGAAAAAGTTAAATATGTGATGTTTTCGATTTTGCTTAAACGCAGTCGATAAAACGAAACGTTTTTGAAGCAAGACAGAACTCATTTAATCTGTGTATTTCATTTGAATGAACACCCTGACAGTCTGTATCTAGTACCAAAATATCGATTGTGCTCGAGAATACATAAATTGGCGGAAGTAGACATTTTCATAGACATAGGAGTAGATATTATTTCGAGTAGATAAATTTAAAACTCGATATATATCGAGTTTTCGAGAATTGGGCTCTTGGTCTGTGGAGTGTGGATATAATAAATCTGTGACGTGAGGATTTGACATTTTTATTAATACGTTCCGTTAATAAATAATATAATATATAATAATATAATACCTACGTATTTCAATTTTTGTACAATAATGTAAAATATTACAACACCACAAAAATAGACCCTAAACTAAAGAATATCTTTAGTTTCATAAGTCTGTGACACATGAATGTTACTTTTTTATTATTAAAATATATGATTTTATCGTGTATGGCAAGCCTTGGGACTAGCTCACGTTGTAGATTCTGTTCCGATAGATGGCGTAAGTATTGTAGTTTCAATAGATGGCGCTGATGTTATGTTTACAAAATGTTTTTTTATTGGTTATAGCCAAAGCATTTGACCGGTATCGCCTAATGTTGAGCAATTACGTGGTCCAAATGGTACATTACATACTTACCTAGCTCGAATAAATAACTAATAATAATTTATTTGACCAAGAAAACAATACAGCAGATGAAATTGGTACATCGAATGTTTATACAGTATAAGAGGATATGATAACTCTGAATCCCACACTAGGGCAACCTGTGTCGTGGGATTTAGCGTCTTCCACTGTTAATAGTCTGCTGATTATTGTAATAGAATGTGGCCAATATTTATAAAATGTATGTCACCGTACTGTGTCCACTTTTGTATGGTCAGTCAATGGGTAATCATGCATAACCCTCATTTTTGTAGTCAGGTAATAAGTAGGACTCTTTTTATCCATGGTCTGCCTAGTCATTGGGTAAAGGCTAATGTTAAGACACTAAAACTACATATTGCTAATTTTTTTTTTTACATAATCAGGAACCCAGGTATGTACCTACTATCTATGATTGTGAATTATGAACAATTAAAATACCTACAATATATACTCCATTACCAAGTTACTTTATTTGCAGTTATGTTAGACACAGATATAAAGAATAAAGCATTAAAGAATAAATTAGGTAGATAGGTACTTACAAAAGTACTCTAAAAATGATAAAATATCACAGATAAAATTATATATGAGTGCATAATAAAACCTAAATAAATTATGCACATACCTAAACAAAACAAGAAAATACCACTTATATACACCACTTATATCAAAATAAATATTTAATAAAATAAATAAATAAAACTAAAATATTAAATAACAATGCTTTCGCGTTATAAATAAAATTGATATAGCTACGTAGCGAAAGCATGCGTGTTTCGCAGAGTAAGCTAATTTATTAACCATTTAATTACAATATATGTATTTAAAAAAATATTAAGAAAAATTGCCGCTACATAGCTTGGAAGCCAAAATTTACCTATGAAATTGCCGTTTTGTTTGAAAAAAGTTAAAGTATTTTTTTTCGAACTTATTTATTTCTTTTATTCAAAGTAATCACCCCTGCAATCAATGCATCTTTGCCAACGCTGTGGCAGTTTATGGATGCCCTTTTTGAAAAAATCAGCAGGACGGGAGACAACAAACTCTTCAAAGGCGTTTTGTACTGACTCTCGGGAATTGAATTTTTTTTCCGCTAAAAAGTTGTCCAAATTTTGGAAAAAGTAATAGTCGGTAGGCGCAAGATCTGGTGAGTATGGCGGATGAGGGAGAGCTTCCAAACCCAACTCATGCAGCTTAGAGACGGTCTGTTGTGCAGTATGGGGTCGCGCGTTGTCGTGAAGTAGCAGTGGAGACGACCGATTGACCAAAGCTGGTCGCAGACGTGCGAGTTTCGCCATCATTGTGGTCAGTTCTTCAATGTACACATCTGCAGTAATGCTCTCGCCGTTTTGTAAAAAGCTATGATGAATCACACCAGCACTAGACCACCAAACTGTGACCATCACCTTTCTAGGGGTCAGTTTTCGTTTTGCACATTGCTTTGGTATCGAACCAGGATCTAACCAACTTGCTGAGCGCTTTCGACTGTCAAAAAGAATCCATTTTTCGTCGCACGTAACAATTCGGTTCAAAATTCCTTCATTTCTGTGCCTGTTAAGCAGCGCAAGGCAAGTCTCGACGCGTACGTTGCGCTGGCGATCGTTATGTTCGTGAGGCACCCATCTATCAAGCTTTTTTATCTTGCCAATCTGTCGCAAATGGACCAATATTGTTTTGATGCTAACATCAAAAGCTGCTGCCAGCTCAGCTGTAGATTGAGATTCATCAGCTTCCACAATCGCCTTTAATTCATCATTGTTGACCAAAGTTTCCGGACGACCACTAGGTTCATTTTTCAAGTCAAAATTCCCAGAACGGAACCGAGCAAACCAATAACGGGTTGTACGTTCGTTTGTACAGTTCTCTCCGTAAACGTCGTTGATGTTACGTGTCGTTTGTGCCGCGTTGGTGCCACGACGGAACTCATATTCCATAATTACACGAAATTTCAAAGTATCCATTATGAGGAAAAATTTTGAAATGTAATGAAAATACAAGGCTATTCAATAAACAAAAGACTTATATTGTAAATAGAATGTCATATTTTTAAAACAAAATTAATTTGAATTTAGAATTCATAGCCAATCAAAACTTTTTTTTGTTTGAAAAAGTCTGTACTGCAATACGGCAATTTCATAGGTAAAGACCTATTACTTTTATGTAACAATATCTAAAAAAAAATCAGGAAACTTAAGTACTTAAATCATATTACATTTAATAATGTAAATAAATCAAATCAGTCGTAAATATTATACAATATTATATTATCAAGATAGTCAAGGACTAGATAATATGTTGAAGCATTTACTTATGATTTGTACAATACAATATGTAATACTTTATTGAACAACAATAAATAACAATGCGCTTAAAACAAAGAACAACATACAGATTATAACTTTTTTTTAAATAATGTTTTGATTAAACACATCGTTACGTTATGTTTAGTTATGGTTTACTACAGTATTATTTTTAGCACTAACGTTACTTAATAATAATAATCTATTTAGATATTGGATTAATATAACTGCTCCCTCCTTATTTTAACGACCCTATCAATGAAGATGCCCTCTAATATAAAGTTGGTCCTGTTTCTAATCACAAATCATAAAATCACAATCATTAATCAATGGTGGCTCAATTGTTAGTGAGGTCAATTTGCGCTCGAATGGGGTATGGGTTCGAATCCTGCAATGAGGTCTCGGTGAAGGCCTGAATGAGGTGAAGAACATCGTGATGAAACCAAGCTGATAGTTCCCAAGAAAGAAATGGGAAAGTACTGCCCGGATACCTCAAATGTATGACAGTTAACAAGATAATAAGTATAAATATAAATAACTACGCTGGACATTTATGAGATCATTTGTCCCGTAACAGTAATTAAGTTCGCTACATAGGACATCAAATACAATAGCGATACAGACCTATCGTCTGGTGCTGATTCAACCAGGGTTTTTACAAGATGCTAGCTCTTGGTCACAGGTGGCTAGTTTTGCTTTAAACTCTTTGCTCTGGGCCTGTAGTTGCTGCGTTTGCATCTGAAATTAGTAAAAAGTAAGTTAATAAGCCTGCAATTTAAAGTCCGCCATTAAAATTATTTTGATACAAACCTCACAAATTCCCATGTGATGTTTCAGAACTTTGTAGTTATTTGCAAATTCCTTAATAGATTCCTTTTGTAAGTTGCTCTCACGCTGGAGCTCGCCTAATATAGTATCCATTTTCTTTTTATACGTCGACACAGCTGAAAAAGAAACTCAATCAAACACGAAGCAAAATCAGGCAATAAGGTAAATAGTAAATACTGCTCAAAACTCATAGCGAAGCTTGAATAGGCGTTCTAAAGCGCGCTAGGTTTATGTTACAAAAGCGCTAGATTGGCAAGTTAAAAAAAGGTCAAAATTTTGAGAAAATCGCCAGAAATACTATTAATAGACTAATTTTGTTGGCTAATTTAAAATTATTGTTTTTTTGTAACTTGTTATTTGGTGTGTACAATAAAGAGTTTATTTATCTATCTATGTGAAAATCGTAATATTAAGAGTTACTTAGGTATTTCCAAGTTTACAGATTGAATATTTAAAAATAAGTAGGTTTCAAACAAAACTAATAAGTAATTTCCAAAAGTTAAGTTTTCATTGCTGTGATGGTAGGTTTAGTGTATTCTGTTTTTAAACTACCTACATACGTTTTTATTCGAAAATGGAAATTGGTTCAAACCACCTAGCTTTTCTGTACATGTGACTGCCACTAATAAATTATAAAACAATTATTTTTATCGTAAAATGTGCCAGCGGTTGATAACAACTCAGCTCATGGTAAGTGATAAAGCTTAAGGTGAAGCATGCTTCTCCATTAGAAAAATTTTGATTGCATCTATGGCATAAAAATATGTTCACAACGTAAATCATGAGGGACACAATGCTTCTTTTCTCCAGTGTAGTGTGGGTACAATACAATACCATTCCTCATAAAACTCACTAGGGCATATGTATTTATGGATAACCAACAAAATATTTATATATTTTAGATAGATACACATTACACACATTTTACCTCAAACTGTCAGAAAACAACCTAGTCCTAATGAAAGCCTTATATCAGGGTAAATGGCTTTATTCTCTTAACTACTACAATAATATTACAACTAGGTAAATACTACAAAAAAAACCTTTGGACTATGTGTATACTAGACATTTCAATTGCTCCAGTAGGCAGCATACCCAACATGCTGGCAGCATTGCCCTGTTGGAATACAATGCTAATTCATAATTATGTAATGGTGATACATACATATCGTTATTTGAGAGTACCTACTGGGCAACCATGAAAAAAACCTCCATCTTTTCAACAGATCACCATTGCTTATGCAGGCCAAATGTGGTGCAGCGAACTTAGCAACCAAAACACCAATTTCTACTGTAGGCTAATGTAATGTGTATGTGACACTCACACTCAATTCAACATTTCACATGCTGTGGTTGTATTTAGATACATGGATAAACTCTTTATTGAAAACACCATATTACAGGAAAAATTATTAATCTAAATCTAACTAAGTGATAAATAGGCAGTCTTATCGATTAAAGATCAAACTCTTCCAGACAACCCAGAAGTATAGAGAAATAATAATAATAATATATACAAAACAATAGTTATTCAAAAAAATTACATGAATGAAAATACAATATAAATCTTAAGAAACTAAAGTCTTACAAAATTAGGTGCCTGCACTAGGATGAACCTGTGTCACAGGCGGCTTAAGTGCTAGATTCTACTACGAGTACATGTGGGTGCAGAATAAACAATATATTAATAACTTATAATTACTTGGGTTTACAATAGTATACCCAAATTATTTTTAACCCAATTCACTTATTTATCAATGTGTAACAGTAATTCGGTCTGATCATAGTTCAAACCTTGTAAATGCTTATAAAGTATTAATTTAGCACTAAAATAATTAAGGTCATAGATAGATAATGTCTTATTTAGTTTATTGTACAGGAATGGGCCTAGAAAATAGAAGAACCGGTTTGTGAACACAAACTTAGACACAAAAAGTGAAGTACATACAATATCTTTCCGTCTCTTAGTGTTAGTAAGCTGTGTGTTATGCATCAGAGTGGAGTGCTGTTTTAGGACAGTGTGCATTATGAAAAAATGGCAGACTGTTAAAACACTGCACCTTTCATACAGTAAGCTAGTAGGAAAGAGGTATGGTCTGGAAGTGGCTACTTTCAGGATAGCTCTTTGGGCTCGTTCAATAGGTATCATTGCTGTTTTTGATGCTCCGCCCCAAGAAGTAATGCAGTATTGAATGATAGATTGACACAAAGCTTGATCGATTTGTATAATTAATTTGCTATCTGCAATATGGCGCAGTTTTTTGAAAACAAACATTAATTTACTTATTCTGTTAGCTAGAGTGGAAATGTTTTTTTTAAAAGAAAAAGTGTTGTCTATTATGATACCAAGATATTTAATGTAACTAAATGATGTAAATGATGTAAATGATCAACTAAAGAACAGGGATGGTCACTTTCAGGATATGGTGGCAAAATAAGTATTCTATACTCTCTTGTACTGTGGCAGCAACATCACTGCATAATATCAGCAGTACTATATTCCACAGACCTAGGAGGGGATAGGATGGTTGACCCTATAGTTGACCATGCACCGGTTGTTGACCACTTGTGACTTTGATTCTCAATAATAAGATTTACCGCCGTTACCCGTTATTTTTAATGTTGCCTATAGGTTTTAACAATTATATCGAATCAACCAATCGCATCAACCGCTAGAAAAATATCCACAGATTAGCCAATAACTACGTTTTACTTTCACTTGTTGCTGTCAGTTGTGCTTCAACCACCATTGCAGTAAGGAACGTGCTTCGACAGGTAAGACTATTTTAATTGAATTTATGTGTTTTTTGTATAATGTTAGTTGTAATTGTTTGTTTCCGAAGTTATTTAATGGTTTTATTTAAAGATTTTAATGTAATTTCAAGTGTACATTATTATATTACAATGTTTTTAAGGCTGGTTAACCAAAGGTACACAATTTGTATGATTTTCTTAAGGTTGACCAGTTGGTCAAATATTGGCTCCTTTTACAACTTTATTATCTTTATTTTTTAATTGTTTTTTTCATACATATGACATGTGTAGGTACCCCACTCATTAGTTTATGGCTGATATTGCCTAGTTTTCAGTAGTTGACCAGTGGTTTGATATTGGTACTTCATACAAAAAAGATTTTCCTATGATTGACCAAACTCATTAAAAATTATTTCTGTTTCACTTGTTGTAGATTATCTATACCACCAAAGAAAGTATTTTTCAAATATTGAAAAGAACAAGTATATAAAACACTTGATGAAATGCAGTCGGGATGCAAAATTTGAGAAAAATGTCGTAAATACAACATCCCATATTCTACAATTATTAATAAAATTAAAATGAGATATCCAGTACAACAAAGATTGAGACCGCCAACAATTTTAACACCTGAGGAGGAACAATTGTTATGTAGATAGATAAAAATGCAATGGAATCACCATTAAAAAAGAGCGGTTAGTAGAGACAGTCACAAATATAATTACAACAGAAAATCGGCCAACGCTGTTCAAAGAAGGTATACTGGGAAGGAAATGGTTCGAAAATTTCATTAAGAGAAACCCTGAAATGGCACAGCGACATGCAAAAGCTATAAACACAGCAAGAAGTAGAGTAACAGAGGAAGGAATAAGAAAATGGCATTCAGTTAAAGTTACAGTTAAAACCTTTATGAAATTAGAGACAAATAAAAAGAATGCATAACTGTTTTAAGAATGTTTGCTGCATCTGGTAAAGTCGTGCCAATGCTGGTTATTTATTCCTACGAAAGAATACCTGTTGAAAAGACTAGTGTCTCAGTAAATCGCCTAGAGAATGGATGACGTCTTGTGTATTCTATGGCTATTTAGGCAACTCTTTACTACCAGCTTTACGCAAGGCAAATGTGAAATTTCCTGTGCTTTTGTTAATCGATGGTCAATAATTAATCTCACATCACATATGAAGTTAGACAGTTGTGCACATTTTTAATAAAGATGATTATATAAAAAAACCTTTTTATTGTCTTATTTCTCATTTTATCTGTTGTTTAGAAAATTGGTCAACTTTTGGTACAAACCTTTCCAACAACTGGGGCCGGCTGGTCAATCTAGGGTGCATTCCAGAATTTAAAATTAAAAAATAAATAAAAAATAAACTATTAAGAATTAAATGATTTCCTTTTGAACCATTACTTTCAATTACATAATGTATCAGATTAAAAATAAACTGGCAATATAGGTCAATACTATTTTGCGTAACAATACTTTAAAGTCAAAATTTCTCCTTAACTGGTTTGGGACCGGAGCACTCACCCTACTATGTATCTATAATCCTAGACAGGATAGATTGTGCATCTATGTAGACAGGCCATGGTGCATACACAAAGTGCAGATTATTATCAATTCCTTGAAAACTTACTATCCAGTTGGTACTTCACATTGGCCAGCTCAGATAGGCATCTATTTCCGTCTTCTTCGTTGGTCTTGTAGCTGTCATGAACTTGACTAATAAACATATAGAGTAAAACGGTGCACACTGTAAAAACCATGAAAAGGGTTTTTCGTGATATAGAGATTCTTTGTCTGGCTGGCTGCCTGCTTGCTCGAATACCATGATTACCAGGCATTTTTCAAAAGTGAATAGCACGGTACAATGTAGTTAAGATTTTAAATTCACGAAAGCTACCGAGCAAGGTAAATATGTATCATATAATAAGTTGTCTACTCTATCGTACCGAGAGGCTGATAATTGATATATCGTCGATCACAAACTAGATAGAGATGCGTCGGTAACAGCCAAATATTGACAAATTAACAATCGATAACACTTCTTCTCTATTTTTTGGCGGGAAAGCGAAAAAGATTGCGTCACCGCATTGTATTATTTTCCAAAACTTGTGTTATTTTCAGTGTTAGTGCATAAAATTGGTGGCATTCTATTCGTTAAGTGCTGGATTACAGGCGTGAGTGTGGGAAAATGGTATAATGATGGTAAAACGTTTCTTTTTGTGTTGTTTCCAAAACTCCATAGAAGCTTCAAGTAAAGTTGCCACCATTTTACTAGGAGTATGACTTTGACTAGACTATGACTTGACTTGGTGACTTCGACTGTGACTTAAGATGGCAAGTCACAGTCGAAGTCATAGTCAAGTCAAGTCAAAGTCATACTGCTAGTAAAGTGGTGGCAACTTTACTTGAAGCTTATATGGAGTTTTGGAAACAACACGAAAAGAAACGTTTCACCATGATTATACCATTTTCCCATAGTCTATACGAATATTATTCTAAAGGTAAAAGCCTTTTTTGTAGAGGAAGATCGCCAGCAATCTCCGATTATTCCATTTAATCAAATATATAATAGTGTTTCTGCCGCTACAGGTGAGTGTGACCAGTTATCCCATAAATTTTGCCAATAAAACTTTTTGTTTATTAACACATCGAATGTAGTTAACAGGTGTTATATGTTATGGAAATATATGAATCAATGTTTTTTTAGGTGTCAGTGAAGGTTTGGTTTTAAAAATCATCAGAGAAGCAAATGAAGCAGAAAACGTAGTACTGGTTTTATTGTTGTTGATGACTTCGATGTAGGTATACGACGAAAAGTACACGAGTTTTATGCAGTGAGGAAGGAGTTGCCTACAGAGTGATAGTGAAATCGATAGTGATTCAGATGATTGCATAACTGGCGTTTCATTGATTACCGATCATGGTTATAATATCAGCCCTAGTATCTCAAGGTCTGTAGATCATATATATAGTAAAAAGATTGAAATATATACTAATTAATAAAATGTTTCGAGTTTTATTCACTTCGATGTTTTATAACTTAAATTATTATTATCACATATCAAAAATTCCATATTATATGAGGGGTCCCACACCTACGCGCTACTTGGGAATGGCAGCGCAGCGGTCATATAATTTTCCAATCCGTCAGTAATTATCATTATTGCTACTTTTGTTTCTTTTATCAAAAAGAAATATAATAATAATATATATATTCTGATTAAATATTCCTCATAATTAACTATTATTCATAAAACGGCAACACCAAAGCGAACAGAGCGACGCTCTTCAATTCACAGATAACTTGGTAGGTCTGTAAAAATCAAGCAAGGTGTGTCATGGTTTTTTTATTCCACCTACTGTGACGTCGCAAGAGTGTTGTAATGATGCATTCCTCGACCACAAAACGTTGACACTCGTTACGTCAATCTACTTTTGGTTTAGATAAGAATCAACAATTGGAAACCTGAAATCAAGTTCAAAAGAATGTTAACATAATTATTATGAAGTAACGAAAGAAGTAGATCACTCATCAATCAAAATCGATTCGAACAACATAAGTTTAGAGATCAGCACTATTTTGTTACAATTTATTAAAAATGAGAAAATCCTCCAGAGTTTTGGCGGGAAAGCGAAAAAGATTGCGTCATCGCATTGTATTATTTTCCAAAACTTGTGTTATTTTCAGTGTTAGTGCATAAAATTGGTGGCATTCTATTCGTTAAGTGCTGAATTACAGGCTTGAGTGTGGGAAAATGGTATAATGATGGTGAAACGACTATGACTTGACTATGACTCGACTGTGACTCGACTGTGACTCGACTGTGACTCGACTGTGACTCGACTGTGACTCGACTGTGACTCGACTGTGACTCGACTGTGACTCGACTGTGACTCGACTGTGACTCGACTGTGACTCGACTGTGACTCGACTGTGACTCGACTGTGACTCGACTGTGACTCGACTGTGACTCGACTGTGACTCGACTGTGACTCGCCTGTGACTCGACTGTGACTCGACTGTGACTCGACTGTGACTCGACTGTGACTCGACTGTGACTCGACTGTGACTCGACTGTGACTCGACTGTGACTCGACTGTGACTCGACTGTGACTCGACTGTGACTCGACTGTGACTCGACTGTGACTCGACTGTGACTCGACTGTGACTCGACTGTGACTCGACTGTGACTCGACTGTGACTCGACTGTGACTCGACTGTGACTCGACACATATTTACGTGATATATCATTAAATTGATAAATTATTAATTACTTGACACTGGCTAAATATACAATAGTGTGGAGCCAAAACATACAAAAAAATAGAAGAAAAAACTACCATAGAGGATATTATAATTATATCCTTATAATAATAATAATTATTAACGAGATATTGATGAGATACTACGTAATATGTATAGGTAGCTACTGCATCCTACACATAGTAGTTATTATCCCTTTTTTTAAAACTCCTATTATCCTCTTGTTAGTCTATGCTAGAGAAGTAATAGTTTTCTGTGGTGCTGTGGGTGCAACGCAAGGCGAAGCAAAGCGAAGGCAAGGATACTCGTATATATAATGTACTCTGTGGGCAAGGGCATGAAAAACGAAATCGTTTCGTTTTGTACCTAGCGTTGCTGGCACGTACGCACGTATATTTTTTTATTGAGATTGTGATTTAAACGACAACTCCTAGATTCCCAGTATTACTAAACATAATCTTAATCAATACAATCAAAATGTTTAATTTTGCCGTTTAAATAAAATCTAAGGTACACACTTGTGTACCTGTCTACCTAAAGTTTGATTTTGGTGCTATTCTACCTACCAATAGCAAAGGTAAGATTACGTATTTGTTTTTTTTAAACACTTATTTACATAGTGGTCTAAAAAAATATATAGATAATATTAAAATAATTGGTAGTTATTCGTCGGTAACAAATTCTTTACGTGGAAAGCATGTGACTTGACCTCAAAAATATATTACAAATAATTACGTGGAATCTTACATTTTAATACAATTTAATTTGTTGATTTCAAACTGAAATTAGAAAATAAAAAACTTTTTGAAAGTTAAATCTTCGTAGTATTTACGTAAAAGAAGCGTGATTCTGAAATTAGTTAGACTTTGACACCTGTTTTACGTGTGTGAGTGTAGTCGCGTATTTATATCCAACAAACCCTGACAAACACAAACACTAGCATAAAACTTGAGGAGTGTAAATGTGAAAGTGTTTGTAGAACCTACCTGTAATAAAAAAACGTATTACTATATTTCATAATATATTACAGTTAAAAGTTTTCTGATTGTTTGTTTTATTCGTTTGTTTGGCTTGAAAGAGTAACTTTATGCTGATAAGTCAACAGTTATCTCGAATAAATTGCGGGTGAAACCGCCGCGCTCCTTTAGTAGTAAGGAAAAAAATATACCCTCGTTTTAAAATGTTGTATTGCTAAATTTAATTTTCTAGAACCGTTATTTTTCTTTTGAATGGGGGTGGTAAAGGCCTGCACTAACATCCAGATTGAGGTGTACTGTGCATTTACCCCTGATAGAAAAATTACCTAAGGTAACCAAACTCCTTGAAATATCAGAGCACAGCCTTGGGTTGCTGATATAACTGTTCCAGTGATGGTGGTGATGATAATAAAGTAGTTTATATGGATTAGCCTAAGCATGATGATGAGTGAAACTCTAGGTTAAAGGTATTATTGCATGTTCCATAGCTGCAGTGCATCAGCACATGCGCCGTGGTTTCATGCTTGTGCATGCAGCCTCGATACAGGATTGTCTGTGTCTCTGATTTTATGCAGATGGTAATTCAGGTCACAGTGCCCTGTAATGATATTTACCAATTTATACCATGAGGTGAAGGTCCTGCCTAGATAACTTTAGTAGGTTGTTTGTATTTGTTATATTCTTGTCTAAGTATGGCAAGCATTCTCTGCTCTGTTGATTTGGATGTCTGCAATTTAATTTGGTTTTTATTTGATGTTATTCAAATGAAAATATACAAGATAAGTATATTCATTGTTATGTTCATCCACAGCAATAAAATTAAGCCAAGATGGCAGAAGCCCATTCAGCGGTTGCATTCTCATTTGCAATTACTCATGATGGGTGGGATGTAAACTTTGATCGTGAAGTTCTTTATCTTGTGTGGGAGTCCGGTCTTAGATCATGGAAGAAGCGTCTAGCACGTTTTAGAGTAAGTTAAATTACAGGTACATAAGGTAAGGTACATAAAGAAAACCTTAAAATTATAACATTATTAGCAACAGCTAGTTCAATGTAAAAATAGTACAAAAATTCATAAATACACCTAAATTAGATTTTAGAATTAACTAGATTTAAACCAATTTTTTAAACCATGGAAACAATCTGAAAGTATAATCTTTCAAATGAATATATAAATTGTAATGTAAGTTGTCTGGAAGAGATCTTATTATAAAATCCTCATTTCTCTATGTTTATATTATATTGGTGTCAATAAAGAGTTGTATTGTATTGAATTTTATTGTAAATTAAAGACATACAAGCTAACAAACATTTAAAAAATCAAGAATTGAGAACCTTCTTTTTGAAGTTGGTTGAAAATGTGTTGGATGCAAGTTCAAATCCTGTTCTTATTCATTAAATTATTAAATCCAAAAACCTTAAATTTATATTTGTATTAAAAACTGCAAAGATAAATTTTCCAGTCTTTTACTTATCACAAAAGGCAGGACATGTGGTGTTAGGTAAGTACTGGAATGCTAAGTTGATACTGTCCTCTTATTTATTTCAATAACTTAGTTACCGACTCATTTGATGGGGTGAGAACAAAAAGGGTTTAACTGATTTTTTTCACAAAATGACTTATGGGTATTGTTGGATTCAGCGTGAAATTATCTACAATAATACATTCTCAAAATACCGAAATGAGGCATAAATCTCGAGACTATCAGCCTAAAAATGGTTTATATGTCACAGGAATATGCTTAGCATAAAAACATTATTATATGTATTATATTATATTATATTATATTTTTACAGTAGTTGTACGAATTAGTACTATATTTTGTATTTTAAAATAGAATTAATATATTTTCAAGCAACTGAAACTTACATAAACCTTTCCTATTACTTAATATGCACTCTACACTAAAATGAGGCCGTTGAAGTTTAAAGTCAATTTTCTCGAAACTATCAATTTGACAGTTAAACCCTTTTTATTCTCAACCCATCACTTGTGCATCTCGTCTATGGCATCAAGGTACAAGCATAATAATCATTCATTTGTTTACAGAACAGCATCAACAATGGGGTGTATCCTGGTCATATGCAGACTCTCTATGTGCTGTGGTCACTACTTGTGGGAGTGCATTTTATAGGATTCAATATACCATTTGGCTTAGTACAAAAGGCCATGATCATATTACCTGGGTGAGTAATCTATTTTATATTATTTAAGTATACAAATATCTCTTTGACCCTTTGACCATAGTCAAAGAAGTATCTTCTGATATTACTTATAGTAAAAAACTGCAAAGTAGGTACCACCGGTTTGCCAGTTATTCTTCCGCCAAGCAGTAGTGCGCAAGCACTATTGTGTTCCGGTTTGAATGCCACTGTAGCTAGTGAAATTACTGGACAATCAAGACTTTATGATCTGATCTCTCAGTCGAGTAATCTTATTACCAAACTATGCTGGTGTCTCAGGATAATGTGCGCAGTGCAGTGTTGCTGCGAAACTGTATAGTTTAGAATTCCGAGTGACACTGTTCTGTTATGGGCGACTGCGTCGCTTTACATCAGGTGAACGAACATCATTCATCAACATAAAAACAAAAATATCATATCATTTTTAATTTTTATATCTTGGTGTCTATAATTATATAAGGATCAATTCTTAATGTAGTATTCGCGATGAAGTAAGTACAAAGAAGACAGTATATATAAATGTATTTTTAAGGCTCACAACGCAGACCGGGATGGGATGGCGAAGGATTTAAATTTTTACCAATAGACTTTCAAACGTATGTTATAGAACTGCGATATAAATTGCTATGCTTTATAATGATGCCGTGGCATTGAAACGGTTTTCATTGCACGGCATTGAAAAATGCGTCATGAGCTCCCGCGCGTGTTGTACTGCGGTAGGCAACGGCTTGTCGAGGACGTCGCCGGCGCTCGTTGTGACATCGCTGGGTGAAGCCTGTGCACCTTCTTCGTCTGCAGTAATCACCTAATATTAACACCAAACTACCATAATATTAACACCAAATCCCAATCTACTATATAATTTTAACACCGAGGTACATCAACGCAACTGAAGACTAAATGTGTATCGAGCAGCAAGAGCAGCCGAGGCAAGCTTTGCTGTGGTAAGGCGCTGGAATGCTGCGGTGCCAGCGGCTCATGTGTGCTGACGGCAAAATCCTTTGCCATCCCGTCCCGGTCTGCGTTGGCCTTTAAAGTACTTACACGAGTAATATTAAAGAGGTTGAACCCAAAAAGAAAGCCACAGAATTCTTGTCCGTCTCTATGTAAATGCATTACAAAAATGCCATTTGCGGTAATGTATTCTTGGTAGTCCGTCTTGTTTTATCAAAACCGGTTAATTAGAAAGTAGTTATCGATATTGTAACACTTTTTCATAGGTAACCCAATTGTTTTAACTTAGCCTACATAATTAATTCATGCAATTGATATTCTTAAATAATTGGGCCTAGAATAGCAATAATTATTTACGATTCCATCATTATAAATAAATATAATATGTGGACATTTCACACAGCGCCATCTAGCCCCAAACTAAGCTAAGCCTGTATACTATGGGAACTAGATAACTGATAGAATAATTAGATACTCTTTTATTGTTTTCAAATACATACTTAGAATCTATTTTCCATTTATAGTACTACAAAGAAAGAAAGAAAGAAAGAAAAGATATTTATTCTGTGATTACATTACATTATAGAAGAATACAGAGAATTTATAAAGAATAAACAAAAATAACTACCTACTTAGATACTTTTCTTTAGGTTTACATAAATATGGCTCTAAGCTGCTTAAGATAAAAGTAAAGTAATATCTACTTAAATGTTAAGAAAAACAGTTACATTTAATTTTACCAATAAACAAAATACAATGACAAACTTTAAAAAGCCAAATTCTACTCACGTCAGTTTCTTTAATATTATAGCCAAATTGTAAGTACAAAGCCTACTTAAAATACAATATAACACCGAGACACAGAACAAACGTCAATACCCATCAAACAATTTTTTTTTTTTAAATTTTATCAATTCCACCATTTATCTTTGTCAATGTATAATAATTTAATAATAATCTTCCTATCTTTGGAGATGCTAATTAAACAACAATCAGATATTTTACCAGCTAAGGAGACGATCACTTAACTTGATTGCAACTAATAAGCGTAATAGAAATACAGGGGGGTGATCACGAAACTTTGATTGCAATGCAAAAGGAGAAGTTTCCACACTAACTATGCACATAAACTGCGTATTAAAAACTGTCAAATCTATACAAATTTGTGTTTCTATTGGTTGCAATCGAGTTACGTGATCGCCCAGCATATTTGTATGGATTTAACAGTTTAAATACGCAGCAGAAATTTTCAAATTTAGAATGTAATTTCTCCTATTGCATTATAATCAAACTTCCGTGATTACCCCCCTGTTGTTATTACCTTATTGTAAAATATAATTATAGTGTTCGCTCCATTTAATAGGCCGTTCAATCTTTTCTTTATATTACAATATTGTTCACAAGTCAAAATGACTATCATAAATTAGTTTCTAGTGGAATCCGGTTCGTATATTCGTGTCAGCATATTTATCTATGCCTGACATTGCTACTGATAAGAAAAATATCACATGTATCAGAATTATATGCTTCCGGATCCTATTAATATTGTCTAATTACAATATATTTTAGGCTGAAGTAGGTACTTCGTTAATGCTTTGAATTAATTTGGAATAAAAAGTATAAAAATTACAAACCGATACAAAAATAGTCCCAAACGCGTGGGAGAAACACCAATGTTACTCCGACGTCTAAAATACATCAAATTTCATCAAAACCTGTCCAATCGTTGCGAAGTTGTGTAGTACCAAACAAAGCGGTCGTAGCTAAGAGCGGAATCAAGAACCTACCACAGATAAAATGAAAGTAAAATATCACTTAGGAATAACGCCATGTTCTAACAGTGAAAGATATCATAACGGATCTACACAGTTAAATAAATCCTGAATAATAAGTCCAATGAACCTTTAATACCTACATAAACCTTGAATAATAACGCATGCATACATGCCCGATTGTTCTCTCGCATTTTCTCGCACACAGGTAATATTGATCGTAATAGTAGAACGTTTTGTAAGAAATATTTTGGAAGGACTATATTAAGTAGGTAGGTAGCCACAGAAAATGCAATGAAAATGGATTACTTTATACACCTACATAATGTGTAAAATTAATTACTAATTTATAAGAGATGAGGCATCAGTAGGTAATATTTAAGGCTTTGTTAGGTCATTATGCTTTCTTAATTTTTTTTTTAATGTTAATGAATGACGTGACGCACTAGTCATTGCTGAAGTTAAGCGTCACGGCCGGCTATAACAGTTGCAATACCACTCGAAACTCTTTCAGCCTTATTAATAAACACGAACTAGCTTTAGATTAGTTACACCATCTTTTGTCTCCTTCGATCCAGCTAAATATTCCAGTAGCAAAAAAAGGACAAAAGCTGAAGTAACTAACCCGAGACCGTAATAAGTAATACCCGTTTATTAATAAGGCTGTTAAAGTATATAATGACATGCGTTTAATAAAATTTATTAAAAATTTCGCTGTCTATAGGGACTCGATAATGTGGCAAGTGGTCGCCTGTTTACTGGCAGCACTCACGATGTGGCTTTCAGTCATCTTCCTAATGCGGTATCTGCTTAAACTGCTGCTGATATACAAGGTATCGTACAAGATTTTATTTTAAAAGTAAATGATTGACGTCATTGGGTCAGTCACAAACTTAGTAACATTACGAGGTTCGCTCTTTTTAGTTTACGAAGAATATATTTTGTATATAAATGGAAATAGAAAAATCAAAATAGATTAAAATTTTAACTAATGATTTATTGCGAATGTGATGTGATCAACGATCTTGGAAACGCGCCGCTACGTTAAACGGCTGAACTCATTCATCTGAGGATATAGCACAGAAAGTTGCAATGCATCTCAGATTGAAAATTTATAATACAGCTGATTGTAATTACTATATATAATCAATAAATAATACTTATAACTCATTATAACGCTTTCCTTATTAACACTGTTCCTCATTAACTTATTAAGATCTCGTGTTACCGTTGCGTGACGCTCATTTCTTATAATTATATAGATTAAACTTAATATTACTTGTACCATTATTTATTATTTTGTTGTACCTATATTTCTACTTTCTTAACATAATATTTTCAAATAGGAATTTTATATTATCAAACTATTTCTAGGGATGGATGTACGAGTCCCGAGCACCAGGGTCTAAAATTTCCCTAAAAACCATGTTGTGGGTTAGCGTGGTCAAAGTGCTCTCTGGCTGGAACAAACCTAGGCTGTACAGCTTCCAAGGATCTCTGCCAAGGCTTCCGCTGCCGTCTGTCAAAGAAACTATGCGAAGGGTAAGCGGGCTAGCTCAAATGCAATATTTATAGCTAATGATTGCGAGTGCGAGGTGTGTTTCGATAGTGATGTTATAAATAAATAGTCACAAGTGGTTTGTTGTGGTCGATTAAGCCCTGCAAAAATCACGCTGCAAGTCATCCAAGACAGAACACATTTGATGCCCATATTATACATTATAAAATAGTAAAATGCGATAGAACGATAATTAGTGTTATCTAAAACGACTTCGGGATAAAAATAACCAAGAGATACTGCTATTTATTATACAATCTCCAACTGCACCGCACATCCAAAAAGACAATGACAGTACTACAAACTATAAATGCTCCAGTTTGCCACTAAACTCAGTGCTAACCTTCAAAGCATAATGAAAAAGTAAATAATACACGCCGACCCTAATCTTGACCCTTCATTCCAGTACCTGATAAGCGTCCGGCCGCTGCTAGACGACCAGAATTACAAAAGAGTAGAGGAGTTGGCTAAAGATTTTGAGGAGACTATTGCCGTCAAATTGCAGCGGTACTTAGTACTGAAGTCTTGGTAAGTTTAAATATCAGGCTAAAAAAGGAAATGTTCCAGAAAAGTCTACACAATTAGAAAATCTTTTTCTAGGATATACCATAGATTACACCATAAGTCACAGTGCACATATAAATAATATTTGCAAAAAAATATCTAGTGCAAACTATGCTCTTTTTAAACTGAAACCACTAGTAGATAAAAAAACGCTGATATCTGTTTATTATGCATATGTACATTCATTGTTAAACTACGCTATAACTACATGGGGTAATGGAGTGGATGTGAAAAATTTACTCAAATGCCAAAAAAGATCTATAAGGATAATAAACGGAATCAAGAAAAGGATGTCTGCTAAAAAATATTTCTTACAGAATGAAATAATGACTGTTGTATCTTTATACATTTATAGGTGTCTTATAGAAATTCATACTGACAAAGATAAGTACCCGAGAAAAATGGATACACATAACATAAACCTTAGAAACAAAGAGAACCTTGTCCTTCCCAGAGTGAAACTAACAAAAGTGAGGAAGCAAGGTGTTTATAATAAACTAATTATGTACAACAAGTTGCCAGTTGCTTTGAGAAACTTGTCAATTCTTGATTTAAAAAAAAAAATAAATCATTTTTTCCAAGAAAGCATTCTACAAGCTTAATGACTTTATGAAAATGAATTTGACTGAACGCTCTTTTTTATGTGAGGATGTTGAGTAACTTTTTTTCTCTACAAAGTAAGTTAGTTAATTACCGTTACCATTGTTACCAAGATGTTTTACAAATTTAATTTACATTATACTTATTTTTATATTTGACCTTTGACAATAGTGACGTAATGAAAATAGTATTATACTTATCTTTATATTTGACATTTGACAATAGTGATGAATGAAATTATTATACTAATTTTATATATGACATTCGACCATACTGTCATAGGTAATGAATTTTTTGTTATATTTCTTAAGTGTCGATAAGTTTTCACAAATTATTGTAACTGACGTGTCAAATGTAACAAACCACTGTTATAAGGTCAATAAAAAATCTGAATCTGAATCTTATATTCTAAGTACAGAATTACAGATGCTATTGTAATTATTGTTAATGGCAAATTTTTTACATTGAAAGAACTCTAACGATGTATAGTTGCGTCCTTTCTTAAGATTTCAGGTACATTACATTAGCAAGATGAATTTAAAATAAAATCCCGTTGCTAGTTACAGGTCAATCACCCGTATACGAATAACAACTAACTCGTCGATGACGTTGGCTTTAGTCAATTTTTCAGTCCAAAGTCTGAATTGTATCCAGACGTCGGGCGTCTTTATAGACGGATAGTATGACGTGACATATACGTTTGCTAGTCGGTGCGACGCCGACGTCGAAAATTCGAATTGGGCCAATTATTAGCGCCATGACGCGCAATGACCTACATTCTACATTAATCAATTTATTCTTTCGCCTCTAACTTAATAGTGAACTGTGTGTGTGAGTCTGTCTTTAACAAAAGAATAGATTTAGATGACTCTTTATATTGTTATTCCGGATGTAAAATATAAAACAACGGGTCAAATTAGTATACCATTTTTTAAAGCCGTAATATATATAATCTATTCATATTATTATAATCCTTAATAACGGAATAGACTGAAATTGAGCATTTCACTTTGTATTTAGCTTGATCCATGTTTGATCAAGGAATTTTCACTAGAGTTGATTATCCCTCTTACTCTTTTCTCTCCATTTCTTTCTGTCTCGCTTAGTCAGCAGGTTCTAATTTCCAACCTTTGTAACTCGCAGAACGTTGGTACCGTTCATAGAACAACGTTTTACTGTATCCATGAGAATCTATATCGTGTAGTTAGTCACTATCGGTCAGCATGATACCCGTGTATCAAAAATTCACCACCACGCACCAAAATATTCAAGTATTATCAGCGGTCAGCGCCCGATAGGGGGCTGCCGATCACAATCACATCTGCTGTTGAACGAAATCCGTCTGCTGTACTCAAAATCGAATAAACATTGCTAATTTAGTATCTACTTTAAGTAGGTTACTCGATAGTTTTATAATAAATATATTTGGATTACCAAGAACAATGGCAACTCAATATTTTAAAAAACAAAATATATCTTATATTTTTAAAAGCAGAGAATCGAAAGCTCTTAATAACTACTTATTAAAAATCAACGTATATATGCTTTTCATGTAACAAAACGCAACAAGCTTTGTATGTTCCACTACAAATACTTCCAAAGAATATATCTCCAAGCTAGCAACGAATTTGTTGTTAAATGCTGCAGTAAAAATATTTTACACCATATTAACTTAAAATGAAAAATCTACAAATAAAAACAGAAATATTTTTCTATAGTCATATTTCGTACTACGGGTACTACCAACAAGATAATACGAGAGATATGATAGGTATATGTTGTACTAACATAACCTCCATTATTATCTTTATCCCAACTTCTGCAACCTACATTCAATTTGCTTTTTTGATGCTTTATGGTTGTAATTACTGTAGCAATAATATCTCTACGAAAAGGCTAGGTCTCAAAATACATAGAAAATCACCATCCCTATAATGATATGTTTATTTTGCGAATAGTTCAGTGAATTATGAAGTAGTTCTCAAAATTGTATAACTAACTAGTTGGGCACCATGTGACCAGTGCAGCGAACGATTTATTATTCATTTTTGCTACTGCGGTGGTCACGTGTTTTTTTGGCAGAGCTCAAGATGCTAGTCCATAGTTGTAACAACGCAGAAGCGATTCCACATTTATATCAATAATTCGAGGAGCGGCTATTTGATGACCATGGCCTGATAGAGAGGAACCTTCCCGCCTCCAAAAACAAAAGAAATCTTTTCGTTCACATGACACTATCACATATACCTATTACCTACCATACAGCTATGCAAGATAAATAAATTTTCTAGGTGGTCCAGCAACTACGTGTCTGATTGGTGGGAAGAGTATGTGTACCTCAGAGGTCGGTCACCCCTCATGGTGAACTCAAACTTCTACGGTACCGATGCCATACTCCTGAGACATACCTCCATACAAGCGGCGAGAGCAGGTGTTATTATCCACCTCTGTCTGAAGTTCAGAAAACTCATAGACAGCCAAGAGTTGGAACCGGTAAGTTTACTGTCCAGCAAATAAGTTGAGCGTTGGCTGAGTTATCGCGTGGCCTGCACATTAACTAACAATAAATGAATATATTGCGTAAGCGACGCTGTGTCTCGGCGCAAGAATGAAATTATTTTCTGACAGTTCTTAGCTGGGCTTCTTGTATGCCTGTCTGTCTGTCAGTGTCAAAACTAAGCAGTTTTTTTTTTTTTTTTTTTTTTTTTTTTTTTTTTTTTTTTTTAATTTTGTCTCCACAATTTTGTGTATTAAGCCAGTGTCAAGTAATTGATAATTTATCAAGCTATCGATATTTCACGCAAATATGTGTCAAGTCACAGTCGAAGTCATCAAGTCAAGTCATAGTCAAGTCAGTCTAGTCAAAGTCATACACCTAGTAAAGTGGTGGCACCTTTACTTGAAGCTTCTATGGAGTTTTGGAAACAACACGAAAAGAAACGTTTCACCATCATTATACCACTTTCCCGTACTCATGTCTATAATTCAGCACTTAACGAATAAAATGCCACCAATTTTATGCACTAACACTGAAAATAACACAAGTTATGGAAAATAATACAATGCGGTGACGCGATCCTTTTCGCTTTCCAACTAAGTAGTTAAATGTTATGGTTTTTGAGATTTTGGTTATTGCAGTTCTCAAAAAGAGGAACATCAAAGAATAGCAATTTTCATGATATAAAACCTGATTGTTGTCTATCAATCAGATTTTATGTTATGAAATGCGAAATAAAATTACTTAGTACCCGAAAGTAGGTCGACGTAGATACGAAGCTACAAGTACATAGGACGCGTAACGCTTCAGAAAAATAGAACAAAGAAAAGCCACAGAAAGAGAGGTAGCTTGTAGCGCTTTGCGAGCTGTTCATGAGAAGAGGCATCAACAGCTTTACTTATATTATGTTACTTTAATCAATTCTTAAAATGATCTGTTTAATTTTCGCTCATTTTTTTTTTTTTTGTTTTGGTTTGGCTCCACACTTTAGTGTATTTAGCCAGTGTCAAGTAATTGGTAATTTTTCAAGTTAATTAATAATGTATATAAGTCAAGTCAAGTTACAGTTCAAGTCATAGTCTAGTCTAGTTAAGTCATACTCCGAGTAAATTGGTGCCAACTTTACCAGAAGCTTCTATGGAGTTTTGGAAACAACACGAATAGAAATGTTACAGCATCATTATACCACTTCAGTCCAGCACTTAACGAATAAAATGCCACCAATTTTATGCACTAATACTGAAAATAACACAAGTTTTGGAAAATAATACAATGCGGTGACGCGATCTTTTTCGTTTTCCCGCCAAAACTTCTTTTCGCTTGTTACATTCACGTCAGCGGAATTTGACAGTACATTTTGAGCATTGATTTTTAACTAACGTTTGTAAGGTAGGCTCATAGTTGTAATTAAAGTATTTCATTAGTTAAAAAGTACTAGATTTGATTAGGTTGTGTACTAGTATTACATTATTTGTAGTTATAAAAGATGCCACCAATTTATTAATTATTCCAGATAATGCTACAGAACATGGTACCGCTTTGCTCGTGGCAGTACGAGAGATTGTTCAACACAGTCCGAGTCCCGGGCGTGGAGGCAGACAAGATAGTGCATTACCAGGACTCTTCCCACATCACTGTTTACCACAAGGGACGGTACTTCAAAGTTCTGGTGTACGCGCGCGGAAGGCTGCTCAAACCGGCAGAAATACAAGTGTAAGTGAGCATTTTGAATCGAGAAGTATTAAAAGAAAACTGACCGTGTTTTGATTCTACAGTTATTAATAGGTTACCTATTACGGTGTCACAGTGTGTAAACATGTCTGTATTATAACCAGAGTATATTATGTCTTACAACGGCTAAGCTAGTATGTGAGTTAATTAATCAAATTATTATGACTACATTTATAATATAAACATCTGTAATTTAATGTTGAAATGATAATGAATATTTTGTTTGTGAGTAGGTACAATTTTTAAAATAACATCAAATACAATGTGATTTGTCAATGATTGATATACAATAAAATACTTCGCACTTTGAAATTAAACAACCGCTCAGTGCAACATTCATTTTACGTGACGGGAACTAAAAAAACGTGTTTCTTATTTCCATGTGTGTGTGAGAGAACGCGAAAAATAAAGAAGGGTGAGTTTAATAGGGTAAGGTAGAGAGAAAGAAAAACAAAGAAGCGTTTTATTATCCAAATATTTAAAGTAATATCTATAAATCACGTGTACTGAATGTACACTGTACAGGCAGACTAACCCCTTTATTATTAGAAACTACTTAATTAAAAAACATTTGTGTAGAAGGTGTATTTCAAATTGATCCTTATGATAGAGCGTTCTCGCGCGGTAGACATATCGTTGACACAGACCTCGGGTCGTCGACTATAGATCAAATTGATTATAAACATATGACAAACGCACTACTGCTGATCTTTGATCTTCAGCTGACAACTTCAAGACCCTAGGTGATGCTTATTATAATTTTACATGATACGTTGTAATTACATTTTCAGATAGTGGTAATGGTATGATGAACCTGGGAAAATTATTATAAAACTGTGATAAAAAGGTAGTATTAGTCATGAGTGTTAATAAAAATAAATGAATACACTTTAGTTGATATAATCACAACTTTTGAGATTATAATATAATCATGATCTCATTGCAATAATCTTTCATACGAATTGCCTGTCATTTCAAACATCACATCATTAGCCTTTATGCGTCTACTGCTTAACATAGGGCTCCCCCGTTACAGAGAGGAAGAGGGGATTCTGCTGCCCATTCCCTGGCTATTACGGCACATACGAGTAGATATGGCGTGGTCCAATTCTTACGTTAGGATTATACATGAAGGAACTAGGTGAAGCAAAAAACAGTTTCTAGTATAACATACTTTTCAAATTGCTTTGACCAATATAACTGCAGTCGCAGAAATTGTACTACAATGTAACATCCAGTTCAATTGACAACTGATCGTATGCCACAGTTGGCAGGCAAATTAGTTATTATAGGCGTTTCTGGACAGTAGCCTGTCTGACGCATCCGGGAAGGCTCCGCCATTCAATAAAAGGCATGCAACGATCAATGTATACACTGACTTTAATAAATTAGTCCAATGTCTCAATATCAAAATGTAATAAATGTATATTGTTATAACGTTACTTTTGTCCATATCGCCACACACGAGACGACGTATGCTGAAACCCAACCCCATAAAATATTTGAAACAAGTTGGGCTATTTTTGCATGCCTTCTAGGACTGAGAGTGCCATCTTATTTTGAAACTCCTGACTTCATTCGGTGCAACTCATTTATATGTACTGTCGTTACTACCATTGTGTTAGTGTCAGGCCATTTAAAAACTATTATAATATCAAACAAACCAACAAATGGCAAACCCTCCGCAGGGTCGTATAGGTAAAACCTAAACCGCTGAAAAGTATGAATCGCACGTTCGTTTTTTTCGGCCTTGCCATCAACTGTCTATCTGTTTTCACTAGTATTTCATTGCCTTGAACGTATAAGCACGCGATTGTGTTTATTTTACACGCAATACGCATTTTACATTATCAGACGTATTGATAAGAGAAATATGAAAATAAAGATAAGTGAAACTAAAATCTTTACAAATAGCAGGTCACATTACTTATAATAGGGATGATTTTATGTATATCTCTAAAGCGTTGTTTTAAATTCAAAGGTTACCTTATCTGTCGATAAATGATATGATTTATTCTATATTTTGCTTATAGGTTTGACAGTCTCTTTGGTGTGAAGGTTGAGCAGGCCGATTGAAGACCTGGAGGCGGCGGGTACTGTCAGAGTGGGTGTTGTGTTCGTAGTTCCTAGGTCCCTAGACACAGGGACCTAGACCTAGTTAGGGTTCAGGATCTATGTATGTGATCGTTGGGCGTTATTATTACTATACGTACTATTCGTAATAATAAAAGAGAAACGCTGTAAACATATCAACGTGTAAAAATGAAATAACGAATAAATTAAATTAATTATAATAATAATAATATGTGTGGACATCTCACACAACGCCATCTAGCCCCAAACTAAGCAAAGCTTGTGCTATGGGAACCAGATAACTGATGCAATACTTAGATACTTTTTTGTTTGTAAATACATACATAGAATACAATATGACACCCAGACACAGAACAAACACCTATGTTCATCACACAAATGTTTGTCCTGAGTGGGAATCGAACCCACAACCCACAGTTCAGAAGGCAGGGCTACTACCAACTGAGCTATCGGGCCAGTCAATCAAGAAATGTAATAAATGCCAACATTTTTTGAAATTAGGCAATAACCACGTAGCGCGACCAATTGCATAATGTGAATCGTTACAATTCTACAGATTTCCATTACAGACTCCAATTTAAACACATCCCAATCTTACAATTTCTATTTATATTGTATATCTGTTCCCTGCTCTGCGGTATAATTATACGACTCGTACAGAAATTGCAAAGTGACTCCATTTTTCAACTTCATTCATTATTAGTAGTCTATAAACTGCTCACTCAATTAATACGTATAATTTTATGTACTTTTGAACCAGCTGAGCATAGATAATATACACTTTTAAATGACCTGGATATAGACCTAAATTGGTCAAGTCGTGTTTGCGTCGTTACATCCTTACGTAAGATGTTCCTATAGTCCTCAATTGAATTGACCCTGGCCCTACGAACAACGTAATGGGACTACGAGCTCATAAATGTGCCCTGTTATAGAAAAATTATCGCATAACCAATATGACATTGGAGTGCGGCTGGCGTTAGATTCTCGGTGTTATTTGTATAGTTTTACTCTCTATAGTTTTACTACAATACATTTATTTTAATAAATATATCAGAACTATAATGCTAGAATTCATAAAATCGAAAGTTGAAAGCGGTTTAGTAATTATGGAACATTACCAAATATAACTTTGTACGATACTAAGTGAAATAACTCCATTATCAATACGTTGTTTTTTTTTTACGATAAGTTAGTTTAATGTTTTCTGAAACCGTAGACAGATCATAGGCTGTTATCTACAATGATAACGCGTGAAAGACTCGTTTGTTTTTATTCGACTTCCTATGAATCGTATAAAAATTACACATTTATTAATTGTTACCGCAGTATCTTTTCATTGAAAAATGCCACTTACACGCGCATAAATACGCAACAAAAAATGATCAACCTTGAATTAATAAGTGAACTATTTTAACGTGATTAATTTGTACTTAAATATATTATGTTAAGACGCAAATAAATAGCCTGCATTGCACATTAATTGAGGACACTCCGACAAGCACACAAAGTAAAGATATTCTTATAGTTACATGGAACTAGGTCGATAATCCTATAAGGTTCAACATTCCAGACATGACAGTGTGAAAGTTGATAAACTATAGTGTTCAAAGTTTACCCGTGATATAAAATACTGCGGCGGCATAGCTTGTGTGTACGATTCGTACATTTTAATTCTCTTATGCAGCCACGTCGTGCTACTTCTTCATTTTGTAACTGTAAACAAAAGAGGAATCCTTATCAGCCAATTATTACCCAATACGTTCCCATAGCTGGGACACGGCCCCTCTCTCACATGAAAAGAGTGTAAACCATAACCCACCATGCTAGCCAAACAAAAGAGGAATATTGGTGGAGTATTCTTCTCACTTGAGGTTAAAGATATTTATTTCTCATAGAAAATATTTCACTTACATGAGAACTATCTAAAATAACGTTCAAAATAATTGTTGTCGTACAAAACAGATAGATATTCTTAAATAAAAGTGAAGTTATAATTTAGTAGTAGATCACTTGTGGGTTGAATGCTGCACAACGGTATCTTGCTGCAACAACTTGTATTGTCGACGATCCCAAACTTTCCAAAGAGATTTCAGTTTGTTCCGAAGATCTCTTTGTACTGATACATGCTTTCTACTTTTTCCATCGTTTCCAACAGCTCGCCGACACTACGGGTTAACGTGGATCCGTTACTTGCTGTGCCGGTATAACCTCTTCGCGAAACCGTACGAGTTTGATTGATTCCCAGTACACGTGCTCGGGTCGTATAAACAATACACGTTTTTTTAGAATATAATACCCTTGTAATCTAAATACAGTAGACGTTCAATTGTATTGATTAGGAATTAATTCTTAGGCTTTAGTGATTATTGAAATCTACACAATCTCAATGATAACTGTAACTGAGTATATTGTTTTGTTTATATATTGCAATGTTTTTTAACGCTGAGCGCGAATGTATTGTTTTTAGATTTTCATTGTTATTTTGTGTATAATCACAGGACACACATTGATCATGGATCCCTGTATATGAAGACCCAGGAGTTACGAGGACCATGGTCCTACAACACCTAGACTCAGAACAAGTATTTGCATTTTTTTTTCTGTGCACAATTACTTGTCCTGTCGCGGGAATCGAACCCGCCACTTCCGGGCTACAAGCCAACCTGCTCAACCATCATACCACAGAGGCTGTCAAATAATATGGTCATAATTTGTGACTGGGACTTAATCTGGGATTCATAGATACGGAATCTTACTTGAAATCTAGATCATATTATGTATATATAGGTATTGAAAATTGAAATTGAAAATTGAAATGAAAATTGAAATGAAAATTTATTGGCAAAAAATATGTATGTGTGTGTAAAAATAGGTATGTGTGTGACCGTTGGGCGTTCTTTGTAATATAATAGCATTCAGCGGCGTTTAGTGACGAAAAGATTGAATTTACTTGATAGAATTAATGCGAAAGGAAAAAATCTATAACAACAGAAATGCAGAATGTGAAGAGAATAGCTGAGATATTTCTGTTGGATGTTAGATACGGTAGTATCAGTTTCTAGAGATCTGTGGTCCCAAAGATGTGAAAATAGGATCACCCCATTTCTTCCCGTAGGTGCCATGAGAGCCACTAAGGGGATATTAAAAAAATGGGCATCAGCGTTCTCCTCGGTACATTAAAATCTTCAGGGATCACCAACCCGCCTGCCAACCGTGGTGATTATGGCAAAGCCATAAGGTACATTTACTAGGTGGTAGGACTTTTCTGCAAAGTTCGCCTAGGTAGGTACCAACGCTTTGCCATCATTCTGCCGCCAAGCAGTAGTGCGCAAGCACTACTGTTTTCCGGTTTGAAGGCACTGTTGCTAGTGAAATTACTGGGCAAATGAGGATTTATGATACACAGTCTAGTAATACGGTGATACTAGACTGTGCTGATGTCTCAGGAGGACGTACACAGTGCAGAGTCACGCGAAACTATACTTTAGAGTTTCAAGTGATATGGGCAGTCGTGTCGCTTAACATCAGGCGAGCGACTAGCATCACTATCGCACTATCATATCATTTCGTAACATAAAAAAAGCCTCTGAGATAAGCGTCAAAAGTGGTGTTTTATAAGGGAAGCCTGTGTACTGTGTAGTTAACGTTTTGTGACTGTTGATGTTTAGTTGAGACTCTGCTGTGACTTCTACTATTATCAATGATCCGTGACCATAGATAAAGCAATCTTAGCAAACGATTTCATAAGCTGTTTCTTTTTTGTTTCAGTCAAATACAACAAATCCTTGATGACCAATCACCACCGGTCGCGTACGAAGAAAAATTGGCTGCCTTAACAGCTGGAGAAAGGTCACATTGGGGTCACATCCGTCAAACTATGTTCAACAGAGGAAACAACAGGACTTCGCTGCATTGCATTGAGCGCGCCGCCTTTAATGTCTGCTTAGGTGAGTAACCTTAAATAATGTGATGAATTATAAATATATCCAATTTTCCCGTTTCTTATTCGTACTCTTAGTGGGAGCGATAAAAGTCAACACTGACTTCGGGGTGTTTTGTGCATTTACCCCGCCAGCACTTGTGCCTGGCCTTGGGTCACTGGCACAGCTGTTCTAGTCGTGATGATGATGGTAATGATAATGATGATAGGTGATCTATGTAGTCTTCGAGATCAGACGGCTCATTGCGTAAACCCGTTTATTTTAATTTTTCCGGGTGTTGTACTATAAAATTTAAAGCAATGTCCGGTACTTCGGGCGGCCTAATGTATTCCTGACCAAGAAATATCCGTACTCTGGTAATTTCAACGATAAAGTTGTTTTCATTTAATGATATACACATATTTTATTGTATGGACATATTAAAATAACGAGGTATATTGTTTCTTTGTTGACAGATGACATAGAATACGGTTTCGATCCAGCTGATCCCACCAAACTGGACCAGTTCGGTAGAGTGCTTCTTCATGGAAAAGGTCACGATAGATGGTTCGACAAGTCCTTTAACATGTGCTTCAGCACCAATGGTTTTGTGAGTAATAAGTAACCTACTTTGTTACTAACATGTTAGCCTTTTATTACGTATTTTCCCCCTAATGTTAAGTTAACAAAGGGGTTCAAAAACTCACTATAAAAAAAAAAATTATCTAAACTTTCGCCATAAAAAGATATTCTAACTTTACCTCAATAAGGTTGTTTTCGCTACAAATTGTGAGTTAGATATTTTAAATCTCCATCCACTATATGCAAATGTGAATTGTCAGTGGGGTCTGTTGATATACTCTATATCAATTGCCTATCCTTGACAATCATTTCACACCGGCAGTGTAGATATTTTCTAAAAGTAATTATGACAAAATATACTATATATAACACAATATGTATTTCATATTATTAACTTCGCCTGACTTGTTTCTTGTATGGTTTGTTACAGGTTGGCTTCAATGCTGAGCACACATGGTAAGTCAAGTATCTCTACATATAATAAATGTAATCAAAATCTTTGATTACTTTTTGCCGCCTCGTTGTATTTTATTTCATTTTCATTAAAACGTTTATATATACGTATACTTATTTAAAAAAATAGAATGTCTGGTTCGACTCAGAATGGTGCCGTCCTTGGCCATTCTTTTCACTTTTTAACATAAATCATACAAATAAATATTACAGCTAAAATAAAAAGGTACAATGCGATTAAAATAAGAATAGAACTGGCCTGTGACGTCACAAAAAGGCTGCAAATTCAGTCTGATTGGTTTTGTTTGGTATAGATTTGTTTGCTATGTGACCACATTTATTTTTCCACCCATAAATTGAAGTGTGAAGTTCGTGGAGACCCAGTCCTTTTCTTACTTTAATAACATTTTATAGCACGTGCAAAACTTTATGAGCTCCCGGAAGTTAGGCCCGAGTACCAAACTGCACATGGTACAGTTGAGTACATTGTAAAAGCGGCCATACAATAACTATAATATGCGTACTGCGCAGCCATCCGCGCTTACTTCCGAGAGCTCATAAAGTTTTGCGCGAGCTATACTTTGTGTAAAGCTCATTGTAATCGCGTGTTTCAGGGCTGACGCACCAGTGATGGGCCATCTATGGGAATACGTGATATGGTCCGAACTCGAAATCGGGTAAGTTATAATGTAAGCTAACTAGGCAACCCTTGGCTAATTTGCCCTGATAAGTAGCAAAAAGGCTTACAAATCGCTTAATGTGCAGGTCTCAGGCCTAACTCATTTGCCCTCCCCCCATCAACCAGTTTCTTACTCTGCGCTGTTCTTCTTTATCGTATAGTGTCTGCAATTGTCTAGGCCTGGGGGGTGATCACGAAACTTTGATTGCATTGCAACAGGAGAAATTTCCATACTAACTATGCACATAAACTGAGTATTCAAACTATCAAATCCATACAAATTGGTGTTTCTATTAGTCCAGCTGATGTCAGGATTCTTAAACGACGGCTTTTGATTTGTCTTAAGTTTACCTAAAAGCCCGTGGATCAGTATTTAATAGGAACTCGTATCGTTGTTGGATTTATATATCTAAGGCTGGGTTTCTTCGCGCGCCGACGTCGGGTATCTATCAGACAGTTAAATATCTAAATAGCTTCCAAGTGTAAATTTCAATTTTCATAGAAGCGTAGTGGATTTTTATCAATTCTATTTGTGTTCTCTTCAGATATGCCCCAGATGGAAACACGATCGGCACTGTGAGCGGTCCACCACCCGCGCCCATTCGTCTTCAATGGGACCTTCAGAACGAAGACTTGCAGGCCGCCATCGACGTATCCTACAGCGTCGCACAGAAACTGCTGAACGATGTTGACCTCAGGATTTTGATGTACACTAAATATGGGAAAGGTGAGATTTTTACACTTTCATTTGTTGTCTAAAAAATTATGTCTCTGATTAGTCACAGCATGTACTTTAAAAGAACGAACACCTTCAATGTCTCCTCAGTCTACTCTATCCTGCTTGTTGATTCACAAGCGTAATTATACTTTGTCGCAATAAATAGCATTTCAAATTATCTTAATTCTTATTCATCGAGAGGATTTCGACCGTTTAATCATTAAAAGGCAAAACAGGAACTATAAATAATCCTTCACAATACAACAAGGTCAAGTTAAACTATTCCCATAAATATAACCTCATTTAATATTTTAAAAAAGGCAATTAATGTCTCCTGGATTAAATTATTTAGCTGTTATTGTGAGGCCTATGTCCAGTCGATTTTAAGTCAGTTCTTAACTAAGTCAGTTTTTGGATTCTAGCAAGACAACAAGAACACTTAGTTGCACTGTCAAAATTTATTAGCTTTTTAACATCACACATTTTCAGCCGGAAAACGTGCTTTGCTGAACATGGGGCTCCTGCATGAGAAGCGGAGGTTGCTATAAAAATCACTCTTAGCACGTTATGTTGATCTCAGTTGATTATAATGCGAACCATGGATAACGCTGCTGCCCATTCCCGGGGTATTCCCTTAGCAATTTTCAAATTTTCGCGACTTGACCTCATATTGTAAAGATAAAACGGGTCTATTCGCGCACAAAAATTATCAAAACATTCGTTTGACTAAGACCTCGACGTTTCGTCTAAGTTACATTGGCCGTGGTCACGTGGGGTCAAAATAATGTTTTGATAATTTTTGTGCGCAAATAGACCCGTTTTATCTTTACAATATGATCCCATTAGCCGTCTCTTACAGAACGGAATCGAAAAAGATGGGGTCGGCATACTTCAAATACTGAGGTTGTTATTAACACAGAAATCGGTATTTATAGTTTTATCTATTTTCAATTCCAGGCTTTATGAAAAAATGCCGCGTATCACCGGACGCGTTCATCCAACTGATCCTGCAGTTATCGTATTATCGTGATGCCGGCCGCTTCTGCCTCACATACGAAGCGTCTATGACGAGACTGTTCCGGGAAGGACGTACGGAAACCGTCCGCCCTTGCACCATTGAGAGCTCGGCGTGGGTCAAGTCGATGGTTGACCCTAACGCTACGGTAACTATCTCTATACAGTAACATTAAAGCTCAAAACGTGCGTCTCACAAATAAGAGTAAGAAATATTTTTTTATTGTCATGACAACATAAAATAAATCAATAAACTATTATAAGTATCAAATATAATTGACAGTTGCCACGAACTGGTCCCAACTCATCATAATGCTGGTCGTACGACTATGAGACTTCTTTGACAAGATTATTCCAGAAAGGATGAAATGAAAACTTCCGCCCCATAAAACAAGAAAATATAGACGCTTCCGCCCTATAATGATTAGCTCGGCTTAGGGTTAATCGATGGTTGATAAAGCACTAACATAATTTATAAAATACTAGCTGTGTACTGCGGTTTTATCCACGTGGTGATAATTTTATAATTTTCCACTCAATTATTTTAATATTTTTCTTTCATAAAAACCTACTCCAGACAATAATAAACAACAAAAAAGAATTAGCGAAAAATGTCCAACCGTTTACGCGTGATGCGATGACCAAGGGAAATAGAATTTCGTTATTATAATATAAAATATTAAGATTTGTAATCATATCTTTTTATTTCAATACATGTTATATTTTTGTGCCGATGTTATTAGTCGTAAACTCAAACATATTGCATAATAATATTTAGCAATATGAACTAGATTACAGTCCAAATTTGTTAGAAAATTTTCTTTTGTATAACTAAATAGGTTGATGGTAATCATAATTCCAGATCGAGCAAAGGATGGATTTGTTCGTGAAGGCAGCACAGCGCCACCAGCTAGGCTACCAGGATGCGATGGCAGGACGCGGTATCGACCGTCACTTGTTCTGCCTCTACGTCGTCTCCAAATATCTGGAGCTCGAGTCGCCGTTCCTACAGGAAGTCTTCAACGAACCGTGGCGGCTTTCCACCAGTCAGACTCCACACGGTAAGTCTTCATCACTACATAGTGCATTAATTTGTTATTGAAATATAATCAATTTAGTTACATTGACTTAGTGCCCTGCTCGTTTTGGTTTAACATTTGTGTACATTCATATATGTCTGAGGCACTGGCTTTGATCCCAAACGGATGATCTGAGTTAGATTTTGTGGCTTGTTTAAATTTTTTTTGAAGCTATATTTCTTTAATAACGCTTGACTTGGGGAGTAAGCTGGTGAATGCGAGGCGAACGGAAGCTGGTTCACGTAGATCTCTATTATCAACATAACAAAGTTAAAAATTTGTATTATTATATTGGTATGTCCGGTAAAATGACAATTTACAATTGTCAAGATGGCAACATTAACATTAAACAAAGCAAAAACAACGGCCGTTAGATGGAGCTAAACTAAAGAAGTTTTACTTCAGTCGTGTGGTCTAAAGTACACTCGGTTATTTTTGTCTGTACACTGTCTCTTATTATTTGGAGCTACAAGCCGTTCCTTTCGGAAAACTTCAACTAGTCGTAACTGCTTTCGCCAATCAGAGTCTATGCGATAAAACATTCATCACTGCAATAATCATCATCAGGACTACATTTAGGTGTTATAAGAAATGTAGGTTTATTTCATCCACAAATATATAGTCTAGTATCTCGTAAAATTTTAACTAGACTGTAGGGCATGTGAAGTACGGCAAAATGGCAACACAGTTGCAATTTATTACGTAAATGTTTACTAACTTCATTTATGAACAAATCCTTTAATATTGTTGCGAATCCACAACTAGAGTTATTTAGAAAATGTGTTATAATATTACTTTATTATTAGTAAGACTCTTGTTTTAAGCTTAACTCTGAAATCTGTGGATGATTTTTACATCCAACTACTGAGTCTGTAAGAATTAATTTCTAAAAACATAAAAATATTTAAATGCAGTCAGCCTATGCGAATATACAAGCGCCACGTGCACCTATTAAGGAATAGCCTCGTATCTATTTATTACATTTTTATAAGTGCCCCTTTTTCTGCTAATGCATATGCCTAAGTGGCTTTCTAGCTCTTAGTATACTTTTACGTTGCAATTTTTAAAGTAAAATCTTTTGCGAAGTTTATTATTTTTACTTTTTTTACTTTACTTTCGCTGTTCGGTTGCGAAACAATTTTGTTCGATTCATGCGAATTTCTATAGTCGATCTTTTAATTTTTACCACATGTAATCTGATGTATAGTATACTTACAAAACTTTAGTACAAAAAGGCATAAGTATTCAACGATATGATCTTACCTCCAGAGTAGTAAGCTTCCTGCACTGAAAATTGAAACTTATTTTTATTTTTTTACTTCGAACTTGTGTAGCATTTGACCACACTCTCACCTGATGGGAAGTGACGATGCGATCGAAGGTGTAACATGCTAGCTGAGTTTACCTATTCACTCTTCTATTTAACACGCCCTAGTTATATTTCGCCGGAATCAAAGACGCTGGTCGGGCATTCCATTAAGGAACGGCTAAGGAGCCGTTCTAATTAAGAACGTGGAGTCAAATAAAATATATATATATATATATGAAGCTCATGATCGAACCTTCGACCTACCACGATCACACGTCAGCCTCATACTAATACATTGTGATGTGCCATCACCCCGAAGATATCCACTGCTGAACATGCCTCCCCCATGGAACGCCAATTGGACGCTTATAATATTGAGGATTTTATCATAATCATCACGTTTGGCAGACGTTTTGGTTTAAACAAAAAAAAAAAGAATTTAATGTACCGAGGAAAATGCAACAGCTCATTTCCTGGTTATTTTTTAAATATTCCCTTAGTTGGCTTTTCCGGCACCCAGTGGAGATAGTGTGGTCCTATTCGCAAATTGGGACCACACAGTGACCTCAACCTTACTAGGTACCAAACCTGCCCGCACTGAAATGAAATGGCTAAAAAGTGATGAATTACGTAAGAGGCTTAAGAATAAAGAAAAAAAATCTTTCTTTCTTTCTTAAGTTAAATTGTTGGCCATCATTTTCAATAATGCTGCTAATGATCGATACCTATGTGAATTTCTAGGCTGTTATTTAAACAATCTGTTTCAACTGCAATTGTTACATTTGACTTAATTAATTGCGAATTATTTTCAAATTACTGTATAATATGCTAATATATCATGCACACGCAAGTTTTTATCCGCAAAATTATACATTATCTATCCCCTTAACAATCGGAAATCCTTGTAAAAAAGACCATAATGGCTTTGGCATGATAGGATTGTTAATTGCTTATACTAAAATTAATGAATGTCGTACACGACACACTGTGACCCGATGATGATGATGAGATAATAATGAAAAAAAGTGGCTAAATTGCGCAATGATGATTAATGCGCAAAATTTTACAAGAACTGGCGTCAGAAAGCAATAAATTATAATATTAAACATTTACTTATATTACATTTACTATTAGATAATAGGTTAACCTATTTAAAAATTCAAAAATCATAAACCTCTTGCTTCGCTGTGGTCGGGTAATAAGAAAAGGTCTTTTGTTTCGATTTTTTGTGCTTTTTGTTATTAGCGCCATCTAGCGAAATTCGGTGTAACTTCATACATGCTTAGGAACTTGAATCAATGAACTAAGTAAAATATTATGCTCGAGATGCAGAGAGTTGATCATACGGTCATTTCTCAGCAGATGGCGCCATATAGTTTTGCTTGAAAATATTCGTTAGGTGGCGCTATTCTCAAATTCAGAATCCTCTGTGGTGTGGTGATTGAGCAGGTCGGCTCATAGCTAGAAAGCGGCGGGTTTGATTCCCGCGTTAGGTCAAGTATTTGTGTACAGACAAAAAAGCGAAAATATTTGTTCTGAGTCTGGGTGTTGTGGGACCATGGTCCTCGTAGTTCCTGGGTCCCTAGACACAGGGAATCCTACTTAGGGTCTAGGATCTATGTATGTGATCGTTGAGCGTTATTAGAAGTTTCGAGGGTTAAAAAATAAAATACAACCTAATTAAGAACTTCCTTTTATTAAATCAAAAGGAATGTACTAATTTAAAACAAGTATTATTATTTCCAGGTCAAACAAGCATGCTGGACCTAAAAAAACATCCGAACTGCATAAGCGCCGGTGGCGGCTTCGGTCCGGTTGCCGACGATGGCTACGGAGTCTCCTACATTATCGTTGGAGAAAACACCCTCTTTTTCCATGTCTCTAGCAAGAAGAGCTGTGCCATCACTGTAAGTATCGTCAATATACAATACCAATATTAACAAACATCTATGTTCATCACACAAATGTTTGACCTGGGTGGGAATCGAACCCATAACCTGCAGGTCAGAAGGCAGGGATACTACCAACTGAGCTAACGGGCAAGTCGAACTTAAACAGAATATTCATTCTAACCTTACATATTGAGAAGCCGCAGTTTAAGTCCCGTTCCCCCATTAGTATGTGAATTATACTGCGAATAAAGTGGTATTAGCTTTTACTACAAAGTAGAAATTGTGTTTTTACGAAACAAAATTTTTGTTTAGCTTTCAAGGAATGGTATTGTAGCCGTAAGTCATCAGTTTAATATCATTTTTGTTTAATTTATTTATTTGCACTAGCTTATAAAAACTTGTTTTAACGTTAACCACATTTAGTCTGGTTTTGTACAGAATCCTACTTGCCCAATTCACTCTTCCTCAAGGTAAGAAAACTCTTTAAAAGAGAGCTCGTCATTCTACAAATTTAAACAAAAATTTAAAAAGTATATGAAATGTTTATTTTTTCAACAGAACTCGTCACACTTCGTGAGCCAGATCGATCGGTCTCTGCAAGACGTGAAAGACCTCTTCACTGAATTCAACAAACTCAAAAACGAGGCGTCCAAACTAACAAGTAACACTTAGATTATTGTAGATTTATTATACAGTATGTTTTTCACCAACTGGGTACAGGTGCGAATCCGAAACTAAGAGCAGCTATAGAGTTCACAAGACAAACTTTTATTAAATTGTTAGATGCATTTTAAATCAATATCCATTATGAGATGATTTTGATTTCTTAAAAGTAACTTCACAAGTCAAAACTATTTTTGTTTAATTTAATCTTGTTTTATAGTTTAATCTTAAATATACACATGTTATTCAGATTCCAATAAATTTACATCCAGTTGAAAAATAAAACATCATGTATATAGGAGAATAATTATTGTTATTGTTGTGTGTAATATAATTAAGTGAAATTGATCAGTTATAAGCGAACGCTCGATTCAAACTTAAGTATTTTTATAGATGTTTTGTTTAGTACACTAATGTAAACTTATGTCAGACCTTTTGCGTTTGACGCGGTAGTGGGCTAACTTTTGTGCTAGTGTATTTTCTTGCTTATAAAGCGACACCGAATATTATGTTTAAACAATTTGAGGCTGTTCACACGCATTCGGTTTCCTGATTCGTTTTAGTTTTCTTTTGAATTCATACACACGAATGCATTCACAATCGAAAAGTAACAAATGTTAGCATGTAAAACAATTTCTAGGTATTCGTGCATTCAGTTGTCCGGATACGGAAAAAATTTAATTATGAAACCATGAGCGTGTGAATTACCAATTGTTTATTATCAACCTTAAAACCTACGTATTCACACAGAGCAAGGCAAAAAATGATCCTCACTCTTCGATAGAGACGAAATTGGTGTCGAATTTAATGTATTACACGAGTCCCGATCGCTTACTTTAAATTTCAAGACAATACATATAAGTTAACTTGACAGATTGTCTTATTGCGGTTTTATTCTAAAACGGTATGAAAAGTTTTGAGCATGAGCAATACGCCTTTATCTGGTCGTGAGCGTAATGTTTTCCCTGTTTTGCGTTTTTCTTTTGTTGCATATAAGAATCCTTGTAGATACACCATTTTGGCTTGCTCATTACTTCATTGAAACCGTTTCAGACACCGTTTGTGTGGATATATGTGTATAATTAGCTATGGAAAATGTTTCGCCCTAAGCGTTATTTTCTGAGTTACGTCATCACCTCCCCCCTCCTTGATTCTCGTACATTCTATTTTGAATTTAAGCGATAAAGATAAGAGTAGCCTTTTGTGTAAAATAAACTGATATATCAAATGTATTTTAATGTATGAAAATCGTATTATGGGGTTTTGCTTGGGACTCATCTTTAGCTTAACATGAAGTACTTACTATGTTAGATACTATTACGTGCTGTGGTGGTTGTCATAACCCGAAGATGGCGCGTTCGATTCCCGCGACCAAACAAGTATTTGTGAACAAGACAGATAACAACTCAAATACTTTTTCTGTGTCCCTAGATACAGGGATACCTAGTTATGGTCCCGGGTCTATGTATGTGATCGTTGGGCGTTATTTATTATTGTTATTATTCGAATCAGTTAAATAGTTCCATAGTTCTTTGGTAGTGTACAGATCAATAGTAGTATTTATAGCCAAAAGGTATTATCTACATTTCCCTATCATAACATCTTTCGACCACTAAAACAAGAACGTATGTTTGTTTCATTTTAGCATGCAGTATTTTACATATGTGAGACTACAACGAAACTATAAACAAGAAGTGTACATTGGTTAAACGTTTAATATACAATTATTGAAAAGTTTATAATGTAACTCTTTTATAGTGTAATAGTAGTAGGTAAAGATAAGAACTGTCTCTGTTAATGGAAATAAAATATTAACTTTTATATAGTTATATGTATCAATAATAAAATGGTATCGAGTAGCTAAGACGTTGAGCAGTTGTTTGTACGCTCGCTCCGCTATAGAAACTGTGCCAAGTTTAAGGTATCGTAAGGGATATTTTCATGAGTCGTTCGTTAAACCGCAGCACAGAAAAGTACGGTTGTTTGTCGGATTCAGAAAATAGACTAATGTGAGCTATTATTGTAATGCGTTTGGAAACGATCACCAAAATGTTGATTCTATGTGTTCAAACATTAGATTAGGTAAGGTTAAGGTATTATATTGTGAAGTGAATTGATGAACTATTCACTCCCAGATTGCATCAGTTTAATAAATAATAAATAACGCATAAAACGTGAACCTGCCCAGACATCTATCGTAACGCCAGAATATAAATCCATTTACTACATTTTCTTGTTTACAAGATTTACAACATATGTTTTGATTTGAGGATAGAAAAAAAGATCTAACTGTAATGTTAATCACCTTCGTAAGTTTTGGACGAATTAATCTGGTTAAGTCTTCCAACCCCACAGTGTTACGTTCATACTATACAATAATAGATAGTGGACGGTTCAGATACTAGTATAGTATTATTTATTATCAGTAGTTCGGGCAGCGCAGGCGTTAATGCATCCAAATGCACCTCTAGCGATTTAATAAAAAATCTAACCAAGTCAGAGCTCATTTATTATTTAACGATTTCATTTTCACACATGTTACACAAGTTAGACTGCTGATAAAACAATGTGAAAGTGTAATTATGAATGTAGTATTTTCCAAGTATAACGGCTGGATGGTATCGTTCAATTGTAAACAAACAAGACTATGATGAATTATGCACCATACTAAACTATACAAATACAGGGTTGAATTTACTAATTGTATATTGTAATATTAGCTTCTGAAACTAATAAGTCTGTAGTAAATATATCATTACTCGAATAACGTACAAAACATTTCCGACCATAATGTAAAAAAGATATTAATATGTAATTTTATTTATCGAAATCAAACTATATGTATGTGTTGGAGTACTTTAGTATAAAATATAAGCATAATCGGTCTTTATACGCAGCCATATATATAAGTATAATACAACAAATATGTTATAGTAGAATGCACATTGGCGTGGTGTCTGTGTGGACGTTTAAAAAGCAAAATAAATATATATCTAAAAAGTATAGTATACAGTTTGTCCATAAAATTCGAAAGATTACTGTGTGTGAGTTACATAATAATACATTATCAGTAATACCTCTGAAAAGTGTTTTTGTGTACATTTTGCGTAGAATAATAGTTATTGCATGGGTTTTGGTGTAATGTTATATTTTTGGATATTTAATAAATAAGGTATATTTTATTCTGCCGTATATCCTTTGCCGTATTATATTATAAGCGACCGTGTTTGGATACTGTAGTGTAAAAAATGCGTACGTTCTAAAAGTCTATTTAACGAATCTTTGTACATTTTACGTGATGTAGAAATATTTCATTATACATCGTGTAAAAAGTAGTAATAATTTTTGTCGTTCGGAGTTAACTAAAACTATGTTACGTACGGCATTTTTATAACAAAGGTGAACCAAACAATTCATTTAAACCAGCATGATAAGGTTTTTTTTTCTGAGTAATATTCACGCAGTAGTAAAAGCTACAGTTTCCAAATAAACGGGTACAAATATTTGTCGTGAGTATCAGAAATAAACGGCGAAGGTACTTGGCTCGGATCTAAGAAATGTACACGGGCAGTAGTACTAAGAACTAAGTTGTAATTGAATAATGTGCAAGTCATAAGTACTTATTTCCGTGTTTACATCGCGAACAGCAACTGTATGACAAATGCCTCGTATACCTGAGTAACATTCAATGCTTCGACTCGAGCATTTAAGGTTGATTTTAAGAATGCTGTGGTCGATATTTCTACACAGAACTGACGCTAATACTAGCCGTGTACATTACTCTTAAGTCTACGTTAAATCAATGCAATCAATCTAATATTAAGTTGTAAGTGTTAATGGGATGACTGGTTAAGTATCATTTTAAGATGGTAGTATTTTATAACAAGTAATTTTAGTAAATATTGAGAGAACTAAAACTGTATGAATATAATTAAAATTGAAAACAAAGTTTATAATAATGTCCAACATCTGTCTTAAAATGATATTTGAAGGACTCCATTTTTAACTTTTGGTGTTATTGTAGTTATAGAAAAATCGATGATTATTGTTTGTATTCGAACTTTATTGATTTACTAAAAATCAATTTTTGTTGCTTTTATATAATTGCATTTTTTAGATCAATCATTTTTTTTATCTTGAAAAGCGTTTAATTTATTATACATACGAATCGTTAAGCTCATTCTAAGTACAGACATAGTCAAATATATTTTTTCAACCAATGCGCAGGATTTTTGTTCTGTCCATTAGGATAGTTATTTGTTTCTGGTAATAGTATTAAAAGGGTCCATTCTGTGTAGTCTCAATAATGGAAAGGTGCAAATTTAAAAACGTTCATAACAGTTAATCATCTGAAGAAGTTGTATGTAATGAATCGTAATACCCGCTAATCTAATTCAAATGTTTTCTAACGTTCAGTATTTCTTACAGAAATGTGTCCGCAATAGATCCGATTTAATAATATATAACTAATAATTACGATTATTTTAAGCTACTTACAAAATTTTTGAAGATTTACTGTAAATAAAATCACAATTTATAAATTGATGTTATTGATTTTTTATTATTTTATCCTACATCTAAGTACCTCTTAAGTTGTTTCTTGACCTACATACCTACACCCCCTGCTTTCATGGAATGGTAGTGCTTTATAATTTGTGGCCGTAATAATTGTCTATGGATGCTGCTAAACTGTGGTGTTGCCAGTGCCACAGATTTGAGAAAAAGTGGTTGGTGTTGAACACTATAACAGTTTCTTAAACATAAAATCATCTCAATATATTAAAACCGGCGCCAAAAGAAAATGATCTCACCATGCCATGTAGTTGTGGCGTGCTAGCCCACGAAAAAGTTTACATATCAGTTTAATAGAGAACTTTTCCAGCTAGTTGCTAGGGGCAACGAATGTTGTTGATAGAGACTACATATTAGAGAAAATTTTATTTTCCGCATTTTGGTTTTTGAAAATATCTTTTTAATTAATATATCTTATACAAAGTCAATCGGCATATCATTAATTCAGCAAACCTATGGACCTCCTTCTATTACAACAAAAGTGTATCGAACTTCGCTTTACTGGTGACCCCGACGTGATTTACATTTACATTTACATATCAGTTTAATAGAGAACTTTTCCAGCTAGTTGCTAGGGGCAACGAATGTTGTTGATAGAGACTACATATTAGAGAAAATTTTATTTTCCGCATTTTGGTTTTTGTAAATATCTTTTTAATTAATATATCTTATACAAAGTCAATCGGCATATCATTAATTCAGCAAACCTATGGACCTCCTTCTATTACAACAAAAGTGTATCGAACTTCGCTTTACTGGTGACCTGTTTTGAACCGAAAGTCCACGTTTGCAGTAAATGTGTGTGATTTTGATTTTGTTGCTGATTGCGATAATTCTGATACTGATTCACATAAAGATGTCGCTCTCAACCGATAAGAACGAAGATATTTGTCGTGTGGGCGTGCGCATTCCGCCGTTTTGGCCTGAAAAGCCGGCCATTTGGTTCGCGCAGATCGAGGGCCAATTCGCGATATCGAACATTACTACGGACAATACGAAGTTTTTCTACGTTATCGGCCAACTAGACCCGCAGTATGCTTCTGAGGTGGAAGATATAATCATCAACCCGCCCGACACCAACAGGTATGAAAAATTGAAGTCGGAACTTATCAAACGACTGTCCGCGTCACGAGAAAAGAAGGTCAAGCAATTACTTATGCACGCAGAACTTGGAGACCGTAAGCCATCTCAGTTTCTAAGACATTTGCAACATTTGGCTGGACCTGGAGTTCCCGAAGATTTTCTACGTACTATCTGGACCAGTCGCTTACCAAGTAGCACGCAAACGATAATCGCTTCGCAGATGACGTCTTCGCTGGAAGCGCTCGCAGATCTCGCTGACCGCATCCATGACGTTGTTTCGCCTACAGCGCACGTAGCATCAACATCAAGTGCCATACCAGGAAGCTCCTTAGAAGCCATGAACCAACAGATTGCTGAACTTACCAAACAAGTGCAAGCTCTAACTGCGCAGGTGAACCGGCATTCACGTGCACCGAATCGTTCAAACAAGAAAACGCGCGGTCGTTCTAGCTCCACACGATCACAGTCGAACTATAGAAAATTTCCTGTGTGCTGGTATCATAATAAGTTCGGCAATGAAGCAAGTAAGTGCGTAAAACCGTGCGACTACCATGCGGGAAACGCGAACAGCAGTCGGTAATGGCGACGACCGATTGCCAAACTTCCGGTCGCCTATTTGTCACGGACGGCGCTACGAAGATGCAGTTTCTCATCGATACTGGCAGTGACGTATGTGTCTTCCCCCGATCGGCACTCAAGGAACGTCGTGAGAAAACAAATTATGAGCTGTGTGCGGCAAACGGTACACCCATTTCTACTTACGGCTACGCTCATTTAGTGCTGAACCTAGGCTTGCGCCGTGACTTTACTTGGCGATTCATCGTAGCGGACGTTACAAAGGCCATAATAGGTGTAGATTTTTTATCATTTTACAACCTCATCGTGGATTGTCGAAATCAACGTTTAATCGACAACACCACAAGCCTTACGTCCCCAGCTTCACCTGCACAGTCAACTGGGAACATTTCATCGGTAAAAGTTATTTCTGGAAATTCCGTATATCATAACATACTAAGCGAATACCCTGAGATTACTAGACCTTCCGGTGTCCACCGTGTTCCGAAGCATAATACCATGCATCATATACAAACTACTGCAGGGCCGCCAATAAGCAGCACACCACGAAGACTAGCACCGGATAAATTAAAAATCGCAAAAGACGAATTTGCAGATATGTTGAGGAACGGAACAGCCAGACCTTCAAAGTCACCATGGTCATCACCACTTCATCTTGCGCCTAAAAAAGATAACGGCTGGCGTCCATGCGGTGACTACAGAATGCTCAACGCTAGAACCGTACCAGACAGCTATCCCATTCGACACATACATGACTTTGCACATTGTCTCTCCGGCTGTCAAGTATACTCGGTTATCGATCTCGTAAAAGCTTATAATCAAATTCCTGTCTGCCCTGAGGATATTCCGAAGACCGCAATCACGACGCCGTTTGGTTTATACGAATTTCCGTTCATGACGTTCGGACTACGTAATGCCAGTCAAACGTTTCAACGATTTGTGGACGAGATGCTTAGGGGCCTTGAGGAGTTCTGCTTCCCGTTTCTGGACGATTTTTTGATCTTCTCACCTGATCAGGAATCACACAAGAAGCACCTTCATCTGCTCTTCAACAGACTAAAGGAATACGGCATGGTAATCAACACGAACAAGTGCATATTCGGTGTATCAGAGGTAACGTTTTTAGGACACAGCATCTCAGCAGCTGGGACTAAACCATTACCATCGAAGGTAGAAGCAGTTGCGAATTACCCACCACCGAAAACCGTTAGAGAACTGCGAAGATTCCTAGGAATGGTGAACTTTTACAGAAGGTTTATTCCTGATGCAGTGCGGCATCAAGCGCCTCTGAATGCACTGCTCACAGGATCAGTTAAAGGTTCACATCCCGTGCATTTATCAGAAGAAGCTACTAAAGCATTCATCGCCTGCAAGGAAAGTCTCTGCCAAGCAGCACTACTTGCTCATCCAGACTGCCAAGCGAAGCTCGCTATAGTCACTGATGCTTCAGACACAGCAATGGGCGCAGCTTTACAACAGCATAAAGACGGCCTGTGGGAACCTTTAGCATTTTTCTCTCGAAAACTTTCGCCATGTCAACAGAAATACTCGCCTTACGACAGGGAACTTCTCGCCATCTACGAAGCAATAAAATACTTTCGTCACATGGTGGAGGCGAGAGCCTTTATTATTTACACTGACCATAAGCCCATAACTTTCGCATTTCATTCACGAAAAGAAAAGTGCTCACCAAGACAGTTCAGACATCTGGATTTTATTTCACAGTTTTCTACAGATATCAGGCATATTTCAGGAAAGGATAACGTTGTGGCTGACAGTTTATCACGCATCGAAGAGATTACTCAGCCCATCGATCTATCCAAGCTTGCTCAAGCACAAAGCACAGATCCTGAACTAGAACAACTTTTGGATAGCGATACTTCTCTACGCTTGACAAAAATCAAACTGCCTGGATCTCACACAGAAATCTATTGTGACAAGAGCAGCAATGTGGCCAGACCTTATGTGACCAAAGACATGCGACGGCAAGTGTTCGAAAACTTGCATTCTTTTAGCCACCCTGGCATAAATGCGACGACGAAACTGATATCGGAACGCTATGTATGGCCTAGTATGCGAAAAGATTGTAGAGAGTGGACTCGTTCCTGCCTAGCATGCCAACGATCAAAAATAACACGTCATGTCTCATCTCCATTAGCATCATTCAGCTTACCTCGAGCCAGATTCATGAAAATCCACATAGATTTGATCGGACCTTTACCTCTTTCACAAGGGTATCGTTACTGTCTCACATGTGTAGATCGCTTCACACGATGGCCCGAAACTATACCATTACAGGAGATAACAGCTGAAACAGTGGCAAAAGCTTTAGTTCACGGATGGATATCCAGATTCGGCTGCCCTGAAGATATCGTCACTGATCGTGGTCGACAGTTTGAATCAGAACTTTTTAATCATCTGTCCCACATCATCGGATTTCAACGAAGACGAACTACAGCCTACCATCCGGCATGCAATGGACTCGTTGAAAGATTCCACAGACAGCTTAAAGCCGCCATTACATGTCATGCGACCAGCAGCTGGCTTGAAAAACTTCCACTTGTACTACTGGGAATCCGGGCGGCATTTAAGGAAGACTTACAAGCGACTCCAGCTGAGCTCGTATATGGAGAGACACTACGACTCCCAGGGGACATTTTTTGTCAATCGGCTGATGGCACAGAGGACTTGACAGTATACACTGAAAGATTACGCATATTCGCCAAAAATTTGTTGCCATTACCAACTTCTCACCATGGGAATAACCGCTCCATATTCATTTTCAAAGATTTAGCAACAGCATCCCACGTCTTTCTAAGAGATGACACCTCGCACCCATCTTTTCAAGCAGCTTACACAGGGCCGCATGAGGTGATAGAACGAGGGGATAAAGTTTTCAAGCTCCGCATAAAAGGCAAAGAAGTCACTGTCTCAGTGGACCGCATTAAACCTGCCTACATACTTCGTGAGTTGGACCATTCTCCCGTCGTGGCAGCACCTGAGACCCGAGACGCTCCAGTGACCACCACTCGATCAGGACGAACAGTGCGTTTTCCAGAATATTATCGCCCGTAGGACGGTCTCTGGAGGGGGGTGATGTGGCGTGCTAGCCCACGAAAAAGTTTACATATCAGTTTAATAGAGAACTTTTCCAGCTAGTTGCTAGGGGCAACGAATGTTGTTGATAGAGACTACATATTAGAGAAAATTTTATTTTCCGCATTTTGGTTTTTGTAAATATCTTTTTAATTAATATATCTTATACAAAGTCAATCGGCATATCATTAATTCAGCAAACCTATGGACCTCCTTCTATTACAACAAAAGTGTATCGAACTTCGCTTTATAGTTTTCTTTCTGGGAATGCTAGCTAATAAGCTAATGCTAGGCAATAGCCACAAATCACATTAGGTACTCCTTTACATACTATTACATTACATTTTATCAGAAGATGTTTTATTATGTGATGAGTGGCAAACAAACAGGCAGCTCAGCTGATGGTAATTGGTCACTACCACCTAGACATCTGCAACATCAAAGTCACTGCCGGTGCATTGCCTATAAAACATATTTTTTGAAGTAAAACTTATTTACGGACACTTGACTTGGTAAGTAAGCTGACGAGGCGAACAGAAGTTGAAAGTTGTTGGTTCACGTAGATCTCTTCAACATAACAAAGTTTACAAATTACTTAATATTTGTATTATTATGTTGGTATGTCCGGTAAAATCACAATTTACAATGGCGACATCAACATTAAGCAAAGTTTTTTTTTTAAGTTTTGGCTCCACACTTTTGTGTATTTAGCCAGTGTCAAGTAATTAATAATTTATCAAGTTAATGATACTTCACGCAAATATGTGTCAAGTCACAGTCGAAGTCATCAAGTGAAGTCATAGTCCAGTCAGTCATACTCCTAGTAATGTGGTGGCAACTTGAAGCTTCTATGGAGTTTTGGAAACAACACGAAAAGAAACGTTTCACCATCATTAAACCATTTTCCCACACTCACGCCTGTAATCTAGCACTTAACGAATAGAATGCCTTCAATTTTATGCACTTACACTGAAAATAACACAAGTTTTGGAATATAATACAATGCGGTGACGCAATCTTTTTCGCATTCCCGCTAAAAACTCCTAAACAAAGTTATACCGGCCGATAGATGGAGCTAAAGAAGTTTTACTTCAGTCGTGTAACCCAAAGAGTATGTAACGTGGTGTAACCATCGCATCGTCACCGGTATTTTGCCGATCTATTCCAAAGATGGCTACAGTAGAGAGGAACGGATTGGAGTTGCATAGAGATCCAAGAGCTGTCCTAATCTATGAGAATACTTTTACTATTTTTGTGGCATTTTAATGAAATAACGTAATTCCCATCGTTCCTGTGGTTTTTACCATGCACACATTATATATGATGCCAGCAACTGTGTTGTTTTTTTTTTTAATGTGATGGAATGACGTGACGAGCTAACCGTTCGCCTGATGTTAAGCAACACGGCTACGGCTGCCCATATCAGTTGCAGTGTCACTCGGAACTCTAAAATATAGAGTTTCGCGTGACACTGCACTGTGCATATCATACCGAGACATCAGCACAATCTAGTAAGATTACTAGAACTTACAACTACTAAAAAACTAAACTAGTAAAACTAGTAAACTTACTTAGCAAGATTACTAGATTGTGAGATTAGGTCATAAAGTCTCATTTGCCCAGTAATTTCACTAGCTACAGTGCCCTTCAAACCGGAACACAGCAGTGCTTGCGCACTACTGCTTAGCGGCAGAATAACTGGCAAAGCGGTGGTACCTACCTAGACGAACTGCAGAAAAGTCCTACCAACTAGTAAAACTATACTTCTTTCACCTGTGTGAAAGAAGTATAGTTCTTTGTGAGTTTCTCTCTAGACCGTTTTTCCTTACATATTAAATTAAAAAGAACGTTACACCGTTGTGATAAAGATTAAATTGTTTTTAACATTAATCGTTGATAGAACCTTCCAATTTAGAAGTTCCTCGATTCAGACCATAAGCACAGACTACGACTAGGTAGATTATCTTTGGTAGAGATACTTTAAGTCCACATGGCACAGACTATTATATTATACATTTAAGCCTATCAACAAAATATAAGAGTTTTGGCGGGAAAGCGAAAAAGATTGCGTCAGCGCATTGTATTATTTTCCTAAACTTGTGTTATTTTCAGTGTTAGTGCATAAAATTGGTGGCATTTTATTCGTTAAGTGCTGGATTGCAGGCGTGAGTGTGGGAAAATGGTATAATGATGGTGAAACGTTTCTTTTCGTGTTGTTTCCAAAACTCCATAGAAGCTTCAAGTAAAGTAGCCACCACTTTACTAGGAGTATGACTTTGACTAGACTATGACTTGACTTGATGACTTCGACTGTGACTTGACACATATTTGCGTGAAATATCGATAACTTGATGAATTATCAATTACTTGACACTGGCTAAATACACAAAAGTGTGGAGCCAAAACATTAAAAAAAAAAAAAAAAAAACAAAATATAAAATTATAAATCCGATTTAAATTTCAGTATTTTATTATTTGAAATTGTATCAATAGTTATTAACTAAGTGCTATATAGTGTTACATAGAAATAGTGTAATTAATTATATTTTTGATAATTTTGTTTACGATAGCATTGTAAAAAATTTATATGATTGGTGCACAATGAATGTGAAGATGTTTCATATTCTAAGGTTAATTCTGTACAGGCTTTGGGTTGTATCTACGTTTACTATATTTTCATGCGTGATCGTTTTTTGGTTCTACGGGTTCATATTGTCATTTCTCGTACTAGTTCTAGGAATATCAGGTAAGATTTTCGTATTCCTATTGTTCCCTACATTCAGTGTCAGCTTAGCAAATTGCGGGTAGTAGCTATCGATTCGATTGCCCTTGCCGCTTCAAACTAAAGAAAATGGATATGCAATTTGTTTTATAAGTTTATTGACCTATATTCATTTATAAAAAAGGGTTTGATGTGGTCATTATATCAAACAGAGATTAGCCAAGTTACATTATTACACATACAAAGTGATAGACAACTAATCCAAATACAACATCTTTCGCCCATCACACTTCATTCTAATGCAAAAAGCTCATCTCAAGCATCATTTCAAGAGGCGACATGTTTAGCGAGACATGCATAGTGGGTACCCTCAACTCACACAACACACCCACATTTGCCATGAATTATGTAGATTAATTTATGTAAGCATTTAATAATAAATGTAATACTTAATTAAAATGGTAAGAAATATGTATCTAAATAAATAAGTAACAATACCCAAGTAATTCCAAGTAATAAGTACCTCATCGATAACTACTACCTAGCACTGGCATCGTCAAGTATTTATTCGCGTGGGTAACTGGGGTATACATATGTAATGTAATGTATAAGGTACATAAGCAATCAATTTAAAAATAAATAAAAAACCTTCCGGTCCACTTCATCGACGAACAAAGTCCCAATGATTCTGTCAGAATTATTAGTAAATTTAGTCTAAGATGGACTTATGACGAGAGACGGAATTGGATCTAATTGGTATTAATTCAGTAGAACTAAGATATGATGTGAGTATAAGTTCAACTCAAAACCCTAAATTAAACAACTTAGTACAACTTTATGTATGTATACAACAGTTCAAAGAAATTGTCAAATAGTGTTATACTTGACCGTAACTGAGGACTTCAAATTATCCATTCCTGTAGATTTTTTGGTGCTGGGCCTACTACAATTTAAATTAAAGAATAATTGCGTCAACTTTACTAAGAGTAACTTTTAAATCTACACTTCTCTCAATAATTGTTAATTTTGTCTCAGTGTATCCATTTCTTTATTATAGTGAATTTATGTATTTCGAGCTTATATAGTCAAGCCGTCAACATGTGTAACTACCCAGTTCCATGCAATCAAATCGTTCTGGCAACGTTTGTACTTAGGGGCTCCCAAGATACAGGCTAAACCTAGTTTGGGGCCCTTAGGTAATTGAGTGATTATACTGTGACAAATGTTATGCCATTACTTAAGATTTAATATGTAAGCTATGGAAATATTATTTATTTAAATTTATTATTATATGTATAACTCATAATTTTTTTTTTGTGGATTATAATTTTTTATCCTTTATCATCTACACTGAGTGGGAAATTGCACAAATTTATTGATGTGAATGTGCTGGCTGTTCACTTTTAAAATATGAAATGAGCTTCCTCTTTCCTGCATTGAGAAGTAATAATAATATAAGCCGGGACATCAGTGCAGGCCTTTATAGCCCCCATTCTGAATTAGAATACATATTTATATTTTCCTCAGGCATACTCTATAGTGCTCAAGATCTATTGCTCTACTACCCAAATGACCCACCAGACTCCCGGGTGTTTGTCCTTCAGCCAAGCAATTATAAGTTGCCATATGAAAGCATCAAGTTACAAAATAAGGATGGCTTAAAGATCCACATGTTCCTGATAAAACAATCCACCAACAGCAAACATCTACCTACTATGATATTTTTCCATGGAAATGCTGGAAATATGGGCCAAAGGTATGTAAGGAAATAAATCAATTTGTTTGTTATTGTATGAAAGTATGAAAAACTATTGCTGTCTCGGTATATTTCTGTATCTAACCATACTTCAAAATTTGTTTTAGTTGAGTTTATATATTCTGCTTTAACTGACTTGCCTTTCCTTTGATAGGCTTGCTATACAGCATGCCAACCATTTAATTTAACAACTTTATTTAAAATTTATATAATACAATACAATACCTTAACATTCCTAGCATTGCAATATTGACTTTTTAATGTTATCCCACCTACTATTTCCATTATAAGGTACTAGTTGCGCCTTACTGTTGTAGGTGTAGTAGAAAAAGTATTTTAATTATTTACTCATCCCCTGGGAAAATTGGAATTTTCTGGGATAAAATGTAGCATATGTATTAATCCAGTGTATGAGCTTACCAAATTTCATCCAAATCCATTCAGCCGTTTGAGCGTAAAGGAGTAACAAACATACACACAAATACACATATAAACTTTTACCTTTATAATATTAGTGTGATAATGTGATTTGACTTTGACTTATATCAACAAGCCTTAATGAGTTAGATGCTAATAATTACTTTCAGACTGTCAAATGTGTCAGGTTTCTACCACAAATTGAACATCAACATATTGCTGGTGGAATACCGAGGCTATGGGTTGTCTGAAGGCTCACCCTCTGAGCAAGGCCTATATGTTGATGCACAGTCGGCTTTGGAATACATCATGCAGCGAACTGATATTGATCCCAGCAAGCTCATTGTATTTGGCAGATCCCTTGGTAATATTTTTTATTGTACTGTTTTAAATCTCAGACAGTTTATTTCACCTGATGATAAGTAATAATATGACTAAAGATGGAGCCACCCTACACTTAGAAAGCTTGACAGCCAGTTCCCATCCTTTCAAAACACACTGTTAGTGATTAGGGACAATTCATCATGATAGTGGCAGTTAATACTAAAAAATTCTTTACCACTGTGCTTACTTACTTGTGTACTGGTCTTTAACTGTATTATTATTAACGAGCTTCTGCCCGCAGCTTCGCCCGCGGCGTGGCCTCTGAGAAAATAATTCAACCACCCATTTCAACCTCTTAAGGGTGGAATTTCGAAAAATCCTTCCTTAGCGGATGCCTACGTCATAACATCTACCTGCATGCCAAATTTCAGCCCGATCCGTCCAGTGGTTTGGGCTGTGCGTTGATAGATCACTATTTTTTACCGAACAGTGTCACTCGAAACTCCAACATGTAAAGTTTCGCGTGACACTGCACTGCGCACGTCATCCTGAGACATCAGCACAATCTGGTAATAAGAATACTCGACTGCGAGATCAGATCATAAAGTCTCATTTGCCCAGTAATTTCACTAGCTACATTGCCCTTCAAACCGGAACACAGTAGTGCTTGCACACTACTGCTTGGCGGCAGAATAACTGGCAAAGCGGTGGTACCTACCTAGATGAACTTTGCAGAAAATTCCTACCACCTAGTAACTACACTATGTCAGTCAGTCAGTCCTTGAGTTATATATATTTAGATTTGGCGTTATTAAGATGTTTTCTTTTATTTAGCTTAAGAAATTTTTCTGTTAGATAGACTTGCATTCGATGACAAAATTTCTCCTAATCACTCACAATTTGCAAGTTGAAGTCGCACAGTTGACCTCATCACCACAGAATAAATAATAGCACAAGTATGTATGAGCCAATAATTGTACCATTATATTTAAGGTGGCGCTGTGGCCATTGATGTGGCATCAAGATTAGAGAACAGGAACAAGATATGGGCTCTAGTTGTTGAGAACACATTCACAAGCATACCTGACATGGCTCAGATAATACTGAAGTGGAGTTGCCTAGATTGGCTTCCGCAAATCTGTCATAAAAACAAAGTAAGTGCATTATACTAAATATAACCTTGATTTACCACAGATTTTGAAGTCATCCTGGCTTTTGCGAACTATAAATACCTACCATCTACACCCTGCACTTTCTATGAGAGATGGAACGTGTCCCAGCAGTGGGCTAACAGATGAATTTTGACTCAAAATTGCTGGTCAAGGGAAATATTTTCTGGCTAAAGAGACAAAAAGAAAGGGTTTCGAATCCCGTGATGATTCTTTCTCCTTTTGTTTAAAATTTATAAAATTAATCAAAAATTGTTAGCAGTATCGGCGTTAAGTACCATATACACAAACTTTCGCATGCATGATATCAGTATAGAAAAATAAGTTATTTATCATCCACAGTACATGTCCTTAAGAAAAATCGGGTCTGTGACTACGCCAACGCTAGTTGTGTGCGGATCTAACGACACTCTTGTTCCGCCGGCGATGGCCAAAGAGTTGTATTTACGTTGCGGTGCCGTTTGCAAGAAACTTCTAGTGATGCCCGGCGGCGGCCATGACGATACTTGGACCTGTCGCGATTATTATACATCAGTGCAGGTAAAAAAAAGCCACGATTGTAAATTCTAAACTAAGACTAATTAGACAGCTCTAAAACGCTTGCTGTCCCTCTCATATTGATGGAAATCGGGTTACATTTGTAAAGATGGATCAGCACACAATTCCTCCAACAAAACTCTGCCCATAGGTACAGGCGTACAAATATTCGTAATTGGATTTAATTTAACTGTGTCAGTATTTAATAATAAGATTACGCAATTGTATTATTTTATTATTTTACGTCTTTATTATTAAACATTGAGTTATTATTTGCAAAACATTAAATAAATCGAATTGGTCAAATTAATCTATATATATATATATATAAGTACTAATCTAAGAGTCATTTAAAAAGTCTTTTACACAATAGTAACATTTATCCAGTAGGAAGTCAAATGTTTTTTTCTTAAATTAATTAATGTCATATACTTTGAAAGTGTCAGGTAATTTCTTAAATACTCTGATTGCCATACAATTTACATTTTGACTAGTCAACTGGAGTCTTTGTATAGGAACATATAACTCATGAACATTTCGACTTCGACTTTTACATTATACTATTTGCTTTTTACTTCTGTGTGACAAAAGTTCATACCAATCACCAATCACTGAAGAAGAACACTGATTGAATTTTATATAATGTGACGAGCGTGATTATTTTGTATTTTAAAAGGTTTCGGTGAATTTTTATTTTACGACAATTGGAGATTAATTTTCATAATTATATGTTATTTGTTCTTCACTGAATTTTTGTATGCCAGTTTCTGGTGAAATATACTGAAATATTTTCATGTATAATTGTCATCATTTTGTACCATATTTCGAGCAAATAAATTTCAATTTTCATTTTCAAAAATTGTTAATTTTTTTCAGAATTTCCTTCTCAACGTGCCGCCATTGCCGAACGAAATTGGACCCTATTTTGATGAAAGTAAAGATGCCCCGAGGTGCAGCAATGTACACGTTGTTTAAATACGACTTGTGTTAGTTGACTCAGGGTACACAGACTGAGGTAAATAAAATTCACCAAATATTTGCCTAGACTAAGTACATTTATTATCATGTTTATTATATTTTGTCCTTTGCCAACTTATTAATTTTGTATTTTTTCTACAGTCATTCATAATATATGTAGCTTAGGCCATTTTAAATAATTTGCATGTGTATGGATTCATTTTATTTAGCATTGTTTTATAGAAATAAGTTATTTTTATATAAAATTAGTAATAGTAGAGTGTTAAAAAAGTGTTTTGGTCTGTGTGCCGCGGAGGTACATGGATGGGGTGGCATTTCAAAAAAATTTTTTATGGAAATGTCTAGTGTTGATACTTAAAGATAAAAAAAATACGTTATTTGTTAGTAATTCCTTTGGTTATTCTTTTGAGGGAACTGCAGCGACAAAAACTAACTATACACACAAGACAAGAACCTGTGGTTGTAATATTAAGTACAAAACAAATATTATGAAATTATGTAAAATGAAATGTTGTCCATTCTTTCCCCTTCCTGCGCAGCTGCGTAACGGGAGAGTCTGTTCCTCATGGCGTGTAATAATTTGTTTTATTTATTTCCTATGTGATAAGTAGTAGAGAATTATTTATTAAAAAAATAACAAAATGTTTTAGTACAAAATTGTATAGTGGAGCAATTTAACTTCGCCGCTCTGTAATTTGTTGGATGGCTGCGCAGGATTATTTTTTATTATGATTGTAAATGCGCAAGGACCAACATCACAGCGGCTGAGTTGCGTTCGCATCACTGTACATTGAGGACGTTGGTCGGAGTGGGAGAATACTCCTGTTAGTATTAAAGTTTCTGGGTCAGGGAAGTATTCAACATGTCTAGCAAATAATCGAAATGAGGAGTATTATTTAGGGTCCAAAATTGTGTCTAGGTTTGCTCTGGAGAGAGACCCTACATTGATTGCTATTTTTTAATTCCTGTAATGTATATGATGTAATGATATATGTCCTAATTTTGTTTAATATATTTATTACATGGAACACCTGTGAAATTATAACCGCGCGACCATAACTCCGCGCGTAGAGATAAAAGCATGCGCGGAGTTATGGGCCCGCGGTTACAATTTTCACACATATGCAGCGTTCACACGATCCAGACCTTTCGGTTATTATTAACTATATAGTATTAACCTCGGATGAATAACGTACAAATATTCAGTGGAGCCAGTGATGCCCCTCTGTGCTAAAGTTTGATAGCTCCTAAGTTCGCAACTTGTCTCCCCCCACTTGTAGCCTAGAGCCCTCTAGCCGTAGCCCGGGTTCTCGTACATCTGTCAAACTCTACGCTCATTGGTTGAGACAGCCGATGATCAACGGGCAACCAATGAGCGTTCAATACTTGGTCTGCTAATTGGACACGAATTTAACAAACGTATACGAGAACCCGGGGGAAAGTGTTGCTAGCTAAGTTTAATATACTTTAGTATAGACGGGCATTAGATTTTAGTATTAAATGTTTATTTAGCGCTGACTTCTATTTGTAATGAATTAATTTATTTCTTATAGCTATTGCTTACTTATTTCTTTGACAGTATTAATGGAGTAACAATGGATAATTAAGTAATACCCTTTTATTACTTTTAATAATACAAAAGATCCGTCATATAGTTGCCTTTGATGACACCGCGTTTATCTACAATCACAGTTAAAAATTATCATAGTAGGCTATCAAGTAATCGCATTTAATATAAATAAGTAAGATAATATTTTTGTCAACTTTTTTAACTAATCCATATATAAAAAGCCGATCGTGTACTATAATAGTGCTTTTAAAATAAATATTTAGTAATAGTATCAAGACTAAACACAATTTTTATATAAGCACTTGAAATCTCCGACAGCGAAAATAATTGCCTATAATATATCTAGAACTGGTTCATTGAAGATTTTAGCACTTATCATAAAAAGTTTAGTCCACAGCTTTTAGCTGAATAGACACGTGAAGTACAATGGTGGTGCCCAATCCAAAACATCAGTGTATTGGACACCGTCGAGACACAATCTTATGTATTATAATATTAATGTGTAATTTAATACTGAAAATCGTGCATGTGTTGTAAATTGTATAATAAAACATGTAGGTACGTAACCTTACTGAATAGAGAGGATATTAAAGAAATTATAAATTGTCGGTCAAATTGGAGTTAGTGCGGAAAATATTACATTCTAAAATGAAAAATGGAAAGCAATAATAATATGAACAGGGAGTTAAATACCATGTATTCCAATTGTAAAGCTATGTGTACAAATTATTTAAGTCGGTGTTTGTGTAAACTTACACTTCAACGTGCATGCAATTATTCAATTCTAAAATAGTTTTCGGCAATTTAAATTGCAAAGTTATATGAATTATATTTTTAATTATAATTTGGCCTTTTCCTTTCTGTACCTGTACTAAAATAAAATAGGCATAGGCCCTAGGCATCTATTCAATCAACATCATATTAGATATGGCACTGTCACAGAATACATAGGAGTAGGTACGCAGTACTATAGTGTCATGTGTAGGGTTACCCTTACGCCTTGGTACATAGTAGCACACTTTTCTTGATAAATAGTTCTTTATTACGATATTTTTATGGCCACTGTTTGATGCAAAAACTACGAAAGCATGTGGAAAGCTGGAATGATGAAGAAGGATGATATCGTCACACATGTATATGGCAAATCCTGCGGTGATCATACACAGATATGTTCTTTAAGTACCTTTACTGATCAACGAGTTGCAATGCTGACTCGAACGTACTGATTAAATTTTCTAAGAATGCCGTTTATGCAATAGCTATACATGGATGTACATACGAGGGTCAAACTGATGGTTCTTAGAAAAACAAAAACTGATTAAACTAGCAAGATACATATTATTTCAAAATAATGTCATAGAACGTTTTCGAAATTTCTCGTAGTTTTTATTTTATTTTCGGTAGTAAATAAATATCGCAACGTGTGAACGGTGGGTGATCAAGTAATTCCGTGTGAGGTCGCCAAATAGTCGATCGTTCGCATGGTGGTGTGCGACGAGGCGTCATGGTGAAGAGTCAGAGAGGTCACCTCCGTTAAATCTTTCAACTATTTCACGGCACCAATCAACGCTACGGAGTTTTAGACCTAGGTAAAATTATGAGGTATCTACCGGACACAAAGCTTCCCGATCACTGAATGTTCATGGATGATTTTGTGCGCTTGACTCGTACCGATGCTTAAGCTTGTCCGAATCTGCTGACAGGTCACCTCTATTATCAGTCTCTATTATACGCCACACAACACGGATGTTATCTATAGCCGCCGTAAAGGCCGTCCCTCGACGCAGATCATCGGCGAGATTAGTGCGACCTCGTTTAAAGCCATTAAACCAGTTGTAAACAGTGGCACAAGATGGGGCTTCATCGTTGAAGGTCTATCGTAGTCTATCATAACTTTCTTGTTAACTACTAACTCAAATGACATCGAAAGTCAAAAAATCATTGCACGAAAACTTCCTCGCGTTAAATACATCAAGTATTCTATCACCATGTTCATCAGGGATAATGTAGGATTCTAATGGCGAAAGGAGTTTCAATTGGCCCCGTAGTTTCAGAGCCTATTCAATGCAAACAAACAATCAAATCTTTCCCTTTTTTCCCTTTATAATATTAGTTTAGATATTGGATACTTACACCTGCGCTATTATCTTTTCTGACAGACCAGTCGTAGCACTTAACCCTCCTATATCTAACCAGGTATTTGATAAATACAAACAAACATTAATGTTCTAAAATATTTAATTCAATATTTTTACTTTCCCCGCACCAGGATGTTCATATGCAAACACGCTTTAAGAAACTATGTAGAATATAATAATTAGTCTTGAATCTTAATATAATTTAACAAAAATATTAAAAAAAAACAAATCAGACTTCTGATCATACACAATTTAATCAACAGTTTTTACATTTGAGTGCAGTAATACAAAATATACAGTTTATTAGGCAAAACGTTTAGTATATTTTTATCTTTAACTATAATATGTAACAGTCATTAACATTCTTCAAAAATAATATAAATCTACATTTACTATGAAAACTACAGATATTTTAGGGATGAATGAATCGTCAATATTATGCTGTAACGCTGCTAAATATTATGCCTAAGTTCTGTTTTAAATATTAATTCAAATCAACATACAAAGAGCAAACGACACTTGTAATCCGGCAAAATGGAATCTAGGTTCAAGTTTGTATCAATAATCATATAATGTAATAGTAATCAGAGGCAGATAATGCCAGAGTATCGTACCGAGGGGCGTGGCTCGTGCGCACGCCACCGCTTCACTCGTCACTTCACTGCACTGAATATAATGTTACCTGTGCAGACTAGACTATACTTATGTCATATTCCATGTAGAACCTTTGTAAACAAACTATTCAAAACGGTATCCGAGTGCTTAGTTAGTGTTTAGTTCAATAAAAAAAAAATGTTTTTGTTTCTCGTAATCAGATATTGGAACAGAAAAAAAACACATTTTACCGTCACTGATAGAAATATATAATGGTTCATTTACAAACATTCCATTTGGAGACACAGTATAAAGCCTAATCTAGAGAGATGGGTGCGATGTGGTGGAGTCGCGCCGTAATGCAAGTGGCGCAGTTGAGTATGTGTGCGGGCATTGCGGTGGCGTCATACAGCTGATGCTAGCGTCTGGCGCCAAACTCCACGGCGTCGTCGTCGGTGATGTCTCCGTGCCGCCACAGCGCCAGCCGCGAGCTCTTGGCGTGCTCCTGAGCGGAGCGGTACTCGCTCACTAGCGGCGCTAGCCGGTGCTCGCGGACGTACTCCATTAGCGCCACGCCTTCTTTGATCAGGTTCTGCGGGTGAGTTGCGATTTTAAAATAATCCCTGCTAAATTTTAAAACTTCAATTCTGCCTATTTATTTGGCTTTTACAATAAAACTGCTGTGCTAATTTGATTGAAATTTTGCACATGGATTGCTTACACTAAAATCAAATTAAGAGTTTTCCTAGGCAGCTTGGAGGGTAGTTTCGGATGAAACTTGGGGGTAGTTTAAGGAAAATTCCAATAACAATATGTCAAAAATGTAATACACTAATGAATTTTACTAAATGTCTAGTTAGTAGCCTGTGAAAAAATAATGTGGTATAATATACAGAATGATATCTGTATTTCATAAACAATATGCTGTTTTGAACATGGCATATTAGGTAAGCAATGTGGCCTTGAAGACATCCTGGTGAGATAGTACTGAAAAAATATGCAAAAGAAGTGTACCTTCCCAATGTCCGTAGACGTGGCTGGATCCATAAGCGTGACCGCGGCCGGCGATCCTCTCTGCTCTATGTTAAGCAACAGTTTCTTGTTCATAGTGTCAAGACAGAAGGCTGAGATTGCCTCGGCACGGTCGTCGGCGTCAGTGGGGAATTTGACGCAAACCAGTGTATATTCGGTCGCGTATGGAGGATCGCTTTCAGTGCCAGCCGGTAGTGGGGCTAGCTTGCTTACGTGAACTGCCTGAGAAATTACAAGAAAATTTAAATTTTGTTTAATAAATTATTTATTTATTTAAAGTAAAATTTCCTTTGATATTACTAATTTACCAATAAAAATTTAATGTGGCTTCGCAAAATTTCATACATATGATAGGTTGTAGACACAGTCTAATTTTTACAGATGCTACGGTAAACTAATGCCAATGATACTTTGATTTTCTGAAAAATACGACCTGTACACGACTACCAACATACATACAAACAGGTGAAAGCAAATTTCGCGAGTTGGATCAGACTTATTTCGTTCGGTCGATTATAAAATAAAGATATAATAAGATTATAATGGCAGAGTTCTTACCTCTCTATTTCCATAATCGATGAAAAGTATTTGAACAGTTTTGTCATCGGATATCTTCTCGATCTTGCCCCTGTACCAATTGTCGTCGGCGGAGAAACGAGCTGCGCAGATCGCGCCGCGTCTCGGGGCATACGATCCTGGTAAGGGAGCGTTTGCTTTGAACTCCTGATGAATCCTCTCCATCAAACTCTCAAGCCTGGTACCCTGGTCAATGTTCTGAGCGTAGAAATGACCTTCGTTAGTAATCTCAGTAATGATAACCTTTTCGTATTTGACAACGCGATCCTGAACCGGCGCGTTCCGCTCTTTCTCCGCTTCCTTTTCAACCTCCACGAAATCCTTCCAGATACCGATACGTTTTTTAACTGCGTTCTCTTCTGCAGTTTTGATGACGCGCGCGTATTCCGATGATTCAGCTGTATGATGCATCGAGGCTAGGCCGTGCTCGACTAGCGATACGGATAAGTTTTCGTTGTCGACCCAAAGCCAGCCGATGAAGTTACCAGCTTTGTCCATTTCCTCAATGGTAACGATCACATCGTGTTGGAGTACTTTTTCTTTCGTGAAGTGTAGCGCTTCTTCGCCGAATGGTTCAGCTTGCTGGATGCCGCCAGCGCCGCCTATCGCGGGCCTTTGTCCTCGCGGACAACTAATTCCAGCCAGTAAGAATGTAACTAGCACAGATTCCTTCGGGATGTACAATCTCATGCGAGACCCACTGGCTACAAACTCCACTGTGGCTTCGGTTTTCTGAGCTCGCTTTAAAAATGGGAAGAATTTCTTTGATTTAGCAGAATCACCGCTAGTGTCTTGGATGCGGTGTGCAGGGATGTCCTTTTTCGCGTGAACGCCAATTGCAGCTTTCTGTGCTTTTAGCTCGGCCTCTAATAATTTATCGTAATGGGAGCTACGTTGGTCGTTGTCGTTTCTGTATCTGACCACTGTGGCGAAACCTTTTGCTACTAACGCTTCTGCTAAGTTCCTATGAAGAAGAAAAAAACATTCAACATTAAAACAATTTCCTCTCAAAGATCATTTTTAAAATAGATCATCAGAACATTTTTACATACAGATCACTACATTCAGTAGTTATAAGTACTTATGACTTGACTTACGTGCCGCCTATGGTAACTGTGCAGCATGTCTTTTCGGGGAAGTTATCTTTTGCAGGTTGTATGTAGTCCACGGTCACATTGACTTTTTTGCCGACCAGCTTTTTCCTTAAGAATTCACGTGCTTCGAACATCCATGGAATATCGTATAGCGGTTTGAATCCTTTAGGTCTCGGCGGTTGTTTACCTTCGTCGTCGGGGCTGTTTCTGTAAGGAAAAATACTGTGTGAGTGTGTGTGTGAATCAATGACATCAGCCCTGGAATTACGTAACTTTATCAAACCCAATACAAACACAAAATGACACATTATCCTAAAAACCATAACACTAAATCGATTTTTATGAAATTTCTATGACACCAACAGCAAGTAAATAGTTTCAAATAATAATAAAATATCAACATCGGTTTATGAACGATATAAAACTGAGGCAAACAAACAAAAAAAAAACCTTATTGAAACCTCTTTGAAATCGGTTAAGAAAACAATGCTTACTTCTCACGCGGCGGTCTGATGCTGGCAAGGAAGATTTTCTTATGTGTGGTGCTGTTAAGTTTTACAACCAGTGCATCCGCATTGACGACTTCTAGTACAGTTGCTGTGAACTCCTTGTCTTTGGCCGCGATCACTGGCGCAGTGTTTACGTAATTGGCCCAGATGCGAAGACGAGATTCTTTAGCTGTCTTCTCGGCTTGCCTTAGCACCGTTGATGCACCTGGAAATTAACATATATTGAGAACTATTCGATTTAACGACAAAGCTTATTTAAACAATTTTAGATCTTTACCGGTTTTGCGCCAGCGGAATCAACTTCACTTAACCCATTTATGTTATTAGTGACTGTGATAGTATATAGTTAATGAAGTGCAGATTATAATTTTAATCTCAAAATGTCGCAATGCCAGCGCACATGTGAAGCCATACAGAAAACTTTGGACGCGATCATAAGGAATAGTACCTACTTATTATGTAAGTATACATAACATGTTACAGTTTTATTTAGTTTATGAATTAACGTGCATCAATTACAATGTATATCTTAATACGTAGATATGAGAAGGTTACGAGACGTTATGAGACGTTACGAGACGTTACGAGAAGGTATCAGCAACCTCAACTGTCGGAACTAAATAATACGCAAGCGAGTCGCAAAGCAATATGCTAAGTTTTGGAAAAATATGGAGAAGGATATGACTTTCACATTAATTGTGGCCTTGCTCGACATTTTTCCTCTTGGAGCTGTCATTCTAACATCCATAAGAAGGAAAAGGACAGAACTACAATTTGAGAATTTAGACTATTAATCGGAATGGTTATCTACAGTGTCACTTTCATCTATATTCAGGGTGAAAAAGATGAATAGTGTAGAATTGGAATCGGAACGTGGCTTGGTAATCGGGCTGCAGGACGCATAGGGGCCTTCAATATCAACTGTAAGTGATAAATTGCTTACCAGATTTCATGACGGCGAGTGACCAATCAACGCATTTAGCAAAGCCATTCTTGAGCAGGAGTTCGGCAATATTTCCGAATGGATGAAGAATTGTGCCCACAAAGTTGTTGTTATTGACGGACTCGAGTATCACTTCGATATCCTTCTGGAGGAGTTTGGACTCGACGAAGAAACGGGCCTCTTCTGCGTACGGTTCTGAGTCGCCGTCTTGTTTCACCGCTTGGCACTACAAACGGAATATGATTACATTATATTATCATTTTCAACCACAGAAAAAATACAATTAAACATTTATATCAAGGGTGACTTAAAAAGTAACAAATGCTACTGTGAAGATCTGGCATATTTATCCTTACGAAATAATGAAAACAATATCTAAACGTATGTATATTAGATATAAATGCATAAACTGGCACGACGGCTATATTAAGATCACTCCAATGTTACTCGGATATGTGAACAGCCGTGAACTATACACTTGTCCGACCTAGTTAAAAGACAGAAATATACCACGTTTGGTGACATGCACGTCTAAAAGTTCAATCTTGATATATGTTTTTAAGATCGCGAATTTTTCCGCCTATTTTGTACGCAGTTCTAGATATTCTTATTCCATTTTGTAATTAAGATGAACTCTCACGAAGTCACACCTGATTCTATCAATTGTTTATTTTGTATTTGTTATATTTTTATATCATGCACTGGCCAGATATTTTGATGTATAGGAAACAAAGGCAGATGTGAGCTAACAAATAATTCAGTAGCACTGAGTGTCGGCTTGGGCCGTTGAGGAGAAAAGGATCAAGAAGAGTATTTCCACTGGATGAGCAGGCGCTCATAGAAAATTGGTGTACAATTTCATCAGCCTTCATTTAGCCAGCCACATTTTTGTTAAATCAAATACTGAAACACAGTGGGAAATTTTAAAATTGTATTTTTGTGATTATTTTTGTATCGTTTATACGCTACCTTATTAAAGGTTTAAATGACAAGGATCACGATCATTTTCGAACTGCCAAATTAAGGCCCGTATTATTGACGGACTCGAGTAGTAGTAGTATAAGTGCGATGAACACTTATTGATCATTTTTTGAATTAAATCTCGTGTTACTCACTGATTCACGACTGAGCATCGTTCTGTAATACGCGCCTAACTTTAGTTTAAGAATTTGAACCGCAAAATCGACGTTAATATATATTTAGCTAGAAGCGAAAATTACTAGATTCTTACAGAACCATTAACTTATACAGACGATAACTGAACTTGCCTTGCGTATACACGCCACTGTCTAGTCAAAACATTTTCTATCTCGAAACATCCAGATTGCATAAATTCACCTCGTTATTTTATTGATTAACGTAACAAAGGCAGCCTGCAAGGTGTGTCTAACGTTTCTATGCGAGTATAATTCAACCTAGCCTCGGAAGTGCTACAAACTAGAAACTATACAGTTTGGCGCGATACACCCGTACTATGATCGTAAAGTGGCACCTATCTTGGTTTGCTACTAGTGCCATTACAGTGGGAGTTACTTATCTATTCCATACTAGTACTTACAACGATCTAAAGTGTCTCGAAAATGCGTAATAGAGATAGAGATGGTTTTTACTCAGCAAAACTTTATATTTAAAAGAGGAATGCAGACCCTCGGAAAATAATGGAAAATTGATTTGAGTCGAATGGCAGCTCTCATCAAAATCGATGGTAATTTCCACTCTACAATTTTGACCGTACTCTTGCTATCTTTATCTTTATAATAATCTCGTCTTTGACTCGAACTCAATGAAAATTGAAAATTTATAAGTAATGGAATGAATAGACTGTATTTCCCGTGGAACTATCATTGCCCATGGTACTACTGGTAAGGAGTCATAAAAATGAGGTCACCATGACTGATCTCAAATATCATACTCTTACTATGTTAAGGTATGACGTGACGAGCTAACCGTTCGCCTGATGTAGAGCGACACGGCTGCCCACATCAGTTGCAGTATCATTTTAGAAAGTAGGCTAATTTAGGCTTACTTACCCTAATCCCGGATAGCATCATTGTGATCGGTGTGTAGTCTGGCAGTAAGCAGAGACGCACGGTAGAACCATCTCGCACGTACTCGATGATCGCTGGGATCGGCTGACCGTTGCATTTGTTCACAAACTGCTTGGGGTTTTCCACAGACCATTTGATATCACGTATGTGTTCCTGTGTCCAATAAATATAGTAAACGTTAAATAATTTAATTGTAAAAGCGCGCGTTTTCTATTGCTCTCTCGCTTTAACTACACTTTTGGAATTAATGCGAGTGATAAAACTATATTCTTTCGTCAGAAAAGCTTCTTCAATTGCGAACGTAAAGGTAGTAGAATGTTAATTATCAATGAAATTAGTTATTTCATTTAAGTTATTGGTTCAGCCAGAAGGGGTAGCACGAACTGTAGAAATCGACATAATTACCTCTTCTCTAGAAAGATAAGAAAAAAGAAAGCTCTTGAAAGAGATCAAGAGAGATCCAAGGTCATTGGCATGGTCACCAATGAACGATCACGCGGATCATGTTATTAACCTTTTGTTGCGATTTCATTGATCAAACGCTTTTTCGAGGGAAAAGATAGGTCGAATGCTAGCCATACTGCAAAGATTAACCTATCGTCTTTTTATAGAGATCAAAACAGGTCTATTGCACTGTAGTGACAAGTATAGCTGCATCTATGTACAATGATGCCTGATTAGTATTAGATAACGATAATATTTTCAATGACTGTGGTTGATTAAATATACGTTTAAAAATTATTTGTAAGTAACATCCCGCTTATTCCTGTATTATTTATGAGCTGTAGCATTTATATAGGTTGAGGTTTAAAGAATTTATTACCGTGAATGAGGTGCAGAACGTAATATTATTTGGCGTCAAATTGCATTGCAGTGTAACGCCAAAAAATTACACGTCAATAGACAACAGGAAGCGACGTAGCTCTTTTTCCTTTTAATAATAAAAAATTCAAAAGCTTTTCGAATAAGAAAAAAAACCTATATTTTTCCGTTTGTTGCTATGAAATTTCAAGCTTGTTTTAAAGTGAGGTCTACAACTTTTTATTAAAATAAACTTCAAATAAATGTTAATTTTGCGTTGAATGTTTTGAAGAGGTCTACAAAATTATGGAGTATTAAAAAGGATCATATAACATTTCCGGCAATAAAAACGAACAAAGCTGTGTTGATTTCATCCTAATTTACTAAAATGTATTGGATCCGTTTTATTTATTAAGCTTTTCCATCCATTTCTGTCTAGTTTGCAAATAAAATCAAATAAAATTTACTTTTGATACAATTATAGTAAATTGAGAACCCTGTTGAATGCTGACAAAAGAAATTAGTCAACTTACATGAGCATCTTCACTCCATATGCCCTTGCCTTGAGCTTTGGCGACATCTTCGATCTCGATGAGTTTCTTGAGTGCGGGGATGTTTCGTCCTCCGTCTCGGACCTTGGCAAAGCCCTCAGCGAGCAAGGCCTCCGTCACGTTTTCGTCTGCTTTGGGGTCTTTGCCCGCCCATACGTTTCCGTATTCCCTGGTCATAAGAAGAAGATATTTCAAAGTCTCCTCAAGCAGAAGATGGTCATGTTATATTATATATATATATATTCATAGTTCTCCCAAACGTTTCGCGTTCGAGATTACCATTGCGCACTAATGGTACTTAGTAGACCGCGGTCAAAATGCAAACTGTGTGCTATGAAAAGTATCCAGCTCACAACGGGGAGTCCCTTACGACTAGATACTCCTGAGAAAAATATATATGGATTTAAGCATGTAGTATTAATATTAATTAAGAAAAAAAACGAGCGTGATTTTGACCACACGATTGAAGTAAAACTTCATCAGTTTAGCTCCATCCGGCCGGTATAACTTGTTTTTGGCTGTTTAATGTTAATGTCGCCATCTTGAATATTGTAAATTGTCATTTTACCGGACATACAAATATAATAATATACATTTTTAACTTTGTTATTATGACAATGTGACAGTCTATTTGAACCAACTTCAATTTCCGTTCGCCTCGCATTCACCAGATTACTCCCCAAGTCGAGCGTGATTAAAGAATAATTGCTTAAAAAAAGTCAAGCGTGCGTAAATAATTATTCATTCATAAACGCAAAAAAATAAAACCAACCGGGTCTATCACAAGCGTCCCATAAAACGCCAGTTTAAACGCTTATTATATTCGCATAGCCGGCTCTAGCACCACCCATGGGAAGAGGTGGGATGATACTATTCTCACACCGGGACTACACAACACAGTAAGCAAAACACGTTTGAATTAAAATAGGGATTGTAATGTAAAGTGAACGCACCTGGTGGATGAGTTGGGTGGTTTTTCTGCAGTGAAGATCACTTCTTTTCCGACCAGCATCTTCCTGAGAAACTCGCGGGCCTCCCAAGCGTACGGCTCGTCTTTCGTTTCGAGGTCACTATTAGAAAAAATAACTTGTTTACTGGCGTATATAGTAAGTAAATTTTCAGAACTATATTTAAGCGAAACTAGAGAGGATGATGTAGCAAGAAATGAATGTTTACATTCGCAAGAACATGATATAGTCACTTTTTATTCGAATGTGCATTATTTTCTCCTATATAATACCTATAAAAGTATCTTGAATGGCAGTGAATTATCCTTTGTTGCATTTTTTGATGTAACAACACCATCCATTCTATTTTCGCTAATATGTCAAGTTCACAATGAAGGGCAGATATTTATAACCAATACTTTGCTCGGTTAGAAGTCTAGGCATAAAAAATTATTAAACCTTTAAGACTTGGTGAAAAAAAGACTAAAATATTTCTGTGTTGCACACAGCAAATGATGAGTACACGAGAAAAAAGTGATATGTTAGTTGGATAAATATTTTCACAAAAAAAGTTAAAAACCTTGTACTTTTCTGTTACTTGTGTATTGTCAATCAAAAAAGCGGAAGGAATTGAAGGGTTGAGAATAAAAAGGGTTTAACGGTCAATTTGATAGTATCGAGAAAATTGACTTTAAACTTCAACGGCGTCATTTTAATGTAGAGTGCTTATAAGGTAATAGAAAATGCTTATGTAAGTTTCAGTTGCTTGAAAATGTTTTAATTCTATTTTAAAATACTAAATATAGTAATACTAATTCATACAATTACTGTAAAAATATAATATAATAATGTTTTTAATCTAAGCGAATTGTATTTCTGTAACAGATAAACCGTTTTTAGATTCAAAATCTCGAGATTTAAGCCTCATTTCGTTATTTTGAGAATGTATTATTGTAGATAATTTCACGCTTTCCACGCACGCATAAGTCATTTTATGAAAAAAATCAGTTAAACCCTTTTTGTTCTCACCGCTTCAATTGTAAAAGTATCTATTTATAAATATATGATATTATATGCTTTAAAATTACAATGAGATAGATGGTGTTTTACAGAATATTTAATTGCACTTCTTTTGTACACAACAAAAAAACATGCAGTCAACTTAATTCTGTATAAAAAAAACTGCATTATCAACCCACACAGCGAAGAAAGTAGTAATTAAGTGCAGCCCCGGATTTCTTATTAGGTACACAAGGCACTAGCCTAGGGACCCGGCCAGCCTAGGGGCCCACCTAGCTACTCCGACCAGATAGATAGCTCGCCTATTGACGGCAGGCTACTTTTCTCTTAATGTAGGATTCCTACATATATTCATAAACTACTGAAGTTTCTGCGTTTTCATGTCATTTTTTTTTGAGGGGGGAAATGCCCTCGCACTTCGAGTTTCACTTTTTAGTGGGTTCGAGTCCCACATACCCCCTGGTATGTGGGACTCGGACTGGGGGTCGGAGTAATTTCGAATTTTAATTGACGTGAGTTTTAGCCGTTATATATCTTACAAAATGTGTCATACTCACGATAGTTTTCAAACTAAAAATGAACTTTTCATGTTTATAGCTAAATATTGGTAATCTGTTAATTGCTTTGTTTGTTACCTATACCTGTTAGGTTTTTATATTTTTATGTAATGCTATTGATTACCTTAAGAATAATAAATAAATCTCCTGCACTTGACAAATTCGTTATAATTATAGCATTAGTTTATAGAGCGTTTAAGAATTAGAGGGATGCGCTCGGAAGTAGAAAAAATAATTAATAATTCGCTAAACCATATCAATTCTCCGAGATTACATTCGAGCAACAATCTAAAGCAACGTATAATAGGCACGCTTCGGATCTACAGTCATCAAAAATATACCAGGTATAATGATAAGGATTTTCTGATTTCGCATTCCTTGTTTTTTGCTTTAATTTCTGCTTCTAAGTGACGAGTCTATATTGTTTTTTCCAAATATATAACGAAATAATACAAAGATGAAATCTTACACATGCTAATGCAGAGAAAATAATTAATAATAAATGTTAACTTTGATAACTATACGCGTGCATGTCTCAATCCTATACTCGTACGCAGCACTCAACCTAAACTATGAATCGTTTTTATTCTCTACATGTTATAAAAATATAAAGAGTATTGGTTTAATAATATCATACACATTCAACATCACACGTAAATGCACGTACAAATATAATTTAATTGGGTTCTTACCCATTGAGTCTTACTATTACACTATAAACAAAACAAGATGGGTTAAAATATTTTTAAAATATCTATAAAATAATTTTAGGTCTAATTTCAGTTTAGTACTAATAATAAATCGGTACTAATCATTTCAGCGCTAAGTATCTATTCTGGTGCCAGGAGTAATAACATTATGGAATGAATGTATGTATGTAGATGTGATCATAGATCACAAAAGATTTATATAATAATAATTATCATCATTATAATAAATAAATAATGTGAGGAGTAAAAATTTTATACCAAATTGTACTATTATTTATTCTGTGATAATAATTGAATATAAGGTTTCGTGTTTGATTTGATTTCACATAAATGCGCTTATTAAAAAAACAAAATATAGAGTATGAAATTTAATAAGTGGTTTTCTTAATAATTATAATAAATTATGGCAAGGACAGAATACAATTCATATTTATAAACGCTATTAGAGTGTACAATAACTTACCTGACATTTACAAGAATTTGTCTCTAATTACTTTTAAGACAAAATTGACTCAATGGCTCTTAGATAAATGTTTTTACGATTTAAATGAATATATGACTTATAAAGAATGATAATATACCAACAATTGTATGGCTAGTAATTAATAAATGTAAGGAACTTATAACATTGCACACCACTGTCGTGGCAGAATGTACGAGCGTTTTAATTGTAATACCAACTATTTATGTACTACATTCTGCAATAAATGATATTCATATTCATATGAACATGGTCAAATTATACTTTAAGATGACAATACAAAAATATTCTGTGATGTAACGGCTGATACTAATACTAACACGGTTAAAACAATTTTTTGAGCTCGGTTAATCAAAGAATTTATTTTATTTAAATGGGCCAACTCAATAAGTGACACGTAATTGTAGTTGTTACGAAGGAGCCATCGGAGCAACGAACACTTTCACATTGAAAATAATATGTACCTACTTGTAACACCGCCTAAAATATCTAGAGCAGACGTGAAACTCGTTGCGTAATATTCGAGTATTAATCTCTAGTGAAAAAATAATGTGGCCATTGGTAAACCATTTCAGCGGCTCGGCTCATAAGAACACGAAAAACATGGTTTTAATATCATCTGATTATAAGGTGTTTTAAAAAAAAGTAGGTAAGGTATTAATTAACACATTGTATTAAGCGACTGTAACGCCAAACATCAAACTAACGTCTAACTCGGCACGGCATTCATTAACAATTTAAAAAATATTTTGAAAGAATCGCTTTTGGCGTCAACACTGACTATAAAATAAAATTATAAGGTTAGTCTTGATTAATTAGATGGTTCATGGAACGTTAGTAAATGTTATTTTAAATAGACATTAATACATAAATCAAATTTTTTTAATAAAACAAAAAATTTCAATTCTATTGCAAGAATGATAACAATACTGAACACAACAATACTGAATCGTTCTACATGAAACTCGAAGCCGAGTACTGCGTTTACCTTTGTTAAAAAGACGAGTAAAATCCATATAAGTAATTACATGAACCATATAAGTAATTATAGTAATACATGAACTATGTACGCATTTTAAAAGTAGAATTTATCTTTCTATAAATATTTCGTCGGTGTACTTTCTCCTTTCAATTTAGTCTGTTCAACTAGTTTTGGGCCAATAACTAGGGATCCGCCTTCCAAGGAAAAGGCGGTAGCTGGCTCTATACAACAATATGATTTGCCAAAGAATTTGTTTCAAAGAATGGAAATAAAAATAATCTTTCCTTTGTTTGGTTTATTGAACTAGGGTAGATTTTTAATAATCTTTAAGCGGAATTAAGTCAACAGCGTTTGTATTCTTTGATACCGATCACAGGTTTTCTTAGGGGAAAGTGGGACAACTAACTTAGATAGCTTTTAAAACCTTTGAGATAATAGGTATATATACGTCCATGACATACAAAATTACAAACCTAAGTAATGTTCAAATATTATAAACTATTATTATAAAAACCTATGAAGATGAAAATAGTGTAAAAATAATCTTACCCGTTGAGATGAAATGGGAGACAGCTATGAAGAAAAATATATAAATATTATGATAGCAAAGCATTAATAGTATGGCAAATAGGAAAAGCTCAGCAATGAGGCACAGTATCGGGCGACATTTCAGATACAAAGATATGTACAGGTAAATGAAACATATTACTTGGTGGTAAAAAGGAACAAGTATTCGCAGGGCGCAGCATGTTGAGGCTTTTTATTACTATGGGCCCATGCATGACCCATGTCCTTTATATTTTGCTAGTTTTGTAAATATGTATACATATCAAATATATATCAAAGGTCGCCGTGATGAGTTCAGTATATGTCACACAAAACTATGTCGTAGGAGTGCTACCCAGAAGACTATTATTCTACTTGCCACACCATCGGCACATGTCGTAATAATGGACATTGAGTGTAAGTCAATATGAAGGAAACCTTGCGCTACGGGTGCACAGAGTCAATAGAATGCTCGCAAGATCATAGGGCATATTGTGCGATTTAACTTTTACGATGATCCTTAATGAGTGTATCGAGCTGTATAATATTCCTTCACATTTATGCTGCTTTTTGTGCGTTCTAGGCATAACGAAAATTATAGCCAATTGAATTTTATGAATTTGAATACGGTTCGATTAAAAATAATTTTGACAGCACCTATTCACTCACTAAAAGCAGTATGATAAAACTAACCTTAAAAAATATACAAGATGAGAAAATGAATAAGTATTTTTTAAAAGAGGAGCTTGAGTTATATGTTTACGGATTGTAAACTCTATTTCGAAATGCTATTTCGATTTAATGTCTTAATTTTTAATTTCATTTATATATCAAGGGGTAAATATTTAACTATTATGACCCGGTAAGGATAATTTAACATGTTAAAAAAATACTCCCATGGACGTGTATGGACGTGTCATTAACCCAAACGAAAGCACGAATGTTCAGCTAGTATTCTTCCGAGAAAATTTATTTAAGAAATTAAGCCGTGATTTCATAATTGGCGTCGAATCACATTGAACAACAGTACATATGCCAATGCAATAAAATCGGTTATTTAACTTTTGCTAACTCCAACAATCATTATCATCGCTAACCACTATAATAAAAAAAAAGATATTTTGATTTTGTTGACATTTACTACGAATTATTATCGTGTTACCCAGTTGTTGTACTTTCTTAATTTAATTATCTACCTTGATAATGGTTTATCATTAAGGCGAGATAATAACGTGGGCAATCATCTCGGTTGATTATGTGCGAACTGTTCTACAAGTAGTATGTACTGTGTTCTACTGTAGACACTTTTCATTCATTGAAAGTATTGGATTTGAAACATATTTGACTTATAATGCATTTCCTAGCTGTCAACAGGTGGAAAACAACAAAGACTCAACTGATTATGTTTTAGAGACCTGTAAGTCGTTACACTGGAGAAAATATTTGTACCAATTATATATAGCACAGTGCCATATATAAATCAGTGAAAAAATGTTGACTAATGACAAAATCTGCTAGGCAATCATGTAACTTGATTGCAACCAATAGAAACACAATATTGTATGAATTTGACAGTTTCTATATGCAGTTTATAAGGATATTTAGTATGAAAATTTTCAAATTAGGATTGAAATTTCGACTGTTGCATTGCAATCAAAGTTCCGTGATCACCCCACTGGTACCGGGAATGCATTTTTATTTTCTAAAGAGTTTAATCATGTAGTTGTAAAATATAACAGTTATATACTGGTGGTACAAATAGGTTGTATTTCTCAATATTGCTGATGCATTGCTTAAGTCTATCTTAGCCAATTAAATAGCTTTACAGCTTGGTTTGTATTGCGAGGTTTATTTACTCAATTTCTCAAACTATTCAGCATCAGTAATGGGTAAATGGGACAATGGGTGTTTGTTATTAAGGGCATGTGAGATTATACAATAGAAAGACTTGAAGCTGCAGAAGCAGGTTTGCTCATGATGTATATACAAAATTAGAAATAAGTACTTATGTTTAAAAATTCGTATTGTCCCTCCTGTATTTGTATTTATGTTCATGATTAATAATAAGCTAAAGTAATAAATTTACAATAATTTAACAAAAAGCATGGACCCAGGTGTCTGTGCTTTTGTAATGCAGCTAGAAAAAAATATCAAAAGACTTAACAAGTGAAGTTCGAAAGGTATATGAGTCATTTGAAAACATTGCTATGCCTTAAGGTTGTTGGTTGTAAAAAATGAATTTTTAAAATGGATATGGGATAACTTGTCACCGTAGCTTTAGAAAAGCATGTTCTGGGTTTAAAGACACATACATCATCAGGCGGAAGATGTCCACTTTGGATGCTTATCGTAGGGGAGTGTTTTCCATATTCACCATGCTTGTCAAATGTCTTGGTGATCGCAGGATGTTTCAAATATTGAAACATCCTGCGATCGATGCGATGCGAATAAGGGAATACCCTTAGCCAGCTCTTAGCACACACAAGTAGAGATTCGGTGGTCCTATTCTCACAATGTAGCTACGTGGTGATAGCTTTTGAGACAGTCAGATTCAAATTCTATTTGTGATTTAAATGTTTCTCTTATTTCAATATTAACCAATTTTTTTATTAAATCTTTTAAAAGTATAATAATTTGCTACTTATAAATCATTTCTTGTACAATAATTATCACCTGTGTTTATTATAAGCTGTTTTAAATGTTTTCATTATCCCTAAAAGTACAATAACTCTAAAATTTCACATTTACCCTGTTTTGTTGTACAAGATATTACTGTTTTATACCAACATTTACATGTAACAATTTGAACTATCAAGCTTGGCATTTAATTGAATAATAGCTAAGGTTATAAAATATAATAGATATACCCACAAAAAAGTTTTTAATAAAAAATAATGAAGAATGATTGTTCGAATTAGCGTAAATTGCATTTATAAAACAAACCATAGAATCCTACCGGAAACTAATAGTTACTTCATTTTCTTATTAGGATATATGAAATACACATTTACAACTGTCTATCTTACTTGTACTAAGTTAAAAATGTATTTTTATGTTAAGTAAGTAATCAGAAATGAATATTTCATTAATTTAGTAGATAGTATATTGCTAGACTACATTCAAACATAGTTTTCAATGATGAACAAATTACAAGCATTGCTATTCACATTTCTATAACTCTGCTGAAATCAATGTGATAATCCATGGTGACCAAATTCAATCTCAGCCGTCAAATCTTATATTACTACCCTCGAATTGTAACAGTGGAATATTTACACAATATTTTCTCATTTTGTCTGTGCCCATATGTTTCACAACAAATCACAGAGACAAATCACAAATACTAAAACAATAAGGGTGTATGGTATAGCATAGGCTGAAGTTTTTCACTAAGTTTTTGTATTCTATGCATAGACATATACAAAAAATTGGTGATCAAGATGGATATATAAAAAATAGGCTTACCCATTATTTTTATTTATGTTATGGAAGCTATGAAAAGAAAGTAAACATGTGATGTTAATAAACACTAATGTTAGTTTGAAAATCAATCAACTATGAGCAAAAGCCGGAAACAGTAAATAAAAAGACAAAAGTGTAGACTAATTCATAACCCACCAGGCAGTAAAATCTGGCTGATGCACCAAAGAATCCTAGTAAATATCTAGTGTTTGGTGAGATTCCCCTAACATGTTAAAGAATTCATGACAGAAAATATTATTGAAAATATGTGCTGAAGGTTTATAAGGCTAAGTAGTAACTTACTTGTTAGGTGTTCTTTGTCGCGCAAGCTTTGGCGCAGTGATACCGGAAAGCGCGATGATTTTTTCTGGGGGAGGTCCACCCTGGGGCTGCTTTCTTATCACAATTGTATCACCAGATAACACCTGCACCAAACATTATCATAAGGCAAAGTACATACCTTCACAAACAACTAACATTTGAATTATATTCAATTTAAAAGAGATTTGACCTTATTTAGCTTTTCCAACCAAATTCCAATGCGAATGTTTGATAATGCGACTTCGTGGACAATTTCTTGCTCATATACGTTGGTAATCTTCAATGAACACTTGCTGCCGCTGGATGGAAAAGCATTTCATGGCAAACCGTGTGGTGCCAACGAGGCATAAGATACGAAAGCTGCACGAGGCCCCAAAAGCAATGGGCCATACTGTTTACGAAATTTATGAAGAATAATAGTAAAATGTATTACCTGCTTGACAATTCCAATTTTATATGCTGGTGCTGGTGCTGGAGCACTCATTGTACGGGATCTTATCTGTTATCCTGTTGAAAGGATACAATCGGTTTTAAAATGTATCAATGATGACTGAACTACAACACGAAAGACTGGCGAAACGTGGCGGGCTGATAGTGTTTCCACATTAAAAAATCATTTAAGGTATAGGCTAAAAAACTAAACCTTTCTTTCTTCATACATGCAAGAGAATAAATCAAGAAGGAGTTTTGGCGGGAAAGCGAAAAAGATTGCGTCACCGCATTGTATTATTTTCCAAAACTTGTGTTATTTTCAGTGTTAGTGCACAAAATTGGTGGCATTTTATTCGTTAAGTGCTGGATTACAAGCGTGAGTGTGGGAAAATGGTATAATGATGGTGAAACGTTTCTTTTCGTGTTGTTTACAAAACTCCATAGAAGCTTCAAGTTGCCACCACTTTACTATGTATGACTTTGACTAGACTGACTTGACTATGACTTGACTTGATGACTTCGACTGTGACTTGACACATATTTGCGTGAAATATTGATAACTTGATAAATTATCAATTACCTGACACTGGCTAAATACACAAAAGTGCGGAGCCAAAATATAAAAAAAAAATCAAGAATCTAATAAAAAAAACTGGAGAACTCATTGCAAACCACGTTCTGATTCCAAAAATGATTTAGAATTATATAATTATACACCCTTAGAGACAAAGTGTATATAAATAAGAAGAGATTTCAAAGATTTTGATTTGCACGTGTGTTATTCGTGTTTACCTCGTCCCCCGTAAAAATCGGCAGAAAATAATGTTTGCGGATTGTAACGTTAAAATCTCCATTGCTAAATGCTCGAAGCTTACACCACATTTCCATGCGCTTCAACCACAGGACGCTCAGCTTTAACTGACACATAGGTCCGTATTACACATCGATGCTCAGTCATCGATCGGTGCTCAGGCAGAGATATCATTCATAAATTGATCAATTGGTGAATGAAATCTCTGCTTGAGCACCGATCGATGACTGAGCATCATTCTGTAATACGGTCCTTAGTCATAGTCATAGTTTGTGGCGAAAGACGTTTCGTATCGTAGACAGAGAAAACAATAATAGTATAGGTATAGAAAAATATATATTATAATAGTATTTACTATTGATACATTTAAACGACAAACCATGAGAAAACTTGGCTTTAATCAACTAAAAGAATTGAAATATATTTTAGAGAATAATAATAGGTAACAGACATTGTCAATCTTGACGTGACAATCGTAGAGTACCTACCTAGACTATAATATAAGAATACAACTAAAGAAGGTAGAGTTCATGCTCTAAGGAGAATACATGTCATTCACCCCCTCTACTTTTTCATCGTTACCACCGATGTTGTATAATCTTCTAAGTAATGAGGTGGTCGTCGTAATCTTACAGATCTTCTTGGAACTGTGTCATGCTCCGTTCCAGATGAATCGTCTCGGGGTTCTCTATTTGCACCTGAGGTTGTTTCTTCTTCTTCATCTGAAATTGCCGAATGGAATGAGTCAGACGGAGAAGAAACATTAGAATTCACATCCAAAACTTCCTCTTGAGTGATGGGCTCAGGAAGTGGGGCCAGCTGTCTGTTGGAGACTGTTGTTACTCGGCCATCACTGCGCCGTATAAAAGAGTAGTAAGGGTTACCCTGTAGAAGCTCTACTTCTTCAACGTAAGGGTCGTTCTTGTTACGCACATTCTTTTTGCATAAAACCGGCCCCGGCACTAGCCAAGAGGGAACTGATTCACCATTTGCTGACCTTCTCGGGTAGTTAAAAAGTCTCTCATGCGGTGTAGCATTTATAGATGTACAAAGGAGCGAGCGGATTGAGTGTAATGCAATGGGTAAAACTTGTTCCCAACTATCTATAGGCAACCCTCTGGAGCGAAGAGTGAGCTGAATAGCCTTCCACAGTGTGCCATTTAGGCGTTCTACCTGACCATTTCCTCTAGGATTATACGGTGTAGTCCGACTGGTAGCAATTCCAAGAGGTCTTAGAAACTCGTTCAATTCGGTAGACATGAATGCAGTGCCTCGATCACTGTGTAAATAGAGTGGTGTCCCAAACATGTTAAATAAGTCTTGCAAACATTTTATTACAGAGGCTGACGTCATGTCTTTACAGGCATAGGCAAAAGGGAACCGACTGAACTCGTCTATTATAGTTAATAAATATTTATTAGGTCCTGGCAGTGGTCCTTTAAAGTCGATGTTGATTCTTTCAAATGGTGCGATAGCTTTGATAAGCTGTCCTTTTGATTTTCCATAACGCGGTTTGATTTCTGCACAGACTCTGCAGGAAGCAGTCATTGCTTTTATTTCTTCCACAGAATACGGCAGATTTTTTAGGCGCACCCAATGTATCATTCTGACGATCCCAGGATGGCACAAATCGTTGTGCAGTGCACGCAGTTTGTCAATATTCATTTGAGCGCAAACGCGAGATAGTGTGTCGGCGACAATGTTTTCACAACCAGGCCGGTAAATAATGTCAAACTTGAAACAAGATAATTCGAGACGCCAGCGTTCAATCTTTTCATTCTTTATTTTGCTGGTATGATTACTGTTGAACATAAATGCTACTGAACGTTGATCAGTGATTAAATTAAAATGTCTTCCAATAAGAAAATGTCTCCACTTACGGACACTTTCGACAATCGCTCCAGCTTCCTTTTCAATCGAGGATTGTCTACGTTCAGACTCCGAAAGTGTTCTAGAAAAGAAAGCTACTGGTCGCCCCTTCTGAGATAGGGTCGCTGCTAAAGCGTAATCTGAAGCATCGGTTTCGACAGTGAATACTTCTTGCTCATCTATTGCGATAAGAGAGGATTTTTGAATTTCAGATTTTAAAGTTTCAAAACTCATTTTTGCTTCATTTTTGAGAGGGAATGTGGACACTCCGATAAGTGGATGAATTTTGGAGGAGAAATTATGTACCCATTTTGCATAGTGAGCAAACAGTCCTAGGGTACGTTTTAGCTCTTGCGCATTTGATGGCAAAGGCAGTTCAATTAAAGGCTTCAGCCTGTCATTATCAGGTTTAATATTTCCGTCAGAGATGGTATAACCAAGCAGGTTGATAGAATTTTGTGCAAATCGGCATTTTTGTTGGTTCAATGTAAGTTTGTACTTTGTCACTGCATCCATAAATTTTTGCAAATTTTTGTCATGATCCGTTTTATCTCTCCCACATACAGTCACATCATCGAGATAGGCATAAGTACCTTCTAAATGTTCCTCTGCGATGATATATTCGAGCGTACGTTGGAATGCAGCGACTCCGTTCGTGACTCCAAATGGTATTCTCGTAAACTGATAGAGTTTTCCACAGGCTTCGAAAGCAGTATATATTTTGTCCCTCTCCACAATGGGCACTTGATGATAGGCACTTTTCAAATCGATTTGACTAAAGACTTTGTATTTTGCAACTTTTGTAATCAATGAATTAATATTTGGTAATGGATATGCATCTAGAAACGTGAACTTGTTGATCGTACGAGAGTAATCGACAACTAAACGCTGTCGGTGTGTTCCGCCGCCAGCTATGAGAACTTGTGCACGCCATGGCGAATTACTGGGCTCTATAACGCCATCTTCTAAAAGTTTGCTTATCTCGTTTGCAATAAATACAGTATCTTCAGTATTGTGTTCCCGTGATCTTATTGCGACAGGCTGAATATCAGCAGATAAATTTGTAAACAATGATGCAGGTGGCACATTTGCTTCCATTACACTGCACACTTCAAGTGGTTTCTTTTCGCCACCAAAATTAAGTACAAGTTACTCGTGTTCTTTAAGCAAATCGTGGCCAATGATCAAATCAGCACAAAGGTTATTTACAATAAGCAACGATCGTTTTTTATAGATGTGGTCACCTAGTTGAATTGTGGCGTAGCATATACCCTCTACAAAGGAGACTTGCGAAAGAGTTGCCAATGAAATTGTTTGCTTGCATGGTGTTCTTTTTAAATCAAGTATTTGAGCTAAAGCTTTATCTATAAAAGTTACTGAACTTCCAGTGTCTATTAGAGCATCAGCACGTATTTCGTTAATGGTTACAGAAACAGTCGCTTTCCGGAGACTAGATGGAGATGCAGCCAGAACCTGTGCTGCTCCAAGTTGATTATGGCTATCATCAGTGTTGATGTCAGTCGCATTTGCAGAATAGTTTGATTGTTTCGACTGATGGGTACTACGGCAAACGTTCGCAAAGTGACCGAGTTTAGAACATAACTGGCAGTTGGCCTCCTTTGCTGGACATCGTACCCTTGGATGAATATTTCCACCACAAAAGAAACATCGTTTTCGAGAGTTTGACGAAGAAGCTGCGGCAAGAGCTCTGACATCTTTTTCTACTTCAGGTTCCGGTATAGCATTTGCATGAAAAGGCGATGAATTTGAATTGCCAGATATCATCAGTGAGTTTTTTTCAGCTGATTCCAAAGATAAAGCTTGCTGTACTGTCTCTTCTAGGCTTAAATTTAAATTTTCTAGTAGACGTTCTCTTAGTTTTTGTGAAGAAATTCCAACAATAAACGCACTTCTGATAGACTGCTCTTCATGTTCGTTAGCGGTGACACTTTTATAACCACAGTCATGGGCGAGTACTTTTAGAGCTCTTACATAATCAGCTATTGTTTCAGAAGGCCCTTGTTTTCTGGTATTCAGTTGGTGTCGGGCAAGAATTTCATTCTTAGGCTTGAGATAAATTTTATCGAGAGCTTCCAATGCATCGTCGTAAGTTTTATAGTCTCTAATGTATAAGAAAATTTCTGGAGACAGATGATGTATTAAAAGTTGCAATTTTGTAGACTCTGTTGTGCTGGGCAAGCATTCTAGAGATAAAAAGTTCATGAAAGTATACCGCCAATGTGTCCATTTAATATCAGCTGCACTGGCATCAGGCAGCTCATTGAATCTTTCAGGTCGTAAAAAACGGGCCATATTGGAATTCGCATTTTCAAGATTTTCTTTTGAGTTGACTCCTTTAGATTGGGACATTTTATTTTTAGTTGATTAAATTGATACATTTAAACGACAAACCATGAGAAAACTTGGCTTTAATCAACTAAAAGAATTGAAATATATTTTAGAGAATAATAATAGGTAACAGACATTGTCAATCTTGACGTGACAATCGTAGAGTACCTACCTAGACTATAATATAAGAATACAACTAAAGAAGGTAGAGTTCATGCTCTAAGGAGAATACATGTCAACTATTATATATTATAATAGTATTTTTGTATATTATAAACAATTTCATGCTCTAATGTAATGCCCGTATTACAGCACTAGGCTCATTAGTAAATTTCTGCTCAAGACGAAGTTTCATTCACAAAATATAGTGAATGAAATTTTAACTTTAGCATCAATCGAGGAGAATTAGTATCTTTCCTCCATATTTTGTGTTTTTCATCTATTCCTTATGGGTCACGTAACCACTTTTATTCCATTCTTAAACTGTATTTAAAAATCGATATGCTATTCAATATGTAAACACAAAGATAATTAATAAGGTTAATAGGACTGTTCAAAGTCTGGAAATAATAATGAACCAATTACTGAGTAACTTACAATAAGTAACATTTTTGAAAAAGAAATGCCTTTGTCTGGTTTTAATATATTTAGCCAAAGATAATGTAATACCATTTTGTTGAAGCTCACTTCTTGGCCTAACAATTACTCTACTGTTGAGAGAGTTACTCATAAAGTTTCCAAGGTAGTTAGACACTTAAAACACAGTGATAGATATAAACAATCTTTATAAATGAAAACTCATTACAACATCATTATGGAACTATTGGGAACAATATTTCTTTAGGTATTCTTGAAGTTAATCGAATTAGTTATATTTTCATTCTGACACTGAAAATTTTCTCAGATTCCAAACAAACTATTGTCTTTTTAAATCTGCATTTAAAAAGCCAACCAACCAGTATGCCTGACAGAAATGAGGTTACATATCATATGTGCAGTCACAACTCTTTGCTCCAACACTCCTCCTTAAACTCATGTCCATTCACATACCTTTCATGCTACCTAAACACTCATACCCATACCTCTCACACACCACTCGAACTTCCCTCTTGGAAGTGGTTTTGTTAAACCATCTGCAACCATGCATGCTGTTTCCTTATACTTCAGTATCACCTGATTATTTGCAATGGCCTCACGCACAAAGTGATACCTAACATCTACATGCTTAGTATGTTGGTGGTGTACTGGGTTCTTTGCCATAGCGATGGCAGACTGACTATCAGAGTAGATGGTCATGGCTTCATCCAATTTACAGCCCCATCCATTAGATACTTCTGCTATAAATCTTTGCAGAAATATTGCTTCTCTAACAGCTTCTGATAGTGAAACATATTCAGCCTCCGCTGTACTTAGAGCTATGGTTCTCTGTTTCTTGCTCTCCCAGCTAATTGAGCCACCTTGAAATAGGAAGACCGAACCAGAATATGATCTTCTATCAAATTCTCCAGCGTGATCTGCATCTGCATATCCTTCAGGAGATCTTTTGCATCCTTTCAGATATTTTATTCCATGACTTTTAGTCCCCTTTAGATAACGAAGCACTCGTTTCGATGCAATCCAATGAGACTCATCACATCAGCAACTGTTAAACTGACTCAAACTGTTAACTGCATGCGCAATGTCTGGACGAGTGCACACGGAAAGATACATGAGTGAACCTATCAACGCTCTGTATGGTAAGTCATCTCTTGACTTGTGTTCTGGTGGAGGCTTCTCTAGCCTTTGTCCAGTAACTGCAGGTGTTGAAACTGTCTTAGCATCTGCCATGCCAAAGTCTCTGAGCAGTTTCTCTATATATTTTTCTTGATTTATACTGATGCTTTCTTTCTCTTGTTTTATTTGTATTCCCAGCATCAGTTCTGCTCTACCAAAATCCTTCATTTCGAATTTTGACATAAGCTCTTTCTTCACTAGCTTCATTTCTGCCACATTATTCCAAAATAACACGGCGAGCCGACACAGCGACAACTAATATAAGTTTCTTCTAATTCTCAGTCAGGGGTCTCATTATTCAATGTACTCTATGGTCAGGGGTCGGCTGGCATTACGTCGTCTTCCTTTGTTAATTTATTCCATGTGATGACCAATTATATGATATTGAAACCTAATTTAGGACATACATTAAACGTGATAAAATACGAGTATGCCTTAGACCTCACGAGCTCACGACTGAAGTACAATTCTTTGGTTTAGTTAGGTCCATTTATCGGCCCGCATAACTATGCGCTTTTGCATTGTTCATGTTAATATCGCCCTCTTGACAATAGTAAATTAATTTGTCATACATGTGTACAGAACGTACCAACATAATAAAACAAAATTTTAACTTTTTATTTTGACTTTTGAGATCCAAGTTATGAGATCCAACTACTTATGAAAATTACAGGTATATGAACTATTAAAAAAAAAACAATTAATTCATTAATTTATAATTTGGCATTTATTACCTACGATAACAGTTACTTAGATACTAAAGATAAAATTAAATTACAGTTACATTATTGAATCAATTTTGGTATATTCTTCCCTCAGTTTGATCACGATCAATCAGTACGCGTATTCCCAACCTAGACGGAAAGTTTCGAATCGACATCTACATTCTTCTTCGAGTACAGATATATACGATCATATTACTTACATCGATGTAAATAGGATGGGTAATACCGGTATGGTCATACCTCTTATTATAACTTAGCAAATAGAAACTATCGAAAAAGGATTTCGCCATTAACCCGAAAAAGCAGTTCTGTGTGGACAAAAAGCTATTAGACACGTAAGCGCAACGCAAAATACTCTATTTTATGTTGAGGCTGGTTACAATAACGAACAATTTAAAATTGATAGTAAAAATGAAACAAAGAAAAGTTTTTCTAATAGAATGAAGTTTATTAAAAATATGACGACTAAGTAGGCACCAAGGTCACAAATATTAGGTATTTTTTCATCTCAAGTTAAAGATAACCTAGCTGTGACTGAAACGCATTGAAACGTAGTCCTGGCTGAGTCGGCTAGCGACGAATGGGTTCCACATTACAGAGTTTAGTGATCCTAAGCGCTACTTATAAGTATTTTTTAAATACCATTGAATGCCACATTTCTATAAATTCCGAATGTAAATTCGTAGTCGTGCAAATTTATACATATAAATAAAACTGTAACTGGTCTAAATCTTGAATATTTAAAAATTTATGATTTAGAGCAGTACCGAAGGCTATACGGAACAAATTTACAAAACATTATTTTCTGTTTTATCAAAATAGAAATAAAAATTTTTTTTTGTCTATTTGTCACTTTCAACTACTAGGCGGAATTCGCTAAAACTGGATAAGTTATGGTTTTATGGAATGACAAGACTGCCGTCCGATCCATTCATCCCTTCTATCTTTTTCTCGTTCCTTCGACAGGGTTAGGGCGTAAAAGTAATGAACCTTGCAGATCAGGGGCGGGTCAGCTAGTCTTAAACCTAACCTGTAACCTAAAACCTGTGTCGTCATCTTCATATCTAATATATCACCCCTTTCATATGATGGGAATTATAGTAATAATTAATTAATATTACAGTGCCTACCACATGCGATGTGCATTATAACTTGTGAGCCGTCAACGGTTCGTTGATTGACATTCACAGGAACAGTATGTTTAAATTTCATTACAAAGTTTATTGTATTTTACATCTTTATCTTTATTACTTTATCGGAGTCTTAAAGGTCCGAAACATTAATATTATTGTCACGCAGATGAACGGATGCAAATCGGCACTGGTAGATTTATTATAAAAGTTATCAAAGTCAATAACAAGCATTTAGAAAACTTTTAGAAAATATTTTGAAATATTAACAACGCGGACGTGGCGTATGAGCTCTTGAAGGAGCCGTCCCACACGAGGCTCTTCTATCTTACTTTAGAGTTATAGCTGTTATACATCGGACGACAACTGACCACACTAAATCAGTAATATAGGTATATATGAATTCAAACCCATACAAGATGCAATAATGCAGGTATGTTGAATTTTGAGAATTTTCGCACTACTGCATAAGTTAATAAATACTGCTATGCAGTCTTTGCGGACATCATACAACAAGAAGGCCGCGTCCATTAATTACTTGAAAGGTTTTGAAGGAAAAGGATCCAGCCGAATCTCACCTAATCTTACGGGTCTCGACAAATATCAAACTACGAGAAAACTGGGTTTAATTAAGCAAAACATGTTTCTTCACTAAAACGTGGTTTACTGCTACACAATAATATTTATCGCGGTTATGTGAACGTAACGAAGTACGACAGTGGCCCCTCAATTGTTTATGCGCTTTTAGGGTCGCGAAAGACGAGCTGCTCTTGAACTGCAAAATTGCAGTTCAGATGCTTCAAAACTGCCAGCAAATGCGCAGTCTATTTGCTATATATATTAGGTCTTTACCTATGAAATTGCCGTTTTGTTTGAAAAAAGTTAAAGTATTTTTTTTTCGGACTTATTTATTTCTTTTATTCAAAGTAATCACCCCTGCAATCAATGCATCTTTGCCAACGCTGTGGCAGTTTATGGATGCCCTTCTTGAAAAAATCAGCAGGACGGGAGACAACAAACTCTTCAAAGGCGTTTTGTACTGCCTCTCGGGAATTGATTTTTTTCCCCGCTAAAAAGTTGTCCAAATTTTGGAAAAAGTAATAGTCGGTAGGCGCAAGATCTGGTGAGTATGGCGGATGAGGGAGAGCTTCCAAACCCAACTCATGCAGCTTAGAGACGGTCTGTTGTGCAGTATGGGGTCGCGCGTTGTCGTGAAGTAGCAGTGGAGACGACCGATTGACCAAAGCTGGTTGCAGACGTGCGAGTTTCGCCATCATTGTGGTCAGTTCTTCAATGTACACATCTGCAGTAATGCTCTCGCCGTTTTGTAAAAAGCTATGATGAATCACACCAGCACTAGACCACCAAACTGTGACCATCACCTTTCTAGGGGTCATTTTTCGTTTTGCACATTGCTTTGGTACCGAACCAGGATCTAACCAACTTGCTGAGGGCTTTCGATTGTCAAATAGAATCCATTTTTCGTCGCACGTAACAATTCGGTTCAAAATTCCTTCATTTCTGTGCCTGTTAAGCAGCGCAAGGCAAGTCTCGACGCGTACGTTGCACTGGCGATCGTTAGGTTCGTGGGGCACCCATCTATCAAGCTTTTTTATCTTGCCAATCTGTCGCAAATGGACCAATATTGTATTGATGCTAACATCAAAAGCTGCTGCCAGCTCAGCTGTAGATTGAGATTCATCAGCTTCCACAATCGCCTTTAATTCATCATTGTTGACCAAAGTTTCCGGACGACCACGAGGTTCATTTTTCAAGTCCAAATTCCCAGAACGGAACCGAGCAAACCAATAACGGGTTGTACGTTCGTTTGTACAGTTCTCTCCGTAAACGTCGTTGATGTTACGTGTCGTTTGTGCCGCGTTGGTGCCACGACGGAACTCATATTCCATAATTACACGAAATTTCAAAGTATCCATTATGAGGAAAAATGTTGAAATGTAATGAAAATACAAAGCTAATCAATAAACAAAAGACTTATTTTGTAAATGGAATGTCATATTTTTAAAACAAAATTAATTTGAATTTAGAATTCAAAGCCAATCAAAATTTTTTTTTGTTTGAAAAAGTCTGTACTGCAATACGGCAATTTCATAGGTAAAGACCTATTATATATGCTATATGGCCTTACTATAAGGCCAATCACAAAGAGTAAATTCATTCGTGAGAGTATTAACTCAGGTAATTTTACTCAGCGAGGGTATAAAATGCCTAAGAACGAGACTGATACCTTGAAAATAACTTTTTAATACGTTTCACCAGAATTAACCCAATTAAAATTCTTAATAAAGGATTACCCCTCTTAAAAAAAACAATAAAAAAATCCTTATATTTCTTGAAGTCCCGGGAATTTCCATGACTTTGATTGTAGGCTGTCTCCAGTCCCGGGACTTTGAAATTGTCGGGAATTTCCAAACCCCAGTCGGAATCGTCATATCTCAACTATAGCGTGCCCTATGTGCAGTCGGAAGGTCCGGCATATAGCAGCCTCGAGCGTCGTTGGTGCTGCAAACGGTCACACCGAAAGGCTCTCCCTCACCGATGACGCAATAAATAGGTAAGCACCAATTTGAAAATACATGAACATACGACTTATGTCATTTGACATTAGTCAATTCCTCAGAGCATAATACACGTACTGCCTACCTACTTATACCTATAATAACACTTACTCGTAACTCAAGCACATCCATTCAAGAATATCCATAATAAATTTTTACGAAACCGTTACGAATAATGCCGAAAACATATGTTCAAATGTGGCAGATAAATAGTAATTATTTAATACTAAATTGATGTAAATATGAATATTATTATACATTTTACACATATTGATAATCAGAATTAAATACACACACATTTTAATAAAAACAAGCCCTGATTATGCACGCAGTGATGTAAACGAAACTTGCTATTCATTATTCATATGTATTATGGTTTTTCAGTCAAGATTTTTAATGTTGTATAAAAAAATGGTTTAGAACAGCCATCCAACTTCAAATCAAATAAATTTCGTGTACGCTTTTTGCCTAGTTCAATACCCCTAAATATATATAATTCTGTATTCTATATTAAATAATAATAATATCATATATTAACGCCCAACGATCACATACATAGATTCCCGACCCTAAGTAGGATACCCTGTATCTACCCATCTGGGACCATGGTCCCAGAACAAGTATTGGCGCCTTTTTTCCTTGCACAAATACTTGTCCCGTCGCGGGAATCGAACCCACCACCACTGGATTATGAACCAAACTGATCAACCACTACACCACAGAGGCTGTCAAATATTCTCTTCTATTATATTTATTTTATATATCTGATATTGACGCGTTAAATATTAGTATGTAATTCTCAGTTACGTATAGTTACCGCTAGAAGCGTCGTCTGGATTTCATATAAGTATTTTACGATACTCAACACCAAGTGTATTCATATACATTTAGGGGTATTAGATATTTAATGAGTTTCTATTCTGTAAATGAGGTTCTATAAAAAAGCAGCCACACTCTGCTGTAACACTCGGCTGCGTGACTGGGACAAAATGCATTATTTGCGAAACTTGTTTGCATTACTTCATTTTTACTTTTTTCTAATTACCAATGATTAAACAAACGAACCGTAGTGATAATAATAAAATATCAGGTAACAAAGTATTTATCGGATTTAGAATGAAATTTGTGATGGAAAGCATGTTTAAATATTCTACCTAAAGCTTTACATATTTCACTTGACACTAAAACTTAACAGCTAACCTCCTTATACTCGAACCCATAATTGCGATGCAACAAACTGACAAAAAGAATATCCAATTGTTTGGGAATGTGTGTTGTGTAGAACTTTCGCCTTATAAAAAACTAATGAATTTAACAGCCCTTTAGAATTGATCACCTATTAAAGCTATCTAATAAGTCCGTTTGAAGAACAAAAAAACTAACCGATGCAATAAATCATTAGATAGTCAATTTTTTTATTTATTAACAAAATTTTGTTTAGCTATCACTACATCATAAACCGGCCCTATTGGTCTCACTATTGTATCACCAGTTTTCACGAAACGTCATTAGGTATGTCAGTTTGGTGCTTTCGATCTAATGGGTTTAAGTGTACCTAGTGTAAATTCATTATTACACCCATTTCACATGATTAAAAATAAAATTATATAAATAATATAGTATAATTTATATTAAGAAGATATTGACCTATAACTATGTCGTGTAAATTGCTATAAAATAATTATTGCCAAACAATACAATGTCGTGTTAATTACTATAAAATAATTATTGCCAAACAAAGGTGTATAGACAAAACTGCTTCAAAATATATTGAAATAATTATTTCCAATGCTTTTATGAAACAAACGTGCGCTGGACTTAGTTACTATATGTTTCATTTTATTATTCGAGAGTTATGACATTAGTTTAAAGCTGTGATGTGTATATTTAAATATGTTTATAACAATGTGTAATTCAACAACAGCGGTGCACACTGTGCATTGTACAATCTCCTTTCAAATCCGCCTGTAAATTTCTGGGCGCATCATTTAATTTGATTTATTAACACTAGAGACATTTAAAAAACGTTTTAGGAGAAAGTCGACCCTTATTATTTAAAGAACATGAATGTGAACACTCCGTTGAATCTATATAACTTTAAACTCCGTACAGCAAGAAAGATTATCGCCAAAATATTTCATAAAACACCGACTCTAACATTGAATTATTACCGACACAACATGGAATGTACTAAAAGATTGATAAACACGCGCTGTCGTATAATAAATATGACGATAAGTTTTAAAACTGTTAACTTTTCTCGAACGGCCCAATGCAGCGCCAGAGTGGATCTTACGTTAAATATAACCAAAATATTGTAAATCTGTGTTCAATACTTTTACCAATAACTTGTGTACCTCTAAAAATATAAGCTCCGCATGTACGCTGTAAATGGGGTTTTGAGTGCCGAGTCTTTTAATCAATAATGTAAAAAAGTCATATCCTTTAAAATTTTAGCAACAAATATCATGGACTTACGTTAATTCTAATTTTCTAAATAACATTTCATTATATTTTGATATCTATTGTAACATGAACTAACATGACAAAACTCATGCTCAAGTTCAGATTTCAATTTGTGCGTTGGACAGTCTGAATTTTACCATCTTTCCATCGATCGAAAACAATTTAATCTTATTTTAATGTAGCCCTAAATATACGAGGGTTTAGAAAACCTTTCAATTTTTTTCATGATTTTGTAATTTCTTTAAAGATCTGACAGTAAGGCAACTCCAGCGTTACATTATAGATGTATCTATCGACGCTGAGATATAAAAATACATCATCATGCATACGATAGGTACAGCCGGTTCAACCGCGTCCTCCGTAAATCGAACATTATTCGTATGATGTGTCATTACATTACTTTTTCGAATTGGACCCATTTTTGCCATCACGGTTGGTTTGAATTGGAATCTGAAAAATAAAAATAGATGATAACTCTAGGTTTTTATCAAATTATCAAAGGGCAACAGCTTGCGTTGTTTAGATAACACTTCCTCTCAATAGGCTTTCTCTGTTTTGTTTCACTTTATCAAGTTTGATGTAGGCAATGATAAAACACTCGAGTGACTATTCCCCTATTTTATGTAGCGTAACCAAGGGGGTGATGGCAGGGGGTATGTGGGACTCGAATCCATTAAAACTCCCCCGTGATCCGACCACCACCGGGATGGGGCGAGATGGGGTCGCGCTAGCATTCACGATCTCGCCCCGGTGGTAGGCCCTTTCGGACCTCAGCGCCAGTGGGTGGGTAGCCTTACACCTCGGTCACCCACTAGACGTCCCCCGACTTGACCCCACTACGGAGATGTAGAAGGTGCGCAAAGCGGGTCAGAGTTGGACAAATGTTTCTCCTGGTAGAACCCACTACCATATCTTAGAAGGCAGAGTTACTATCAACTGCGTTGTAATGACATTTCGATGACTGCGTACATGTATATTGAGGCATAGTTACCGTGGCGCGCTGGTCTTCCATCCGGCCGGCCTGCGCTCTCATCAGCAGCGCGAAGAAGTCATCGTCAGGCACGGTGCTGGAACGCACCGGCGGTTTCGGTCGAGGCATCTCAGTGCGCTGGTCTTCCAGACGGGAGCCCTACCATTCATACGGTATACATAAATACAACTGGCCTCGTTTTCAACCGACTCATAAAAGGAGGTTTTCTCTTCAGTAATTTATTTTTTATAATGAATAACAAAATATAATGTGTAGGAATCTGATTGGTTCCATGGAAATTTCAACAAAATCTAGTCAGTTGTTTGGTTTTTTAAATCATAATAACTGAAAGAAAAAATAATAGCTGACATCACTCAAGTATTTCTTGGTATGAAATTAAGGTGAATGAAATTGGTTAAAGCCCCCTCCCTTTTTAAAAGGATATTATTATTTTTATGTTTTTTTTTTATGTTTCATTTCTTTTTTATTCATGCTTATATAAATAAAGCTGATAATAAAGTGAAATGCTGTCTATTTGTATGTTTAGATGTTTTGTTTGTTAACTGTACAACTAAATCAAACTGTTACGTGAGCCGGTGTGTTAGTACCTGAACTCTGGCGATCATGTCTAGGAAGTCATCCTCCGGCTTGTCGCTGAGCGTGTGCTGGTGTCGTAGGCCGGGCAGCGAAGCGCCCTTACTGCTTTCCTTAGGCGTGGGCGTGGGCTGTCCGCCATCCTTTACCGTAGGCTTGGGCTTGGGCAACTCCGCGCGCTGCGAGTCCATGCGAGCAGACTGCAGGTCCGTTATCATGTCCAGCATCGCTTCGTTAGAGCTAAACAATCATATTACGTAAATATAGTCTGGATATATAAAATTTGTGTCAACGTTTTCAATCACATATAATTCTGCATCATCTTTTTAACTTGCTACAGTAATCGCAACACAAATAAATTGGCTAATTCTCTATACGAAGCCCTTCAAAAATAATCAATCAATTGAAGGGGTGAGAACAAAAAGGGTTTAACTGTTTTTTTTTTACAAAATGACTTATGGTTATCGTTGGACTCAGCGTGAAATTATCTACAATAATACTCAAAGTACCGATATGAGGCTTAAATCTCCAGATTTTCAGTCTAAAAACGGTTTATAGAGTATAGAGTTCGCTTAGCATACAAACATTATTATATTATATTTTTATAGTAATTGTTTGAATTAGTACTATATGTAGTATTTTAAAATAGATTTAATACATTTTCAAGCAGCTGAAACTTACATAAACCTTTTCTATTACCTTATAAGCACACTACATTAAAATGAAGCCGTTGAAGTTTAAAGTCAATTTTCTCGAAACTATCAATTTGACAGTTAAACCCTTTTTATTTTCATCCCTTCAATTGTCCTCGTTTATTAATCTGACGCTCATCGATCGGCTTTAGTTTTAAGGAACGAAATGTCACTGTTTTATCAAGAAAATGAAAAAACGGTGTTGGATGTGTAGCGGGCTTGATAGTAACCCATGCGACAAATACGCATGTTTCTGATTCGTTATTGAAACGCTGTTGGTATTCTATTCAAACGATTGATATTTGAGGCAATGCAAAATATTCCCAGGTGACTTAACATGCTATTTATATTGTTGTATAAACGCCAAATAAATATTATATACCCCAGCTCCCATAAAATATGTTTGTTTGGATTTACTGCAAAGCCCACTTTCCATTACAAAATTCATATTTTAATTAGCCCCAGGCAAATTCTATTTCATTTTCGGTTTTGTGTGCGATATTACGGTAGCATAGCCCCAATATTATTCGCATTTATTTTGCCAAAAGCAGAACCTTGTGATTTGTGTGCTCAAAATAGAACTGCATTATTTCGTTGAAATCATAACGGGTTTCGAAACTGCGAAGTGCATAGGAATTACCATTTCGTTCAACCGCACCTTAGCTCATGAAATGTCAAAATATAATATATTATAAGTACTCTGCCTTAGTTTTATATGATGCAGTGTAATTAGTGTTGGTGGTATTTGTGAAAGGAAATAATGTTATCGCATAAAAATAATTGAACATAATTTAAATTTCAGTTTCATAAAATATCAGAGGCGTTATAATTTTTGTTTGGTTTATGTTGAATGCTAAATGTTTGATAAAACAAAATCAAATTGCTGTTATCACACTTTTCATCTACTATGTTTACTGATACTTCACTATGTTTACTTGTAAAATATTCGTAAATAAAACATACCCAAAATTTTCCTCTTCATAAGCCTTCATTGTAGTTATCACAAGCCGAGAGAGCAAATATCTAATACGCACCGCGGCAGATCATTCGTTTTAATACTGAAGGCAAAACAATGAGTGAGCCAAGTGTTAAGGCGACACTCAGCAGAGCTCTATGTGGAGCGGACAAGACGCGCCGCAGATACTTGGAGTACGGCACTATTCACATGTTTGCATAGATAGATGACGCGATAACAGTCAAGTGGCCACACGCTGATAACAAACTCCCGAGACCTTATCAAAAAGAAGGGTTCCGTACATTCGCAGTTTGGAAGTGTTGCACTAATGTCTCGACGGTATAGAATTATTTCGACGTAAAGAATCATAGGTTTATTAGGTTTTTTGTAATACAAGCATCGATACGTATAAGTCAGTAAGTCTAGATTCTGTGCGCGTATGGATCTCTTTGATCAAAAGTGATATTTATCTACTACACTAGGGCGCATCTTTGTTGGCGAACTCTTCGCTGTACATGTTTAGCATTAACAATATTTAGCAAAAACCTCCTTTCCAACTAAAAAGAATTAATGTAATTGGATTACGCGTTACTAGTAAGTACACATTTTGACTTTCATCTCTCTCACTCACTCTCCCAAGAGAACCGCGCAGAACTGGGGATAAAAAGCATCTAATGTTCTATTCTTCCTCGTAGTATGAGTTTCATTTGAATTCGTTTAGTGTCAGCGTGATGCGCAGTCAAGATACACACAGGCAGACATATAGACAAGACAGTAGATACAGTCAGGCATAAATAAAAAAAAACAGTATTGGCTTCAGTATCGATTATAGATGCGATCGATTATAATATTCTGAATATCTTCGATATGTTGATGTATGGTTATAGCATAGTTATTTTTCCTTTATTTATTTATTTCACAGCTCAATAACCATGATAAATAAAATTACTTAAATGAGCAACCAAAAAAGAATAACATTTAGTTCCAGTTGAACTATAATTTCCCGAAAAGCTAGCGCAAAAATACACGGTTTCAGTTTCCGATAACGCGAATATATATATTCCGATAGCCGAGTTCCTAATCCAGACATAGGTACCGTGGAGCCACCTTCGGCCATATTATTATAATTTAACATCAGGTGAAATATTGTCTAACTCTACCATGTCTAATAAATAAATATGTATTAAAGAAAATATATAGCCTGGAAAAATCGCGCAATACTATATCGCGATTTGTGCCCTGTGGAGACGAGACATTATCGGCATCATAACCAAATCAAAATAGCTTTGTCCTTGTCGTGCGGAAGTCGTCTTAGGAAGAGATTACTGTCTGCCACCGTAGATGTTCTTTTTATTTTTTACTAGATCAGAGGCACCCCTCATTTTTATATTTAACTAAGTTTTATTTTTGTATCTTTTCTACGGAGTTTAAGCTGGCCAGCCTGTGGGCAGTGATTACATTAACATAAAAGTCATAAAAGCATAAATGGTATGTATAATACAATACGTTAGTACTTGGTCACAGAAAACCAGAATAAGACTATCGTTTTCTATTTGCTTTGTTCGCGTCGATATGGAAATATGATTTTAATATTAGACACTTTGCTCTATTTTACAAACTGATTAAGACGAATCACGTTTCACGACGAAATCAGTTTGAAAAATAGAGCCAGATTAAGTCAATAATGCTACGATTGAAATTCTTTGGTGTACATTTTAATGCGTATATCTTACAAAGCGTGAAAGCTTGACGGTAGAGATTTTGTCTCATACCAACCTTGTCCGTATTAGTTTTAATTTAATTTTAATGAATGGCCTTATTTTGAAGAAAAAACAAGATGGCGGACATTACTGTAGATATGCCATAATATTCAAAGGCATTTATCTTTCACCTTTTACAACTTACTGTGTCGATTACGCTAAGCAGGCGATACTGCTATACAAATAATAAATATGCATTCTGTACATTTGTCGATGTGGCCCTAACGTAAGTAAGATGTTACCTGGCATGTTTGTTCCCGCTGCTGGCGGACCGCTGCAGCTTGCCTGCCCGCTCCTTGTTCCGGTTCTCCTTATTCCCGAGAGGCGCGAGCGCCGCCCGCTGGTCGTCGTACCGGTCCGACTGGCACCGACTCAGCAGCTCGAAGAACGACTCCACCGGGCTCTCTTCGGACTCCGTGCGGACCAGTGGACTCTTGGCTTTTAGCTCTTCCAACTCCTCCTTCTTCTTCGCTTCTGGAGTTATCTGCGGTGCGATCAGTACGTCAATAGCTGCGTACTGACCGATCGAGCAGCCTCGCGAGGCTGCCTCATGAGGCAATTGTTTGTCGGTCAGTACGTGCCTCATACGTGGCAAGCGCGTGGATAAGGGCTTACCATGAGCTCCCACGACCTCTGTAACGGACCGAGCATTTACGTCACGAGGCAGCCCCGCAAGGCGGCTAGCTCAGTTAGTACGCGGCTAATGTCGTCAATTATGCATCATATTTTCTGAAGCTAAGTGCAAAGATGTAAGCATTGCTGTACTCTTCAGGCTAATAACGGAGATAGTTTAATTTATTTAGAGGTTGTTATAATTATTGTATTCTCAGTTCCACAGCTTCGCTACAAAGTAGTATTTTTTCATCTGCCACCTTTGACTTGCGTTATGACGAGAGGAAAGATTGTCAATAATTTTTAATGTATTATTCATAGAAATACACATCGAAGTATCGGGCACGTCATGTATGGGACTTGACGTAACTGCCTTGCACTCCGTATTTTTACATTTATATATGAAACTGCAAAGAGCAGTTTCATCTGCGTTTCTGTAATATAGTGAGACCTGAATGAGTGAGAGCTGCTCCATGCTCTGTCGCCTGACGCGTAGCGCGTTGAAAGGCGTGCGGGGCGGGGCTGCGGCGGCAGGGGCAGCAGGGGGTGGGGTCTCCTCAACGGGCAACCCAAGAACCTTGCGCAGATCGCTGATGTTCATCTGAGCAGTTGCCATGCCAAGCACGTCACCCAGCTGTAACACGCGACACCGCTCTTACGACGTTACACATCATCATATTCATCTACATTACACTTATCTTCTGTCCCTTTCGTTGAGATAGGCTATAAGTTTCGAACATAACTATTTGATCTAAAAGAAATTATGAAACTAAATTTGTCTGAAAACGTTTCGAATCTGACAGTCAAATTAGCAGCCTGATTCACAATCCATGGGAAAGGTTCCGATTTTAAATCTACACACTCCTTCACCATGAATGTAGATGAAGGAAACCGAGAAGAGATTTTGAATAGAAACTTTTTTGATGGATTGTGAATCAGGGTACCCCGATTCTCATTTTAACTTCTCCAACCTTTTCATTCATAAAAATTAATAGGTATGAAAATCGGTTAAGAGAGTCGAGATCAAGATTCGAAATGTATTGAAAATAAAAGGGGCAGAATCAAGACTAATGTAGGAAAATCGGGGGCCCGTAAGCTATTAGTGTGCAAGTCATTTGTGTTTGATAGCGCGAAGAGAAACAGGTCCAACATAATCAAACAGCATCGTGCCAAGAAAGATGAAAAATGTGAAAGATGGCCGATTCTCGATACAGGTTTGTCTTATAAAATAATCGTTGCCTTTCAAACAGATAAATTACCCGTGTCACAACCAAATGTTATTCTTTGAAGCTCTATGTTTTTATATAAGACTCCATTGGTTGCATTCTTCTAGCGGAGTTAAAAGCTTATAATATTGTACTCGACTAGACGTTGTGAAGCGTAGTTTATCGCCACGGGACAAAGCAAGAAAGTCGGGTAAAAATATATCTATTACCCTGCTAGGCAGGTCACCATTTAAAAATACCCTATTTATTATTTGACTATATTTAGTTTTATAGAATAATAATCCTTTTACAGCTTTTTTGCCAACTTAACATGACAAGTAGAAATCGGCCATGAAAGTAGAAGTGTATACATAAGTGTAATAATAGTTATAGAGAATGAGTCATTTTTTTCATTGGAGCTATACGTCTCAGCTTTGCGTTAGGTATGGATAGGTTAAGTAACGATAGCAGAAATGAAAAAATAGTGTTACCCCAGTTTTTATTAAACAAACAGGTGTTTTTATTGTCTTAAAACTACAAGAATCATGCCATCGAAAAATATTTAAAATATATATTCTGGTGGAATCAGTGCTGGGAGTTTACGTATTACGTGTCCATGCTGGTTTGTCTTATTACAATTACAGATGCCTTTTTAGGAATTAATTTACTTTATATGTTCCCAGATTTAATCATCTTGTCCCATCAAAGGCGCTACAGCCCGGGGTGGGCTTTGGCCTGGTCAAGAATATCTCGCCAGACTGTTCGGTTTCTTGCCTTAAGTTTCCAGCCTCTAACACCGATTGTTTTCAGGTCCTGCTCGACGCCATCTATCTAGCAAAGAAACGCATGGAAGAGACGCGAACACCCAAACGTCTCCTAGAAGGCAAACCAGATGGTCGCAGAAATCGTGGCAGACCAAAGCTCCCAGATTTAATCCCCTTTTCAAAACTTTAGTTATCGAACCTTAAAACGCACATGACGTATAGCACAAATAAAATACAATTGTTTAAATGACAATATGATATTAAAGCGAAATTAGATACACTTTTGTTGTAATAGAAGGAGGTCCATGGGTTTGCTGAATTAATGATATGCCGATTGACTTTGTATACGATATATTAATTAAAAAGATATTTACAAAAACCAAATGCGGAAAATAAAATTTTCTCTCATGTGAAGTCTATATCAACAACATTCGTTGCCCCTAGCAACTAGCTGGAAAAGTTCTCTATTAAACTGGTATGTAAACTTTTTCGTGGGCTAGCACACCACATCACCCCCCTCCAGAGACCGTCCTACGGGCGATAATATTCTGGAAAACGCACTGTTCGTCCTGATCGAGTGGTGGTCACTGGAGCGTCTCGGGTCTCAGGTGCTGCCACGGCGGGAGAATGGTCCAACTCACGAAGTATGTAGGCAGGTTTAATGCGGTCGACTGATACAGTGACTTCTTTGCCTTTTATGCGGAGCTTGAAAACTTTATCCCCTCGTTTTATCACCTCATGTGGGCCTGTATAAGCTGCTTGAAAAGATGGGTGCGAGGTGTCATCTCTTAGAAAGACGTGGGATGCTGTTGCTAAATCTTTGAAAATGAATATGGAGCGGTTATTCCCATGGTGAGAAGTTGGTAATGGCAACAAATTTTTGGCGAATGTGCGCAGTCTTTCAGTGTATACTGTCAAGTCCTCTGTACCATCAGCCGATTGACAAAAAATGTCACCTGGGAGTCGTAGTGTCTCTCCATATACGAGTTCAGCTGGAGTCGCTTGTAAGTCTTCCTTAAATGCCGCCCGGATTCCCAGTAGTACAAGTGGAAGTGTTTCAAGCCAGCTGCTGGTCGCATGACATGTAATAGCGGCTTTAAGCTGTCTGTGGAATCTTTCGACAAGTCCATTGCATGCTGGATGGTAGGCTGTAGTTCGTCTGCGTTGAAATCCGATGATGTGGGACAGATGCTTAAAAAGTTCTGATTCAAACTGTCGACCACGATCAGTGACGATATCTTCAGGGCAGCCGAATCTGGATATCCATCCGTGAACTAAAGCTTTTGCCACTGTTTCAGCTGTTATCTCCTGTAATGGTATAGCCTCGGGCCATCGTGTGAAGCGATCTACACATGTGAGACAGTAACGATACCCCTGTGAAAGAGGTAAAGGTCCGATCAAATCTATGTGGATTTTCATGAATCTGGCTCGAGGTAAGTTGAATGATGCTAATGGAGATGAGACATGACGTGTTATTTTTGATCGTTGGCATGCTAGGCAGGAACGAGTCCACTCTCTACAATCTTTTCGCATACTAGGCCATACATAGCGTTCCGATATCAGTTTCGTCGTCGCATTTATGCCAGGGTGGCTAAAAGAATGCAAGTTTTCGAACACTTGCCGTCGCATGTCTTTGGTCACATAAGGTCTGGCCACATTGCTGCTCTTGTCACAATAGATTTCTGTGTGAGATCCAGGCAGTTTGATTTTTGTCAAGCGCAGAGAAGTATCGCTATCCAAAAGTTGTTCTAGTTCAGGATCTGTGCTTTGTGCTTGAGCAAGCTTGGATAGATCGATGGGCTGAGTAATCTCTTCGATGCGTGATAAACTGTCAGCCACAACGTTATCCTTTCCTGAAATATGCCTGATATCTGTAGAAAACTGTGAAATAAAATCCAGATGTCTGAACTGTCTTGGTGAGCACTTTTCTTTTCGTGAATGAAATGCGAAAGTTATGGGCTTATGGTCAGTGTAAATAATAAAGGCTCTCGCCTCCACCATGTGACGAAAGTATTTTATTGCTTCGTAGATGGCGAGAAGTTCCCTATCGTAAGGCGAGTATTTCTGTTGACATGGCGAAAGTTTTCGAGAGAAAAATGCTAAAGGTTCCCACAGGCCGTCTCTATGCTGTTGTAAAGCTGCGCCCATTGCTGTGTCTGAAGCATCGGTGACTATAGCGAGCTTCGCTTGGCAGTCTGGATGAGCAAGTAGTGCTGCTTGGCAGAGACTTTCCTTGCAGGCGATGAATGCTTTAGTAGCTTCTTCTGATAAATGCACGGGATGTGAACCTTTAACTGATCCTGTGAGCAGTGCATTCAGAGGCGCTTGATGCCGCGCTGCGTCAGGAATAAACCTTCTGTAAAAGTTCACCATTCCTAGGAATCTTCGCAGTTCTCTAACGGTTTTCGGTGGAGGGTAATTCGCAACTGCTTCTACCTTCGATGGTAACGGCTTAGTGCCAGCTGCTGAGATGCTGTGTCCTAAAAACGTTACCTCTGATACACCGAATATGCACTTGTTCGTGTTGATTACCATGCCGTATTCCTTGAGTCTGTTGAAGAGCAGATGAAGGTGCTTCTTGTGTGATTCCTGATCAGGTGAGAAGATCAAAAAATCGTCCAGAAACGGGAAGCAGAACTCCTCAAGGCCCCTAAGCATCTCGTCCACAAATCGTTGAAACGTTTGACTGGCATTACGTAGTCCGAACGTCATGAACGGAAATTCGTATAAACCAAACGGCGTCGTGATTGCGGTCTTCGGAATATCCTCAGGGCAGACAGGAATTTGATTATAAGCTTTTACGAGATCGATAACCGAGTATACTTGACAGCCGGAGAGACAATGTGCAAAGTCATGTATGTGTCGAATGGGATAGCTGTCTGGTACGGTTCTAGCGTTGAGCATTCTGTAGTCACCGCATGGACGCCAGCCGTTATCTTTTTTAGGCGCAAGATGAAGTGGTGATGACCATGGTGACTTTGAAGGTCTGGCTGTTCCGTTCCTCAACATATCTGCAAACTCGTCTTTTGCAATTTTTAATTTATCCGGTGCTAGTCTTCGTGGTGTGCTGCTTATTGGCGGTCCTGCAGTAGTCTGTATATGATGCATGGTATTATGCTTCGGAACACGGTGGACACCGGAAGGTCGAGTAATCTCAGGGTATTCGCTTAGTATGTTATGATATACGGAATTTCCAGAAATAACTTTTACCGATGAAATGTTCCCAGTTGACTGTGCAGGTGAAGCTGGGGACGTAAGGCTTGTGGTGTTGTCGATTAAACGTTGATTTCGACAATCCACGATGAGGTTGTAAAATGATAAAAAATCTACACCTATTATGGCCTTTGTAACGTCCGCTACGATGAATCGCCAAGTAAAGTCACGGCGCAAGCCTAGGTTCAGCACTAAATGAGCGTAGCCGTAAGTAGAAATGGGTGTACCGTTTGCCGCACACAGCTCATAATTTGTTTTCTCACGACGTTCCTTGAGTGCCGATCGGGGGAAGACACATACGTCACTGCCAGTATCGATGAGAAACTGCATCTTCGTAGCGCCGTCCGTGACAAATAGGCGACCGGAAGTTTGGCAATCGGTCGTCGCCATTACCGACTGCTGTTCGCGTTTCCCGCATGGTAGTCGCATGGTTTTACGCACTTACTTGCTTCATTGCCGAACTTACTATGATACCAGCACACAGGAAATTTTCTATAGTTCGACTGTGATCGTGTGGAGCTAGAACGACCGCGCGTTTTCTTGTTTGAACGATTCGGTGCACGTGAATGCCGGTTCACCTGCGCAGTTAGAGCTTGCACTTGTTTGGTAAGTTCAGCAATCTGTTGGTTCATGGCTTCTAAAGAGCTTCCTGGTATGGCACTTGATGTTGATGCTACGTGCGCTGTAGGCGAAACAACGTCATGGATGCGGTCAGCGAGATCTGCGAGCGCTTCCAGTGAAGACGTCATCTGCGAAGCGATTATCGTTTGCGTGCTACTTGGTAAGCGACTGGTCCAGATAGTACGTAGAAAATCTTCGGGAACTCCAGGTCCAGCCAAATGTTGCAAATGTCTTAGAAACTGAGATGGCTTACGGTCTCCAAGTTCTGCGTGCATAAGTAATTGCTTGACCTTCTTTTCTCGTGACGCGGACAGTCGTTTGATAAGTTCCGACTTCAATTTTTCATACCTGTTGGTGTCGGGCGGGTTGATGATTATATCTTCCACCTCAGAAGCATACTGCGGGTCTAGTTGGCCGATAACGTAGAAAAACTTCGTATTGTCCGTAGTAATGTTCGATATCGCGAATTGGCCCTCAATCTGCGCGAACCAAATGGCCGGCTTTTCAGGCCAAAACGGCGGAATTCGCACGCCCACACGACAAACATCTTCGTTCTTATCGGTTGAGAGCGACATCTTAATGCGATTCAGTATCAGAATTATCGCAATCAGCAACAAAATCAAAATCACACACATTTACTGCAAACGTGGACTTTCGGTTCAAAACAGGTCACCAGTAAAGCTAAGTTAAGAAGGTTTTATTATTTTTTATTATTCTCTCCATGTAATATAACTAGAATGAAGCTTGAAATAACCACCCATTTTTTGCGATATCAGAGTTTAAAAAGCATGTAAAAGCAAACTATAAATGAAAATGTTATTGTAAATTCTGTGTTTACAAGATCACTGGAAGGAAGCCAGCTTTCCTGTCTACAGCGGCGGCGACTAAAAGTATCCCTAATATGAAAGTGCATCAACGCAAACTCTAGTAAAATCAACATATTTCAATGACAGCCGGCACTTGAAAATCAAACTCATGGTTTGTATAATAATATTATTTGTACTACTTCAACAATACGATTGTTCCAATATTTAACGGTGCTAATCAAATAATTACAGTATAAAATACTTTTTTATTATTATTTAATTAAAGCTTTTATTCAAGAAAAGAAGCAGTTCTATTTATTAATTCTTTTTATAGGTTTGTTTGTTTATTTACATTTTATATTTAAAAAAATATGTGGTATTCTATTTGGTTTTATTCATATCATCTATTTTATTTAGAAATAAATAAAAAAAATGTTGAAGTACGAGTATATCTGACGGCGGTAACGTCCAGTTATAAACTCTATGCGCAGCGGGCAGTACCGTAATTCACCCTGTGGTGGCATTTAAATTTATTAGTGGCAACACCGGCAACTGTCATCGCTTCCCCACCCATCTGGCTATATAAAGGGAGCGCTCGGTGTACTACGGATCATTCTTGCTCCGGTCGCGGCCCGGTGCGCATGCTGAATGCCTATAGTTTTATAGTTTGCCCGCCATGCATAACCACCGAGCCTATATATCTAATCAGTGTCAGTGAAGTTGACACAAATACATCACTGTTATGCAACCCTGAGTTTCTATTGTATAGCACTAGAAGCTATATTTGCAAGCGTTTGAAATAACGTGGAAACAATTTTGACTATTAATGAAACCTGGCTCCAACTTCGAATATCATCAGACTAGCTTCAAAATACTATAGAGCTCATTTCATCGGATACACAACTTAATGCCAAATCTTAGCTGGAAGTCATCCTAAAATCGTGTCTAACTTTTATGCCATACAAATAAATAGATAAATAAAGCAGTCATGAAGTATAATAAAATCTTGTAAATATTAAAGCATTTATTCGAGCTGGTGGCCTATTGTAACCAACTGCGACGTACAGATGACAGACAGACGGACGGACGGACATACACTGGATACAGGATCATATCTCTACACTCAAAACAAAATAATTATACTGGCTAGCGTAAATATTGGCTATAATTTTTAAACGTTATACTTGTTAAATTTGAACTTTATGCCATAAATACTTTTAATTTAACATTTAAAAGTATAATTCCTTCTGATTTTTTACTTTAAATAATTCATTTTATTCAGTCAGGATTATGTTGAAAGTAAAACTATGTATTTTATTTGTACTAACATTTTAAAATGTTTTTCATGCCGCTTGTTGCATTTAGCTGCCTCCGCTGCGTAAAAAAAATCTGTTATATGTACCTACGCGGCGATCAGTCGTCCGTCTCTCATCGCCGTCGCAAACTTGCACTCACCTTTATCGATAAGCCAAAAAAATCGATTGAGCGAGGGCAACGCGGCTTTTTATTAGACTTGCAAAGCGCGTACGGTTGTTAGTTGTTAGTAATATTGCGTGAGATGTCGAGAGAACTGACCTCCTTGGAGATAGTGTAATGCTCATTGGCATAATACAGTGCCTTCTCATGGTTCTGTAGTGCGGCGTGCGCGTTCCCCAGTGACCAGGCGGCGCGGCCCTCGCCAACGCGATCGCGCAGGCGTCGCGCGGCGGCCAAGTGCCGCGCGTGGTATTGCTCCGCGGCGCGGTACTCCCGCAGCAAGGTGTAAGTGTTCCCTAGCGAGTAGCACGCCTGTGCCTCCACCGCCGCCTCGCCCGCCGCCTCCGCCAGCGCCAGCGTGCGTCTGCAAGCAACATATAATGTACAGGAGTTTTGGCGGGAAAACGAAAAAGATTGCGTCACCGCGTTGTATTATTTTCCAAAACTATATAGTATTATTTTCCAAAACTTGTGTTATTTTCAGTGTTTTGGTGTAATTTTATTCGTTAAGTGCTGGATTACATGCGTGTGTGTGGGAAAGTGGTATAATGATGGTGAAACGTTTCTTTTCGTGTAGTTTCCAAAACTCCATAGAAGCTCCTGGTAAAGTTGCCACCACTTTACTAGGAGTATGACTTGACTAGACTAGACCAGATTATGACTTGACTTGATGACTTGGACTGTGACTTGACTTGACAAATATATCTAATACCTTTTTACTTGAAAAATTATCAATTACTTGACACTGGCTAAATACACAAAAGTGTGGAGCCAAACCAAAAACAAAAAAGAAATGTACAAGACTAGTATATATTTTAATAAGCATTCAATAAGCCACAACGAATAAGCATTGCAATTCAACGAGGCAATGCTGCCAGCATGTTGGGTACGCTACCTACTGGTAGTGGGCTGGAGCATTTGGACTGTCTATAGGTCATCACGGCCAGTATATAGTTCAAATAGTTTTTTTTTTGTAGTAGTATTAGTGTTTAGTATTAGTTATAATATTATTGTAGTATTTAGAAAATAAAGGCAATTTTCCGTGAAAAAAAAAGACTAGTATAGTTCAAATGTGAGACAAGAAACTTTTGAAATTGTGTGTGTGTTAACATGTTTAGTTATGATTATGATATACAGTATTAGCGATAAATCATAATAATATAATAATTGTAATAATATGTGTGGACATCTCACACAACGCCATCAAGGCCCAAACTAAGCAAAGCTTGTATTATGGGAACCAGATAACTGATACAATACTTAGATAATTTTGTTGGTAAATACACACATAGAGTACAATATAACACCCAGACACAGAACAAACATATTCATCACACAAATGTTTGTCCTGGGTGGGAATCGAACCCACAACCCACAGTTCAGAAGGCAGGGTTATTACCAACTGAGCTATCGGGCCAGTCAACTATGTCACTATCTCTTTTCTTTTCGGGCAGTGTGTTATTGATTAAGACTTCTCGCTCTCACGCTTCGTAAATCTTTTGAGGGTAGTGAAAATGTTCTAGGTTTGATATAAATTTGCTGCAGGTAGCGCCGTACAAGCTAGCTAGCGTACTTACTTGTAATGTTCAGCCGCGTTCTCAAACTGTCCGAGGAATATGTGCGAGTTGCCGAGATTGCTGTTGGCGCGGCGCTCGGCAGGCCGGTCACCGAACTCCTGCGCGATGGTCAGCCGCTCCGTGTGGTAGCGGATGGCTCGTGTGAAGTCACCCAGCAGGTAGCAAGTGTTGCCAAGGTTACCGCACGCGCGACCCATCGCTTGGCGGTCCTCCAGGCTGCGCATCAGCTCCAAGTTCTCTCTGGAATTATCACGCAAACGTGTGCAAGCTGGCCGTGTGTCTCCGGCGGTAAATAGGACCACCCTACTCTTCCGACTTAAGGAATATCCAGGGAATGAGCAGCAGCATTCTCCTCGGTACATTTAAATCATCTGGGATTGCCAAGCCGGCTGCCAAGCGTGATTATGGAAAATCCCCCCTCTGATAAGCGTTCCAAATGACATTTTATCGGGGAGGCCTGTATTCAGCAGTGCACGTCTTCCTGGCTGTTGATTTGATGAGATGTAATGATGATGTGTAGAAGCTATTTCAAAACGTAGCTCCCTTAATTTTCAACATTGTGTAGCGATGGAATATTTTTATTGTATTCCACCTCTCTCTATACTGCGTTTGAAATTAGCAAAGACAAAACAAGAGATAATATCGATAATCTATTCAACTGTTACGGACTCTTTATTAGGGTTTGTTTCCAAAATCCCTACCCAGCCAGCATCAATGAGATCAATGTCTTCGAGAATTGACAAAAAAATATTTATGTCTTCGGTGAGTTCAGCCAGTTAAATTTGGCAAGTGAGGATTTGGTAAATTTTCAAGTAGCAGGGTAGATTTTTACAGGATCGACAAATCTTACGATTTTACACGCCCGAGTAACGCCTATTGTGTTTTGTTAGAAACAGACGAAAGCATATCACTCTACTCTGTCCTAATTCACCAGGATTTAAATCATTTGGCAAGTGCAAATTATTAATATTTTCATTATTAAGGCCTGGCATTTAGCAAAAAATTTAGTAAGATTTTGTTAGGTGGAATGGTGATGATGGAATCAGAGTGGTTAATTTAACCAAGGAATCAGATATTACAGTTCTCGGGAACTTCACTTTGTAGGTGTAGTCTTATGTGCTGCCCTAAAATAATGAGACTTGAACAATATTCAGAGACTTGTGATAGTTTTCATTATATGGAAAGTACCTACTACATATAATTTGAAGAATTAGAGCAGTCATGTTTGGCGTCTGTGTAACTGTGCATATACTCACTCGTAGTATGCGACAGCCTGCAGTAGACAGTCGCGCACCTCCTGCGGGAAGTGCCCCGGATCGTTCTGCCCGACGCGGCCGAGTTGCTTGCCCTGCGCGTGGTACACATTGCCCAGGTTGTAGAGCGCTCGCCCCTCGCTCAGCCGGTCGCCGAGGGACCTCGAGATTTCCAGGTGACGCTTGCAGCACTGAATCGCCTCCGTAAACTTGCCCATCACTTTTAATGTGTTGCCAAGGTTTCCGGACGCCTTCGCTTCGCCTAATTTATCGTTCATTGTCCTATAATATTAAACAAATGCTTATGTACTGAAAACTTTATAATATGTTCTAAAAATAAAAATGAAACAAGGCTAAAATACCAGACACATCTACAGCGATGAGGTAGACAACAATGAAGTGATTTGTAATAAGTGTGTTTAGCGAGACGCTGTTTGTGACCTAATCACATTTGAAACACAAAGAAAGAATAGTAGTTTATGTAACTGGTGCATAACAGAGGTTAAAAAAAACGAGCGCATGTTAAAACTCCGTTTTTTATGCACAACATGTGGTTTCGTTACACGAAGCATGCACTACCTTATTTATGCACATATAGAAATATTATATTATCAGATTTCTTATTATTAAATCAATTAAACTTTTGACCATCAAAACACAGTAAATTATGAAAATACGTATAACGTCGCAATGTGAAAAATATATATAACTAAGCTTCGCGTTGTTAAGAAACCCGATAATATAATATTTCTAAATGTGCATAAATGAGAGGTAGGATTAGGTTTTCCCTAAACCTAATCCTACCTCTCATTTAACCTCCACCTTTTTAGAAACTGGTTAAAAATACTTTTTAATTTTCATGGTTCCATTACATGCATGAGAACCCTAAGAAGAACCCAACGATTTTTAGAATACCAATGAAAGATGCTTTTAAATTTACCCAAAAAGAACCGGTAGTCTTTTACGAAAACCTTAGATGTTTCATTAGCGATGTAAAAATCATATCTTTCATTTGGTATAACAATGTCATAGGTGTGGATAAACAACATAATATGATACCTAGCTAATGTGAGATCATGTTTATGATATTGCATAGCCTTGTTGTAGTCGCCGAGGTAGAAGTATGCGTTCCCGAGCTGGCTGTATATGGCGCTGAGTGTCCGCAGGTCATCGGTGCCGGCTTGGATTGCGGCCTGGAAGAAGGCCACGCCAGCACGGCAGTCGCCCGCCTTGCACAGCCGCTCGCCTTCCAGTGCCAGCTCGAGGCACATCGAGCCACCGTCGAAGCTCTGACACAACACAAAGACAACTTAATCCCACCATTCCATTTAATATTCACTTTACCTATATGTAATACGATTAACGAATGCAATGCGAATGTATTATAAATTATGATGAAATTCAAATGAAGTTGTTATATTTATTCGCACTTATCCCTAGCCCCTGGTTTCTCGTACGTTTGTCAAAATCCTGTCAATTTAACATGCCAAATACTGTATGCTAGTTGGTTGAGTCAGCCGATTAATAACCAGCAAACAATGATTAGAATTTGGATTGCCAAGTTGACAAGAATTTAACAAACATACACAAGAAAGTGTTGCTTAGATAAGCTGTATTTTATATCTATCATTTGGATATCATTAGTACAGACGGGAAGAAAGGTAGGTTATAAAGGCAAATAATAGGTCTTTACCTATGAAATTGCCGTATTGCAGTACAGACTTTTTCAAACAAAAAAAGTTTTGATTGGCTATGAATTCTAAATTCAACTTAATTTTGTTTTAAAAATATGACATTCTATTTACAATATAAGTCTTTTGTTTATTGATTGGCGTTGTATTTTCATTACATTTCAACATTTTTCCTCATAATGGATACTTTGAAATTTCGTGTAATTATGGAATATGAGTTCCGTCGTGGCACCAACGCGGCACAAACGACACGTAACATCAACGACGTTTACGAAGAGAAGTGTACAAACGAACGTACAACCCGTTATTGGTTTGCTCGGTTCCGTTCTGGGAATTTTGACTTGAAAAATTAACCTCGTGGTCGTCCGGAAACTTTGGTCAACAATGATGAATTAAAGGCGATTGTGGAAGCTGATGAATCTCAATCTACAGCTGAGCTGGCAGCAGCTTTTGATGTTAGCATCAAAACAATATTGGTCCATTTGCGACAGATTGGCAAGATAAAAAAGCTTGATAGATGGGTGCCCCACGAACTTAACGATCGCCAGCGCAACGTACGCGTCGAGACTTGCCTTGCGCTGCTTAACAGGCACAGAAATGAAGGAATTTTGAACCGAATTGTTACGTGCGACGAAAAATTGATTCTTTTTGACAATCGAAAGCGCTCAGCAAGTTGGTTAGATCCTGGTTCGGTACCAAAGCAATGTGCAAAACGAAAAATGACCCCTAGAAAGGTGATGGTCACAGTTTGGTGGTCTAGTGCTGGTGTGATTCATCATAGCTTTTTACAAAACGGCGAGAGCATTACTGCAGATGTGTACATTGAAGAACTGACCACAATGATGGCGAAACTCGCACGTCTGCAACCAGCTTTGGTCAATCGGTCGTCTCCACTGCTACTTCACGACAACGCGGGACCCCATACTGCACAACAGACCGTCTCTAAGCTGCATGAGTTGGGTTTGGAAGCTCTCCCTCATCCGCCATACTCACCAGATCTTGCGCCTACCGACTATAACTTTTTCCAAAATTTGGACAACTTTTTAGCGGGAAAAAAATTCAATTCCCGAGAGGCAGTACAAAACGCCTTTGAAGAGTTTGTTGTCTCCCGTCCTGCTGATTTTTTCAAGAAGGGCATCCATAAACTGCCACAGCGTTGGCAAAGATGCATTGATTGCAGGGGTGATTACTTTGAATAATAGAAATAAATAAGTTCGAAAAAAAAAATACTTTAATTTTTTTCAAACAAAACGGCAATTTCATAGGTAATAATATATTTTTTCATAAGTAGAAAATATGATTGTTTATCAATTGTTAACAAAAACGGTTCACAACTTATTACATTGAAACAATATGAATGTTCATAAATGCATGGCTGCATAAATTACAGCATGCCTATTATAATAATTTTTCCATAAAAATATAATGCTAATCTAGTAAAATTTAATGCTAGTAAGACTCAGGCATGCTTATTCACCGCGGAATGTGAACGGAATGGTCCTTTCCCAACTGTCCTGCTACTTTCCAAGATGTATCAATTCCAGTAATAGAGCATCTTGAACTGTTAGATGTTTCATTAACATCCAATCAGAACTTTGGCTCTTTATCGAGTACTAGCTAAATTAGCTGCAAAAAGCTATGTATCCTAGAAAAGGCGCAACAGTATTTTACATTGGGACAGCTCTTGAACCTCTATGTATCTTAAGTCTGTTTCTTTTCGAATGGACTGGGCATATTTTACTGATCTATCCCAGATAGATCAATAAAATACCCGCAGATATTAATTACATGATCTACTTCATTCGAATATTCTTTCATCGGACTGCATAGATGCACAGTAACATGGCATCCATGGTTCTTCTGGATGGTTTAAATTCCTTCTACTTATGCTAAGCATTTCGCTACTAACTTTATAATGTGAACAGCTAATGAATGGAACAGATTGCTGGAATCCTTATTTCAAACTATAACCTGGGAGTTGTAAGTCAAGAGTAAATAGGTATCTTCCAGGCAAGCATGCCCCATATTGAATCACATCATTGCTTAACATCATTAAAATAAAACAATTTTAGTTTCATGTTATTAGATGTTAATTATATGCCATCCTCTGTAGTGTGATGGTTTAGCAGGTCTGTGTCTGGGTGTTGTGGGACTATGGTCCTTGTAGTTCCTGGATCTCTAGATAAAGGAAATCCTAGTTAGGTTCCAGGATATCTGTATGTGATTGTAGGGCATTATTATTAATATTATGAAGAAGGTTATTATTTGGTTCTCAACTCAAAAACACACACTTAAAAAGCCTCTCTACCAATAAGGTAGCTTTTCGGTATAGAGTATATCAATTTTAATATTATATTAGCTGTGACCTATGGTTTTACCTGCATAGATAGGTGGGATCACATCCCTTTTATTCGTGTATTTTCCATTTTTTTTTTTCTCTTCCTTTTGACAAGATAAGTAGTAGCTTCATCTTTGCAACCAAATGCGTTAGCAATGTTTTAACACAGCATTTGGACCACATCACATAGAATAATAATTAGGATAAGGATAATTACATGTAGTTTAGTGACATCTAGTTACAGTGAGATTTACATAATTTAATAGACAAACAGATCAGTCCAGTTATTAGCCATTCTGATTAACAAAAATAAAGGCAGTAAAAAGCAGTACTCTCACTGCTTTATCAACCAAATTAACTGACCTGGTTTTTATGAATATTATGTTGATGAACTAGAGACATCTAGCCTACGCGAGTTGACGAATAAACTTTTGATAGGGCAAGGTTTGAAGTTAATTAGTAAACGCGGGTGTTATACTCCTGCAAAGATACGAATGTGTGCAGTTTCCGTATTAGGATCCAATATAAATGACTCACGAATTCCTTCTTATAATATAGGACAACGGTCTCACAGCCTGTTTACTGCTAAGTGCGCATGCTATGGCGCATTACAGCATCCTAACGAAAACATTAATGTAAAACAAGATACATATGTTTTATCCATGAATCTCACCTGTGCCTCGGTGGAAAGGTTTTCCGCACTTGCGCTCACGGACATCCTGGGGCTACTCCCTTGTCCTACAGCAGCTACAGCACGAAAACTAAAATAATTATAAAAGCTAATAATCACGCTTTCATAGTTATTGTCTTTCTTCAGTATAATAGTTTTTGGTGTAAGGCGTGAGCCGTGAACACAGGCGTTAGCAAAATTGAAAATTAGACACAAAAGGGCGACAGTCATATACACAACCTGTCAAAGAGCATATAACCACTACGTTTTAAGAGACGGCACTTAGAACATTATCTGTAGCTATAAGTGACGTAGCATAATAAAACCAACATTCAACTTCAACTTCAACTCTTTGTAAATGGCCTTTGTGGAGAAAAACCAACATTGCAAAAATTATGAAGGGCTGCCAACATTTACATACAAAGACACTGACAGTTTAAGAGATGTGCTAAATGTTATCGATATCTAGTGTTGTCATAACGTTAAAATATTTATCGATAAAAATCGAAATATCGATACTACAGTACCTATAATTATATGATATATTTTTAGGTGTTAATAAAAGGCAAATGACATAAATTTTATAGCTTTATTTAGAATGTGTTACAATTCAAGTTAAATTTTCTAGGGAACGTTTGAATATTGCTAAAGACAATTTTTTTTTAATATCCCAGCGTTTTCCATGCGGCTTTCGCTTCTGGCAGCGAGTTTCTCTGCTAGAAAGCAAAATATCTGCTTTCTAGCAGATACTTTTAAGCAGACAGCAGGATTTTCAAAAAGTTTGACTCTAATTTGTTTAAATTAATGGATGTTTTAGCTAGTCTTCAGAGAGTCCTTAACAGTCTTGAGATGCTGCAGAAGCTTTTCTTCCTTCTGTACATTTAATTCTTTTCCCCAAATGCAACAAAAAAAGGATTTATTACAGACAAAAATTCGGTTAGCTTATTATGGAATTATTTTACTTGATTATTAATTCAATTTATAACCTTTACTAAATTTGTGACATACTGGGATCTCTGGCCCGGTACAAACATACAAAAAAAACTTACCAGTAGACTTTCTATTTCTTGTGTGACTATGCACTAGCCTTGCTCATTTTAGTTCGCGACAGGGAGCGCTCCTTTTAGTTCGCAGGTCGTCGGTGAACTAGGTCGTTCTTCTAGTTCAGTAGTTCGCGGCAGGACCGAGAGCGGGTAAGACGATTGCTCTCAGTGATCTCAGTGTGCCTGGTCCCGCAAGAGCGACCTACTTAGTTCGCAACAGCCAAAGAGCTGTAGTTATATCTACTACTATGCTCTATTTTGTTTATAAATTGTTATAGCTTCTGTTGTAATAACTACTAAATAGGTACATTTTGCATATTAATTTATTAATTAAATGCCATTGCATTGATTGCATGGTATTTAAGAAAAAAACTTTTTTTTATTAGTACCTATAGGTACTCAGTCTACTTAGGTAATGATATAAAAATATTATACTAGGTAAGTACCTGCTAAAAATATGATATACCTAGGTACTTAGTTTCAATGAACATATTAAGTAAGTATTTATTAAAACTATGTAGGTATTCTTAATGTTTGTTAAAGAAAAAAAGACTTTAAAATTAACCATCATTTATGTAATCAATATTTAAAATATTCTAAGTAAGAATGATATGTACGATCATCGCTCTCTCCCGCTCGCGACACGCGCCTCGAAGCGCGGCGCCCTGGGGAGCGCGGCTCTCGCCGCTCGCCGCAAGTCGGTCGGTCAAAGAACGAACGAACTAAAATCAGACGCAACCGACACCTAGTTTGCGTCGTTCGCTCAAAGGAGCGCTCTTTTGAACTAGGTCGTTCGCGACCTACACAAGGCTACTATGCACAAAAATTCTACTGAGGTACTGGTGGATGATTTAGGTTAAACCTCTGAGTCAGTGAACCTGTAAATAAAATATTTTCAAAATAAAAACAGTGTACATTTTTACCATCAGATGTAGTGAAATGGTGCTGGCATGTAAAAACATAATGATAAAACAAATACTGACCTAATTTTATCTTCATATTATATTTCATTTCCGTTGCAACAACATTAGATGTACTTTCTGTTACAATAACAGAAGTTGATACAATTGGTAGGCACATTTTCCAGTTCCATACACATTGCAGAACTGAACTATATTTTTTTGTCAAATCTGAAATATAAAAAGTATAAAATATAAAGAACTAAAGGGAGTATACTCGTTGTATGTTGAATTGGCAGACGACACTGTGTATGAGCTGGTTTGTTAGTTGTGCTTATGATTTATAAAAATATTTATTTAAATATGACACATGACTATTCAATAGAAAGCTTCAACTGCAGCAGAAGTTCATTGGTCTGATTAATACTTTGATAAAGTACCCCATTAGTACAATCACCGAGGATTGCTTGAACAGAAGAATAATACCTATTAGCATATTAACATTATTGTTTCGGCTGTACCTACATGTTCAATCATTACGTTAAATCAATAACAAATAAGCATTCAGACCCATCAGAGTCAGCATTGTAATTACTCACCTCATGGAAATTGTGCTCTTTGACATCCAAGTTTCAGAGGAAAATCAACAAATTACTCCTGTGAACTGTGGTAGGTTCAATTTGGGCACAGCAGTTTTCAGTAGACGATTTCCATTCTTATTAAAATCTTCTGCAGCAAAATGCATGCCACATACAAATACACACTTATGGAATGATTTGCAAATAGAGTCGCTGTCTCGTAAATACATTTTCACATTTTACAAAAACCACACAACAGTATCACATCAGACGGAAAGTTCACATTAATCGGAGGAGAAGAATCAACTCCACAATAATAACGGACTATCGACGCACAAATCAGTAGAAACTGTAAAATAATAACAGATATACGCGGAGATATAGAGAATGGCTGGTATAAATTTGTTTAATTTTAATGTCGCCATCTTGACAATTATAAATTGTCATTTTACCGGATATACCGTAGACAACATAATAATACAAATTTTAAGTAATTTTTAGCCTTGGTATGTTGACAATGGAGATCTACGTGACTAGTGTAACCCGTGCGAGTTAGCTAGATACATGGTGTGTGCCTACGAATGGCAGCGAGGTGCCTAGTTAATTCGTCCGGGTTGCAATAGCATTTCAATGTACTGAGTGACCACCCACTGCAACCTGTCTCTATTATCTGAAGGAATTTACAATTACATACTAGTGGTTATATGCTCTTTGTTACATACTACGTAAAGTAACAGGAAGGTTCACCCACACTAAAAATCGCTGTCCGAAAGAGACTTAATAATAAGAACCTGTGTCTCTCTCTAAAAGGCGCCAGTGCCAATCCCAAATATATAGAATCCTACCATATTATTTCCTTTTTAAAGTAAAACTTCTTTACGCACGCACTTGGGAGTAAGCTGGTGAATGCGAGGTGAATGGAAGTTAAAGTTAAATGGAAGCTGGTTCACGTAGATCTCCATTGTCAACATAACAAGTAAAAAATTTGTATTATTATGTTGGTATGCCCGGACATGAAACTCACAAAATGTCAATTTACAATAGTAATTACAATAGTAATTTACAATAGCGTCATAAAAATCAGTAGGACTTTGATCGTTTTGTCTAAAGTTGTTTCAGTTTATTAGAAAATAGAAAAAAAGCATCATACATTATGCAATACCATTTACATTGTTTCAAACTTCGAGGTCCAACAATTTAATACACACTTACAACACATTACCATAATCATTGGTTATCTTTTCAATAATTCACACTAATGGCCAAATACTTTCCAAGCATCTTTTTTTTGGTCTGGCCATATTATGTATGTATTTATATTTGGTCTGAGTGAGTTTATATACTCTTTTTTTTGCTAAGGATTTAAAATAACTTTGCGTTAATCAATAATAATACGTTATTCAACAAATATAACACAAAAATTTTTTACATAGAAATTAATTTGAGAAAATAAAGAATATTTTAAATAGAAACTTTAAATTTCTACCAGACACATATTGATTCCATTGTAAACTTTGACGAAATCCGAAAGGTTATTTTCTGCTCCGTATTCCACAAGACATCCTCTGTGAAACTTGTACATCTGGTCTGTATTAGAGAACCTGTCATGTAAAATACGTACAGCCAAAATCACTAGTTGAGGATGTAACGTTCTTGGGTAGAATCTAGATATGTTTATTGTGGTAAGGCTCCTATTTTTTTTTTACGTTTTGGCTCCACACTTTTGTGTATTTAGCCAGTGTCAAGTAATTGATAATTTATCAAGTTATCGATATTTCACGCAAATATGTGTCAAGTCATAGTCGAAGTCATCAAGTCAAGTCATAGTCAAGTCAATCTAGTCAGTCATACTAGTAAAGTGTTGTAGTAAAGTGGTGGCAACTTTACTTGAAGCTTCTATGGAGTTTTGGAAACAACACGAAAAGAAACGTTTCACCATCATTATACCATTTTCCCACACTCACGCCTGTAATCCAGCACTTAACGAATAAAATGCCACCAATTTTATGCACTAACACTGAATAACACAAGTTTTGGAAAATAATACAATGCGGCGACGCGATATTTTTCGTTTTCCCGCCAAAACTCGTATGACTCCTTATTAGCGAGTTTCTCTCTGGGCCGTTCTTCCTTACAAAACCTTACCAGCCCAGGACGATGAATCAATTATTCTGATTCATTGTGCTAGTTACCAGCTAAATTAAAATTATAAAAGACCGTTATGGTATTGTAATAAAGTTTAAGTTCTTTTTACATGAAATGTCAAATGAACCTTCCAAAGATACAGAGTACGTAGAAATTCTTGATCCAGAGTTAGTGATTATCGTTTATCTGTGGCTAGAGGAACCATGCAATGCGTGCGTTGACGTTTGGGAGTGCAAATCAAACTTTTTCCACTTTGTTCGGCCATATTGCTTTGTCGCCGTGCGTGCTCCTTGCCTGGAATTGAATCATTCAAGCAATTTTTGGTAAATATGTTTCCATTTCGCTATTACCATAATATTATTTGCATCAGTAATGTTTGATAAAATGTGGTGCAGGAGAAACAGTAAATAAGTTAATTGAGAAAGCTAATAAAAGCGCTCATATCTATTGCCACTACCTTCATTAAGTTTCGATTCAATGTTTCAATCTGTTCGGGCTGGTCGAAGAATTGCCACTGCTCTGAGCTCGTGTATATGTCGTCACTGCAGATATCCTCAAATTGTGTTAATGAGTAGTTTACGTCTTGTTATGTGCTGTTTCAGTTGTGAACAGTATGAAATTTGTGATGAAGTGAATGTGGGTAGGAAACTGCGTTACTAAACGCACTTTAGTATGTAACCAAGCTATAGCGTGTAGCTGATATTGTGCATATTCATGTATACGCGACCATTCAAGTTGTAGGTGATGTGAGTGCTGTTCACTTCACGAATTGATAAGAGTGTGTAAAATGTGTACATAATAGTACCCAATAACTATCAATACTACGGTAGTTGTACCTGCCTCCTCTACAAATTGTATGTTATGCGACTACATGCCAGTCTTATCTTGCAGTAAATATAAATACAAATTTTGGTCCTCCCACCCCTAACATGTATATTATTGTAGCAGATTCTTTTGAGATTAATCTGTAATTATAATATTGATAAAAAATACCTTGAGTGATATTGGCCCACCCATTGATATATTTGATAAAATGCAAAATACATTAATCTGTTTGTTTGAACACACATTTAATATTTTGATGAAACAAGTGATATACATGATGCCAATAGATTTGTCAGTCTATATCTGGTTACCTATTTGAAATACTCAGTCTGTTGTAAATACTAGACAATAAAACGTGAGTAATTTTACTTGATGCTGTGTTATAATTAGAAAATGAATAAAACTTAGGTTGAGGTAAGTTCTACTAACCAGTTATGATTATCCTGACAGACTATTTTTTTTAATTATTGAAATAATGTTTAGGATAATAGAAATCTCAAAAAAGACTTATCTATAAAATGAGCTAGCTATTTTGATATTTAGAATTTTATTGTTAGCTGTCTAAATAAAATTAGATTTTTTATTTGATCTGTGACCTTACATCTATAGCTATATGCAAAATATGCAATTCAACCAAAGCCTTGCAAATTAAATGATTGTCAGCATCCTGTGTATAAATGACTCCTTGCTATCACTATTTACTTTTATTATTCTATTAATAACCCTTGGCACCCAGTCTACTGCTATTACATTAAGATAATATGATGAATTGTTTCTCAACAATATATGCTATGTATTTTATTATGTAATTGGCAGGAATTTGCAAATAACCCACTCAAAGGTTATTTGCAAATTCCTGCCAATTACTACTCACTATATAATTGTGAAAATTGGATGTGTATGTAGTACAATAAAAATTACTGGTACATCTCTTAGATTTAGTAAGGTAGAATGGCCATGGGCAAAGGTTTTGTGTACCAGAAAGTGCACCAGTATAGACTGGCCCCCAACAGGTGGATGGACAACCTGGGCATAACTGCAGGAGCCATTAGATAGAGGCATACGACCATCAAAAGTTACATTTTATAGAGGGATCAGCAATTCAGCATGTCATGCTCAGCAGTGGATGTCCTTAGACTTATGATGATGACGATGATGTATGTTTGTCTTCACTTGGCTGCAACAACTGGATTTTGATGAATATTAGAGCTTCGAATTTTAGATTCTTTAGGTTGTTTTAACAAATATATGCACCTTGTAAATATACAAACTAAAGTCATTGAATAAGAAAACATGGACATATTTTTTTCCTCAGAATATTATTGTAGGTTTGTTTTTGTATTAGTTGAGAATTTGATAGGGTTGCAAAGTAACATCTCTTAATATTATCGTAACATGTTAAGAGAATTTGTTTGAGAGTGTGTAGTTAGATGTGAAAAGCTTAAAAGCTGGCTAAACATTTGTTGGTGTGGGCTGCCTTTATTTTGAACAGCAGTGGATATTTTTCAGCTGGTGATGATTGATAATGGTGATGATGATGAATAATAATTATCTATACATTCTCAACACTCAATGATTTATTGCAAATATATTGATATTTTGTAGGTACATATTTTGACAGCCTTTGTAGTGTGGTGGTTAAGCAGGTTGGCTCATAACCTGGAGACAGCTGGTTTGATTTCCACGGCAAGCATTTGAGCACATTAAAATAAACTGCAAATACTTGTACTGGGTGTTGTAGGACCATGGTCGTAGTTCCTGGGCCACTAGACACAGGGAATCCTAGTTAGGGTCCAGGATCTATGTATATGATTGTTATTATTATTATTATTATTATATTTTGCTTAACAGATCTCGTGTATTTGATTTGAAAATTACTGCACCATTAGGGCCGGAGAAACTGAAAAATAAATGTATGGCATTTAGCTTGAGAGTAAGGTGGGCTGGATAGTTTTGCAGGTCATAACAGAAATCAGTCTAATTGTAATTTACCATTAGGCTACATATAGTATTCTTTTGTTTTATATTATTTATTTACTAAGATATTTATTAAAGTTCCTAAACTAGTTAGTTTAGATAGAAACCTATGCACCACTAACATTTGTTAACCACCATTGGATTTAAATCACAGCTTTTAAGATGATAAAAGAGTTAAGCAAGAGGGAATATGGAAGGAATGAATTGAACAGAATAAAAATGGATTAATGGGACAGCTTCATCCATTTAAAATGGGTTTTGGTTTTTCTGGCATGGGTGGAATCATGAAAATTAATACTGCCAATGCTTTATTGATTTCGTCTTTATTTGCTAGCGTTACACTTTAATTTTGATAAGTAGGCCAGCGAATTTCATGTCATAGCAAATTATTGCAGTGTATGCTATGCGAAGTGTTAACATTGTATTGTTTGACGTACTAAATCAAATCTTGCTCTTTATTACTATGTATAGTTAAAATAAGCATTTGTTTTTGTTAGACTCGCATTTTTTTTTAATATTCAACTGATGACTTTAGCGACGCCGACGCGATGGTTTAAAAATGTTGACATTTTACTATTGTTTCGGACAAACAAACAGTGAAAATAATCGTTGAAATGACTAACTATCGTAATTGATTTCAGCTGCTCCTGCTTACGAGTTGAGCGGTTTACTTCAAATCTTATCGCCGATAGCAATGGGAGATCGCACGAACCCAATAAAGTTTGGTCCAGAGTGGTTGCGTAATCTGTCGAGCGAGCCAAGCAGTCAGCAGACGCATGCAGGCGCGGGCCGGGACGTGGCGGGCGCGGCCCCGCCCGGGATGGGAGGCCCTGCAACGCTACACAGACCCGCCAATCCTAATACCAACGCACCAAACACTTCCAAAGTACTCCTTGCCAAACTTCGGTTAGTTTACACCACTCTTTTGTGGTTGTTCTTACTGCCACCTGCTGTTAGCCAATCATTTCATTAAAAAATGCTGGTACTTTAGTTGTAATGTTATGTAGGTATACACATTTTATATTCAACAAAATAATGGCTGAATAGAAATGTCTATTCAGCCATTATTTTGTTGAATATAAAATGGCCATGGCTACGGTCACAGAAAAAAAAAATTATGGGAAAGCGGCAGTCCGATCTTCATTGGTTTTTTCGAGTTGTAGATTTTTGTTAATACTTCCATATAGCAGAGATTTGTATTCACTCATCTTTTATTTAGCTAATTCATGTATTTATTTTTACTAGTATTCATAATGAAAAGCACAGTGTTTGCCTCGGGTTAAACACTTATTTGGTCTCGAGGTTTGGTTTGGCGTCCTCGGGCGTGCCAATCAAAGGTTCGAGGGGCTAAATACTTACCTTATTGTTACTTTCATCCCTAGTGTAACAATGTACCTACTATTGTTTGCGAATGTGTCGTTTTTGTTTTTTGTTATGTTAACATCATTTTGTAATAATTCACGCAAGTTGAACATTGTATTCAACAATGCTTCTTATCGATAACGGATACATCAGCGCCCTAACAAATTAAATTGTATTTATAGGCTCCGAGTTATGCATGGTGCGGAAACTATAGAACTATAGGCCTTCAGCATGTGCACCGGGCCGTGTCCGGAGCAAGAATGATCTGTAGTACACCGAGCGGTCCCTTTTTATAGCCAGATGGGTGGGGGACCGATGCCAGTTACCGGTGTTGCCACTGTAATAAATTGAAATGCTACCACAGGGTAAATTACGGTACTGCCTGCTGCGCATAGAGTTTACAACTAGACGTTGCAGCCGTCATATTTATATATTTTTAGGACAACCAACAGTTTTCTTACATCTTTAAATTGAGACCAATAGAAGCTTATGTCTAAGGATGTAGGTATGCGTGAATTGAAATAGGCCTTTCGGCAATGGTTAGCATCTAATCTGAGTGAAGAGTAAACAACACGTCGGCGCCCATGCGACTTTGGTTTGATATTAACTACTGAAACTGTTGGTATAAAAAAATAAAGTGTAAATAGCGTGATTACCTACTTTGGGAAAACAAAAGCAGAGAATGGAAAATAATTCGTATGCCAATAAATAAGTTTTTATTTCAGCTATGGCAGAGAGGAAATGCTTGCTTTGTACGACCGTCAAACAGCTGAAGCACCAGCCCAGTTGAAGGCGATCGATACGCTTTACCAACCGAGAGGAAAACCGCCATTCGCATTGAATATACCATTCGAAGATACGGAGAATGTAAGTAGTTTTTTTTGTGTGCGTTCACGCACAAGGACTGATTAGAAAATCATCAATTCAGATCGAGGTTAGGTTAGATAGAATGAATATTTGTTGTTGACTTCTATGTGATTGTTGACAGAGAGATAATATGAGTAGACAACCGCCTCCCGGAGGGTTGGCGCCGAGCGATAGATACACGGGGGCGGGCCGCGGACGTGGTACCCTGGCCCTGGACAGCAGGGCGCGTGGCCTGGTCTCGCCCGACAACCGGACCAGGTCCAGGGCTTATATCCGGCAGACTTCTGTGGGGAGGTATGCCTTCTAGGTTGTAGTAGTGTTACAGGTTTTTGGTTTGTTTGTTGTTTTTCTACTTGATTTTTTGGTTATTTCAAGCCAATAGAAGAAATACGTACGGAACTTAGCACCAGTTTGGATGTCGTTTGTTTTATTATCGAATTCCATAAAAGCGATTGGTATGTATTGCAAGAATTGCATTTGGTAGACATGCAAAAATAGTTTGGGTCTTCTTTTTACATTAATGTTTTTGTTTGTAAGAGCAGTAATAATTTCTAACATTGGTTGGCAGATTTTCAGCCCTGGCATTTATTAATACTGGTTTATATTTGATTACTCAATAGTTACATCAAATATTCTTAAAATTCCCCCTATTTGGGGGAAATCAAAAACAGGCTCTAATGTTTTCGAAACCGGTGCATACAAAAAGGAGTTAAAGACATTGTAATACATTATCTGATTGTGGTATAACTCGTATTTGTGGTGTGTTTAGAGGTTTGTCATGTCATTTATCTTTTATGTGGCTTCACAATTAATCAACGTGTTCCACAACTTATTCTAGCATACATTCTTGGCACTGAGGCTTGTTTGGTTAAGCTTGAAGCAGATTTGTTATTAAGTTTTCTGTTGAAGGATGACAACATAATTTTAATTATTTTAAGTGTTAACTTGAAATGTAGTATGTATACAAAAATCGGCAAATAAAGAAGGTAGTATAGTATAAAACTATTCTCACCAACATATATCTATTATATCTTTAGAGGGTGGCATGGTGGCAATCAACGTAATACATACAGTGGCATGCCGGACGATGATCCAAATCAGCCGATAAGGTCGTGGAGTAGCACTAATCAGCCCTCATCTGGCTTACGGCCCATGAATGTGGATCAACCAGAATGGCAGACCAAACAACAGCAGTATAGGAAGTAAGTTGCCGATAACATTTATTTAATGTTAAAATAGCTGATATTGTGTACTTTACATAGCAAATGGCACAGTTGACTGTCCAGAGTTTTTGGAGAGCATTGTTAAGGATCCATATGCATTTTTATGGAGACCTTGCACATTGCATGTAGCTGAAGGTAGACCCAATTACAGACTATATTCTTATTTATTAAGAGCTAGCAAGTGTTTCAACGACTTGGCTATGAGACATAATATAGACCTTTTTAATAATACTGCTAATCAGCTGATGAAACTGATGGGCAATGCATTTTTTAAAAATAATTAGGGAGCTAAGTGGTTTCTGTGTGTAGTAAGTTTTCTAAAATATAAAATAAAATAAAACAGTTTTTTCTTATTTGGAAATACGTTTCTGTGAATTTTATTTAAAATGACAATGCACCAATCAAATTTACTCTTGATTTATAAAACAAAACAAGAGAAATGAACCCATTATTGAGCAGTATTTACAGTCTAATATTTTTGTTGTATAGCAAACGCATGACAAACACCAACTGGCGACAACAACAGGGTCGTGACGAGAGTGAAGAGTGGCGGTCTGCGGACGGGGGGAGACGGCCTCAGGAGAAATGGGGTATGAAATATTTATAAATGTCTTCTTCGCACTCATGACAAAAATATCCCATTTCTATCCTCAGAGCTTACCAACTTACCGATAATAACTACCGACTTAACCGACTTGCCACTCACCTATAAATAACAATTAACATGTAACAAATTTCATATAAATAATTGAATTTAATTAAGTTGGTTAAACTGAGAAAGACATAAAAGATCAGCTGTTTAGTTGTGAAAGTTAGGAATAGGCACATATATACGAAGTGTTTAATGTTGTTGACTTTTTTGTAAAGCATTCTCCAAATCCTTGTAAATGATTGAATTGCTCAAGTCGAGAGCGGGAAATCCCCGCATGTTGTTTGTTGATTGCTGGTTAATGTCAATTGTCATTATCCTGCCTGTGTATTTACTATTGACCGAGTTATCGACGCAACTCGTAAACTGCGCAGTAGCATATAAAGTAAATCTTGTACACACGTAGCAGATAGTACTTCTGTATTTCAATTTTTTTTATGTTTATGAATAATGTGACTACCTAGTCATTCGACTGATGGCAATTGGCTAGCTTAAATGCCCCTCATAGTGAATTAAATGTTGATCCTATAAGTCATAAGTAAGGTTAACAAGAAAAATTTATAAGGATTACACAAAGTTTATTATTAGACAGCCTCTGTGGTGTGGTGGTTGAGCAGGTCGGTTCATAGCCCGGAGGTGGCGGGTTCGATTCCCGCGGCAGGACAAGTATTTGTGCACAGAAAAAAAGCGAAAATACTTGTTCTGAGTCTGGGTGTTGTGGGACCATGGTCCTCGTAGTTCCTGGGTCCCTAGACACGGAATCCTAGTTAGGGTCTAGTATGGGACTATCTATGTATGGGATCGTTGGGCGTTATTATTATTATTATTTTGTACATGATATGTTTACACATACTTTTTTTGTGAATGAATGACATGAAGAGCTAGTAGTTCGCCTAATATTAGGCGTCACGGCCTATAACAGTTGCAGTGTGAGGCCACATGGGACCGGATCAAGACAAAGTGCGATCATATGGTCTAAAGATAAATAAAACTCCTTAACCTATTTTTTTTTATTACGTTTCACTATCAGCCTTTAATCTAAAAAGGGACCGCCGTACATTTGCAAGATTAATGAACTTTAAAAAATATTTAAACTAGCTGTGCCCGCAACTTCATCCGCGTGGAATAGTGTTAATGAGGCTGTTATGATTGTGCAATATTCTTTCAATTTTTAAAACACATCTATTTTTATTGGGAATTAATCTTTTGACGAATTAAATAAACAAAACACTGTACCAAATAAATAAAAAACCCTTAGTCTTATTACAAAACGTGGACTAAATAGACATTTAAGCCTGGACCAACTAGTCCTAGTTTGTTACGGTACTAAGTAGTTAGACCTTGACTTTATTACAAAACGGCGACTAATCGAAGATCAGCTGATACCAGAGATGGCTGGCTTAAATATTGACCATAGACTAAATACGAAAAAAGTATGTTCATTTGGACCACATTTATTCACACGATCCTTTTTTCACGTTTCATATATTTAGATTTTTTGTTTTCGTCTATAATATTGACTGCATTGGCCTTGGAAAGCTTATTGTTTGCATATTTTTTAATGAATAAATAATCAGATTCATAAAAGTCAGCTTTGCTACAATAATTTTCAACTAATAAAACTATTAAGTTTTAATAGTTACCAACGAGGCTTGCGAGAATCAGAACGTAAATATGGCATTGCTTAACGCGCGAAAATTGATATTTCTGTTTATTCTAACTGTAACTATAATAAATATCGTAAAAATGGAGCAACAAAATATAAAAACTGAACCGAGTAGATATATTTTATCAAAGACCAAGACAACCTCAAAATCGTGTAACAAAGAAGGTTGATAACCCAACATTCGCGTCAGGGGCGTAAATAGTTTTTAATCTTAAAAGTTTCATTTTTCCACCACCGTGGCGCTAGTTTCTTTGCTTTAGCGAGTTAGTACCATAGTTAAACTAGGGTCGTCGGAGGACTAACTTTAGACCATGGTCGATCCCCTTATCAGCGATAAACTCGTTTTGTAATAAGGTTTTTAAATAGTCTAGGTTTAGACCTAGTACTAACTTTAGTCCACGCTTGGTCTGCGTTTTGTAATAAGACGGTTAATGAACATTTTAAACTATTTTAAATGTTATTCATTTTATATTTGCAATTAAAACATAAATTATTAATTTAATCATTTAATGTAAATTATATTGTTATAAGCGCCAAAACAATCAAAGAAATTGTAATAAATTTAAATTTTCTGCTATAAGTTGCAGAAAAGCAGCGATATATTAGTACTTTACCTATGAAATTGCCGTTTTGTTTGAAAAAAGTTAAAGTTTTTTTTTTTCGAACTTATTTATTTCTTTTATTCAAAGTAATCACCCCTGCAATCAATGCATCTTTGCCAACGCTGTGGCAGTTTATGGATGCCCTTCTTGAAAAAATCAGCAGGACGGGAGACAACAAACTCTTCAAAGGCGTTTTGTACTGCCTCTCGGGAATTGAATTTTTTTCCTGCTAAAAAGTTGTCCAAATTTTGGAAAAAATAATAGACGGTAGGCGCAAGATCTGGTGAGTATGGCGGATGAGGGAGAGCTTCCAAACCCAACTCATGCAGCTTAGAGACGGTCTGTTGTGCAGTATGGGGTCGCGCGTTGTCATGAAGTAGCAGTGGAGACGACCGATTGACCAAAGCTGGTTGCAGACGTGCGAGTTTCGCCATCATTGTGGTCAGTTCTTCAATGTACACATCTGCAGTAATGCTCTCGCCGTTTTGTAAAAAGCTATGATGAATCACACCAGCACTAGACCACCAAACTGTGACCATCACCTTTCTAGGGGTCATTTTTCGTTTTGCACATTGCTTTGGTACCGAACCAAGATCTAACCAACTTGCTGAGCGCTTTCGATTGTCAAAAAGAATCCATTTTTCGTCGCACGTAACAATTCGGTTCAAAATTCCTTCATTTCTGTGCCTGTTAAGCAGCGCAAGGCAAGTCTCGACGCGTACGTTGCGCTGGCGATCGTTAAGTTCGTGGGGCACCCATCTATCAAGCTTTTTTATCTTGCCAATCTGTCGCAAATGGACCAATATTGTTTTGATGCTAACATCAAAAGCTGCTGCCAGCTCAGCTGTAGATTGAGATTCATCAGCTTCCACAATAGCCTTTAATTCTTCATTGTTGACCAGTTTCCGGACGACCACGAGGTTCATTTTTCAAGTCAAAATTCCCAGAACGGAACCGAGCAAACCAATAACGGGTTGTACGTTCGTTTGTACAGTTCTCTCCGTAAACGTCGTTGATGTTACGTGTCGTTTGTGCCGCGTTGGTGCCACGACGGAACTCATATTCCATAATTACACGAAATTTCAAAGTATCCATTATGAGGAAAAATGTTGAAATGTAATGAAAATACAACGCTAATCAATAAACAAAAGACTTAATTGTAAATAGAATGTCATATTTTTAAAACAAAATTAATTTGAATTTAGAATTCATAGCCAATCAAAACTTTTTTTTGTTTGAAAAAGTCTGTACTGCAATACGGCAATTTCATAGGTAAATACCTATTATGTTGCACAAGGCGATCACGTAACTTGATTGCAACCAAAAGAAACACAAATTTGTATGGATTTAACAGTTTCAATATGCAGTTTATTTGCATTGTTACTGTGGAAATTTTCATATTAGGAAATATTTTTTTCTTGTTGCGGCCAGGGCTAACCACTAGCCTTCACAAAAAGGAAGTTTAAGACAAGGTATAATTATATATAGTTTAATTTCACCAGAATGGGGATGGCAGGAGTCCAGTGGGAGGCCCAATCAAGACAAGCAGTGGCATTCCAACCGAAGAACTTGGGCTGGGGGTGAGAACAACGAGGATCCTTTGCCAGAATGGTAAAAGTTAAAAAAAAATTATGTACCCATACTAGAACTTTTAATTCAATTGCACATTTGAATAAAAACATAATTATGTGAAAAATTAGATGCTGTGATTGAATAGTTCATTCAAATGAAGTTCACTCATTTCATTTTCATTAATTTCAACTAATCACATACGAACTGCCGGCCGGTAGATGGATCTAAACTAAAGAAGTTTTACTTCAGTCGTGTGGCCTAAAGCACACTCGTTTTTATTAAAATGAACAGTAGTTAGATCTCGCCATAACGGTAGTATAAGCTTAGCAAAGCGCTAATTAAAACCAATGACCTGTTTTATTTTTGTAAATACTATTTGACCATTTGGAACAGAATAGTGTACATGTATTCATCCAGGGCATGGTTCTAGGGCCGTGGAGAACGCCGAAGCGTGCGGTGGGACGTTCGATTCGTCGGGTGCGTTTCACGGATATAGTAACGACGATTCCAATCTTCCTAAGAACCAAGAATCCTCATATCGTAAGTAATGTTTTATATTTAATTAAACAGTTTTACAAAATGTCTGTTTTCTTCCTATCCTAAAAAACGAATATTAGTTGTTTATTATTGTTGTTATATACATGTTTCTATATTTCTTTGTCTTTCACCACACTTTCGGTAAAAAACTTTGTGTTGGAACCTATCTTTCAAGTTCTAACATTTGTTTGCTTATTGTAGCGTTGACGCGATCACACACTCACGGCAGTTTTGTGCGCTCCAAAACTATGGAGGAGGGTTCAGAGGAGTGGTGGGCATCAGAGAAAGCTAAAAAATTGTCACCTAAACGGTTTGACGCCAGTGAAATCCAGTTTAAAAAGGTAAATAGTTTTTATTTATATAGAGATATATTCATATTTCCACCTAACCTTCTAAAACGTTATTAAATAAGCGATGAAGAAGTGAGCTCAGTATATCTTTTAATTTTGTTATATTGTTAGAGCGTGGTGGCCCTTGCGATTTTTAAACCCGACACTTGCTCTCTCAGTTGTGAAAGAAAACATAAGGAAACAGGTATATTTAAGAATCCTACAAAACTGATGGGTTGTCTCATCTCCACCAACCACCAATCTTGGCCGCCGTGGTCGATCGGACGGCCCGTGTCCAAGCAATGAGAACATATAGAGCTAATGATGACTTTTTTAGCAGAAAATCACTTGTACAATATTATGCATCTCTTGCCTAATGTAATGTACCTTTCAAAGTTTCTGATTTGTTTCTAGCCACTTGGTCCCGGCAATGCCGATGAAAAATCAAATACAAATTCAGCCAGTGGCGCTCCGGCCGGTGCCAATAATGCTCACAGCACCGGTGCTATTCCAAAGCACAGCTATCAGTCTAGTGGTGGTGGAGGCGATAAAGCCTCCAAGGATTATAAATCTGGTAAAAAGTCTGGAAGTAAGGACAATGAAAATGACAGTCTGGAAAGAAAAACTCCCGTACCAGCTCCAGTACAGCCAGAAGTAAATAAACAGAAAAATGTTGAAGAAGCCAAAGAGAAAACATTTGAAACACGATCAGACAAGAATGAAAAATCAAAAGATGAAAAAGCAAATACTATCAAATCGGTGATACTGCCAACAAATGACAACTCTCTTAGACAAAAACATCAAAACATTGCTGTGACCCCCACAGATTCACCTAAGAGGCAACATCAACCGAGGCAATATGACACAAACCAAGGAAGACAGCTTGAGAAGTGAGTATAAACATTTTACTCAACATTTGCAAAGGTACTTGCAGCTTACAAAAATGTTTAATCTGTTACATAATATATTAAAACTTTACTAATAAACATGGTGTGGCGGAGGAGGAATACGTGTTTTGTGTTTCGTCTCGCCAATTTCAACTCATTAAAATGAGTTGAAATTGGCGAATATAAAATAAGACAAAACAGTGAGTGAACTATTCTAGTGTACAATAATAATAATAATAACGCCCAACAATCACATATATAGCAACAACAATAAAGCAGTGTTAATCAGTTTAATAATTTCATTATTACTGTTCGGGATATTTGAAATATACCTTATACCTATTAGGTATGGTGACATTAGTTTTCTTAGTTTTTGGTGTAATAACAAATTTTATTAATGAATCAGATGTAACGCGTTTTTTTTTTGCAGTAATGACAGTCAAAAGGAAAAGGATAACAACAAACTTGTGGAAGATATACTTCAGATGAACTTGGATGATGGGATCCCATCTGCAACAATTAATCAGTTACTCACAAACCATAGCAGCACTACAATGAATTCATTGGCCCAACTGCCCAGTCCACCGATGCCAATGAAGATGACCAGTTCACTGCAAAGCCTAGGCATGAATGCCCAAAACAAACAAAGCATGCCTTCCCCAAGTATACAAACTTCTGGAGTGCAGAGTAGCATGATGCAGCCAATAGGAATCACAAATTCCATGTTAAATGCATCACTTGGCCTCCCTATGCCCAACCCCAATTCCAGCTTGTCATTACAGGGCATGCCCCAACCTTTAACTAAACCTGGGTTGCCCAATTCAAATAATCTAGCTTCTGGTCTCCAAGGAATGGGTGGAGGGAATATGCAACCATCGGGGCTACAGCCAGGCGGCATGCTGCCAATGCCGAGTTTACAAGCCAATATGCAATCTGGGACCAGCTTGCAGAGTAATTTGCAACCCGGTGGCATCCACAACAGCAGTATGCAATCTGGAGGGCCTGGTTTGTCAGGATTCCAACCTGCCAATACCGGAATAGCACCAATTGGAAACAGTTCTTTGTTCAATAATGTGAGTATTGGTAATATACCACATGATTGCCATATTTTACCAGTTTTTATGTTTGAAATGAATTTTACGAAATAAAAATATTGTTTTAAGTTCTTTAGCGATGGCAATCTGATTAATATGTGTATATTCAACAGATGACCCATAATGATATAAATAACCATGGAGGACAAAACGCACTTCACAGACTTCAGCAATTATCAACCTCATCATTCAACACCTTGATGTACGGCAACATGATGAGCCAGCCTCCACCTCCAATACCCAACATGGGCATGCAACATATGTCTTCAGACCAGTGGTATTATGAGGACCCCAATGTAAGTTATTGTAATTTTATCATACTGTTATCTTTTTGTATTATTTCGATGTACTCGTAGGACTTATATACAGCTCAATATTTGTGTTTCAGAAAACCATTCAAGGGCCATTTAGTTCGAAGGAGATGTTTAACTGGTATCGAGCTGGCTTCTTCAGCCCCACTTTGATGGTTCGGCGTGAATGCGAACTAGTTATGAGACCACTGGGAACATATGGTCACATGCCCTTCGGACAAATGGTAAATATTGACAGGTTCGGGGTAGTAAAGTAAAAATTATGAGCTGGCTTGTTTGATCATTTAATTTATCATGTAGTTTGTTTTTAATGTTATGCGCGTGCGCCTCACTTTCGAGGCGGCCATTTATGAAGCATTAAGCTTCAGTTGAGTTGACTATTACAAATGAAGTATCTATCTAAGATATTGAAAAATTATGAAACTCTCACTAAAACTACTGAATGGTTTAAAATTTTATGTCAAAGTGGGTAGCGTTTGACCTCATTGCGCCTAATGCTATGCGATGATATGTCCGAAGATGACGCCACGCTACGCCTGCATTGAGACGCATCAGTTGAGAGCCACCTAAAGTTTCCTTTGGCATTCGCATCTTATATATAAACCTGTAAAAAATATTTATTTCGTAAATCAAACATTACTATAACATGTTATGAAATTTGTGACAGGATCTTCTTCCACCATTCCCGATGGGTGGAGGCTTCGACCTTCGTCCGCAGCAGTCTCATGACAACATGATGAATCAGCAGCCAGGCCTGGGCATCGATGTGAGTAAATCAAATATATTATTACTATCACACGTCTTCATTACATAATTCGAAGCGAAGCACGACTAGCCGTTCCTAGCCGGTATAGTTATAGTATAGTCGCTGCGGTCACTACTCTGATGGGTGACCGCTACAAAACGTGTTATTTACAACTAAGCGCTGCTGTTCTTCGGAGGGCACGTTAATTCGTCGGGCCCAGTTGTTGTCGTAGTACATAAGTCGTTAAGTCAAGTCAGAAGCCTCTGGAATTCTGACACCACCCTTCACGAGAGAAGAAGAAGATTACAACATTGACTCGGCAACAGCTACATTTTCACTTAAAAATATGCTTTACAAATATTTATCTGTTAGGGATTTGGTCGAATTATTTCGTTAAGAAGAAGGTTAAGAAAATCTTGTGTGACAGTTTACACAAATTAGCTGTTCCTCGACTTGCAGTTGTAATACAAAACTTGCTACATTATATATACCATATACTAATAATATTCTAATAATGTTATTGAGGAGGTTCACATCAAATCTGTCTCCGTTTATGGATGTTTTATTACGCCAAAACTAACACGAAATAATTTTGATAGAACAAAAATAATACCTGAAAGTAAATAGGCTATTAGTACGTTATTTTTCTGCAGCATTGTTACTTAAAGCTCGTCACTAGCGCATCTAAATTAATTAATTCACGAAGATTCACGTTCTTTTAGACAAACTAAAATCGAAATAACGAAGATTAATGTTTGATGTTGACATCCTCAATCGTTTGATCCTTAGGTTCCCACTTCCAACGGGCATCCATTACGTCAACCTCCCTACAATCAGTCTTCTAACGCGAAATACGATCCCACACCACTTGAAACCCAAGTTGGCGTACAGTCAGTTGGCTCGACAAGGCCAGAACTTCCCCCCGTACCGCAACCTTTGCCCATGCCCCCCTTCCACCTGGTACAAAATAACGAGGTAAAATATACTACCAAGACATACCACGTATCATGTTTGTTGTAACCTTTTTATTTTGATACATTTGCTTTTATTATTTGTTGTTGTTGTTGTAGTATGACACATCAAGTAACACATACTTAATTTGTTACATACTGCGAAAACATTTTTTGGGCACATAAAACTTAAATTTGTTGGATTATAATACGATGAACTATTTCTTTATAAGACATTATGTAATAAAAAGTTAATTAATTGTAATCAAAAAAAAGTTTGAATTTACAAAAAAGAAAGAAAGAAGAACCACGTTTGGTGTAAAGTTAACAGTCAATGTTAATTAAGCAATTCATTTCTGTGAATGCCGCCGCTGCCTTCGAGCGCCCTTGCACATAATCATCACATGATTGTCTATACTTATTACATAAAAAGATCATCAACGCAGAGCCGAAAATGGATGATGCAAAAATTACCGCACAAATTTTTTTGATGCAGTTTGCTGTACTCATATAACGTTTTATTCGAAGTCTTGAGCGGGGTTATATTTTGGGTTCATCGTTACTCGCGGAGACACATTAGTGATTATTTATTTTATACAAAGGTGGTCTTACTGTTTAATGTACGACCCTAAATTTATTTCGCATAGCCCGTGCTGTCACTAATTAAACAATAGTTACAAGCGCCACTTACGTATCAAGCGCGCAGAATCAATTTAACAAAAAGTACTCTTTAAAATTGAAGAGAACGTAAGAACGAATATAAGGAAAAGCAGAAGCACCTAATTAGAAAGGAAGAAACAACTGAAGAAAAGGATGAGAGAATAGGCGAATGGAGGATGATGGTGGTGGAAGGAGGCAGGGGAAAGATTTCCGTTTTGAGAGAAAATTTTTACTAATAAAATGGTCCCTTTGACGACGATCTACCATCTGGTGGTATAAATAAAGGGCTTCATTTCAGGTTGTAAGTATTAATGGACGAGGGAACGGATGGAGATGAGTAGACAGGGAAGGATTAGGAGCTTTCATGATTTCTTATTATCTATATAATATATAAAAGGCTTTCTCCTGAATGACAAACTGACCGATGAACGCACAGCCTAAACCACAGATCGTAGAGAATAAAATATTAATGAAAATATTATTGAAACTCAGCTCCTAACGGGGTTAAAAAGGGGTAGAAAGTTATATTGGCGGTGATTTGCTTCGAAGTTGATATCAATACTCATTACTGCTTTTGATTTAAATAAAATTTTATTTTGACACTCGTTCACTCAATCCGATTTTTACAATATAGTCATAGATGGTAGATAGTAAAGAAAAACGTATTTTTTATTGTTTCTAAAATCAAAAATGGATGTCGCTTAGCGACCATACCGCCCAATCGATAATATACAAAAAAAAAACAAGTTTAAGTTGCGTTCTAGACAAACATTGGTCTGCGAGGCGATATATGTTTTTGGCTTCATTTGGCAATGGTAACGCTAGAATACTGTTGGACAGACCAATCCTATTAATGTTATAAACGTGAAAGTTTATATCTATGTATGGACGTTTGTTACTCTTTCACGCTCAAACGGCTGGACGGATTTGGATGACATTTGGAATATAGATAGCTTATATAGTGAATTAACAAATACGCTACTTTATAGTCTGCGGGTAAAAGCGCGGGGCGCAGCTAGTCATAATAAAAAGGGTGTATGCAAAATCAGTATAAATAAATGAGTTAAAGGATCATTCAAAAAGTTAAGAGAATAACGAAGAATATAAAAAAAGCATGTGTATAAAATATCAATGTATAGTTCATACGGTAAAATCCGGAGGCGGCGGGTTCGATTCCGCGGCAGGACAAGTGTCCAAATGGACATCGAAAAAAGTGCAAATACTTGTTTTGAGTCTGGGTGTCGGGGGACCCTATAGATACAGGGAATCATAGTTAGGGTCTAGAATCTATGAATGTGACCGTTGGGCGTTATTATTATTCTTATTATTGTTGATAAAAAAAAATGATTGTGAATCGGGGAAAGGAGGGAAATAGGCCGGAGAGAGGCGGGAGGAAAGAGTAAGGGAAGGGCTGGCGATAAAGGAAAAAATTACGTTAGAACGAATGTAATGGGACGGTGTAGCGGCGGGGGGCAGTTATTCGCCCTTGCAAAGTCGAGGCGGGGAGCTAGTTATCAATATTTAAATACGCACAGATGAATTGTGACTTTTATTGACCTATAATATGTGTCACTGCATTTTTTTGTTTGTTTCCGTTTGTCTTTGTGTTGATGTTGGTCTTTTTGCGAGGTTATAAAGACATTTTGTTAAGTACACACACTGCTTTGTTTTTATCATCGCTACAGAAATTTTATTACCTAATAATAAACATTATACTCAGCACTGCTTAAGATTATATAATTATTTTCATACAAACATTATGAAAATAATATTTTATAACATTTTTTGTGTTAGCTTAAATTGATTCAAACTGATGTAATCGTATGATGTTTTGGTGGCTGTATTATTTACTTTTTGTTTTGTTACTGGCTGTGTTGGATCCCTACTTTTGTATTATTACGATAACTTTTAAGATTATAAAAGTACAATATTATGTTCTGTCAAGTCCCACAGCTATTGTGTATGTGGATAAATGTTTCTATTTATTGTTTCCAATTGTATAAAATGCTTGATGTTGCACTCGTTTCACAAATACATTTTCATAGCCTGTGATGGCTGTTGATACCGCTTGTCTTGAATGTACTGTTGCCCAAAAATGGTTTCTAGCATAAAACAAAATGGTTTCTAGCATAAAACTTCGTACTTCTCTATATAATCTACTTGATACATTTTGTATTGAATAATCGTATGATGTGTACCTAGTGAATGTTCTAAATTAGTTTGTGAATATATTATTACTGTTCCCAAACAGATAACTGATAAACAAATAAAAATGTAGGTTTATCGGGTTTTGTGTCTGCACGTTAAGGTATAATTTAAAAAAACCTAGCTAAATTATTCGAGTCGCATCAAAATTTAAGCCCCGTTTAGGTATAGTGTGCTGTGGATATAGGTAGCATTAAGAACTCAAACACTAATATTCACGACTGCACTCATTTATGTTGATCATGAAGTTTGTAGTTTTGTTTACCACATTTCACATAATTAATGATGCTATTTATCACATCACATAAAACAATTCCAACAATAGCTGTTGCGTTATTTGTTATTGTATGTGGTGTCTCCTGCTATATTATTATGCTTTAATTTATTTTACACTGTATTTTAGTTGTACCTTTGTATTCATACAACGCTCTATTCGCCATAAAAGTTATCTATGAACTTTTCGCGGACGAGAACAGTTACGCGTCAAAAAGAGACAATAAAAAAACGGTAATTTTATTGGGCGTTTTTGAATTGAAGGGCAATTACGTTATATAGTTTAGCTTGAGAGGTTGGGTATACAAGGCAGCCCCGGTTTTTGCTTATGAAATCAATAACACAATGTCGACATCAATATTCAACATTTTTATTTGCATAAATTATTATTTAAGATCTCCATCAACCTCTAAGTTGGTTTGCGATTGAAGCATGGGCAAAACCCTTCCTTGTTGGCCCAACTCTTTTCACTATACAGGTTGTGATAAGAGTCCGCTCGCAGGTGGAGTCTCTGTGGGGCCAGCCTGGGAACAACGCGCCCGGCCCTGACCTCTTGTGGATGCAGGCGATGAACAATAACTCGCTCAATGAGAACCGCATTAACAACTTGCCCATGTATTTCTGGGATAACCAGGTATGTAACTTAAATTACTAATCATGAGTTGGGTGCGCCTGGACCATAAACTTTTGGATTACTAATAGATTTCATATAACACCTTTCTTCAATTAATTTAGCGAGCGCCAACTGTCTCCGTTTCAGCTTGGACAAAAATGAGTTCGTATGTTCGGTGGATGTCTGGCTGTTCTCCTTTACAGGTTGCAATTATCAACCGATTTTCGTAAAATTTTGTAAGCAGGTTTGATAATTACATGAAATTGTTCCGTCGGTTCTGTTTTTGGAAAATCTCCAAAAGGTGGAGCCAATAGGGTTTGAAAACGTAAAAATATAGATTTTCCGCTTTAAGCTATACAAAGGCAGACTTGCTAGGTCTTCGGCTCACAGAGCCATTAGTATTTACGGTTTTACGATAGCATTGGAACAGGAAAGCATAAATGAATGATAACTTCATAGACTGTGCGATCTCATATTATACAGTTAATTTTCAAGTCAAGATTACTGCGTGATACATGCATACAATCAAGTGGAAAATATCTACACAAATGTCTCCTACTCTTATAATTTATTTTACTATCAGATATTCGGCAAAGTTGTCTATAAAAATTGTCCGTCTGTAATTAGCATAGCATAGCAGACCATGTCAAAATGTTATAACGCATGAATACGAATTCGACGTCGCTCTAAATTAAAGGAATGTATTGTATTTGCCAGACCAATAGTTTATAGTCTGTGCCCGCTCAACTCTTATCTATATACTGTTATTACTTATGACTGCATTTTTTAGTGTCTTCGACACGTCGATGGTCAATTTTCGTTCGGTGAGACATTCTTAAAATGATCAATGTATGAATGAAAAGTCGAGATTTCATTAGCAAATTGATAATTTTGTGAATGAAATCCTGTAATTAAGCCCCGACACTCGACTGAGTTTCGTTCTGTAATACGAACCTAAAAGTATGAGTACCTATCATTTTCAGTCATTATGCGAATGATCAATAAATATTAGCATTATGATTAGCGAAAGTTTGTATGTGTGTATGTGTGTACATACTTTGTGTTTGTTACTCCTTCACGCTCAAACGGTTGAATGGATTTGCATGAAATTCGGTACCAAGATAGCTTATACACTGGATTAACATATAGGCTACATTTTATCCCGGATAAGTGAACTGTTCCCGTGGGATGAGCAAATAATTAAAATACTTTTTAACCGCGGGTGAAACCGCGGGGCGCAACTATTTTTTAATAAAATTATATTAGTTCGCGTTGTAACGTGTAATCTACACCACGAGCAGAATATTATGCTTCAAACAAATGCTACACTCTAACGTTTTAATGATATCGTTGCGATGAAAATGTGATTACCTACCAACCACAGCACGATGGTACCGCCAAGGAGAGGATTTCTCGCATGTTTTTGTCGAAGTGTTGTTTTGCGTTTGTGGTAATATTCAGGCTTTAATCATCAATAAAAAATTACCACATTACATTAGTAATTATTCAATTAATTAATTTTAATTAATTCCGGCCTGAAGACATCCCACTGTTTAATATAGGTTTCCCCCATAAAACGCAACTTTGGACGCGTATCATTGGGGCTGTATGCGTATACTCAATAAGAACCATAAACATCATTCGTATAAAAATATTGTGTACCGTTCACATTCAAGTACTAAAATGTAAAATTAGGATAGGTTTACTCTGCTCGTGGCGTTTTTTACGTTTTCTAACGTTTTCTAAATATATAACAAATATTTTACCATAAACCAAGCACTCGGCTCAAATTGTAATTACGGATAAAGATGTCTGTGTCATATTGACAGCATAACTCGGGCACCAGCAAGTGCCATACTTCTTCAAGACACTTATACCGTCTCACCGTCGCGTCGTCTAGTTGATTGGTACGTTGGTCAAATGTACACCTATCATTTGCTGAATTAATTTTTTGGTTTTATGTTCTGATATAGGTTTCTTTTGGCTTACATGTTTTATATTAGGTTTTTAAGCAGTTTGGGTGTTTTACGTTAAAACTGATGAACTGATTTATATGGGGTGCGCAGAATTTAACAGGAAACTTTTATTTATTATTCTGAATAATAAAAAGATCCAGTGATAAGTATATTTTCAAATAGTAAGATAGCAGATTATAGTTTGAAACTTCCGGGCACGGAGTCACGATCTCGCCTCAAAATTTCCCTTATTTATTTGCATACCCGCTGGTATAGTACGATAATATACATGAATTCTTAATCGGACTGTCGATGTTCCAAATCTTAAGCACATGTCACAAACAGCGACTAACAAATATTGTTTTGGTTTACTGTATTCATTTTATGTTTAGCACATTGTACTAACACATTTTATGTTTGATGGTTACTTTGACCGTCTACGTCTAGTTAAATAATTATCTATCGTCCCGTATCATGAAGATTTGAGTGAGAGGTGCGGCTGGTTACTTTAACTTGCCGCATATCTTTTACTGTTAAAATTTACAACCAGACTAGCGGTTCTTCAGTACAAAAAATATGTGGTTTCATCAAAGAATCACTAACACAATCACAAGTGCGTGTGCGTGTCTGCTTTAATTTAAACCCATTGAATAATTGTTTGTGTACCTTCGATTTTGCAAAGTACCTTTTTTATATTAGCTAGTTTTTTGAACACACATAAAACTGCTCAATATACGTAAATAGAAAGAAGACGTGGAAGAGCCGTTTTCAACAAATGTAACTAAGAAGCAGCGTGCAAGCACTTGCTATAAAACTACGAAAATATTCAGCGATAATGCCATATCACATAGATTGAGGAGATATATCGGGAATGAAAATTATGCTATATTTTACAAAATCTGGACGGCAGTAGTGCCATAAAAGTATTTCAAAGTTAAATGTGCTTAAAACTGATTGTATAGATAGATAGTGTTAATTTCGGGCTAAGGATGGCAAATTTTTCTTTTACACTAAAATTAATTTGTTGATTGATAAAAAATCTTTTAATTATTACTTCCGGCGACACTTTGATACGCAGGAAAGCGTACGGGTAATACTCGTAGATGTCATTCATTTGGTACATGCGGTGCGGAAGTTCTCTGCAGTCGAAACTCGTGTAATTTATTCATACACTAGATCTATCATAGGTATAGGCAATATGTTAAATGTAACAAATAAAAAATGATTAATTCTTATAGCAGTACCTTGTTTTACGTAAAGGTTAACCTTTGATTTTGCAGGGTTAAACGAAGATCGTTCAAGAAAGAACTATGCCGAAGCTCCATAAAGCTCAGGCTGATTTCTGGCAACAAAGTAATGGGCGGTCTATTTGCTTTAATTTTTTGCTAACGAATTAGTTCGAATCGAATATTTAATATATATTAATGTTTGAAATATCCAGCTTTTGGTTTTTGGTTGTGGTGTTTGATGAATATAAAAAGTACATGATATTACTGAGCTCTGCTGTTTGGTAGTGGAATACCGGGTCCAATGGAGCTAGTACAATGCGATAAACAGCCACTGAGCACATTCGTCATGCATCTTTTTGTATTCATCAAGGGTGGCTGTCAATGTTGAATGAACAGTCAAATTAAATGCCATTAAGTATTATTTTTATGACATTGGCAAAATAAAAGAAAATGACTGATATAATTTCACTCACAAGAAAAGTGAAAACAGTTTTGTAACAATCAAAGACAGCCTAACAAGAAATGCTAAGGCAAGGCAAGTTCTTGGAATTAATCATTATTTCTTTGTTACCTACTCTGTTATGTAAGTAAGTACTACTGCTGGCCAGTATAAGTACAATCCTATTTGTTTCAGTAATTACATGTTAGAATTAGTCATAGTTTCTAAATTGTAATTATTTGTGTTGTACAAGGTAGCGCAAATCATCTGCATGTTGAGTGATTCTTTCTGTGTGATGAAATAACTTGATATTTTTTCGTATATTGATAAGAGAACTACATTAGTAGTGTTGTATGTGTCTATTGGATCTATATAGCCAAACAAATAGTAGTAATTTTATACTATGGATATATTTTTAGAAACTTTTCTAAATTGCTTAGTACTTATAAACAATTATGATCAATTGTTTATATTGTGCTAACATAAAATTGGCAGATCTAACAGAAAAATAGTTCTAGAGAAGAAGAAACAAAATAAGACATTGATTGTTTTATTCAGTCAATCCCGCATTTATATTATGTATTCATTCCAAATATGTACTATAGGTTAATTTAAATAAAAGACTTGTAAAGCACTGCTCTGTGTATACAAAAACCAGAGCCGAATAAAATTACGATTTCAATCGCTCGGAATATATCTTTACATCTTGTATCTGACACCACATTTAAATTGAAGCGCACTTTATTGTCTTGAGAGTTGTTCAAAAATTAATTAAGATTAGCAAAAATACCTAAAAATTGTGCTAAACGATTTAGAAATAATATTCCCACCGCCTATAGCTATAACCTACGCATTCTGATAGACTTGTGTTGTGGCTTGGGAAAATGTACGACTTATATTAAATAAATATTATATATTTATACATTTTGGGACCACTTGTAGAATCGCACTTCCACTTAGTTTCGCTTCAATTCAATTTAAAGTAACTTTGATTGATGAATTTTAATTAATTCACTCGCCCCTGGTTTTTGAACAGAGTTACCTTTACCGAGGTAGGTGTATCTATCCATTATGTAATATCTTTTTTAGTAAAACATAGGCAAAGCCAAATCTATATTATGAGTAATTAATCATTCGGACTATTTTGTGAAGTAAGTTAGTACTATAAATAATAAAAAGTCTTTATTTAAGTACTAGAATGGAGACTTACCATGTTACCACAAATACATAAACAAGGCTTAAACAGAGGTCAAACGTGTTTAACAATACAAAACAACAGTTTATCACTAGTTTAAGGCTTGTTTAAAGCGTTTGTGTGGTTGTGGTTAAACCGTGCAGGTTTATCTTGTTGATTTATGATGCTTTAATGTTTTGATAATTGTAATTTGTAAGATTATGAACATAATCAAAAACAGTCTAGGTACTTCCATTCTTCTCTATCTGACTGGTGTGCCAAATATTGCTAATAAGTTATTTTAAACTTTATTGTGGTTAATAAAGTTTTAGCCAAATATCCAGTGTTAAAGAGTTAAAGCACTGGATTCAGGCTGAGTTTTGTTCTTTACTTATTTTAGGACCTTACGTCAAATAAGCCAATGGTCTACAGTCCGTATAAAATCCTCTATATCAATACAACTAAAATGGTAATATATGGGTTAACTGTAGCTTACGGGAATGCGGCCTGAAAGTTGACCGACTATGAGTATATGGCATGACATATATGGTCTTAGCGATATTGTTGATATTAGATTAAAACTGTTAAATAATGTTGTAATAAAATTATGAAACAATATTGTTTGTTTTCGTGGCGCTTATCCATTCTAAGGACTGCTATTTACGGGGATCTAAAGTATTCAAAGAAATTGCTTAAGGGTGTTCTCAAGTACTATTCATCAAATTGTTGCAACATTAATTCATTTTGATTATAATATTAAATTAAATACTTATTTATGCACGTAAGTTACACCTATTATAATAGACATGTACTCAAAAATAATCACAGTTCCTTCAAATAATTATTGTCACAGATAAATACAATAGTAATCTTTGAAACTCGGTCTCAAAATAAAAAAATAAAATAAAAATTCAATAAATTTCAATTCCAAAATAACAAAGCAAGTAATAATAATCAACACAAAATATAATTTCAAAGGAAAACAATCATTACTACCTACAATCGGTATGTTGTAACCGGCATTGGAACCACGACATGCCTGTCGCAGCTATGTCGGACGTGCAGTCCAGCCTGCTGGCGATTATCTCCCCGAAGGTGTTGAAGGTGCCCACACCCCGCGCACTAAGGATGCGCACCGCTTGCTCAAGATACGGCATGTAACATGGAAAAGTCTATGTTCAGCAGTCAACGCCTTCCGGCTGGTGATGTGGCTCAATTGCGACGAAGGGAACGTCAAAGATAAAATATATGCCCGTTTCTATCTACGTACAAATATCGTGTATACTCGTCTCTTTCTTTTACAAAGTAATTTTGATGTCAATTTTACAAAGTTAGGGTAAGCCCGTCTAAATATTGGATTTACCCGATTAACAATACATTAGAAAGGTTCCGTCCCGAAATTTACACTTCCGTATCTTTCATCTATATACAGGATAAATGAGTCATTCTCAGTGGCGATGAATCCGTTCATAGAAAGAACGGTTGTCAGTAGAGATAAATGGGAAAAACTCTCTCTGTAGTTACTGAATCCGAACCCTTTCGATGAATTGTAACTCATTTTTCTGGTTTCTTCTTTTGTATAGGAAAGCGGCTAGCCCTGAACTTTGGAGCCGCTCGAAGGCTTCTGACATAGCTCAACGAGTTTTGTCTTAGACACTAAGCGACACGGCTTAAGGTGCCCTGCGAATCGCGATGGCGTTTAGTTGGATACAGCATTTAGAAGTGACCCACTTATGTATTGATTAGGTTTTGATGATGCAGAGTTGTTTTTAGTTAATACGCTTAGATTTTTTTTGGCCCTTACTATTACATTATGTCTTTTTGGGTTTGTGTTGTGGATCTTTATTTCCTTATTTTTTATTATTTAATTTTATGATCATAGTAAAGGAGTTGTTATATAGTAGATAAGAAATAGTAATATGTGAGATGGTTTACAGTTTTCATCAGACAAACATTGTTGACGATGACCGGAAATATATTCGTGTACCATTCGTAACACTTTAAAAATCGATTGGAAGTGTCATTCATTAATCATATAAGGTCTTATTCCTTATCTTTTTGTTATATTACTTTGCTAAAATGTACATAATGTACAAAACACATTTCAATTACTCTCGCTTAAATTGCTCTATTGAGCCACTTGAAAACCGCACTCAACGGTAATTTGTCAGTTCACATATAATCTCCATTCAGTGCCTACGTCTTCATCGCAACGCACGAGCTTAAAACCTTCGAAGTTCTTTGTCAGGAAGCTTTGAAAATGTAAGACAATTGCAATAAATCATTATAATCATCAAATTACTATTGTTTCTAGGTAAGTATATAATGGACCTTTTGCGTTATAGCGTTCATTAGCGAGTAGCGATTGCCCGCGGGTCCTCTTGCGTGCACCTTTGTTTGAATTTGTTATGAGTTTTGTATTCAGTTGCAGATTTAATGTTTTGGTTTATTATCTTAGGAGAAACTCATATTGTAAAGATAAAACGGGTCTATTCGCGCACAAAAATTATCAAAACATTATTTTGATTAACCTCGACGTTTCAACCAAGTTACATTGGCCGTGGTCACGAGGGGACTGGAGTAGTGGGTGTCAGCATCATGCAGAACGGGCGTCGTCTCCAAATACCCGCATTTGGTCTTGTAAATTTTCACTATCAATATCCCGGCATGCAATATTAACAGTATCGGCAGTTTTACGCGGGCACAAATCGCGACTCGAACACCTACTTATCACCGGATTCCACGATGAGGATAACCTATAACCATCTTCCCGATTTAAATTGCTGTACTTCTTAATTTCAATGGCTTCGCGGAGAACTCTTGGTTAGAATTGCTTGTCAGTAGCGAGAACCTACTGGGCAATGCCATGGGGTAGTTGGAGACGACGCCCGTTCTGCACGATGCTGATGACACCCACTACTCCAGTCTCCTCGTGACCACGGCCAATGTAACTTGGTTGAAACGTCGAGGTTAGTCAAAATAATGTTTTGATAATTTTTGTGCGCGTATAGACCCGTTTTATCTTTACAATATGAGTTCAAGTCGCGAAAGTTTAAAAAGTGTTTTAGTAGAAACTCTTTAACACTAGATTAAGCACATAAAGTGAGTATTGGTTCTAAATTTTAGTTTATAGATTAGATTAGCTATCCATCATCAGCTATGAATCCCGTATCCAAATTTGTCTATTTTCCGAGCCCACAGAAAGCAAACAACAAAGAACCTTAAATGGGCCATATACTAGAAACAGTAAATTTTGGGTTTTGTTTATACACATGTATACATATAACATCTTCATAGTCGATTCTAGTTAGTTTCTCAAAAATACCTTTATTAAACGTTATTTGGCTCGGCTGGTGCTCGTGGTGTATATACAGTATTCTATATATTATTTCTAAAAGCTCGATAAGTTAAATTTGTATGATAATTTTAGTTTAGCTTTCAATCGTGAGAGCTTCCATTAATGAGAAGTTGGGTTATTTTATATTTTATAGAGCTTTTATGTTGAGGATATAGTCGTGTGTAAAGCGCGTGATTACACTTGTTCGTAGGCGTCTGATATGTCAGCGAATCCACTGCTGCCGGAAACTATGAAGACGGAGGATGAAATCCTGGCGCAGATGCGCGCGGAGCAAGCGCGGCCGCCGACACCACCACTTTCGTTTCTCACGGAGGCACCGCGGCCGCCGATGCCACCGCTGCCGGCCAACGATGCCTTCACCGCAGCCGCCGCCTCGCTTGACATGAGCCATCTCCACAAACTCATGCAGAATGAAACCAATCCACCTGACGATGGCGATCACGAACCAAAACAGGTCAACTCACTCTCACACTCACACTCAGGCACTATAACCCTGTCACTGTTTCAAAGGCGTAAGATTCATGGTGCTCATAGTATGGACACTGACCATAAGTGGGTCCCAGGAGTTACAATCATTTAATTTTTTATGAACGTTACTGGGCAAATGAGACTTTATGACCTGATCTCACTGTCTAGTAATCTTATTACTAGACGTGCTGATGTGCGCAGTGTAACGCGAAACTTTTTTTAAAAGGTCCGAGTGATACTGTTCTGTTATAGGCAGCAGTGAATAACATCAGATGAAAGACTAGCTCGTGACATCATTCACTAACATAAAAATATAATATATAATATGCAATCTATTGTCGTCCCGTAGAAAAAAGAAACTGATAAGTGTACTTAATAAGTAGGAAAAGAAAAGGAACGAAAGGAAGGAGATCGGAATATAGTAGGAGAGTTGTTTGCATTAAAATCGATGGAGTCAGCGTCTTATATCTCCGCAGAAACCTGACACAGCTGCCAAGGCTGAACAAAGCACAGCCGTCATGAAGCCCCAGAGTAAAGCGGCTGACGTCAAACATACTAAGGACGTCGCCAAGGCCGATAACGGAAAGCCAGTGAAACCAAAAGATATCCCGACCAAAACGAAGAGTAAGTCCAAGGGCAAGGAGGAAAAAAAAGAAGAACCAGAAATTAAAACTAAGGAGGAAGATGTTAAGCCAGAGGTATTTGCTTTTATTTATATCCCGCTGTTGTAATATTACCCACTGCTTCTTGCTGGATTGATGGCTTAAGGGCTTCTTTAAACTCAGTATCCTTGAAATTCTTGTGTGTTAAAGTTGCTGTAAAAAATTACAGAAAAGGTCAGCCGAATCTTCGCCCTCTTCGAAAAACAAAAAGGAAGATAAATCAAGCAAGAAAGATTTGGAAAAAGAGAAAAAGGTACTAAAATTGTGAAAAAGACTATGAGAAATCATGTTAAGTTTTAGTATTTCCAATAATTAATTCATAACAAGAGTAATATCGTGATCGTGTGTGTTTTACAGGAGTGGATTAAAGAAGGCTTTACCATTGTGAAGGGCGCAGATAAAAGCAAGGATAGCAAGAAAAAAGCTGAAGAAAAGGCAGCCGAGGAAACGGAACGTAAAAGGTAAATAATTATGATATTGTAGTGTGGAGTGTGTAGGAAAGTTTTTGAGATCCATAATATTTTTCCAACATAAACATTCCTCATATTTCCAATAATGCAGAGGCAAAGTGAACTGGCATTTTTTTTTTTTAGGTTTGTATCGTACTGGGTTGCATATGTTAGATTGTTTTGGTACTCGCCATATATCTTATCTCGCCTATATACCTCAACTTTTAATTTTGCTACGTCTAGCCTGATTTACTGGTTGGCTAGCCACATTTGTATTAAAATAGTAAAAGCTTTAAAGTTGTCTTTTTTTTCTAATACAGTGTTTGTATATATTAGGAAAGAAGAGGAAAAGACACTTGCAGATGAACGGAAACGTCAATTGGAGACCATAAAAAAACAGCAGGTAAGATTAAGGAATGTGCTTAGAAAAGGGGTCCCATGATTTTAGCATAACCGTCGTCGTCATCTTGCGGTATAATATGTTATAATATTTCGTTCATGGATTTGGTCTTGTTTCTGTTTATTTTGCATGTTATAACAGTAATTTTGGGCACAAAATAACTAAATTATGGCTTAATTAAGCTAAATTGTTTTACGATTGCCAGCCTGAAAAGAAAAATCTTAGACCCCTTTTCGATTTCTTTCTTTTAACTTTACATGCATTAATTGTACAAATGCTTTATTAAATTTATATCTATTCCAAAATTGCATGTATTTATGTCGTGTTAGCCTTAATCCCAATCCTCTAAATCCGCTAACGTAGACAATAATTGTTTTAAGTGCTAATAAAAACTATTATAACATTATTATTACAAATTACTGTAACGAAAGTGTTTATGTGGCAGTAGTCCAGTCGTTAGACCCGAACTAAAGATACTTTAGAGCAGTGGTCGTCACACTTGTGGTCCCCTTGATCGCATAGGATAATGTGAGGTAGCACTGCGGGCGCCCATTCGTGGATCAGATATTTATATAGATTTATATGAGCTGTCAAAACATTGACACACAAATTTTGTATAGCAATTGCCTGTGTAGTTTATGTATTTGCCAATTTAATGAACTAATTAACTGATTTAAAAGCAGTTGAAAATGTAATTTGAAGTTAATTTAATATAATCATAGGGCTAATATAGTAATATAATAATAATATGTGAGGACATCTCACACAACGCCATCTAGCCCTAAACTAAGCAGAGCTTGTATTATGGGAACCAGATAACTGATACAATACTTAGATACTTTTTGTTTGTAAATGCATACATAGAATACAATATAACACCCAGATACAGAACAAACACCAATGTTCATCACATAAATGTTTGTCTTGGGTGGAAATCGAATCCACAACCCACAGTTCAGAAGGCAGGGCTATTACTAATAATAGATTAATATTAGAAGTATAATATAATAAAGTGTTTCTTTTGGTTTTAACCACCAACTCCGATATATTACCTGCTAGGAGAATAATTGGTGCTCAAAATATTAAGAAACGAGTACTACGCAGTACGTTAAAACAAATGAAATGACCGCTTAAGCGATGGCGGACAGGGAACGTGGAGCGGCGTTGCTTCCCCTCTCCGCAATTTAAAGTAAGCGAATGGGTTGCAGAAATAAGTTTATACCTAGCATATACTCGTGTTCGCGTATCTCTACTTAGTTAATTTCATGTAAGAAACAAATTTTGTCATTTTTTTTGTTTTGGTTTTGGCTCCACACTTTCGTGTATTTAGCCAGTGATGATAGTTTCTCAAGTTAATTAATATTATATGTGCATATAATTATGTGTCTACTCTAGTCTAATCCAGTCCAGTCATACTGCTAGTAAAGTGGTGGCAACATTACCAGAAGTTTCTATGTAGTTTTGGAAACAACACGAAAAGAAACGTTTCATTCACCATCATTATACCACTTTCCCACACTCATGCCTGTAATCCAGCACTTAACGAATAAAATGCCACCAATTTTATGCACTAACACTGAAAATAACACAACTTTTGGAGAATAATACAAAATAATTTCTCGCATAACGCCTTTACTATTGTGCTGTCACATTCAGTGCAATGTTGGCTGGTTTCAAAACATTCGCACTGTATTATTATTATCTCTTGTTTAGAGCTGTCTGTGTGTTACTATAGATCAATCTACTCTTTGGTGTACGAGTTTCAAGACATCTTCAAAGGGTACAAGAAGAAACACTTTCAAAAGAACGTCACACATTTTGAAAAATTGGCAGTAACTAATATCTAGTCAAAATTTTGTAGAAAATTGTGTACCCCCAAAATATTCTACATTCATCTGATGTAACAGGACGAGTCAGACTAAGGTGTAGCACGTTTAAGATATGATTGCTTAGTTTTCTAACCGAAGCAATCCCGCCCGGGGTCACTGTAAAGCTCGGGTCATACCAACAGCACTAGATCATCTTGTTTACAAAAGAGGAAATTTAAAAATTCTAGTATTTTAATTCTTATTTCTGATCCGTCCTGTAAACATGATGTATACTCGTACAAACCGATACAAGAATATCTGAATATTTCCGTATTACTCTGCTAAAACAAAGCGTTCGCTATAGCGGAGTTACACCTGGTATTTTTGTATCATTGTCCCTCGTGTCAATCGAATATGATGTATAGATGATATTCTTTTTCATATGAAAAATGTTCGGAACTATTTTTTAAACACGTCATCATAATAAAATCTAATCAATGTACACATTTATCACCTCGTATATCTACATTTTTAAAGTTTGATAAATAATAATTAATCTAAAACAAAGTACCAAAAACAGTATGTTTCACAGCTCCTTTGCACGATTGAGCCCTAGGCTTTACCATCTCCTCTTAGCGCAGTTTCAATTGGAGACCCCTAACTGAATGGCTACAATACAATTTTACTGTAGCGATTCACTTTAGATCTTTATTAGAATCGCGCTAAGAGGTGATGGTAAAGCCTACCTAATAATATATACAGTGATTTTTCCAACTGGGCGTGGATGGCCAAATCCAAAAGTGTGAATCCGAATAGCAAAAAATGCTCAAATGCCCAAATAAACCAGTTTAAAAAAAAGTTAAAACTATAACTTAGATTTTTAAAATCCTAGACCAGTTTTTATACTAATTAGAACAAAAAAAAAAACCGCATGCTTTTGAATTTGATCATCTACGTTCAGTTGTAAAATTCACGCTGTATAAAAGTGAAAAGTCTGTGTGTCTGTTTGTTTGTTGTGTAACTTTGACGCAAAATAGCTGAACCGACGTAAATGAAATACAAATACAAATTGTTTATTGCAAAACACTAATTAGGAAATGTGTGTGGCATATAATTTTTGCAAATTTTTTTGCGTTGCTAATACTACCGAGGTAAACATAGGATTATTTTAAATAAAAATAAATGACAGGTTAAACCACTGGCCGCTTTAAGGTAGTGTCAATGTACAATCGATTTATCTATTGCTTATTCTATTGTCGCTCCTATACCGTATAGCGTTTCATCAGCACACCACAATAGCTGATTTCAGTATGCAAGTTGTAGATTAATCCGCCATAATCATTGTTCATAATATTATATTTAATGGCGATTGATCGGTACTAGTTGCGGCTAATTTATTACTTCTCCATAGGGTCGCTCGTGTGGAGGAGCTTAACACCTAGACAAAGTATGGAGAGATTTAGTTATACTATGTGGACGAAACTGCAAAACATACTGGAAGATACTGCAATATCACTTTGTAGGATCAGTTTTATGAAATGTATCCGAAACTGATCTATTGTTAGACACTGGTAGCATTTCTGTTGTTTGACAGTGACTTCCCAGTGCGAGTTCAGTTCATAACGAGTTTCTGTCCTCATTATTGGTTTATCGAATCAACAAGTCATTTTGATTGACATATACACATACGGAAATAAATAGCTTCGTCTTATTTATATAATTCTTATTTGTCCATTAACTATGTCAATGTTCAAGTGTACTGCGCCTGTTCACTTGTTGTAAAAACGAGGATTATTTCACCGTTGTGACCGCTTGTAGTTTTGTGTGCATTTGACAGTAGTATTAGTTCCCCGTTGTCTATGTGGTAGTCAATTTATGAGTCGTGTACCGGACTAGGAGGTGCAGAGCCAGCAGCAGCAGTCTGGGTCGCAGCGGGCGTCGATAGAGTCCGTGAGCAAGAAGGCACCGTGGTCGGCGGCGCCGGCGGCGCAAGCAGGCGCGAGAGATGGGCCCACGCTCGCTGAGATCCAGCGCCTCGAGCGAGAGAAGAAGCTGGAGCAGATGAAAGAGCAGCAGCAAATGATGCAGATCATCGCGCAACAGCAGCAGGCGGCGATCGCGAGGGAACAGGTGCGACTATACTTCTACCGACGCTACATGCATTTCTAATTTACTCCAAAAATAAAGTAATGGCACCCCTATTCAAGAAAAGTAGCGTGTATGTGTGTGTGTGTGTACCAAAATCCACTTGAAATAATTTTATTGTAGACTAAATGATTTTTGTAACAGATCAAAATAAAAAATCTTGACCCGTCGGATGCTACTAATTTCTATAATAATGGATAAAAAATGTGCACTTCTGTGATAGAAAAATAGTCGAGTGCTAATTCACACACCGCTTAATGCTAGAACTTGTATATTTCACATTTTCCGATTTTAACTTTTTTTTGCCAACAATCCCAAAATACACATTATTATGATATATTGCTTCGATGATATAACATTAACTTTTAAAGTCGTTTGCCGTGCAGGAAATGCAGTCTGGGCTGGGTTGGGCTAAGAAGCAAAACAACATAACTCCGAATCAAACGTTGGCAGAGATTCAGGTAATTATTCATCTAATTTATGTTGATTGTTAAATATGCACCAATGTCTTCATTTATTGCACCTTTTTAAAACATTATTATTTCGGTCGCATATTTTTCGTGTAGATTTCTATTTATTCAGACTTGATCGAGTTTGGAATAATGTGTACCTATTTAGCAAAAGGATAACCACTAATCTTTCTTTATGTTTTTGCGGGTAACCCTTTTTTAGGCTAACGTGTTTTCAGGTGTAATAAGTATGTAATTCCCTGGTCTGTACCCCGCAGATACAACAATAGTCGATACGGTTGAATATATACGGTATAAATAGCTTTTCATGAAGTGTAGTATGAAGTGTCGCAACATTTGACAACACCAGGCCGAGGCGCGCAAGCAGGCGGCGGCAGCCGCGGCTGCAGCAGCAGTGATTCGCGACGAAGTGGAATCCATGCCCCCGCCCGTTAACATCGTGCCTTGGGGCTCCGGCACGCACAACGGAGGAGGTAAAACAAAACGATAAATTAAACTTTATATGGAAATATAACCTACGCACTTTATATTTTTGTGACATGTCTTTCAACTAACCTGCAAAGTTAACTTTTTACATGTTCAGAAGAGAAAGTCGCCTTCAGATTTTTATGTAAAGGTTGTATTTTTTGTAAATTACAAGTACAATACACAATACAATAAAGTAAAATTACAGTATTCGCAATTGCTCTCAAAAAACGTCCTAAATATACGCTTACATCATAATATAACTAAAATTCTGTGTATTTAGAAACTACAGGACCCATCCACCACTTGCGAAACCCCCAACTGTGCTAATACTTATTATTATAAATAAAGTAAACCCGGGGCTATTCGCGCATAGAATAATATCAAGGTATAATTTTGAGTATCCTCAATGTTTTGATCACAAGTGGTTCTATTCGTCGTGATCACGAGGGTATTATGGCGAATAGATCAGCCCAAATCTCAATCTATCTGTAGTATTATGAATCAAAAACTGCACTCTCCGTCTCCTTCATCTATAATATCTTCTTAGATGAAGAAGATGGGTGGTGATTTCGATTGTTACATAATATGGGTTTAAATTGTGTTAATACTTGAATACTGTGCTATCTGGCAAAGAAGTCTGATCCCATTTTGTTGGAGGAATGTTTGCTGGTATTGATGGTGTCCTGTGATGATTGTAGCCGGGTTCTGGGACTGTCCCCCGGCGCCGTTGGAGGTGAGCAAGCCGGCGAGCAAGGCTGTAGAGCCGCCGCGGCCCACCGACCTCAAGCAGAGGAAGAAGGCGACCGCGATGGCACCCAAGCAGGATACCTCGCCATCGGTAGAGTTCGATCTGTGGTGCACAAACATGCTGGTTTCCTGGCGGGACACCTCAATCGATAGTATGTTAATATTTTATTTTAATTGTTTATAGGCAAATGGTTAACCCAGTCTCGCTAAATGTTAAGCAATGATGTGGTTTACGATGGAGCATCAATGCCTAGAAGATACCTTATGTTTACTCATGACTTGGAAACTCCCTATTTAAATTGTTAACGTGAAATGGTATTAATTCTCAAGGGTCTTACAGATCGGCAACGCATCCTTTATATAACATATCAATCAATCAATCAATCACATATATAACAGATAAATAGAAAGATTATTGTACAATAAAGTATAAAGTTATAAAAAAATAATAAAATTATTTGTTAACTTATTAGTAGTATAGTAATAGAACGATCTTATAGATTTAAATTAATTTAATGCGATCTGTTTCTCTGTGTGTTAATATAAAAATGTATTATATTAAGACAATAAAAAATACTCCACCGTAATATATTTTTTTACGAGTAGTTAGATATATGTATAACAGTTTATAAGCATATAACACCACGGAAATATACTTCACATTGCCAATTTTCTTGCGCCCACGTGATCCATTTCGGCAACCTGTGCAGCTTAGACGCTAGCTAATCTTCGTACAGCACGTGTAGATAGTTATGCATGGATTATATTAAATTATTTATTATATAAATAAATATACCACATTTCATCATAACCTGATAACTCGTTCGTACTAATCGAACCCTAAGCGAGTGTAAATGGAGTGTTTCTAAATGTTTTCAGTACCGACGTTCGTGAGTTTTTTGAAAGATATCGAGTCTCCTTACGAAGTGAAGGACTACGTGAAATGTTACCTGGGCGAGTCGCGGGAGGCAAGCGAGTTTGCCCGCCAGTTCCTAGAAAGGCGGTAAGTTTCACTCATTTAGATTTTTGAAAATTTATTTTTCTTTTATCGGCGAACGTCATAATTAACTTTTTTTATGTTAATGAATGATGTAACGAGCTAGTCGTTCACCTGATGTTAAGCGACACGGCTGCCCATAACAGAACAGTGTCACTCGGAACTCCAAATTATAAAGTTTCGCGTGACACTGCACTGCGCACATCATCCTGAGACATCAGCACAGTCTGGTAATAACTGAGAGATCAGATCATAAAGTCTCATTTGCCCAGTAATTTCACTAGCTACAGTGCCCTTTAAACCGGAACACAGTAGTGCTTGCACACTACTGCTTGGCGGCAGAATAACTGGCAAAGCGGTGGTACCTAGACGAACTTTGCAGAAAAGTCCTACCACCTAGTAGAACTTACCTACGATATGAATTACCTACATAATAGATTAAATTCAAAGCTCTATTTTTCTCTAACAAGTGTGCCCAAAATAACCTTGTTTGCTTTAATTAACTATGGATGTAGGTCACGGCTTCTTCGGCAAGGCACGGTCACTCCGCCGGACGACCTCTGCTCGCCGGCCGTCGCTGTCAACCCGCGCACCGTCTCCGGATCAGACTATACAGAGCTTAAGAACAAGGTAAATGTGGTTCAACTTTACCCTGTCCGTAATCCTTAGTTTCCATTTCTATATTAACCAGCTTAGTGTAAGGATACGAAACATTGAACACTGAAAACTTGAATGCAATGCACAATTTAATATTATTATCTGCCGTACAAGTGTCTTAAGTATCGGCTATAAATTCAATTTCATGTAAAAAATATTATTCATATTTTTTCTTGAGCCTTAGTGACCGGTTATCGTTTCCAACCCACCGCCTGCGAGAGTGTGCACTATCTAGATCGTGCTTAATATCAGTATATTATTACTTATGTTAAAATAGTGTTGAAAAGTGGCTATTTTTAATAAATGAGTTGACATGTAGGGCAAGAAGACCAAGAAGAACAAGATGCTAAAGGTCGATGCCCGCAACATCCTCGGGTTCTCGGTGACCGCCTCCGAGGACCGTATCAACGTCGGCGACATCGACAGCGTGTGACACCCCTAGTGTGACACCGCCCCACCTCGCAGAGGGTGAGAACAGTCACACGCCACAATAATACACATACGGTGTGATCTTCTCGATATCTGCGTAATACGTGTGCCTTCCGTGTTTATAGTTCCGCGACCTTTACGTTTTTAGATATTTATGAATACGTTTATAGTAGTATTTACATGTTCTAAGGACGTTGATGTTATTGTTTGCATAGGATCCAGTCCTGCGTTGACTCGCGCACATATTGCCTAAGTACTAACTGCCATGCTAACTATTATTGCCTTCTTGCAGTATTTCTAGTCAACTTCTGCAATCACGTAAATGTTATGAGTGACGATAGAGATTTATTGAACAGTTCGAGATTTCTAATCTATTAAGCTATGTTGATAATTATATATTTCTGACGTTTATACTACATTCATGTTGATCATTACATATTTTTGAATTCATATTCCTTGAAAGTTTCAATTATTTGGACGTGCATTTTCGCATTTCTTCATGATTTTAACAATTAATTTTTATTACGTGACGAATCCTTTTGTTTATCTGGAATCACAATTAGTGCAATAGTTTCTGAATCGGTCTAATTCAAATGTACATCTCATTGCGAGCACAATTTCAGGGTTTGCCTGCTTGCAAAATAATAACATTCATATGTGGACTTTCGGCTAAAGTAGTTTTACACTGGATTTTATAGACATTTATTAGGTTGGCTTGTTGTTGTATGTTGTTTGCTAACGAAATATTTTGTATTACGATCACACAACCCTGCGGCATTTAAAGTGTTGTTATAATATGCAAATACTAGCTAAGCGAAGCTCGAACAACGATTTGGCTAATTACTAGCAAAAGCATGGTGCGGTTAACCGCACTATGCATTTGCTCCCTAGTAAGGTCGGAAGTTGGGGTGCACGCATACACGTATTATCATTTTTCATCTGAAATCGTAACAAAGACTGGTTCACAAGATAAAAGATTGACAAATTTAACTCCTTAGTTATTGGAGTAATATCGCCGCACTACTTCTTCCTACTGACGTATTATGCGTCACTTGCGTTCGTCTTCTATCTTTTATGAGCATCCACTTAACCGCGCGACCGGTAGCTTAAATTTTGCAAAGAATTCATAAAGAATACTCGATGTCTGCGGTGCTTAAGATCACTAACCGCCCAATAGAGTAGATGTCTTTACCCTAATATCAAACTGATCATAAAACTAGGCAGGATAGTGGGTAATAGGACATAAAATGAAATAAAAAATCAATAAACAAATATACAATAAAATAAAATAAATTTGTAGATATATGAATTTTGTAAACACGAAATAAATTGAATTAGATATTGTTGAAAAGATTTATTTGCATATTATTTATACATATGTTAAGGTAAGTGATATAAATTCATATTGTACAATTAATTATTTTAATATTCGTCGGAACTAATTAATACTAAAGTAACACAAACGGATTGTATTCATAAATAATTCGTCATCGTCACGTCATGTTCCCTTACAAGTATATATTTAAACACTTTATTATTTACATTTATTATCTGTAACATATAAATGTATCAATATTGATTGTGTTGTTTATAATTTAGTGCAATGATTTAAATATTATTAATGAATTCAATCATGAAATAGCATTATATGATTAAATACGTTTCCTACCAAATACTGCTATTTTAGACAATTTTACTGCGAGTTTGTGCATGAATTTAATTAATAACAATTAGATACCTAAATTATGCTTCGGTTAAAATATTTTATAGTTTGGTTTTGTAACTAACGGCCTTATTCATCAAACGTTAAAGTTTATTTGAAACGTTCATTATCTGAAACGTGTCTTGTTACGTTTCTCGCACAGCGCGACTACTGACACTTCGTTAATTCGATCCACGACTTGACAGCCAACAAATGTAAAGACACAAAATTGTTAACAAACCGAGACCATAGGTTGGCCACGGCTTAGATATTATCACGTGAAATGCGTATTCACTCATAATGCATCACTTTATCGTGCCAGTATAAGGCCGTAGTTTACGACACCAGGAAGGTTTAATAATATAACAACGATTATATAGGATGATCATCAAAGTCTCATAACATTGAATTCAAGCGATTGGTTCATTAACTCACTCATTTAAATGTTATCTGACTGTTGTCTGATTCATCATGTCAGTATTCCTCTATCAGCCATGTTGCCATCGAAGTCGAGGTTCGAAAGACATTTTATTGTTTATGAATAAGGCCGTATATGGTGTAAGTTTTTGTTATAAGTGGTTTGTATTGTACATACTTATTAATGTTATAATTTTGTAAATAATTTGTTTCGTAGCATGCATTTTTTAATATGATCCTTTATAAGGTCTCGTTGCAGATATTGTTAACGGCTAAATATCTATTAAAATCACGTGCAAGTTCAACTGAAGAGCAGTAGAATATTAATATTGAATTTATCACGATTGTTTTCGATGCTAACAAAAACTAGAGATTAAGCATGAAACACCAAATGTTTGATTTTATTAGAAAGACAAGTTGTTGGATATTTTAATATAGGAATTACGTTCGTTAGGATATTAAGAATGGTTGTGCTCTGTGATGAGACCTTTACACTAAAGGCTTCGGTATTCCCCCGAGAGTAAGCGACTAGTGTATGTAGATATAATAAAGTCTTTTCGAACATTTTAAATCTTTATAGTCGTGACGGTTTTTAATATAATCCACTTGTATTTCACGTAAACGTGTGTGAGAAAATTGAACAGAATTTATTAAAGTATGTTGTGTAGTTAGAGTATTTTGACGATGTGTTTTGATTAGGTGTAATCCAGAGCTAAGTTTTTAAGTGATCGAGCATTTCCATGTTCAATTTAGACGGGGTAGACGCCTCAACCTGCTCCAGTAATGTTTATTTTGTAATTATTTTAATGATTTGTTTTAAAATCGTTATTTTATATGAAATACCTTGTCTTATACTCTAATTGTTATTTCAACAGTAGCATATGGAATATTGAATTAAATTCATTAGTGTATTGAATATTATTGTGAAGTTGATGCATGCTCTCCTCGTTGTAGCGAGATTTTTCTGAACTATTGATGTTTCTATTGCAATCCTAGACGGTCTTTGTATTAGATTCTAATAAAATCTATTTTGCAAAGTATTGTAAAATTAAACCCGTTGCTTGCTTCACAGTCAGTGTGGGTGACGTCATCGGGTTGATTTGCTAGTTGTGAGTCACACGCTGTTCATATACAGCACTAATGTGTAATATACGATTGTTAGAATTATTTAATGTAGTGACGGTATTATTACATAAACACTTTACAAATGAATAGTTTATATAGTTTCCAATATGTAGGTATTATATATTATAGTATTTGATGCTTTGTATTTGTCAAGTTGAAGATATGTGTAAACGTAATTTTTGTAAACAAATCCTGAAGTCTAGTACAATTATCCAAGATAATAAGTTACTATATTTATTATGGACTCGTAAATAAGCTTGTAACTACATAAAGCTAATGTCTATGTACTATTGGTAGTGGTTGGCCTCTGCTAGCCCAGTACAACCCTCTGTGCACCGTAGTTAGCACACTTGTCTCATCACTGTCTCTGAAATGATGTTTAGAAATATAGATAGATAAATAAATAAACTCTCCACCGACACCCCGATGACATAATTAAAAACAGGAAAATTTATTATTAGGTTACAATAAGTCAGATATATAATAACGAAGAGTTTACATACTATTTTCTCTTTAAAAAGTAAGTCGAGATGTTCAGTAAATTTAAGTCAATTCTAATAGCACAATTAAAAACTAAACCCACAGGGGAATATAGTCTTTATATAATCTTTACCTTAACTTCGCAATCGCAAATTGTTATGAAGTAGTATTACAGTACTCTTATTGTTGTAGGAAAACTCCAGACGTACACGAGCGCAGTGCCGATACTGGAACTAGTACCTTGCTAGTTAATTAATAAAGCGTTATTTCATATCAGAAACAAATTTTTCGTCTGAAGCCGTCTCTCGGGATATTTTGAAAATATCCAACCGTTCGGGCAGGCCGTTGATATTATTTAGCAGTTAACTATTACTAGGCGTAAGCTCCACACACTTGATGTTCATAGTTCTATAAGCGTTGGTATAGTCTACGTTGATCGAGTGCTTGGATGGTTCATGATACTATTGCAACGTAAGCCAATTTTTAATTACAACCGTAACTAACATGTCACTTTTTAAATTAAATTAGCTTTGTATAAGTTCCATTAATTAATTGACACTGGCTAAATACACGTAAGTGTGGAGCCAAAACAAAAACAAAAAAAGTTCCATTAGAGTCAGCGTTTGCGTATCGTTTTAGTTTCTGCTTAAACTCTCACGAGTTTTGATTGTAACCAATAATTCAGTTCAGTGAATGATAATATCCGGGTTTTAATAGACGATGGTAGGTAATGAATGCGACGTGAGGTTAATTTTAGGAGAGGGTTATATTACGAAATGAGACTGTCCTTGTCTTACCGACATTGTAAGATAGCTTGATGCTAAGATAAGCTGTAAAATAATACTGCAATAAGTTACTATCTAAGATTGTGATTGTGTAATTAATCTAACGTTATTGTATGAGAGGCAGTTGTGTCTGCGGCATTGACATGTAACAACATTACCTAAATCTAAGTGATCTGCAGATATCAAACATCTAGGCAAATACGTATATTAAAAGCGCTTACACTTATCTCAAGAAACTTACAGTTTGCATTGGAAAGAGCATACATCAGCATGAGTCGTAATTGGAAAATTGTAGCTAATTTATATCCCTCACTTCACTCATTGAAACTCATAGGTTTCAAACATCCATCCATTGAACCGGGTTCGTTGGTTGTATTATGTATATTCTTCGAATATGCTAGTTTGGTCTTGATATTTAACAATTAAATTATATCGGATCTCTTTTTTTTCTGCAGTAAAGTCTAAATTTTCTGCCGTAATCTACAGAAGCTCGACGTTAAATCAATCTACTAATTGTTGTATAACTTGTACTTCATTTTAACCGTATATATAAATTATATTGTAGTGTATATGAATGTGTCATAATTCTGAAGAGCACGTTTATATCATGGTCACACATGCATACACTCACTTGAACAATTACAATAAGCTGGCGATAACGATGATACTGGAAAGAGTGCTATTTGTAATTTTGAATTAGAAGCAACTTGCATATTTTAGTGTGGTTACATAATTGGATGGTCCACTCGAAGCACAAAATTCAAAAATTATTACAATCGCGGAAAGTGGAGATTGCTTTTATTTACAATTATCTTATTAATATTATGAGCAATACTGTGTTCGTGATTACATTTATGAGTACCATTTAAATAAAAAAACGACCCTTGCTACTACTAAGTTTACAAAAAAGGTGCTTCTCTTTCTATCGCTATATAGCTATGCTCTTCTGGAGCGTTAAGCGTAACGGAGCGATAGGGACCGCGGCCGATGCCATGTACTTGTAGCGTCATACTTAAAAGTGCAGAGTGCGCCCGGCCTGGTTTGGAAACCAAAGTGTCGGATCAGTGTTGTTTGAGTAAAAATTTTATTAAGAAAGCAATATTTTGTGAGTATGTCATTATCGTAATACACAATAGTCAACTAGGGTTGAAGTTTTTAGATTCCCGCTTCATATTTTGTCGTTTACAGACATCTTACAAGTCAGTACGTATTTTGCTCATTGAACTTTAAAACGGGGTTCGTCTGTAGATATCAAGTTATTTTTTTATTAAAGATATTAACATGTCAACACACATAACATCAATATAGCCTGCCTGCATCAGTACTAAGGGCGGGTGCCAGTTGCTGCTAAAAACGCACAAAACGATTACACCCAACTTATTCCTGATCCATTCGCTTATTTCGAAATTATCGTCCACAAAGTCAAAGTGTGACTGGAATGGCTATTTGACCGATCGCTTTGGCTGGGTATAAAGTAATAATGCGATAGCGTTTTTAGCATTTTTACTTCGGCCGAAACGTGCGAGAAAACTGTTAAAAACGTTCACAGTGAACAATTTCGTTGCAATTAGAACGACGTTTGTGAATGAAAATTTCGAAAATAACACCATTTTAGTTCATCTGGAACCCGCCCTCAGTATAGGTATGTCGAGTGCAATGTTCGACAGTGTTTACGCTCTTTCTAAATTATGTTACATATTTATAATCATTTAATCACATGCTGTATCTTTAGACGCACTTATAAAGTGAACAGTAAAATCTAGTACGTAAGATAACATTTTTGCAACGATTCGTTGTACTAAGCTAACGTGTATAGATTCTCGTGAACCCTTCCCCCGGGACAATAGTGATGATGTTTTAAACTGCCCTGACTCGTTGTTACACATTAAAAATATAATTGAAATATTATTGATTTTATTAAACATCCCTTGCATCCTCATCGTAAAACATAATTAAAAATATTGGCTCGTAGTTACTATATTTTTTATTTCTGTTAATCATTTCTATTAGTCAAAGTCATCCATGCCATCGATGCATCTTTGATAACGCAGTGGTAGTTTGATGCCTTTCTTGAAGAAATCATCTGGGCAGGAGGCAACAGAGTTTTCTAATGCATTACTGCCTCTCGGGAACTGATTTTTTTCCACACCAAGAAGTTATCCAATTTTGGCAAAAGTAGAAGTCTTGGTGAGTACGGCAGATGACGGAGAGCTTCCAACCACAGCTCGTGTAAACTTAGAGACCGTCTACTGTGCATTATGAGTGATACTTGAGTTCCTAGGACCCATTTGTCAAGCTTTTATACCTTGCCAATTTGATGCAAATAGACCAATACTGTTTTGATGATAGATTCAGCTGTAGTTTGAGTATCATCAGCTTCCATAATCTCCTTTAATTTGTTATTGTCGGCTAAAGTTATCTGACGACATTTTGCAGGTCGATATTTTCGGAAAGGTAGAGGGCAAATCAATAGCAGGCAGTACGTTCGTTTGTAATTTTTATTGCATGAAAGTCGTTGATGTTGCGTGTCCACTCACGACGACGACGTGCGACAGTACTCATATTCCATAATTACTCGAATTTTTAACGCATTCATGATGAAGAAAATGATTGAAATACGGTGAAAAGATGCTAATCAATAAACAGATAAATAATTTAGAAAACAAATGTATGTTTTTAAATATAATTAATTTGAAATTAGAATTCTTAGCCAAACAAAAAATATTGTGATTTTGAAATGGCCAGTACTGCAGAACGGCAATCCCATAAGTGAAGACCCATTAAAAGGTTGTTGTATTCGAAAGTCCACTGTTCATATTTTTGTTGGCATACAAAGGCTACGTACCAATCAAACCGGTAACGATTGAAATGATTCAAGTTAATTCGTTACTGGTTTGAATGGTACGTAGATTTTGTCGTCCAAGTATATAGTACTACGGCCCGCAGTTTCAGCTGCGGATTAAAAGTACCTATCCTATGCGTTAATCCAGCGTGTAAGCTGTCTGCGTATAAGTAGTTTTTGCTGGAAATAGTAAGAAACATCCATACATACAAACTTAAACCTTTATAATATTAGTAGGAAGGATTGCTTTGTACTAGTGAACATCAAAATCGGATCGGTAGTTTTGTAAAAGTGGGTACGTAAACACATTATTATACACATTGAGATTACGATCGCCCCAGAATGTATTTAGTTCTTGTAAGCATAATACATATTCAAGTTTCTTGTGCATTGACATAAAATAATACAACCGACACTTTTTTTTATAAATTATTTTGAACTGCAACTGTTATGGGCGGCCGTGACGTTTAATATTATGTGAGCGACTAGCTCGCACGTCATTTGTTTACGTTAAAAAACTCGTTTGTCGTTGTACACCTATATAATTTATTCACAAAATATTATGATGTATATTAGCCAACTTTGATAGCTTACGAAACTATAAAAGCTAATAAAGATCCCAGACTACCAGCTAAGAAAAATCAACGAATCTAATACTTTCGAGACCGTCTATCTCAATGCGAATGTAATTAAATATTTGATTTTGTAGGTCGAACAATATGCCACTTTGTGGGATAAATAAACCAGTGTACTGACCTCGTTCATGTTTTGACAAATTTTATTATTATGGTGTGTTTTGTAAATATTGATGTAGAAATATAATAACTGATTACTCATTCAAGATTTTGTTTTATTCTTTTGTAAGTAGGTACCTATTATATAAATTAATATTAGTATTGAGGTAGAAGCATAATATGGATTATTCCCAACGGCCCCCACTGAGGGTGGTTGGCACAACATCCGTAACAGGTTTCGCCAACATTAAAAAGTAGGTGGTATCAAACAACCCCACTAGAGGCGTTGTGGGTGTTCACTAGTGTAATGAGCATAGTGTAATAGGCATAGGATCAGACAGTTCCTAAGTTCATCTCTAGTCCCCGATTTCGTGTCAAACTCCTTTCAAGTAAACATGCGAAATACTGTACGCTCATTGGTTGAGACAGCCGATGGCCAAAAGGTAACCAATGAGCGTTCGGTCTACGAAGTTGATGCGAATGTAACAAACGTATACGAGAACCTGGGGGAAAGTGTTGCTAGTGTTGCTAGCCAAGTTGTGTCTGAATAGACTTTAATACAGACGGGCATTAGAGGTTGTTGCTTTTTTGTGCCTTTAGCCACTCGTTTTGCTAGTTTAAAAGAAAACCAATTTTTAACGCACAACGTTGGTTTTTTATTTCATAAATTATAGTAATTTTCTATATAAATCATGGAGGTATCATCTTCTAATAAGTTCGTGATATAAATGCATGTTACATTGTTTCCACCAGACGGTTACAGCCACAGAGTACTTATATGTACATATATACGGAAACTTATAGCTTAGTCTAACTATAATTGAAGGGGTTTAAGTTCGCTTAGCAAACATTATTATATTTATTTTATTATATTATATTTTTACAGTAATTGTATGAATTAGTACTATATTTAGAAATAGAATTAAAACATTTTCAAGCAACTGAAACTTACATAAACCTTTTCTATTACCTTATAAGCACTCTACATTAAAATGACGCCGTTGAAGTTTAAAGTTAATTTTGTCGAAACTATCAATTTGACAGTTAAACTCTTTTTATTCTCAACCCTTCAATTATATATAGGCCCATCTACACTATAGTGCCACTAACAGCGCCGTTAAATCTTCTATGAGAGTGTCAACTTTTTTCCTTCATCATTTCCTGAAATATTGATGTGTTCTTAGTTTGTGCCACTGTACTGTACGATGGTATCTGGTTCTTGTAAAAACACTCACAAAACACGAGTTTTAATTGATTTTTGGATGACGTTTTCGTTAAATCTTTGAAATATCTTTGTATTAGGTATCATTTTGTCCGAAACTAGTTTTTATCTATATATCTATGTTCATTAACATTATATAAATAAATATTTAACGCCTAAATCATCTGTATAATCATAGTAATATTTGTATTAGAAGAGGTGCGTGTAGGATTGACAATCAAACAAAAATCGTCATTCACGTGAAAAACAAAATATTAAATACCCTTATATCTTATACTCACTAACTATAATTTCATCTGTGGTTTGATAAAATGCAGAACGAGAACCGGGCGAAAGAGAAAAAGTGTAAGTTGGGAGTGCCATCACTTTTGTATAATAATAATTTGTGATTTTTAAGAGATATTGTGAACAAACAGGTTTATAATATGTAAATAAATAAATGGGTGAATAATAATGAGTGTCATGGTTTTAATAATATATGTACAGGTACGTGGGCATGCGTGGCTAAATCCAAAACGGAAATAACGAGAAATGTTCAAAAGAACAGGGTAAAGACTTTAGAATTTAAAAAAAAAACAGCATCATACGTAATTTTTAAAATCTTTTATGATAGCCGGAAATCTGTAATGAATTGAATTTGAAAAAAAAACTTCCTTTTATTTTATATTTGTAATCACTAGGATTTGACCAACCACGCCCTCGAAAAATTCACCTGTATGCAATACTAAAGACAAGGATTACAATACCTAGTTGTTTTATCGCCAGCAGAAGCACAGTATAAGAGATATTGTAGCGTCCGAGCTCATCCATATTGAATCAGAAGCGAACGACGTTACAATATCGATAGGTATATCATTATGGTAGTTTCTAAAACTAACAATAATATAAAAAAGTTAAACAGTAACTTGTTTGGCGTTACGCTGTTATATATCTAGGATAAAATATATAAAAATAAATATAAAAATAAATCTAGGATATTTTACGTTATCGTATTATGATGTGCTTTGAATACAAGGCCTACACACTCAGTTTAGTCAAAGTACATTATAATTATTATAGTAAAATTACTTTGCCTTTTTTGGCACTAGGATTTATTATGCTAGGTTCCGCAACGAGTTAAACATTTCCGAAAGCTTAGTAGCGTACAAAATTACGCGTGACGCATATATTCTTATAAAGAGTATAGTTTAGCGAGTTTTTAAAAAGTATAGTAAAAAAAAAGTAAAGTGGTTTAGAAGTAAATTTTGGTTATTGTTTTCTAATTCCCAATAATATTTATGTCAAACGTATAAACGTACATTATGTATAAACAACAAAAAAATTCGCGCTTGTTTGGAACCTGTCATAGCGTTAGTTAAAATTTGCATTGCACAAAACATAATCGATATTTGTTAATTTAATTAGAGTTTATACCTAAAAAGTCGGTAAGTATGGGAAATAACAATAACTAATATATGGTAAAGTATACGTAAGGTACTTGGTAAAACGACAATTAGTGTATAATTCAATGTATAACCATCAATTATTTAATAATAAATTACTGTAGCGGTAAGTATAAAGGTTGATGTCATCTTACGTTACAATATAAATTTGTCTAAAATTGTATGGTATAATATAATATACAATGTTTTGTACTATTCATTTACTTAATCACCTTTTCTGACGATTTCTTAGGGGGTTGACTTCTGCCTTTGCTAAAGAATATGTCTAGGAACAGCCCTGAAATTAAAGTTATAGAACGATTAAACATGATGATTTATATTGAGATAATAATAAACATATAATATTAATATAATGCATGTATGGTAACCATTTACTGGCGGAATACCAATATATAAATGATCAGAAAATGGCTTCTGTTCTATTTTTTTATCATCGTGATCAATCCTAATTACAATTTTATGTACAGCCGGATGTAAAAACATGTAAACAGTGCCTTTATCAAACATGGATTACAAAAATATCTAATGAATTCAAACTATTTTTTAACAGAATTTAACTTGATACACGTACTTTAGGAGCGCTTATTCGTCATTCGCAAGACCAAGTCAGATTCATCAGAATTAATACGAGATAACAGATCGGATGATAAATCATAATATGAACTTGGTAATTAGAACTTTGAGCACTTTGTTATTTTATATGCATGAATAATAACTAAAAAGTGCTTTTAGCTTATTTGCTTAATTTAGAATTAGAAACTTAAACTTTGTATTTAGATTTTTTTATGATTAGATATCAAGATACGGCTTTACGGACACGTCCGAGAACTGAGCAGTGTTCACATGAACCTAACTGTAATCAAAGTATTGTATGGGGCTAATGGACTATGTAGAACAGTAAATTATAGTACCTGAGAAGACTAGAGTAGCGCCGAACCATTGTCTGCCTAATAGCACGTTGCCGAAGATGATGACTGAAGCGAGCACCGTAAAGAACTTCCTCGTCGTCGTCACCACGGAGCACGGCAGCGGACCGAATTCTGACACCTGACGTAATAATACTTATCAGCACGGATAGCTTCAGCTGCACGGGTAACATGAACTGTAGACTCGATAAATCTCTTAGGACCAATAAAAACGCAACAAAAGATTTATGACGTGATATGCGCGACCGTTAATTGGTCTTATGGTTTCTCGAGAGAAGAGATATGTCAATTTCTACAGTAGACGTGGTCTGCCATTGTGCACTCGCACTTTAGGTGGGAAACTACGGCGGGCGCAACGCGACAGAGGAGATAAGAGATATACGATAGGAAGCGATCGTAGTTGAATACAGTTCTAGGCTCGCAGCGCTGAGTGTGCGAGTTGAATGTTACGACAGAGCGAGAGCCGCTATTTAAATAAAGAATTTAATAAAATAAATATTTGTGGACATTTTACACAACGGCGTCTAGCCCTAAACTAAACAAAGCTTTTAATGTGAGTACCAAACAACTGACAGTATACTTGCCTTATACGTATGGTACTTTTATTTGTAAAAACCTGCACACTTTGTAAGAACACAATATGATACTCAGACGTAAAAGCAAACATCAATCTTCATATAGGTATGGATGGTGCTTGGGTATCGAATTCGCAATTATACTGTCACATAAGCTTTTGGGCGACCTAAAGTTCTGACACATTTTTTTTGAGGGGGAGAAATGACCTCGCACTTCCCTGCTACCACGGGGGTGGTGGTTAGGAGTATGTGGGACTCGAACCCATCAAAACCCTCCGTGATCCGTCCGTCGCCGGGAGGGGGCGAGATGTGTCGGGATTGCATCAACCATCTCGCCCCAGCAAAGTTCTGACACCTCGGTTAACCACTTGCCAACACGAGAAGAAGTAGATAGCCACATAATTAAGCTGTAATATTTACCATGAAGAAAATAAAGAGTTGGCCCAGCGCCCCCATAAAGGCCAGCCCCGCGAGAAACACGACGACCTCGGGGTACTGCGACACGAAGCCGATGAACTTGAATATCTCGCCGCTCACTAGCACACCTATCGCCACTATTATACTCGACCTGAAATGATACGGACCGTGGTTTCTTGCGGGTAAACTTTTGTCATCGGCGTGCGTGCCCCTAGTGGTGGAAGTTATCGAACTAATGCCGTATTACAAAACTAAGCATCGTCCTGGTTTTGTCCTGGATTGGTGCTCAAAAATGGATCATTTTGTGAATAAATTCTCGTCTTGAGAATCTGATACACGGGCCTAAAACTTGTGCAGATGTGCGCGAGTCTTGCTGTTTGTTAAGTACAAGTTAAATATATTCGCAAGTTTATTTTTTATCAATACATAGTAAGAACATTAACAGCACAAATAACACATCAATTAATCAATAACAAGCCATAACCGGAATTCGCTACGGCATATTTACCAAAAACCTCACTGATAATAATTCCCGTCCGCACTAAAGTTCGACAGTTTCTAAGTTCGCACAGTTCAGTTTATCTCTATAGCCTCCGATTTCTCGTACATTTGTCAAACTCAAATACTGTACGTTCATTTGGTTGAAGACAGCAGATGATCTACATGCACCCAATGACCGTTCAATGTTTGTTGTGCCGAATTAGCTCGAATTCGAACAAACGCGAGAGAACCGACGAAACTAAACGAACGAGAGAGAAAACGGGATAGTGTTGCTCAGCTGAGTTGTATTTTAATAGCCGTAGTTCAGACGGACATTAATCACGTTCGGTTTAAATATTACTTAATTAATCACGCACAGCTATTTTAATTACGTGAATAATTCTGTCATATTGGGCAATACTTTCCGGGGCGTATGATCAACTGTTTCAATCAATCCTTATTCTGGTAAACATATTTATATAAAAGGTTTCTAGTAATGTTGCTATCTTAAACAGACTGTGAAGGCTACCGATTTTGAGGACATCATTCTGAATGTCCAAATCACACGCTTGAATAAGCAGGCCGAGTCGAAATCGTTACATTACAGTTTTTCTTGGATTTATCAATATTAGAATCGTGAACGAAAAATCTTATATGGTAATGGTGCCTTACCACACGTGCATAACCATCTATTGGCCTATATATAACCTGACCGTAGTTTTCGGTAGCTCAATCCGGTTCTTATCGCACAGGGAGAGAATGTAGGCAATCATCCAATACACTAGCCAAGTGCGGGTTGGTGGATTATAAATGTTCTCGAGTTTTGTGATTCTTGAACATGTCGGTTCCGTCGCGATGTTTCCCTTCACCGTTGAAAGAGCGAGTGTAAATTTCGCACTTGATTTGAAAAGTCATTGGTCGAGCGGTATTATAAAGAGTGCCTCGGTTTTAAAGTTGCATGCTTGTGTTATGTATTGATAATACCGTAGTTTTACTAAGTATAGTATTATCTGTGCCGTACAGGAAATCAATAATATAAATTCATTGATGTATTATAATAATTTTGTCCATGCATAAAGTCTAAGATTATGACTTATTATCTTTTATTTTTATGACATAATTATTTTTATCCCAACCAAATATATTATTCACAAGTGTTAATTGTAAAAAATAAACAATAAAACATACCACCAGTTAGTGTTCAGCATCATAGAATAGGCAGTCGGAGAGGACTCCGACTTGATCCGCTCCTGAAACAGATGTTACAAAACCAGCTAGATGCTATCATAAAACTACTGGCTTTAAGAGTGGTCCTCAAACACACACTGAATAAAAAGAGTACACAGTCGCTAGAGAGTCAATGAATGCAGTTACCTGCACTGCTCCTGTGAGACCATCCATCGTCAAAGACATAATCAAGAGTAGCTCTCCGATGCCTACTCCTGATGTTGACTCATCCGCCATCTTCTTTGTTTGGTCCTTATACATGAATAGCACCACTCCAAGGACAATCAGGAACACAAATAGATACTTCTTCAGAGGGTACGACTTTCTTCCTAAGAGAACGCCAAGTATCAACACCGGTATGGGCTTTGCTGCTTTGCCGACTACCTGAAAATTTGATTTTTACATGACTTTTTATAGTTATGTTTTGTTCGCAGTAGGTATTAATTAAGAACTAAAACACACTGCACATTTGTGGGTTCGATTCCCGAGGCAGGAAAAGTATTAGTGCACAGAAAAAAAATACTGGTTCTGAGTCTGGGTGTTGTAGGACCATGATTCTCGTAATTTCTGGGTCCCTAGACACAGGGAATCTTAGTTACGGACCAGGATCCATGTATGTGATCATTGGGCGTTATTATTATTATGTAGTTCAAAGTCAAACACGATCAGACATTACATTTACGCACATTGCTTAACCACAACCAACAAATGCTATGGATAGATAATATAGCCCTGCATAGCCGGTGCGAGTCAGCTAGTCTATAATATATTTGATTTAAGCTGTACCTAGCATTATCTAGATTTTGAAAATGATAGCAGGTAGGAGGAGAGACAGAGGACTTGTTGGCCCTGCTGGGCTAGCTTGAATGCAGCAAGATAATTTAGTTGTTACTTCATCTTGTGTGGAAACATCCAATTTCTATTAAATGACAACATGAGATAATGTGAAAACAAAATGATCTTGCTGCATTCATTCAAGCCCGGCTGATTGAATAGGAAATTATACCTGAGTGGGGTAATTAATCCATTGTAAAGCCATGTTAGAGCTGACCATACCTAACAGGTAAGTCAGTGCTGATGAGAAGTAGTAAACTTTTCTGGTGTTGTCCTTCTCATGTTTCCAAGAAACCTAAAAATTCATTCAAAGTTAGTATATATAGTTAATGTAGGTACTGTAGTTTGTATTTATTATACAAATATAATCTATATAAAAATGTAATGTTTTTTTGTCTTAATGGGATACATTTTACTTAGGGACCATGCATAAATTAATCACATGAGTTTGATGATTTTTTGACCCCTGCCGCATCCTTCTTATGTCGGATTATGATGTCTCATATTTTGCCATTTTACATTTAGAAATTTATGAAATTAAAAATGTTGTATTGTAATACTTAGATATATATATACTTTGAAAAAAATGTGATGTCACCAAATTCAGGATCCCTCCCCGCCCCTTGTCACACAATGTCACACTTCATCAATATATTGGCTATATTTGAGGAAAAAAACTATAGGTGTATTTGATCAATCAGTAAATTAAATGAGTAGTTAAGTCAATTATAATTAAGCTTTGACTCATCATAATCTATACTATCTAAAGTTAATGAGAGTTAGCTAGAGATACAAGCTTTAGGTGTGGGGTTTTGTATTACTGGGTGAGCTAATTCCAACAAGGAATTTCTGAAGTATTGTGAGTTATATGGATGATAGAAATACCTAGCTTGGCATGTTACCACCAAATTTCTTCCTGTAGGTGCCGTATGAGCCGGCTAAGGGAATATCCAGAGAAGGGCAGCAGCAGCATTCGCTTCAGTACATCCATCTATTGATGTGATGTGCTGTGATTGTTTGATTGTTAGGAAAAGTGGGGTCAATTATTTACAGAAATCGAAAATGAAGAAAAAATTTTAAAGTTTTTTTATTTTCGTTTACTACTATTTTAGCGTGTTTAAACTTACAATTAAATGAGAAACTCACCATCAGAATCTGTGCGAAGATATAATTCACCACACATTGCACCAAAACTAATGAGAGAGTGCATGTGAACTTATCGTTATCGCCGTACTTTCCTCTTGTAATTCTTTCTTGTAGCATTCCAAAAATAAAATAGCAACAAAATATACCCGCCGCGTAGAAAATAAACCTAACTTCGCTCTTGTTTTTAGTCATTTTTATGAAATACACTAATAGATTTTCAAACTCTAATTTATAGAAAGGGCCTTTGGGATGTTGAATATAACCGCATTTGAAGTTTACTGGGTATTGGACACGTACTACTATTTTATTTCGCAAAGCGATCACAGTGAAATTTCGTATTAGTATAGCACTAGCAAATACACGAACAACACGTAGAAGAAAATGTCAAATAGAGTATTTTTTTATATGGCTCCACACTTTCGTGTATTTAGCCAGTGTCAAGTAATTGGTAATTTCTCGAGTTAAGTAATATATATATGATGTGTCAAGCAAGTCAAGTCTCAGTCCAAGTCATCAAGTCAAGTCATAGTCTAGTCTAGTCAAGTCATACTCCTAGTAAAGCGGTGGCAACTTTACCAGAAGCTTCTATGGAGTTTTGGAAACAACATGAAAATAAACGTTTCACCATCATTATACCACTTTCCCACACTCATGCCTGTAGTCCAGCACTTAACGAATAAAATGCCACCAATTTTATGCACTAACACTGAAAATAACACATGTTTTGGAAAATAATACAATGCGGCGACGACGCGATCTTTTTCGTTTTCCCGCCAAAACTCCGTCAACGTCAAGTAGAGTTTTTTTAATGTTTTAGCTCCACACTTTTGTGTATTTAGCCAGTGTCAAGTAATTGATAATTGATCAAGTTAATGATATTTCACGCAGATATGAAAAAGAAGTAATAAATTTAAAAATTAAAATCAAAATTGAATGGGCCAGCGAAAGCAATGATCCGTTCGTTCAATGAAGCATAGATCGATGAAAATAGTTACGCGAGATGTAAACATAAAGGCATACTGGCAGCACATTATCAATGTCTACAGTATTCTTTTTCGTTAATACGTGGTAGAGTTTTGGCGGAAAAACGAAAAAGATCGAGTCATCGCATTGTATTATTTTCATAAACTTGTGTTGTTTTCAGTGTTAGTGCATAAAATTGGTGGCATTTTATTCGTTAAGTACTGGATAACATGCAGAGTGTAGGAAAGTGGTATAATGATGGTGAAACATTTATTTTTTGTTGTTTTCAAAACTCCATAGAAGCTTCTGGTAAAGTTGCCACCACTTTACTAGAAGTATGACTTGACTAGGCTAGACTATGACTTAACTTGATGACTTGACACTATATAATATTAATTATCTTGAGAAATTAGAAAATAGCTAAATACACAATAGTGTGGAGCCAAACCAAAATAAAAAAAAATACGTGGTTAAAAAGTAGGTTTACGTTTCATTTCACACAGTTTATTTAATTTTCTTTTGCTTAAAACCAAAGATGAAATTAGAGTTATTATAATTTCCTTCATGACGGAACCCTAAGTTTTAAACTAGACCCAGCATGCTCTTCACAAATTATTTTTAGGTTAATTAATGAATCTAAACCTAAATGGTTAATTTAGATCTCTTCAATTTTAGTCGCTACTTAAGTTCTGTGTATAATACTTTACCTTCCTTACCATATACCTTCTTTCTTTTTTTATGTTTTGGCTCTACACTTTTATGTATTTAGCCAGTGTCAAGTAATTGATAATTTATCAAGTTAATGATATTTCACGCAGATATGTGTCAAGTCAAAGTCCAAGACATAAAGCCAAGTCATAGTCTAGTCAAAGTCATACTCCTAGTAAAGTGGTGGCTACTTTACTAGAAGGTTCTATGGAGTTTTGGAAACAACACGAAAACAAACGCTTCACCATCATTATACCACTTTCTAATACTCATGCCTATAATCCAGCACTTAACGAATAAAACACCACCAATTTTATGCACTAACACTGAAAATAACACAAGTTTTGGAAAATATTACAATGCGGTGAGACGTAATCTTTTTCGTTTTCCCGCCTAAACATATACCTTCTTGAAAATCTTCAACATGGATAACGAAACGTAAAACTAAAACGTAAGCAGCTGTTTTATAATAAAGCACTATTGCTTGAATAAAACTGATCTTAACGGGAGAGGATAGAGCTTAGTTTCACAATGAAACAACTAAGTAAGATTGGCCTTCATTCATGTTACAAAAAAAATGTGAGACCAAGAACTCGGCTGGGATGCAGATTATGAACGTAAAAGGTTATTTTATATTATTTGTTATGTATCGCTTTAAGTTTGTCGGACGGTTTTTGTTTGTTCCCGTCCAAATATCTAATAAACGACCTATATACAAACTTTATTTGAACGTAAACTTTTGACTTGAGAGCTCAGTGTTGAATGTTGAAGTAAACTTTAGTTGTGGTGGTACTTATAATTTATTAAAGTTTCATAAGTTGCGTGCAGTACCTGTGGAAATTGTTTTGAAACTTTGCATAATAATGTTTGCAGCGTGTTTCAAGTTACTCTGTGTTGTCAAAATTCATAATTAAGATCAATTTAAGTTTTTTTTTAGTGAATGTTGTTGTAGTATTTTAAGCGGCAATTTTAACGGTGAGATATTGTAATGTTTCTCGTTCTATTTTGCGCTATGACTCATATTTTGTTAACAATGGCTTGGTAGAGGTTAGTTTAATTGCCTTGTTATTAAGCGATTAATTTCTATCCTAATAATTGTGTTCTAAGAAGAAGAGTTATGCGAGTGTATTCGTCAGACTCGTGTCAATAGAGATGTGTTGAAGTGAACATTAAGTTACTAGAATCTTATCTCTTGTAGGTTCTTTTTCTGGTAAGTGCATACAATCTAGTTACAATTTTAACTCACATGCAATACGGTAGTCATTTTAAAAGCTAAGGTAAACTCTAGGTCTATTTTAAATTTTAAAAACATACATACAGTAGAGGCATGTTGATAGAGTCGGATTGCACCGGTATTATGTATGTAATGATCGATCGACGACGCACGGCTTATAGCTCTGCAAATTATTATTAACTTCCATAAAACTTTAAAATAATGTATGATAAGCTCTTAGATAGGTAAGTACACCTACATAATACCTAAGTAGATACTTAATATGGGCTACACTATTTAAGATATAAACTACTATAACTTTAAAGGTATAGTCATGCAATCAATATCTTTACATGAACGTGACTTCATCCAGTCTGCGGTGTAGGTTTAAATGTATTTAACTATTATATTTAATGTGTAATATACCTATAATATCTAAGATTGTTACAACGCATTACCTGCTTTTTCTTGAAGCACTTTACAGCTTTAGTAGCAATAAAATTACTGTAAAAACCTTCCTTTTACGACGTAACGTATAAACCTGTCCACGCGAGTATTACATAGGTACCTACCTCAGCGGTTTCGGTCTGCCATTTCGTCTGATATGGTAGGTATACTAGTGTATACTATACCTAAGTAGTAAGAAGAAAATAAGCTATGGAACTGCACCACGCATTACTTAATACAATCGTAGAATCAAATATATACACAGAAGGTAGGTATGCACAACGCATTGCTTTTGCGTGGTCTCCATCAAACCCAGTTAGTTTATAATTTATTTAAACATCGCGAATTTGATTTATTATATGGCTCGGCGTTGATAGGCACAAATATAGTACAAATATAATACACAAACAAGCAACAAACAAGAAACAGCTTTCGTTACAAATGGTTTATGTCCTTTTCAGTTAGTTTAATAAATAAGAATAAAAAGAGATAAAGAAAAATTACACGTAATTGTCCTGCGTTACGAAATTTTTAGTCCGGGATTATTTTATAGGCATTTATCGCAAACGGGAACGGGGCCAACTCTGTAATCTAAATGAGATAAACGCCAAAATACAAACAACGCTCCCCCTCACGCGATTGCGTAACTTACACATAAGTTGTAAGTGTAAGTGTTAGCACAGTTCACACATTTTTGTGATAAGCACCAGCTTATGATATTTCCAGTAGCACCGCGAAAATTAGGAATCATTTGACCGTACGTGTTCGGTCGTTGTTGAAATAGTTTTGAATAATTTATTGAACATAAAACACGGTTTGTTGTGTGAGAGAGAACTTAGGTCCATGGGGACCGAGAGCTCATCTTCCTTCCAAAGTTTATCGGAGCGCATTATCGATGTGACGTGTGACCACAAAATTCTGACCCATAATATGGCACAATGTATCAACATCATGTAATTGGCTGGCCCGATAGCTCAGTTGGTAGTGACCCTGCCTTCTGAACTGCGGGTTGTGGGTTCGATTCCCACCCAGGACAAACATTTGTGTGATGAACATCGATGTTTGTTCTGTGTACGTCTGGGTGTTATATTGTATTCTATGTATGTATTTACAAACAAAAAGTATCTAAGTATTGTATCAGTTATCTGGTTCCCATAGTACAAGCTTTGCTTAGTTTGGGGCTAGATGGCGTTGTGTGAGATGTCCACACATATTATTATTATTATTATAAATACACAATATAATTTCCATTGCAATACGATGAAAATACTACTAGTATGATGGGCATACTACCTACCACGAAATAAATAAAATAGTACTACCTTCAAGCTAGGGCTAGTAGTGGGAAAGTGCATTTGCGCTTACGGCCAATATTTGACGAAAGTGGAATCTGGGGAAGTGTTTCAAATCATATGAATAGAGAAAAAGCCATTATCGTACGAAAGGTATAATAATAAAATAAAAAATAATAATAAATAAATATGTGTGGACATTTCACACAGCGCCATCTAGCCCCAAACTAAGCAAAGCTTGTACTATGGGAACCAGATAACTGATACAATACTTAGATACTTTTCTTTTTTCTAAATACATACATAGAATACAATATAACACCCAGACACAGAACAAACATCGATGTTCATCACACAAATGTTTGTCCTAGGTGGGAATCGAACCCACAACCTACAGCTCAGAAGGCAGAGCTACTACCAACTGAGCTATCAGGCCTGTATTAAATACTTATATTTAATTTGTTTGCCTATGAATAATCTTGTGTAATGAAAACCGTATACTTACTAATAACAACTACATAGTCATACAATAGTGCTAAACGATATTCACATAATATCTTCTTTTTACTACATGGTACTTTTCTACAAAGTTCGTCTAGGTAGGTAACACCGCTTTGACAGTTATTCTGCCGCCAAGCAGTAGTGCGCAATCACTACCGTGTTTGGGTCTAAAGAGCATTGTAGTTAGGCATACTGGGCAGATGAGACATTATGTCCTAATCTCACAGTCTAGTAATATTATTAGACAGTAATCTTATTACTAGACTGTGTGACGACGTTCGCGGTGCAGTGTCATGTGAAACTATACTTTAGAGTTCCGAGTGACACTGCAACTGATATGGGCAGCCGTGCCGCTTAATATCAGGCGAACGAATAGCCCGTCAAGAAGTTCCTTATCATAAAAATAATCTAAATATAAACCTTGAATCACCAGTGTTACATTATCATTCTACTTGCATTTATGTTTGGATGGAAACGTTAGAAGGAAAAAGATCTTCTATGTAGGAACTTTTGTACAATGTGGTAAAGTGCCCGTTTATAACCTTAGTCGGTTAGAGTAGTTATAAACTTACTCGTATTTATGTTTGGATTGAAATACGGAAGGAAAAAGATCTTCTATAGGTACCTATGTACAGTTTAATAAAGTGCCCATTTATAAACTTATTCGGCAAAGTGTACTACTATGACAAATAATCTAGCGTACCTAATACCTATTCACTATTCAATTTACCTAATAGTTCGTCAAAATATGCAGACCTTGTAACGACGTAATAGCGTTTGAAAATTTTACGAGGTAGGTTCTTAATACCTAAGTATTGTGGTATAGTTTACAGTTATTTAATATTTAGAGTGCGGTGATAAATATTTTTGCGCCCAAAAGATGAACCTAGTTCGTTATACAAACAGAATGCAATAAGTTATGTAGCTAAAAAAATTGATGTAAGCGACACGGCCGCCCAGTTGTAGTGTCATTCGGAACTCTACGCTAATGTAAAGTTTTGCGTGACACTGCTCTGTGAACGTCATTCTGAGACATCAGATCAGAAAGTCTCATTGGCCAGTATATAACTAGCTATAGTGCCCTTCAAAGCACAACATAGTAGTGTTTGCACACTAATGCGGCAGAGTAACTGGCAAAGCGGTACCTTATACTAGACGAACTTTGAAAAGTCCTACCGCCTACTAAACCTAATAACCATATTTATGTAGTCAATAAATTAAACAGTTTTACAGAGATTAAGAAGAAGAAAATAATATTTTCTATTTAATACATAAAAGCTGCGCCCGCGGTTTCACCACATTTAAGAAGTAGCCTGCATAAGCTACAAGCTTCTACCCCGCCCAGGAAAAACATAATCATTGCAATATCTTTATATTTGTATGGATAATTCTTGTTACGACGAGCTGTTAATAAAATAGCGCAACTTCATCAAAATTAATTTACAAAGTATGAGCGCTTCTTCCATCCGTCCTTGCCTATTAGGTTTAGATCCCATCAATAGGTTATCTGACTTAGGGAGGAGAGAAAAAAATTGAGTTTGGGGGCTACACCAAAAACCCTGTAAATAAATGACTGGCCACGATCATACCGAAAAGACGAGATGATCGCAAAGACAAAAGATAGGCAAATAATGGCTAAATTCTCTAAGGGGTAGACAGATGACAAATGTACTCAAAAGGTTTTATTAATAGTATTAATAATTTAGCATACCAGATGAGTATACGTGCTTACATTTTATACAGAGTAAAAGGCACCCACGTGGAGAGCACAGTAACCCGGGCCTTTTCGACCCCACTCTAGAGTAAAATATTCCTATACGAAAAGGTGTCTCATGCATAATTTAATATACCTACTCGGCACGGCCGAGAAAATATTTAACTACGTACTTTTCATGTTACCTGTTTCGAATGAAACCTTGTAAACACGTGGTCCAACCCAACACCCGTCTATGTAGGTGCAATCAATTGATGAGCGTTTTAACGCCATGTGGTAATAAATTTGTTATTAAAGGAATCGTCGAAAAATTCTTTGGTCTATCTTCCTAACTTTTTTACATATAGTACACAAAGTTTATTTTTTTGTGTATTTAGCCAGTGTCAAGAAATTGATAATTTATCAAGTTAATGATATTTCACGCAGATATGAATCTGAAAATCTGAAAATGATATTTGCGCCCCGCGGTTTCACCCGTGGATAAAAAGTATCCTATATGTTAACCCAGCGTACAAGCTATCTGCATTCCAAGTTTCATTATAATCCATTCAGCATTTTTTGCGAGAAAGAGTAACAAACATATATACAAGCCAGGTTATGATGTAAAATGTAGTAAGGTTATTAAAATCATTATATATATTATCTTCACCTAGACGAGTATGTTATTAGGTGAAAGCAATTTATTAAACCTTATTAAACCTTAGGTATACAAGAATCAATATAAAATTAAATACATAAAATTAAGGTAATATTCAAAGTCAATGTCAAAAGTTTTTTTTTTTTTTCAAATAAGCTATTTTTAGCATTTTTACAAGTCAAAATTATATTAGGTACTTAAAAATTAAGTTATTGTTTAAGCATATAGAATTATAACGGGATTATTCCAACAAGATTTTCCATGGAATGGGTATTATTTTCCTTGAATTTTTAAAATGATTGGAAAGATACATAGTTTTTGAAAAGAACTCATGCTTGTACTTTTCTGTTTGACACTATATTATTAGCAACACAGCACCGATAATAATACATAATAATGGTACATATAGGTTAAATATTTATATTGTAAATAATGTTTTAGTTGTAACTTGATTTTTACTTATTTTATATTGTACTAATGTTTTTGTATACTTGGTTATAAAATTTAAAATACTTTTACGGTATAGGTACATCCCAGAGACCACGGGAAAACTTATAAATTGTAGGCGAAATGGAGGGACTCACCTAGTATAACCTACTTAATAGTAGAGAGAGTGATAGCGCGAGAAAGCAATTAAATTCCAGTCTTTGTTCCTCCAATCTCCACCGCCGTTCGCAGAGATAAAGCGTTCTCCAATAAAATTTCATTTGAATATTCCATGGAAGGCTATTCCGCAAACCCTAGAGACCTGGCACCTAGTAGATTAATAACAAACCACTCTGTTGAATCTAGGCTAGAATCTCATACTAATTTCAAAGAGCATTATTAAAGCATTAAATACGTATTAAAGTTAGGAAGCTCAGCAGAGACGGTGACTTTGTTTTAGAGTTGCGGAATTTCCAACTCTGTTGCGAGTGTGTTAAGAGCACGCGAGGATAAATACGAGCGTGTAATTGTGGATTGTTATCTTCTGAGGCTTGTTGAGAGATAAAGGGATTATTCTGACTTGTCCCATGTATATCTTATCATTGAACTGGTCATGCCAGGCCTATATGTGGATGTGGTTTTAAGTAAATAAATTCAACAGTAAGTATTACCTAAATGGCTGCCATACTATATCTTGAAACATCACGAATTCGCAATGTAAACTGTTTTCACTCCGCGGTTTCACCTGCAACTTACACAGTTCGTCCGCCCGTGGAAACATTTTATTTTCCGGGATATTATATATATTATACAGCAGGTACCTACCTGCTGTATATCCCGTACATCGTATATTGATCTCGGTAATGTAATAGTAGGAAAACTCAATGATTGTAACTTTCCTTGATTTACTTTATCCTCAATAATTGGGTTTGATGAGTATTTCGTTAAATACAAGTCTCGTTTCGTATACACAAAAGGTCTCTACAGAGAGCGCCGCTAGCAACCCACTTCTAACGCTGTAAAGTTTGGTGCAGCGCCGTCGTTATAAATTCAAGCCAGGCGTTGGCTTTATTCGTGTAAGTAGCGTTAATAACCTTCCTTGACATAAGCGTAAATTTATATTACACTAAACTAGACGCGTAGAGGAAAGTCATCTACTACTTAGTAAGTGGTCTAGTGTTAAAAAGTACTACCTGATATAAACACCGCAAATAGGAGCCTGTTTGATTCGCAACTCAGTCTTTTAGTGTTATTCTCATTGATGACTTATTATAGACTGGATATATTAATTATAATTCCTTAAAACAACGAGAATAAAATGACACTTAGTTGTATGAAACTGAAAAGTATAGACTTTCAGAGACGTTGCATGAAATAGTGTTTGTTTTTACCGTATTGAAATTATGAAGTCTACATATTCAGATGCATATAGAGGTGATGCATATAGAGTATGCATATATACTACTATTATACCTTTAACTGTTTTCTGTACACTGTACATACACCACACCAAATACATACGGTTTAATTCTATTAACTACTGCACTAAAAACATTAAGATTACATATTAGCTAAAAACACGTTATATTAAACTAACTTCCATTTGTCTCCCTCAGGTAAAATGACAGAAAACAACAAAAAGCGCTCAGGAAGTTTTCGTAACTTCTTCCCAAACCTATTCTTCAACAAATCAAAGGACAAAAATAAAGAGACAAGTTTGAAAATCACCGAGAACCAAACAAATAGTAATCAATATCACGATCCACGGTCAATGATAAGATCAGATAAGTATGAGTTGGAAGATAGTGAAACAATATACGAAAACTTGGCGACGAATCGACAACACGATAATGAAAGTCGAAGTACTGACATACAGTCTGTGAGCAATCACTCTTCTAGCAGCACGCTAGTTTCTGAAAGTTTAAAAACAAGATCACTTGGCAGTGAAGTTACAAGTGACAAGGAGTACCCGAGCTACCGAGCTAGGCCTCAGGTACCTCCTAAGCCATATAACGAAAATCACAGCCCGACTCGTAACCGTGCTAACTACGATATGTCTCAATACCCAGATGTGTATTATCATTCAGTGGAAAAACTAACAGATAAAATTTTACCTCTTGATGAAATTGAAATATACAGAGCATCACAGGCCCAAGCATATCCGGCTTCTGTTGGTGCAGAAATAAAAAAGGTCAGTACGAAGTTTTTGGTATCGCCAAAAAAAGAAGCAGAGGTGCGCACTATCCAACCTACAAGGGCTAGAAGCCTCTCATTTAACCATAACAACGAAAACGTCGATAAAGTACATAACATTCAAAATGTAAACAAAACAACTCCCATAAAGGTTTATAATTATTCAGCACCGACTTCTCCAATGCCCATCTGTCACAAGGTGCGTATGCCCAAAACTGTATCTCCATATGAACACGTAAGGAAGACTATGATGGAAGCGGAAGAAAAGAGAAATAACTCTCTCAGTAAGACCAGTCTACGGATAAAGTCAACACCCTCGCCGAGAGCAGATTACGGCCAACTATCTAATGCAGCGACTCCGACTGCAACGTTAACTACCGATAATTCAACGATTGATAAAGAGAAAACTAGACAAAAAGTAGAAGCCTATTATTGGCAAAAACTTAAGGAAATGAAGGATAAGGAAGACGAATATTATTTGAGACAGTCATTTAACTCATCGCTTCGGAGTCCAGTAAGGCAAAACGCTTATGTATTTTCAGACAGCACACCTCCATTGAGAGTAGAGCCTAGAAGCTATAGCTTGCCTAGAGGAAGAGATTTACAAAGTTATACCAATCAACCTGTATATACGTCAGCTTTCACAAGAGGTGCGCCCGAGAGGCGAACTGATACTTATGTGAAAAATCACACGCCGTCTAACGAACCAGAAATAATATATCGGCATCCCGAAAAATTGAACCCAAATATGTCACCCCGCCTGATTCAGACTCAAACTCCGATATTTCAGCGCGGTTCATTGACTAGAGAAACGAGCAGCTCTAGTCATCCAAAACAAGTAAGCTTCGAAAAGTCACATTCCGGAAGTGAGGTGAAAAGTGTCGCAGACTCGAAAGTGATAAATGACGTTAATAAAATAAATCGAGTGAACGAAAGTTTTCAAAACGTGAAAGTTGTTGAATTGTTGAAAGGGCCACCGCTACCGCCGGTGCGGACTACCAGTGTTGGTGCGAAAAGCTTTAAAGCTGTGGATAATAGGAGTATTGCTCATTTAGCTGGTGCAGGACACAGCATGTGCTCAGGATCTGAGAGCGGCTCGGAAGCGGGGGAAATCCAGCGGATATTACAGAATACTGCACCGAGAGGTAAGCAATATTTGTTATAATTTATTTATAAACTATATTTCATCCCTTTAGCCGATTCAGCCCTGAGTTATTTTCAATATTGAAGACATCTATAAAATATTGGGTGTAATGCTATTGTGTAATGGAAGAGACGCTTACCCATTTTCCTACCTCAAGGTTTTTATGATTATCGCAAAAAGTAAGTTTATTTGGAGTCGGCGAAAGGGAAATAAATGGTATTGAAAATATTTTGGGAAGACATGTATTAGGAAACAATGAATTGCAATTTTTTTTAAACGTATATCAAGTGGTATGTATTGGCTCATTATGAACAGGTATATATGTATCTATATACCACTTTTGTTATTGTTTGCTGTATTTTGGGTTGAGCTTAATATATAATTGTGATAATAAATATATTTGTTATTATATTAATTTCTGTGACAAACGTATATTGTTTTTTATATGTACGAATAGGCCAATGTTTGATTGCAACTCACCTGATGTGACGATGCAGTCGAAGGTGTAGCACGTTAGCCTCAAATGATCCCATACATAGTTTAAGCAATCGTATGTCATATAATTTTTGTTTACATATCACTTTTTGTGATGGGTGACCGCCAAGTCAAGGCCGCAGCGAACATTGCTTAGCTTTGAACGTATAGTTGAGCTTCGCTATGAGCGCTGAAGGATAGCTGGTTTGGATCAAATTGAGTGTATCATTATTCATTTTCTGTATTTAATAAAATAAATTGTGTGGGGCAAAATTATGACCGGGCTGGAGGACCTTTTTAGTAAATAAAATAATTCAAAAATTTTGTCTTAAGAAACATGCTTTTATGAAGAAAAAAACAAATCGTAATTGTTATATTTCAAAAATTTACTATTCATGTAATAAATTACCTAGATTATTGTAAATAATGCAAGTTAGTCAAACCATGAATACCTTTCTCAAAGTATTAATTAAAAATTTTAGTCTTAGGAAACATGCTTTAATAAATAAAATAATAATCGGTGTTGTTACTTTTCAAAACTCTACTGTAATGTAATGTAATGTAATAACTCTAATGTAATAAACTACCTACATTTGTATAAAAATGAAGTACTAGTCAAACCATGAACACTTTTCTCAAAGTACCAAATCAATTCTTACGATTTTTTAATTCTCAGCAAAACTAATTCCGTTTACTTTTAGGGAAATATTTTTCTAGGCAAGCATGTTACATCCTAGACCATATCGTCACTTACCATTAGGTGCGATAGTGGTGAAACGCAAGACTAACAAACATTAAAAAAAAACTTGATATTCTAGTATTAAGCGACAATGTGGTCGATGATGCAGCATGCTTTACTTTAAGTAATGATTATTTCCTATTTATTTCCATGGGTGCAGTAAGTGCTATGGGAAAATCCAGGGCATTCTCCTCAGTCTGGATTATAATCTAGGTAGTGCGGTCACCACGACGCCTGCTAATCGTGGTAGATTTACGTTTGATGGTGTACGTGTTTGTATCAAACGAGTAAACACGAAACTGTTTTCAACATTCAGCCTTTAGCTTTAGGAGATAATTATTTTCACTAACATTTTCCGATTAAGAAAAAGTAAGCAAGATAATGGTAACTTACACAAATCCAGTTGATTCAATTCGATCCTGTTTCATATAATAATCAAAATATTATTGGACCACCTGACTATTAAAAAGGTCAAGATTCGCTGAAACCTTTTCCCACGTAGAAAATGAGACTCCAACTAAAAATAGTCTCTTATTAGAAGAATTATAAAAATAGTCTCACCGGAAATTCTATCCTGATGTTAATAATTCGCATATCCGGGAAGTGTGATACTAGCCGTAATCACCCGAGCAGTGGATCAGATTACGCATCATTAGTACAATGTGCTTATCTATAAATGTCGTGCTAGTTACACTATTTATAACTCAAGAACGGCTGAACCGATTTGGCTGAAAATTCGTGGGGAGGTAGCTTACAACCAGGAGACGGACATAGGATACTTTTTAACCCGTTCGATTGCGTTTTACTAATTCACCCGTGCGAAGCCAGGGCGGGTCAACTAGTAACCAAATAAAAACTATATATAATTTTTTAAATATAAATGTATTATTTTGCTTTAATTAAATAAATTTTTCTTTAGTACAAGACCAACGTTGTTTCGTATCAATCTGTATCTATCTAAAACTCCATTTAAAGAGTAAATATCAAACTGATATATACTGACTACTTACGTTCAAGATGGAAACCGCCACAGCGACGACAAAACAAAATGTTATTTAAAGCCCGTTATAAGTAGACATTCAATACTCTCCTTTCCTCCTCCACTTAAGTCAACAACAAGCAACACGACGTCACTCGAGAAATTTAGGAAAATACTACGAAAATTAAATAGTTATTAATATTTAAGAAAACCTTTTCAGAATAGTAGCTTATGCAACTTGTTCGCGGTTTTATACACTGGTTTATCTATTCTCGTCATACATTGGAGATTTAACGTAGTAAATAAACGATCAAATTAAAATGCAAGAAATAGTTTCATGGCTTTGTTGGTAATAGATTACGGGTCATTTCCGTCACCGCCTTTAAAATGTCTGGTGGTTATTTTCTTCACATTCAGCTATCAGACATTTTCACGCAAAAACATTTTTTCCCACGAATTACAGCACAACTAAACGTATGGGTTTCTTGGCGGGAAAACGAAAAAGATCGCGTCACCGCATTGTATTATTTTCCGAAACTTGTTTATTTTTAGTGTTAGTGCATAACATTGGTGGCATTTTATTCGTTAAGTGCTGGATTACAGGCATGCGTGTGGGAAAGTGGTATAATGATGGTGAAACGCTTTTTTTGTGTAGTTTCCAAAACTCCATAGAAGCTTCTAGTAAAGTTGACATCACTTTACTAGGAGTATGACTAGACTATGACTTAACTTGAAATATCATTAACTTGATAAATTATCAACTACTTGACATAGGCTAAATACACAAAAGTGTAAAGCCAATACAAACAAAAAAAAACAAAACCTAAAACCATGAATGAGTGGCGGCTAAACCTAATGCAACACTGCGCATGCGTCAAAGTGGGCGCTGCCATAAACGTAAAAAACGAACTTGGTAAATTTCTTTGTAATGCTTTAAAAATGGCGCGCACCGCACAAAAGTACTTTCCAATAGAAAAATACTAATTTTAATACCAAATATGGAGTTTATTGTATTATATTTTATAGTCTCATTGGTCTACCCTTTACAGGGCTACTACATTTTCCGACCAACAGTTTCTACCAAGAACCTTTCTTTCGCATTGGTTATATGTTTTGCAATCTATATCCCATAGATTTAATTGAGAGATAAAGAGCATCTTCACATCGCTTATTGAATAACTAGCCCATTTTACCCGAGACGCTGTAAAGGTCGGAAGAGACCAACAGCATAAGCCCGTTCAAAAAAAGGGGTCTAATGAGTCAACTAATTTATTACTCACAATTACATAATTACTTACACCATATATTTACTATGGATTCAATAAAAAAATCTGAATTTGAGAGGAAAACACATTTCAGGTCACACCCAAAAATTCTAAAATTCCTCAAAATTTCACACCCAATGGCAATAGCATGTTCCGTTTGAGTTATATAAGGTATTTCAATTATAAAAGCTATTTCGTTTATAATTGAAATATCCCGTATGACTCAATTTATCTCTGTCAAATAGATACTCATCAATCAGAGTTCGAAAATTGATTTAACGATGGTGGCCGAAAGCAGTTTCGGCCGTAGTTCATAGTTTTCATCTGCTGATCTCTAAAACTTTTGAAAAACATAATTATTTATGTTTATTTAGAACGTTCAGGCTGTTTTTAAGTTTTTGTAGTATCCTTATAAGTTCGTCATGTCCGTCTGTCTGTACAGACAGACTTAGAAGGATTCAGAAGGACGGCCTTCTGAATAATTTACCGCCTTTTAGTTTTTACAGTTATGTTATTTTGCACAACAATAGTTTAAATTAACGTATTTGACTCTAGTCAAAGGTTAATTTAGGTGATATTAAAAGTTAAATACATACTTATATATCGTGTATTGATTGTATATATTTGAGGGCTTAAACTAAACTAAGAAAACAACTTTGTCTGTTTGTTATCATTTTACGACTAAATGGCTGAACATAAGTCTTGTGTATTTTGTATGTAGAGGGTGGGACAAAGGATAAAGGATACTTTATATCGCGATGAACTGTAGTCCACTTATGCGAAGCTGCAGGTTGCAGTAACAGATAGAAGTGACACTAATATACACCGGGCGCGGACAAAGGCAAAGATTTTCAAAAGCACTTCAAGCAGTTACATTTAATATAGAACTTTGCTGTCCGCGAATGAATGACCCCGCTCGGAAAGTTTGTCTTACGGACAGACATCGGTTAATTCAATTCTGTATTATATACCTATGTATGGGAAAAGATGGCATGCGCAAATAGTACTGCGCGACTTTCAGCGCCTTGTTACCGTACAGTTCGTGTGGATCGCGCGCACAGCCTGCAGGCTGTCTAGAGCTCTAACTTCACGTACTCGTATATACCTCACCAAGCTCCGTTGGCTGCGTGCGTGACTTACTACTTATATTCAAGACCGGTGAATATTATTTAGTAATTTTAGTGTGAAAAGAAATTAAAACTTCCTTTTAATCTTTTAATATATCAATAATATTTTTTGAATTCTTTGTTTTCTATTTAAACAGGCACGTGAAGGTATATAAATAATATTATATAATTATTATCAATTTAAGAATTGGTCCTCGTAGTTCCTGGGTCCCTAGACACAGGGAATCCTAGTTAGGGTCCAGCATCTATGTATTTGATCGTTGGGCGTTTATTATTATTATTTGTGAAATTAATTTCGTGGCGATTCATCCAATTCTTCGATCCAATTTTCAACCGTCTTTAAATAATATCCATTTATATAAAAGGGGTAAACCTACTTCAATCGGCTCATATATGACGGAGATATGAGACGTAAAAAACATCTAACCGATTTGAGATCTCCTTTACTTTATGAAGTCGGTTGAAAAGCGGAGGTTTGGTATTCGAATTTAAAAAAACCTGTTTATGGTTTGTTACCAATAAATGTTTTTTTTGTGTTTTGGTTCCACACTTTTGTGTATATAGCCAGTGTCAAGTAATTGATAATTTATCAAGTTAATGATATTTCACGCAGATATGTTAAGTCACAGTGCAAGTCATCAAGTCAAGTCATAGTCTATTCTAGTCAAGTCATTCTCCTAGTAAAGTGGTGGCAACTTTACCAGAGCTTCTATGGAGTTTTGGAAACAACATGAAAAGAAACGTTTCACCATCATTATACCACTTTCCCACATTCATGCATGTAATCCAGCACTTAACGAATAAAATGCCACCAAGTTTATGCACTAACACTGAAAATAACACAAGTTTTGGAAAATAATACAATGCGGTGACGCATTTTTTCGTTTTCCCGCCAAAACTCCTCAAAAAAAAAAATGATTTGAGTTTTAGTGCTTAGTGAAGGTTTATATGTATGTATTTATATGTGTTATAACCTTCTCGATTGTTATCTAAAAACTCATTAATAAACCGATTCGCCAAATATCCTTTTTAATTTATTAAAAAGACATATTTTCAGTTATTAAAATTAATAATATTTAATTTAATATTTAATTTATTATAAATTTGATTAAAATTTATTAAAAAGACATAGAAATTTCATCAATATCGGTTCAGTCGGTTTTTAAATAAAAGTGGCTCTGTGACTTTGTGAGTCTCTTTTTGGATAGCTTAAAATTGAAAATCCTTTTTTACGATTACAAAACCGTGGCACCGCCATTTTGAATATATTCCATAGACTGAATCTCTACAAATAATAAATTATAATAAATTCTAAATAATTACTGAATCTGCTCACTTTGAAAATTTCACGAGATTATCAAGAATCGTTTTGTAGGACATATGGCATAATTTTTGCCCAAGCTGAAACGGAGACGCTTCTACAATAATAATAATATTACTAGCTGACCCGCCCCGGCTTTTTTACCGTCCTATCCATACAACTTATTCCCCCTATCTTTTTCTTTCTCTTTTCTGGCCTGTCTTCGCCATCTCTTCTCTTTTTATTTCGGCAGTAAGTACCTATACTAATAAGTAGTCATTACCCGGCAATGTATGGCAATATATTAGGTCTTTACCTATGAAATTGCCGTTTTGTTTGAAAAAAGTTAAAGTATTTTTTTTTCGAACTTATTTATTTCTTTTATTCAAAGTAATCACCCCTGCAATCAATGCATCTTTGCCAACGCTGTGGCAGTTTATGGATGCCCTTCTTGAAAAAATCAGCAGGACGGGAGACAACAAACTCTTCAAAGGCGTTTTGTACTGCCTCTCGGGAATTGAATTTTTTTCCCGCCAAAAAGTTGTCCAAATTTTGGAAAAAGTAATAGTCGGTAGGCGCAAGATCTGGTGAGTATGGCGGATGAGGGAGAGCTTCCAAACCCAACTCATGCAGCTTAGAGACGGTCTGTTGTGCAGTATGGGGTCGCGCGTTGTCGTGAAGTCGCAGTGGAGACGACCGATTGACCAAAGCTGGTTGCAGACGTGCGAGTTTCGCCTCATTGTGGTCAGTTCTTCAATGTACACATCTGCAGTAATGCTCTCGCCGTTTTGTAAAAAGCTATGATGAATCACACCAGCACTAGACCACCAAACTGTGACCATCACCTTTCTAGGGGTCATTTTTCGTTTTGCACATTGCTTTGGTACCGAACCAGGATCTAACCAACTTGCTGAGCGCTTTCGATTGTCAAAAAGAATCCATTTTTCGTCGCACGTAACAATTCGGTTCAAAATTCCTTCATTTCTGTGCCTGTTAAGCAGCGCAAGGCAAGTCTCGACGCGTACGTTGCGCTGGCGATCGTTAAGTTCGTGGGGCACCCATCTATCAAGCTCTTTTATCTTGCCAATCTGTCGCAAATGGACCAATATTGTTTTGATGCTAACATCAAAAGCTGCTGCCAGCTCAGCTGTAGATTGAGATTTATCAGCTTCTTTAATTCATCATTGTTGACCAAAGTTTCCGGACGACCACGAGGTTCATTTTTCAAGTCAAAATTCCCAGAACGGAACCGAGCAAACCAATAACGGGTTGTACGTTCGTTTGTACAGTTCTCTCCGTAAACGTCGTTGATGTTACGTGTCGTTTGCGCCGCGTTGGTGCCACGACGGAACTCATATTCCATAATTACACGAAATTTCAAAGTATCCATTGTGAGGAAAAATGTTGAAATGTAATGAAAATACAACGCTAATCAATAAACAAAAGACTTATATTGTTAATAGAATGTCATATTTTTAAAACAAAATTAATTTGAATTTAGAATTCATAGCCAATCAAAACTTTTTTTTTGTTTGAAAAAGTCTGTACTGCAATACGGCAATTTCATAGGTAAAGACCTATTATAAATATTTACATATGATGCGACGACTCAGTTTATTTATAAATTTATAGAGATATAATTCGTAGAAACCTACGGATCTGTTATTTTAAGCAGAGATAACAATTTTTTCTTTATCATCTCTTACATATTGATTTTGTTTTGTTTACATACACCTACACACACACACACACACACACACACACACACACAAACAAACAAACAAACACTGCGTATGTAAACAGGCCGGCATTAATTGGTACACCCGGGCAGCAAAATCAAACATGACTGTGTAGATAATAATAATAATAACGCCCAACGATCACATACCCAGATCCTGGACGTTAACTAGGATTCCCTTTATCTAGGCACCCAAGAACTACGAGGACCATGATTCCACTACACCCAGACTCAGAACAAGTATTTGCGCTTTTTTTTCTTGTACACAAATACTTGTCCTGCCGCGGGAATCGAACCCGCCACCTCTGAGCTATGACCCGATCTGCTCAACCACCATACCACGCTGTCAAATGATTGAATGTCAATAAATTTTGAAAACAAGGCCGCACGGCTTAGGAGCGCTACATAATTATATACGGGCTGGCATTAAACGGCACAGCCAGACGGCAGAATCGATTACCTTCTTTAATTATGAATATATCAAAAAAGCCGGCTGGCTCCTAATGCCAAACCACCCGATCGGCACTAATCGAATAAAATACAGCATGTGACAATCTCCCGAACCGAATGTGCCGGCCCGCTTAAGTGTAACTAAAACTATTACATGGCTAACACTCACGAGATACTGTCGAATAACTCGACCGGTGTTCAGGCAATATAGATGCCCTTCCTCAAGGAGTACGCGCGGCGACGGTGGTGGCTCGGCGTGGGCTCATCGTGAGTGTTAACCGTGTAATAGTTGTAGTTATGAGTACTACTCACGTCAGTTTCTATAATATTACCGCTTAAGTGTGTACCTCTTACTTTCCTAGTCTTTGCACTGAATGAAAATAACACACAAAGTACTTGCATGTTATCCTTAGAGTACCTATCAATGTATTCTCTTATCATCATCATCATCATCATTATAATTGTAAATGGAACCCTACCTATTATTATTTGTAATTATTTTATCATAAATGTGATTTGTGTGTGTGTTTGTTCCCTCTTGTTTATTTTGTTTTCGCCGCGACGGCTGTATGGAGTTTAATGAAACTTGAAATGTAATCTTCTATAATATAAAAGGCTTTGTCCTGACTGACTGAAAGCCCAAGCCGCTAAGCTAGTTGTATAAATAAACAGCAATTACGTAAATGGGATATTTTGGTATGTTTTTGAAACTCTACCTTTAAGAGTGTGAAATGCGTTGTTGGAAATTATATTGATATTTAACATGTATAAAGAATACACAATATAAGATACGGGTAAATACGGGATTTATTAAACATACAGAACAAGGTCCCGTTGTACGAGTAAGAGACGCTCACAGTAAAAACCACTAAAGACAAAATCATCAAATTTTAAAAATATATTCATTACATACCGCTGAGGTATACTAAGACGGGTTTTATGAAAATTCAACCCCCTATAGAGGTTATTTTTTATCTACATTTTTAAAGGGCTTTTAAAGTGTTTATTGCAGTATTCCTTTCAACACGTATAAATCATTCGCCTTTTACTTTAAAGGGTGAAAATAGTAGTTAGTATGAAAAACCTATATATATTTGAACCGTATCATTTTCAAAATTAATACACATACAAACAAAAAAGTATTAATAAATTAAATAGCATTTTTTCAACTTTTGAAATCCATGAGAGGGAAAAATTGGTAGTTGTAATTTGTACAGGAAATTAAAAAAAAAAGGTCTTGTATTTTATCTTGGTTAGCTCATTCAACATAAAAAATATTGTTTTCAATATTTTTTCAACAAGGATTTTAGTATGGAATTTTCTTTATTTTTTAAGTTACATTATGATGAAAATTTGTTTTTGTATATAATTTTTAAAACACAAAAATGCTAAATAATATCTTATGCAAGGTTTAATTTGAAAGCGTGAAAATGGGGCGAACTGTTTCTTTCAAATGTAATTGTTTTTTCGTAGTTGCGTTTATTCTTATTCATATATTTAAAAAAATGTGTTGGACTGACTATAAAAATATGATTATTTTGTTCACTAGGTGGTAGGGTTTTTCGCTTAGGTAGGCTTCATCCCGCTTTGCCAGTTATTGTGCTGCTAATCAGTAGCAAGCACTACTGTGTTGCGCCTTAAAGGGCACTGTAGCTAGTGAAATTACTGGGCAAATGAGAATTTATGACCTGATCTCACAGTCTGGTAATCTCATTACTTGACTCTGCTGATGTCTCATAATTATTGTATTATTATATTACTGTAATGTCGCTTAACATCAGGTGAACGACCAACTCGTTGTGTCATTTGTTATCGTAAAACAACATATCTGGTTGAATGTTGATACCATGAAAATTATGTTATAGATTTTCAGGAACCATATTTCCGTAGCCTTTCTACACTCAATAAAATTATTGCTTTTTAATATCTCCTACTTAAAGGAGAAAAAGATTCACATAACAATACTAGCTACGTCCCGCAGTTTCACCCACATGAAAAACGGTGATGATGATGATGAAAAAGATAACAACCTATTCTCAGACCAACTTAGTGTGAATAGTGTTATTAAGGCTACCATTTTTTAGTTCGTTTAAAATGTGACTTCTCAAGTCTAGTCTATAGTTTATTATAAAGTCCCTTTCCTTTTCCTTTTGACAGAGTTAGGGCGTAAAATGAACTAGCCCGTGCCGTGAAGCCGGGGTGGTTTAAACTATCAAAATACTAAAATCCTGTTAATGTGCTTAGAAGATATTATTCTAAAAGCTTCGCAGTATTAGTCAAGGCGATTGAAGTCGCGTGAACCCCTTTTTAAAGATATTATTTTTATTGTTTTTGGCTTACGTCGCTACGTCGTAGCACTACGGTGGTATAGCAAGCAGCAACGGGTGCTACGAGCTATGAGTTATTGAAAACGCGGACAGGCGGATATACATTTTATTGGGTACGGCTACGACCGTTTTCTCTCTCTTTGTGTTAGGAATTTTTCATATTGCACTACATATTGTCAGCGTATTAAAACGTGCTCCGTGGTGAAAAATAAAATATAACTTTTTGTTTCAACTGTGCAGTTAAATGCTCTTTTTGTTATTACTAGATATATTGGGCTTGTTCTTATAACAGTGTAGAGTTTGACCAATTACACTAGTTTGTGACAATTACGAAAAGGTGTTGTCACGTTACGACTGGATTAAGAACTGGCTCTCACTCAAGTGGCGACAAATTCATAAATTGAGTGAGAGCTGTGGTTCAAGAGACAGAATTAACCCAGATGAGCACTAGATAATTGTATAACACTATACATTGCGGGCTAGTTACTTTATTGTACTTGTACTTGGATGATTAAAACGCGTGCTAGATCCTAGAAAACAGGCCGTTCGCTGTCCCGGTAACACGGTATCAGACCCGAATTTGGAAAATAAACTAATGCAATGTATTATAGTGTTAGGAGAAGAGTAACCAACTGGTCGAGTAGAGCACACCACAGAAATACAATTTAGGGGATTTTGAAAATTGCCAACGTGAGCAATAAATCTAATTAAGATTGCAATCCTACAGAACTGTGTTTGTAAAATTCGAAGATTTCTAACGAGTTAGTATTTTTGAACTGCTTGCTTATTTCGACTCGTTTGAGTCTTAGAAAATGTAGCCATGAGATTTGTTTTATGAGGATTTTTTGAACCTGGAAATGGATTTCTTTAGAACATTCTCTATCAATACATGTTTTGCACAGACGCTCTTTTATTTCTGTCTGTTTTTTGTAAGTTTGTGACTTTTAACGCTAAAATGGTTGATTAAATTGCTTCCATAAAATAAGTAGTTTTCCGAAAATATGGTTTTCAATAAGTACAAGCGTGTTGGAGTGCGACAAGGTATCATTGTAGTTCTTTCGAGATTCAAGAGTTTTTCAACGTAAGCCTGAATGTTCGGAATGAAAATTTATAATGTCAATTTTAACTGACTGCAATAAAGCTTATTTTAAAATGATATTAATTCAATAGGCACAATTTACAGAAGAGTAGTAAAAGGGTTAAACTCCTAACGTCTCAGTTAACCTCCCAGTGGGTAGAGCTAGGGATAATGGAGACTGAAATTCCCAACGACTCCACTAGTAAAATGTCAGTGCACGCTGTAGGAATTTTGATTCGCCAAAGGTATTAGTTACTTGTTGTATTAGGTACTTGGTGTATGTTTTTTCTTTCTTTTTTTCCTAAAATGTTAGTTAAGAATTCCGTATTACGAAACGTTACATTAGCAATATATCAGTGTTAAGAATTTAAATTCCCATCGTCCCCTTATTGGGAGGTTGTTGGGGATGTTGGAAATATAATCTAAGAAGCGAGGCCTTCTTTTGTTGAAGTATGTCACTCTATCTTTACGAAAAAAAAAACAGATTTAACTAAATCATTTGATGTAGGTAAGAAGATAAAAACAGAATGCGTCAAATTATACACAAAGACACATATTTATGTCACCGACCGCATCGTCATTGTTTCTTTTCGACGTAGTGCGTTGTTATCTGCCCACGTGCTGTACTTTAGAACTCCTTAGCTATCTACTATTCAGCTAGATACAAACCCTGAAACCACGTTCCTTACACAGCTGTGTAGATTGAGCTTTGATGAAACAAAGACGCTTGTCCTCGTGAAATTTCAGCAGTAAGCGCTGAATCTGTGTATGCCGTGCCTGGCACGATGTTAAACACACGCTGACTTAGCTTAGGCATATCTGTGTGTATGTCAACATAAAGCGCGACTGAAACTTTGTTCTATACTATAAGTCTTTTGAAGTAGCGTAGTGGAGACGTCCTTTGTGTTGCGCTGAATTCCAGAGGTATAATCTATATTTATAAAAAACTATAACCAAAGTAAATACCTAAGCATACTTGGTTATAATTTTTTATAAGATCTAAAGATGACATTGAAATCCCTTTTAAGTAGAAACAGAAAAGAGTTTATCAGTAATTTTAGAAGTAGTAGAAAGGCAAAAATCCACCCATTTCACAAAAAGATGATAAAAGTGGAATAACGGAGAGGGAAATGTATAGTTGGCGTAGGCGTAAAATAAATTAACCCGTGCTATATAACCCGTGATATAGTAGAGGTGTAAATAATATATGATTAGTAATAATGAAGCTCGTGACTATTTAGGAAAGTTTCGATTTATAATCTCAAAGCTTAGCAGGCGTCTTGATGATGGTAGGTAGTGGTGAACACTTGGGAAATGTCCAATCCCGATTTTAACAAAATCCACAGGAAAAGGAGTGGTTTTCCTATCGCGCAACCCATACGCAGCTAAATATTGTATATTGCTGTCTATTAATAAGAAGCAACTTTAATAAGATCTATATATCAATGATTTCGGTGCAGTGTTCGAAAAAAAAACATCCCCAAACTACTTTTTGACCTGAAATTTCAATCAAATATATTCAATCTAGTTTTGTCTATATATTATAATGCTATAAAAATACGTTTCGCTTTATTAATATTTGTAGAGATTCCCAAAGAGCAATGGTTTTAGGGCACTGATGGTTATTCCCAAAAAAACACCGACAGTAAACAACGGAGCAGTTCTTTTGGGAAAAAAGAATGTACCAGCAGGAACTAATGATTTTTAGATAAATTTTAAATGTTGGAATTCTTTATTCTTATTTTTAATTGACGTTTATTTTTAGTTTTAGCGCATTTTATGCGAGTAAGAAATTTCTGCTTTGTAGTATATAGAGCAAGAAGGCGCGAACAAAGTACAATTAAAATATAATAGGTATATTATATTAAAAAAGAGTTTAAACCGATCTAAATCGCCTTAATTTCACACTGAGAAATACATTGCTATTTTGTTTTTATAACTCAACTATTTAAAGGATTTTGATATTCATATTATTCATATCGGTTTATATATGATAGCGATATGAGATAACAAACAGATGAAATTCTCCGAACTGAAAACCTTCTCTTTGAAATCGGCTGAAACTAAAAGTAGATGCCTAGCTACCTATAGTTTGATACGGCAGTGATGGGATATACGTAGATAACTAGGTAGAACGATACAAAGAGGTTTTTGCTCAGGCAGCATTAGTACGAAGTGGGAGATGCGCCCTTATAAGGAGTAAAAATCCCATTAATAAACTATCCACGTTTAATAAACACAAACTTTTGTATCAGTAAGTATATTATATTTATATAAGTATATAAGTTTGTATGTTGTGAGAATATTTATAGTAATATTATCATAAATATGTATTATCATTTATCACATATGCACCCTCTTTCTCACACAAATAATATCATGACATGACTTGTGTAGCTGCACTCTTTCAATGACAGTTGAACAACACAATCGCATGTACCTAATTTAAAAAATGTAAAACCGTATTTGGCTGTAAGTTTTGCTTAAATTTTAAGAGCTGTGGTTTTTGTTTAGTAAATAAAATAAAAATAAATCACCAGGTGTAAACACAGGTGTACATTACGTAATATAATGGGTACGCTGTACCATCCACTAACCATTCATTAATAATGTTACGGGAGAGCGTAACGTGAACTTCGAATGAATGTACATTGATATAGCTTAGTGTTTATTTAAATACCTCTCAACTTTATTTTCGCTTTCATTTTAGTTCAAGTTGATGGTTTCGTTTTCGTTTGTTACGATGATACGATTTGTAACATGTTTATATTCATGTGCGGTCCTCGAAGGTTTATTAATCTAATAAAAGCCACAATTTAAAAATTTTAGGTAATCCACGACGACGTATGTAGTGGTAATCGAAATATGATTTCAGGTCAGTTTGACATTATTATTATTATTATTATGCCTAATTTTTGACAATTATCATTTTAGATCAATTTTCAGCTGGGCGATCACGTAATTCTCTTCAAATTTTCTCATTCTGAGAAAGACCCTGTTTCTGATATTACAAACGCATATAAAGTAAAATCTGTCAAAAATTAAAAAGGGACGTTGAAGGAGTGAACGTAATTGAAATTGAATTGAATCTTAGGTAGTGGCTTCTGCGGCAATTTCGCCACAATTTCGCCAAGGAGTGAACGTATTAGGAAATGGACAACTTTTGAAATGGACAGTTATGAATGTCGATCGTAGGGAAAGAGCAGTAAACAGCAGTGCATGGAGTTTAATGTCGAAGGAACACAAAATGGTGATTATGTTTTTGTCTATTCAGAAAACCAATTTTCTAATTTTTATTTGTGTAATATGGGTGGATTATTAAATATTCAGTATTCGTAAATGTTCACGAGTGTTGGAAATTGGTTCCAGGTTTCAAACCATGCCATTTTGGGTATTCTTCAAGGTTCTTTAGGTAAGTTATAAAGAAAATTATAAAGATACAATATTATACTGTAATATTCTTTACTTTGACGTGCCATTTATTATTTTTCCTTATACTTAACACTGGCAGAAAAAGGCTAATAATATTAAAGAGCAATTAATTAAGAAAAGAGAACAGCTTAAAGTCGATTTTGCAAGTTATTATATCCCAAAAAACGTGCATCAGCTCAATTAATATTCTATGGAACTCTGGAGTAACATAATAATATAGATACAGCAAAAAAATCCTTAGACTATGATAGGACTTCACAATTTAATTAATATATTTCACTGGTCGTAGATATAAAGCAGCTGCAGCCTACTACGATTGTATACATAGACGAGCTTCTGCCCGCAGCTTCGCCCGTGGCGTGGCCTATGGGAAAATAATTGAACCACCCATTTCACCCTCATATGGGTGGAATTTCGAAAAATCCTTTCTTAGCGGATGCTTACGTCATAACATCTACCTGGATGCTAAATTTCAGCCCGATCCGTCCAGTGGTTTGGGCTGTGCGTTGATAGATCACTATATTAGTCAATCAATCGGTCACCTTTGAGTTATATATATTTAGGTAGCGCATCCAGCATGCTGGCAGCATGCTGGCAGCATTGCAAATAAGTGCCAGCAACCAGCATTTTGGTTAGTCATTCCACGTGTCGCAATAATCAGGCGATCTGAGATTAAATTTTGAATAAATCCCGGCTCATGTACGATTGTACAATACCCTGCCACGTTACCATATTATTAAGCAGGTTATTGTGTGGAAGTTAGAACGTGTCAAAAGTTTGGAGTTGTTTTGTTTAGGCCTCCTCTAAACGTGCCTCCCGTCAACTTATTGACGTTGTTGTTGACTTTAGAAGTTGGGGGCTGCTTTAATTAGTTTTTCAATAAGCTTTAATGCCCATTGTCACGTTCCCTTACAATTTTATGTTACTTTTTGCCATGGAAATTGGAATAATTTAGGCTCGTTTTACTTTCTGTTACTAAGTGTGAAACTAAGAAGTATTTCTTTTAGGTCATGTTGTGTTTTATAATAAACGAGCTTCTGTCCGCAGCTTCGCCCTCGGCCTATGGGAAAATAATTCAACCACCCATTTCACCCTCTTAAGAGTAGAATTTCGAAAAATCCTTTCTTAGCGGATGCCTACGCCCTATGCATGCATACAGATACCTGCATGCCAAATTTCAGCCCGTTCCGTCCAGTGGTTTGGGCTGTGCGTTGATAGATCACTATGTCAGTCAGTCAGTTACCTTTGAGTTATTTTTTTTTGTTTATTTTTAAGGATCAATGAACAGTATCACATACATTATTTAAGTTATCGGTATAAGTCAAAAGTTTAATAGATGTGCTACGAGCATTATTGACCACAAATTACTAAATAAAAACATTAGATACCTACTTATATTGAGACAAGATACTATACTTACAATTATACAGTAAAGAGAAAGAGAAAGAGAACGGCCAATGCAAACAAATTATTACTCTTAGTGTAACCTAACGTAAGCATTTAAACATTTATATATATTTAAAAAAGAAAGAAATTGTCAAGTAGAGAGCCTTCCATGATGTGATGGATCATTTTGGGGAATTGTCTCATGATAATATTTTTATATGCGCCCATAACCTATTAAAATGCGGTATGGTCTATGTTTTATGACATCCAATATACTGATTAGAGATGGTTTACGAATGTTTGTTGAGTGAGTGGGAATGTTCCTTATATATATGTGTGGGCAGGAACGTGTTGTGGGTAGGTTGCAACCTATATAACTATAGGCCTTCAGCATGTCCGCACCGCGCCGTGTCTGGAACAAGAATGATCCGTAGCACACCAATCGATCCCTTTATATAGTCAGACAGGTAGGGGCGCCATGACAGTTGCCGGTGCTGCCACTGTAATAAATTTAATGCCACCACAGGGTAAATTACGGTGCTCGATCGCTGTGCATAGAGTTTATAACTGGACGTAGCCGCCGTCACGGCCATACTGACGTGCGTACGTCCTCGTACGCTTAGCTTCACTTTGTACCTGGTGAGGGACATAAGTATCAGTGTAATTGCTCGTTCATCCTGACAATTAAATGGAGTTAAACTTGGAGTCTAAGTCAAAGTCAAAACATTAGTTTTCAATTTGATTAGTCAAAAGTATTTTAACCTTCCAGTCATCGTTAGGGTTAACCCTTCAGGACCATTAGTATACCTTCATTTATAAAAAATGGACCGAATAATGCTAACCGGATAGATATCCCTATAGCAACCAAAAATCATCATTCCTACATTTTTTTAATGGACCAATTAGTGCTAGACTGGATAGATATCCCTTTAGCAACCAACATTTTTTATTATGGACCATTAGTGCTAGTCCGGATAGATTATCCCTTTAGCATTCAGACACATTTTTCTTGTCATCATTTTTACATTCTCTTTTTTTCTCGAAAAAAAAAACGAATCGTTACTTTTTTTCCATTTTTTTTTTCACTGGTTTGGGTTAACCCTGCAACTAAATTTGATATTAGTGTCACCCGCCGTCACGTCATCATTCACATCACGTCTCGTCACGTTTCGCGTTGCTTGAAGAGTGATGTAGAAATGGGCAATCCCACTTCTGATGTGGGCAGGAACGTGTTGTGGGTAGGTTGCAACCTATATAACTATAGGCCTTCAGCATGTCCGCACCGCGCCGTGTCTGGAACAAGAATGATCCGTAGCACACCAATCGATCCCTTTATATAGCCAGACAGGTAGGGGCGCCATGACAGTTGCCGGTGCTGCCACTGTAATAAATTTAATGCCACCACAGGGTAAATTACGGTGCTCGATCGCTGTGCATAGAGTTTATAACTGGACGTAGCCGCCGTCATATGTATAATTATCACCATCATTGGTCTTGCGCGTTTCCATAGGTGAAAAAGGTAATTAAGTAACAGATTAGATAATTACGTTTCAATAATATTACGTCTATGTAATAATATTTTGATGACAGTAATTGTAACAAACTGGCACAACTTGCCACGCGGCCTGTGACGCAATATATGACGGCAAAATATTGCCTTGAATTCGCAGCGCAAGCAGTGTATGTGTAGCAATATGATACATATAATTATATAGACACATTTACAGATTAAAGATTCCCTAATAAGAAGAGCATGCAATGCAAGTACTCAACATGCATGTTACCCGCACCGCTTTACACAAACAAGCAAAAATAAGTGATATGATAGGCATAGGTAGGTAAGTATATGACGGCGGCTACGTCCAGTTATAAACTCTATGCGCAGCGGTCAGTACCGTAATTTACTCTGTGGCAGCATTTAAATTTATTACAGTGGCAATACTGGCATTTGTCATCGCTTCCCTACCCATCTGGCTATAAAAAGGGACCGCTAGGTGTACTACGGATCATTCTTGTTCCAGACACAGCCCGGTGCACTTGCTGAAGGTCTATAGTTATATAGGTTGCAACCTACGCACAACCCGTTTCTGTCTACATATACTTGTTTTCCTAGTCTGTCTCAAATATCTAACTGCAGATGGTGTTTGTATGGGTTCTTCTCCGTGGTCAAACTGGATATAACTGATTTGTCCAAAAGGTAAAAAATCCTTTGTGGTAAAATTGCTGGAATAGTTAACGCTTTTCTAAATACCGTGTGTCATTATGTTACAATTAAATCGTTTATTGCTTGGTTGTACTACCGGTAGGTACACGGGCAATAATTCTTTCATGGATAAAAAAGTCTAATAACCTAATAATCCAAATTATAAACCAGTTTGTCTTTTTGTAAATTTTTATTTTTCACATCAATACTATGGAATACAGTTATTATGCTAAAATGTTCATAGATCTCGTTATAATCTGTGGATAGTCAAAACATAAACAGTGTACTTAAAGTATGTACGCAAATAATTTTAATAAAAATTATCCATGACTTAACTATTTTATTATAATACTTCAATTAACAATAGTGATAAATTGCATATTTTAAATAAAGTAACTACACGGCAGTTTTATATTATATTTTTGGCAGCAGACTTCCCTATATTGATATTCCCTATAAGTTTTCGATCAAAATGGCAGTTCATAGCATAACACTAATAAATAATAATTAATTAGAAAAATCATTAAATGTCTAAATTAAAATCATAAAATCAAAATATAGCACAATCATGATTGGAAAAATTAACAGAACATATTTTATTGTTTATAGATCTCATTACAATTTGTGGATAGTTAAAACATAAACAAAGTCCTTAAAACATCTACGAATTCATTCAATCAAAATTATCTATAACTAAACTAGTGTATTTTAATAATTCAATTAATAGCAATAAATTGCATATCTATTATTAAGTAACTACATGGCAGTTTTATATTATATTTTTGGCAGTAGATTTCCTTATAATAATATCAGTTTTCGATCAAAGTGGCTGTTTATAGCATAATACTATTAAATAGAAATTAAAGTAAAAGTCTTAATTAAAATCATAATCTTAATTAAAAACATAATATTACAAACAACAATGATTTCTTTAAATCTCTAAAATTAAAAAAAAACGTAAAGATATAATTTAAGGAATAATTAGGTTTACACGTCTAGACATTTAGAGACCATTATAATTAAATTCCCTACTCGCTATTTGCTCTACATCAGGTTGTCCCAAGAAATATTCGTGAAATCACATTTGGACGAACACCTTCTCTCTCGTTGTATGATACATATTTTTTTATAGAATCTTTTATATGCGATATTAGTTCGTCTTAGGTTTTCATTCACATATTTTTAGGACACCCGCTATACCACAATCTACTATAAGCGGAAAATTTAATAAAATATCTAAAGCTAGACACAGATAAATTTTAATAAAACTGCCTCTCTGCCGCCTTCTCAATGCAGACGCAGCAGCCGCCCATGCTGTGAGATGCACCCTGACATCTGTTGAAAAAGATGGTAATAAAAATGGGTAGTCAGCTAGCCACTGTCATAGACTAGTATAATATAAGCAATATAAGCCATTGTACTGTGGCACATCCTTTGATATAATAAGTAAATTTATATATATAGTTCGTCTTAGTCGTTTAAATAACGAAAGCGAAAAAAACGAAGAAGTAAATATTTTTGGGTTTCATAAAACTCAGCAAATAAGTAAACGAACAAACCTACAAATCGGGTACATCAGACTTGACCAATATCGTTCAAACTAATAGTACTCAGTACATTAAAAAAAAGTATTTTAAATGCATACTGCAAAATACAAAAAGAACTCCCCGACCTATTTATACGCGAAATTAAGTGCTTTTATTCGACGTGGAATTTCCTCATACATCACGAATACGTCAGAATACCTGCAGTGAGTGTTCGCTGCTGAATTATTTACTCACTTCAACCCAGTTGCGAATGGTTTATTATGTATTATGTGACAGTTTTAAATTAGTTAGGACATGGGTTTAAGGCAAAAAGCTTCAATTCTGTCTAACATACCTGTTCCAGATTTTCACCTGAATAAAAGAACGGTAATCCGTTATTTAGACCGAAATTCAAAGTACGATAGCAGCCCGCAGAGATCTCGCAGACGTAAACATCTCATTGGTATGCGTGTCCTTTGGAGATTACGCGCTAAATTTGCAAACAGTACCTACTGTAGGCGAACAAAACTAAGGTGACTCTAACAGTTCAGCGGTTTCAGACCTATTTAGCATTGAGAATCCAGAAATTGAACAGTGTGTGACCCTGGGTTCCAAATATGGATACCTACTAGTACCACATATACCTTACATTTTTTGATGTGTACACTTCTTATAGCAAATAGAAAAAGCTTTTACGCCTTTATAATAATTTTGTTCGCTAGTATGATGAACAACGTCGTATGAAACGTGTGTGCATAAAGCGATCATTACACTCTCGGTTCCATTATCTCGCTTGCCTGCGTGTAATGATCAGTATAGCACACTTGTGTTATAATAAACTAATTTTACCTACATCGACGTCCCGGGATGACGTCATAAATAGTGAGAGTGAGGGCTGAAAATGAGGTGACATGCAAGAGCAGCTCTGCTTTCCTCAGTATTTCCCAGTGGTCAGATTGGTGATTAGATTCCGCATAAAAGTCTACAATAGTATAGAAATAATTGTATTTACAAAATAGGTAGAGATAGTAGCTTGGTTTCATACTACTACTTCTACACACATCCCCTATCCTTTTTACTACGTTTTAGCTCACAGAAAATATTAACATAATCTCAGCTATGAGCAGTCTTTCTGCTCAGATAATTTTGGTTAATTTAATGCTTAGTAGGTATGTTATAATTACGTCGTCATGTGTATAAACACATGTTATTCGTAGCCGACTCCACGTAGCAGTAGCATGCGACGTGCCGACGCGACGCTACTGGTTTCTATGTATTTAATGTAATACTTTCCGTAGTCACCAACACGTCGCCTGAAGGTATTTCTTAGAAAAATCAACCAGTAGTGCCGCGGCGACACGTCGTCATCGCCTGCTGAGTGCTGTCTACAGTAGACTACGGAATTTTACCCTTAGTATTATGTCGTTTCCGAAGAAGTATAGCAGTAACTATTGTCCCGGCGTAGGTTGGTGTATATTTAAAGCTGGTCAATTAGTTAGCGGGACTAGCCCACTTAAAGTTTAAGCCAAGGGTGTGTTAACTACTTTTTCAAATATCTAGTGATTTACTCAAACCACGCACATTTTCAAGTATTTCTTTAACACCGGAACGGTCGAAAACAAAGCCAATTAGGCAGACCACGAATACCCGGCAAACCATGTGCAGTTTTTGCCAACTATGCTAAACTGTTCGCTTTTCGCTTTATGCATTTGCATAACTTGTGGTATTTATCACGACTTATGCGATATTATGAGGTATAGTCTGACTTCACTAGGCATGCAGTAACTACTGAAAGTAACTCGTCCCAAGAGAATCTAGCAACGGACGTGATTCATATGGAACTGGAGAACTGTACCGCGAGCAAGCGGCTCAAGGTCTTGTGGATCAAGGTGTAGTCGAGGGTCTCGTTGAAGACGGGTCATATTTTTATACGGTTCGTATAAAAATTGCACAGATGGCAGGGATAATGCTATAGTTGAGGTTCTTCTAGCGGATTTAAAATACGCGGGTAAGTTTGAAAATCTCACCGATCACAACAAATATGACAGTGTCTTAGAATAATTAGCCACTGTTTATTTCGAATTCTTATTGAAACATCGCCATGCTTTAATAAGAAGTAAAATTAAAATTTGATAAACTGAATAATTCTGTTCTCGAACAAAAATAATTTGGATTTTAGTCCTTATCCTTTCCCTTTACTGTGTAGGCAAGTGGTGAGCCTGGTTTTACAATCTTTAGGTCACCACACCCGATTAACTAAACGGCTGTTGTGTTACGACAACAGCCGTCACCGACGGCTTGACGTACTGTCCGAAACATGATAGCGCTCATTTGGTAAATGCTAATTTTTGTAGAGACCAAGTAGTGGCCGCTGTTAAATGAGCCCTTACTTATTATAGTCTTTCGAAATTACGTTCGATTTATCCATCAGCAGATGGTTTGTGATGTACAATTAAAAAATAATTGGCATGCAATAACTACTAATTTGGTGGTCCATAGTACAAGCTATGCTTAGTTTGGGGCTAGATCGCGCTGTGTGAAATGTCCACATAAAATTATAATATAATAAAAAATAGAAATATCATAACCCCATCTATATATATAGTCAATCTATATAAAGCTCGTCACTTGAATCGTTTATTAATAAAATAATATAGTAAAAAGTAATATAAAAAAAGTGCTTTGGGAGGGAATCGAACCCAAAACATACTACGCAGAAGACACTCGAAAAATGACTGAACTGCATATTCTAATAAGCTTACACGCTACTACGCTACGGTAACAGTTACACAAATATTTTAAAATAACAGTAAATCACTGTTCAGAATGTTTGTATCTATACTTCCGGAACTTTTTTTAGAAACGTGCTCTACATCCGGTTTTAGCTTAACCCGGCGTAGACTTAGAGATGCGCAATTGCTATGCGCAGTGACACAAGCCGTTATATGTGAACAGGGTGCAATGGGTGAGGTTGATATTACGCGGGGGTGCGGAGGACTCGAGAGGTGCTCGATGTGCGCATGCCAGCAGTCTACGGACACGGTCCCTTCGCGTAACCACGCGCAGCACGGTCGCGGGCGCTACACCCACGGGAAACAGTCTATATAACAAGTGGTAACATCATACGACACACACACACACACACACATGCATATATTTAGCCAATATATTATAAATATATGACAACATTATTACAATAGCAGCATGTTACGAATTTCTCCCGAAAACGCGAGCGCGCCTCGTAGACGCAACGCCGGAAGTGAGCATGAAAATCGTGCAGTTGCGACTCACACTTTTTGGAACAAAAATAGCACGTCAGATGTACATATACGGGTCAACGGATTTTGAGCTACTTTCAAGGTATTTATGCCGTGTTTTAGTTAGTGCATATCGTGCATATTTTTATAGTAACCTTGTAACGATTTGGATAGTCTGAAACGGTTCTTAATAAACTAATTAAAATCGCTTTCAATAGTATTTACTGTGACCTAAGGTTGTTATTGGACTGTGGACTGAATTAATAGACGCAATCAGCCGATGACGTTGCAAGACTGCAGCGACCTTGAACTTGCGGAGCTTTACTAAACTCTTGAGCCGCTTACAGCACTATTGTCGTGTTTGGGCTCGTTTTGATCAGCCCTGCAGCGGCTTTCACTTGGGTCCATAAAACTTGTCTCTGAGAAAATTATAAGGTTAACGCCTGGAAAACTATACAATGGCCGGGTTTAGGCGCGAGCGAATGAATAGAACGGGATGGCCAACCGCTCTGTGAGAGTTTGCTCGGTTGGGTTTATACTCTGATCTTTAGTAACCGGGATTGTGTTCAAGCAGCTGCACGCGGGCGCTTGATCATTATTTACAAACGTCCTAATTTAGCCACACCCACAATATCTTCATGTTTACGTTCAAAGATAACTGCTTTGAGCAGATTCGGGATTTAGTGACTGTGCCTGTACGTGTAAATAATGCAAAAAAGTAAATGTTCAGTTGGATATTTAATGCCATAAATTACGTCTCTTATAAACTATGCCTTGTAGGACATTTATTGACAGATTTTACTGTATAATAAAATATCGAATTTAAAATAAAATTGTGTATTGTTACTGCATTTTTTACTCGTGAGTTTACTTTTTGTTATTGTTTTTGTCGCAGTAAAGGGGTTGATGGCCCCCATTGCTTAAATACTGCATCGAATCCATACGAGCACTGCGGAAAACCTCGTGACAGGGGTGAGGCCATCTGAACCAGAGCACGCTTTCACTTCTACCGCGCTAAAAGCAATCTTAGCACCAAATGCTAAAGTTTGTATTAGTACAACAAGAAATCTACATTTGAAAAAGTTTTTAGGTCGCTCCATTAATATATCGATTACCTATTGAACAAGCCCATCGGACCTTTATTATGGTACAAAACAGGTATATTTATATTACAAGAACTTCAATAATATCTTAATTCTTACTAATATCTATAATTTTTACTTTTCACTATTTTTCAAGTTCTAAGTATGTAGGTAAGCAAAGATGGTAAAATGATTTGGAGTCCAATAAATGTAAAAACCAGAAAAATACGGGTCCAATTGTTTTGTGGTGATTTAAACTATCGAGATTATGCAGACTATTACCGTTAAAAAGGTAAGATTTATTTTATTAAGATTTTATTTTACTCAAGAGTGGTTCTAAATATGTGCCGCAAAATATAACTAAATGTTTAGAGTGACGCTTCGCTTATCGCCTACCAAAATCGATAACGCTTCTGTCCGTTCATCTCGTAGTATTTAGGTCCTTTACAATCCAAAACCGTCTTCAGCGAGAGTGAAAGAGATGAAATTGAATACCTAATATTTGCGACGCGTCTTCAAGAAGCAGGGCGTCTTGTAAGTGTATTTGTAGAAACTTTTCATACGTTTTTGTTTATCTCTCAAGACTTACGCACGCTCTTTGATAAATTGATACTCTTATTAGACGCTCAGAAAAACAGCTGGTACGCTGTAAACACAACAATCGCCAAGCCTTCAATATGTAGCCTGAAACATTGAATATTATTGATCTTATTACCACATCTTACTCATGCTAACACAATTTTTAAAGGACCTTAGTTTTTATTATTTTATTCCAAGAAGACCAATTACAGAAATATAAAGAAAAATACGCCTAATATTTTTCTCATTTTCGATGACTATGGTGGTAACAGGAAAATTCAATACCCAAAGGTATTGAATGTTTTTTGAGTTTCTAGGGCATCGCGTTTCTTGGAAATTATTCGAACGCTGAACGTTTTGCATTTGGGAATATAAACAAAATTGGTTGTAGAAAAACTTTGTAAAGAAATTCTTAACATATTCTTCTGCCTATGAATTAAACAAAAACAATAAGGAAATTTGCCTATTAAAAATTAAGCTAAAATTAAACATATCATGATATGTAAATAAAGTTTGAGTACCCATATGAAATATTCGGTAATACCTAGTATATTAATCTCCTTACTTTATTATCATTTTTGACGTGTTCTCAGAAATGACCTTGTATTGTATATAGCATGGAAGAAATACAGTAGTTAGCTATGTACTTATAGGTATTTTTTTTAAAGTATTTTTTTTAAATAAAGAAATTATGTATCTATTATATTATACACTATATTTAAATATCTATGTAGATGTACTACGTAATGATAATTTAGTTCTGGATATATATTTACAAGAAAGATAATAGTACTTTCGTAATGTCTTTTCCTGTATGAGTTATAACGTATGCACATGGTACTCCGTGTGTACTGTATCCGTTAATGCATTTGCAGTGTAAATTCACGCACTCTAATTTTAGGCGAGGCGTGCGTGTCGATAAAAATGAATAAATAACTATTTTTTAATATTACATTTGTGTAGTGAGTGGGTAGAATAACTTCATTGTTTAGTTGAGTTTTTTGCTATTATGTTTAATTAGGTAAATAATAACTTGAAATTAATATTATAAAAAATAGGTTAAATATATCTGTGTATGGCATACTAGATTTTAGATTGTAACTATTACAGATTAGAGAGAAAACGATCTGTGAATTCAATGCAATTAATCTGCGATGGTGTGCGAATAGGATCACCCTATCTTTTCTCGTGGGTCGGAGAGCCGGCTATGGGAATATCCAGGGAATAGGCAGATAGGCAGCAGTATTTTCCTCCGGTATATTTAAATCTTTTGCGGTCACCAAGCCGCCTTCCAAGCGTGGTGATTATGATAAACGTCTATAATGGCGCTTTCTGAGAGAGGCCTATGTTCAACAATCTTCCGGGTTGATGATGATGAACTTGAATTTAGTTTAACATAATAATACTAAGTATACCCAGTGCCGTACCTAGTAACCAAAGTGGCTTGTTGTTGATTGATTAGTGTAGTTGTATTTTGGTGATCATATTTACGTAAGTAAGTAGCATTCTATATTTAGATAAAGCCTTTCTAAAAGTAATTAATTCTTTTGGTATATTTTGGTTTCGTTTGAGATATTAATGTAGCATGTATACAATTATAAAAGGTTTTAACATCTTTTATGCGTTTAGTAACCTTGGGAGCCAATGTCAAGTAAGAAATTTTTGTATGGTTATGTCATGTCAAAGTCAAAATGCCCCAGTAAAATGGTGGATGGTTTTTTGGCGGGAAAAAGAAAAAAAACGTGTCACTGCATTGTATTATTTTTCAAAATTTGTGTTATTATCAGTGTTAGTGCATAAAAGTGGTGGCATTTTATTTGTTAAGTGCTCGATTACAGGCGTGAGTGTGGGCAAATGGTATAATGATGGTGAAACGTTTCTTTTCGTGTTGTTTCCAAAACTCCATAGAAGCTTCAAGTAAAGTTGCCACCACTTTACTAGGAGTATGACTTTGACTAGACTATGACTATGGCGCCAAAACATAAAAAAAATGGTGTATGGGTTTTGGCGGGAAAACAAGAAAGATCGCTTGACCGTATTGTATTATTTTCAAAACTTGTGCTATTTTCAGTGTTAGTGCATATTCTTGGTGGGGTTTTATTCGTATATTTTCATCGTTAGTGCTGTATTACAGGCATACGTTTGGGAAAGTGGTAGAGTGATGGTGAAACGTTTCTTTTCGTGTTGTTTTCAAAACGCCTGAGAAGCTTCTAGTAAAGTTGCTACCATTTTACTAGGAGTATCACTTAGACTAGACTATGACTTGACTTGATGAATTGGACTGTGACTTGACACAAATATCCGCGTGAATTACTATTATCTTGAAGAATTACTTGATTCTTGACTCAATTACTTGACAGTGGCAAAGTGTGGAGCCAATACAAAACAAAAAAAATGGTGGATATTTTACTGAAGGCTCTAGGAAGCCTCGAAGAGAAAATGAAAAGGCATGGTTTTTAAAACTTAGAACCATTTGCCAACACTCGTGCACGTTTACAATCACTTAACGGATAATAATTCACCCTCATCACACATTAAAATTCAAAAATATAGGTGTTTTTGAAAAAAAAAAAACAAAATTCACACTATTTTCGGATAATTTTCAACGACCAATCATATTATATTATCATCTTATCATTTCAGAACAAAAACAAACATGACTGATAGAATTTCATGGGAGGTTTTCTGACAGGTACCTAATTAAAAAGAAAAACAAGACGTGGTTCTGAATAACATCTCTACCTAGTGAATAAAGCAAAGTCAATAAGTTGAAAATATTAAAAAAAAAAAAAATGCGGCGATGCGGTCTAGGATGTAACACGCTTGCCTAGAAGATCCCTGTTCACTCTCAATTTGAAGACTCCAAGCTTATAGTTTTCGGGAAAAAGTAATGCGTTCCACTCCTTGGCTGTTCGCATGATAAACGTGGAGTCCAATCGCATTTATTATTGGCACACTGATACTAACCATGTATCGGTGGCGTTTTTCCGTACATCTGGTTGTCCGATGGTAGAACGGTAATGACGGAATCAGATTATGCCAGTCCAAGCTCTGTTATGAATTTGTCATGTGTCTGTGGTTATTGTTTGCCCTTGGTATTTCCTATACTTTTATTTTTTTCTACCACAACAAAAATTTTAAAGTGCTTCTTGTATAGCCGTGTTAAAAAATAAAAATGAAGAGAAAAAAAGAAAACCATGTCTTGTCAGCGCCATCTATCTTTGGCTGTAGAACTACGTCCATCAGCTGTCCGAACACCTTTATCAATTGTTTTAATGAATTTTCTTTCGCTTTTTCATGTCTCATCAACGCTACCTACCGGGTTTTATGAATATATTTTTTAATTGCCATTCAGTACAATAAATAGCTTAGGCAATGAATTGTACCTACACAGAAAATCGACCTAGATCGACGTGATGATGTTCATGCATTTTGACAAAATTTAAAAGCAAGCACGCGTGTTATGCATTATTTTACAAGTTTAGCTATATTTATTTATTTATTTATTATTGTTCAATTTATAATAATTAGCTCACAGTTTATGACCAAAACGCTAACTATTTTAATGATTATTTACGTGTAAATTTAAAGTTATTACAAATAGTCCTTACGTTATCGTAAAATATGTCGACATGCTGGCACTCATGAGTGAACGCATTAAGTAGGGCCAGTGCCCGCAGCGTGGGTGAGTTATTGCAGTGGTGTGTCCGTGGTACTGGACAAGCAAACAACTGATGCCGACGACGTCCTGTTCGCAAATAATTGTTAGGAACGTACAGATTCATGGAAGCTAATACATCCGAATTATTCATTATCGATAGATGTAAAGTATATTTTGACTTGAAAACCACTAATTTCTAGCATAGCTTGAAACTTGTATACTATATATAATCGTGGAGCATACACGTACGGAGATGGAGGTCTCTATCTACCTTTGGAATTTACTTGGACTAATTCCTGAACCATTCAGTATATTTACCTACCCACATACTTTTGAGTCTATATCCTACTACATACTTACTGAGAAACGGACAGTAGGTTTTCATTGGCGGAGAGGACAGGGACCTTGTCGGAGCTCACCTACATCTGCTACTGTGTCTCCGGCTGAAATTCGTACAAAATAATATTTCAATGTCGCTTAGCTATCTCAGCATTCATGACCACTCCAAAACAAGCAATAACCTATGCATATAAACCAATAGCATTGACTATCAAGAATTAGTTTGAATGGCTATATTCTTGATAAGGCTTTATAGTTTTTTTTACTATAGACAAGATAGTAACATGTGATTTTTTTAAAGATGTTTCGAAAAGTTATCTACCCTCCCTAATGATAAATGACACAATTTTACACTTTTAGGTAAATACTGTGACTAAACTAATACAAACACAGTTGTGATTTTATTAATGTGTAAATAGTACCTTTCAAAACGTACTAATAATCCTAATGGCACATTAAATTGTTCCACAAATAATGAAACTTCGAATTAGTATTAATCCGCAGTTCAAAAATCTGACACGAAAAGTATAAGATAGCCCTCTTAAATGTACAGGGTTGCCTGAGCAAATACCAGATCGTTTTTGTAGATGGTGATAAACAGAAAAATGAAAAATTACGTCATCTAGCGCTTAACACCTGGTACAATAAATAAAGGTCACCAAGAATCGTACAGCTACACGATAGTCTAAGACTACATTATTTGTATTGTCATTAGAGTCCTAATCGTTCAAACTTTCGTTCAATAACTACCCCAAACTATGAATACGTCACTGACCTAACTAAATTTTCAGACTGATGTACAGATACAGTAATATGTAAACGATTTTAGGACTCGGTACCAGACATTCTACGCAATATAGCATTTGGGCCATTTGACCAACTAAGTAAACACTCCTAATATCTCAGCATGTTTTCTTCTTATTTTTCGTTTAGTTTCTTATTACCTACACGATTTTTTTCATATGATTGCTTTGACACATTGGAGATGTCAAAAAAGTGCTTTTTTGTTAATGGCGTGCTTTTTGTTGAATTGAATTGAATTGAATCTTAGTGGCTTCTGCGGCAATTTCACCATTATTTTGCCAATGTCATGTACTAAGTCAATGTCAATGTAATGTGTTCGGTAATTTAAAGAATTTGGCTGGTGAAAATGCCACTAAATTACACTGCCAATTACACTGAAACTAATCTGAAATACATTAGATATTGGGTTTACGTCGCACCTTAAACCTACGCATGTCACGAGCACCGTTTTAATTTCAAGTGACTCTTTTTATTATTCACATTTGATTCTGCTTGGGACAGTTCTTTTTATACGGTTTGTAAACTCGATTTATTTACAGCGCCATCTACCAAGCCTAGCCTAGATGGAGCTATGCAATCGGGCTTGTTACATTTCCTGGAACATGAAACTCTTCTTTCCACACTGCCACCTAGCGGCAGCAGAGGCAATTGCAACAAGCTCTAGGCTACCTAGTGTCGATGATAGTAAAAAAATAGTTGCAACTGGTAGGGCGCTGGCATCGGAAAGGTACAAGTTTGTAGCGCATACCTGGTGTCCTAGTAGTTTCAGTTGCAACTACAGATGGCAGCAATATGCCGAGTTTATGCATTCGTTCCCTTCCGTTTTCTTATTTGCATTTTCATTGATTTATTAGAAATGTAGGTACTTATATTAATAGTAAGTACCTATATATTCAGATTCTGATACGAAAACCTTCTAAAACAACCTATTCGCAATAATTTTTTGATTTTAAATGATTTGATTTTTGACGTATCATGTTATAATAATGGTCTACGTGAATTCAATCGCTTAACTTCATAGGAGTTCATAGCGTAGGATGTGATCAAAGGCAAGTTATTTAATTAACTGAAAAGTACTTGCATTAACAGTACTTATTGCTAGTATTATAATTATAATTATGTCCTTTATATGAACGAAATAGTTATGTGCACCCCGTCCTTTACCACTTCGTCAAATTCTCTCCATCCAAAGGTTGCCTGGAAGAGATCGCTTTTAGCGATAAGGTCGCCCATTGTTACACTTTATATAATTGATTGTTTTCTTTTCTTTGTATTTTTTATTATTTGGTGTGTACAATAAAGAGTTCATCTATCTATCTATCTATCTATTGCCAATAAGCCTGAACAGAACATCCCAGTTACGATACATGAGCTGTTTGTCGTTGGAGAGTTCCATAGGGTATCTTCAAAGGATGTGGCTTGATCAACTGATAAGTAGCATATTATACTAGCTCCAAACAAGCTGTTATGTTAGCTTGATGGCCATACATAAGATAATAATAATAATAACGCCCAACATCACATACATAGACCCTGAACCCTAACTAGGATTTCCTGTATCTAAGGACCCAGAAACCACGAGGACCATGGCCCCACAAAACACCCAGACTCAGAACAAGTATCTGCGCTTTTTTTTTCTTTGCGCAAATACTTGTCATGCGGCGGGAATCGCACCCGCCGTTATATATGCCGAGATATGTCATTGAGAAGTTCCATAGGGTCGTATCTACATACATATAAGTCTTTAGTATGTCATACGCCAATTGTTAATAGATTAGAATGGATATTTTATTATTCGGACGAGTGTTTTTCTAGTGTGGTCTCGTGGAGGTCTCTCATATTTGTTGGTGGAGGATCTGATGATCGAGTACGAATTAAAATTGGAATATCATTTGATCACAACAAATGTAATTCAAATTGAATTTTATATTGGAAATCGTAGGCAATGGATAATTGACGGTCCTATTTCATAATAAAAAATCATATTAAAAATACAAATGTCATCATGTTTATAATGTTAAAGATAGTGAAAAAAGTGAGTGTGGTTTAGACCACTGAAGTAAAACTTTTTTAGATTCATCTGTCGGCTGGTATAACTTTGATTTTGCTTTGTTTAATGTTAATGACGCCATCTTGACAGTTACACATTTTCATTTTACCGGACATACCAACATAATACAAATTTTATTATATTTTAACTTTGTTATGTTGACAATGGAGATCTACGTAAACCAACAACTTTCAACTCCGTTCGCCTCGTTACGCATTCAGCGGCTTACGCCCCAAGTCAGCGTGCGTAAAGAAGTTTTACTAAAAAAAAGATGTCACTGTAAAGTTTCTTGTAGCTTCTTCTTTACAAGGGCAATCGAAGCTTCTTTTCCGAGTTTTCTGTTCTGTATTCTGCTGGATTGCTTGCACCAGTAGAGAGAATGAGAACTTTTTTCAAACTCCATTTTGTACCTAATAGGCTTGCTGTATAATATTTGACATTAAGCACTTTGTAATTTTATATTATGCGTAGTAAAATAGCTAATTTTTACTTGTGAAAGTGCTAAAAATAACCTATTTGATAAAATACTTTGACTTGGACTATGAAATACTGGTCATTATTACGTTTTTTTTTGTAGTGGTATTTTGTAGATCTACAGAACTTCTCAACAACAAACCGCTTATTGCTGGGTCGGAGATCACAATAACCGTTGTTAGGGTACTTGTCAGTTCAGCCAACCATGGTCTTAGGAGCCTTTGGAGGTATCCAATACCTTGTACGATACGATTTATTATGATAGGAACCTATAAATAAAACCACAAATACAATCAATTATGAACATGTTTATTGTATGTATATAAATTATGTATGTACGTACAAACTGTTTCATATACAAATAACTTTTCATTTCTGCTGCCTTCTTTCTGTTTTCGTTTTCCGCAATGCTTCGCATTCTTCCTAAAAACCTATAGCATTAAAACGCAAATGCCATGCTGAAAAATGCCATCATAATAAATTCGCTCTTTACAATCGCAATAGAAACGTATCGCATGCAATGGGAGGGGAACTGCAACCACAGCGTAGAAGAAAAAAACAATTGATTATCCGCAATTAAACACTAGAAAATTATTAAAAATGCTGACAAATAAATATCGCACTAACTTTAGAAAAATATGATAAAATATAAAAATTCTAGTCATTGCATCCTGCTTTTATTAATGTCTATACAATTTTTTTTATTTGTTATAGGTAATGTATTTGACCAGTGTCTCGCCTAACGTAAAATAATGTGATACTGTGACTTATGCCATTGAAATAAATACACCTAATTAACAATCCGATATTCTCAAAATACACAATAAACCACCCTCAATGATTTAACATTTTGCGTTATACAAAAACAACTGCATTAAAGTATCATCAATCTTGATACTTTAATGCAGTTCTAATTTGTAGTTTAAAACCGAGATAGAATAAATTTTCTGGCAAAGTATGGAATTTTTTCCCCATTCACCTGTAACAAGGACATTTGTGACAACTGGGAATAAGCATATTATAAAAATGAAACTGTACTTACGCTGCTTCTGTTGTTGCGGGCTACATTTAAACGCTCTTAGATCACTACGCGCAACTACAACTTCTTGAAGAAACAGTTTAGTGCCACCCTAAACATGTACGTTATGTGGTCTGTGGTGCGTATTCGATAATTTCGCTACGTATTTAGCATTCACAAGAAAGTATCTACAACTTCAACAAACTTGAAACAAAACGATGGCTAAATTTTCTAATAAGTAAAAGCCAAGTTCAATTGTGAACCGTTTCACTGCTGATTATTGTAAACAAATCGCTAATAGCTTTTTGGTTAATCACGCAGTAATATAACGAAAATAACATTCGCTTAATTTTACCATAAAATAGCACAGCCCATTAAACTATATTTAGGTATGTATGTAACAATTCTTATTATTGTAATAACATAAAAATGGTTGAAATGAATTATTGCATTGAAATTAATATGATTTAACGTTGAGACGTCTCCCTGCGCTACTGTTACTCCACACGCATGAACTGCTGTTTCAGCGATAAAATTTACCCAAGTCAAAGTATCTTCCTACAAAACTTTATAAATAAAAATTCAACACATGGGCGGCCTAGTATTCTGATACTAGGCCCATGATTCAACTATTTATTTTGTTCAACGATTGTTGATTATTTCTATGGATTGACATGAATAATTGCTAGAAGCGAATATATTGCGAAAAAAATTGTGAATAAAAACAATGAATATTTATGAAAAACAAATAAATTTATGTCAGACATATAAGTATGTAATTAAAAGTGAAATGGTGTCTATGTGTCCGCTAACACTGCTATCGATGTAGCCTGATGTAAACAACGTTTTTGTGTTCGCCTTACCGGTGGTCCCGCTTCTGCCGCTATCGCCGTATGTGTCAGCTAGCCACCTTCCGACTCGACTTCGTTAGCCACATAACCTTGGTAGGAGCTCGTTTTCCCTCCGCCTGGAACGTATAGTACTCAGTTGTAATTCTACTGAACGGTCAGCGGCAATGTTACACAACTGTCTTCAGTACATGCGATCACGAGTGATTGCAGAAGATGTTTGTACCAAGGAGAATATTATAATATTGCTGCCCATTCTCTGGATATGCCCTTAGCAGGCTATTACGGCCCCCATGGAAGAATTTTTTTTGTTCAAACAACCATAAAGCCCATTGTAGGATGGACCAGGACTAGGGCATTTTTCTAACATAGCAGCTTAACGAACACATGGTAGAATAAGAATATTCTGTTGTATAATATGTGACCTGAACTCTCACGCTGTTAATCTTTATTACTATTATGCGGACACATTTCTTTTGCATAATGAAAAGTTATTCGGCATCTGTACTGTTTCGCCAAATCCCTACTCCATAGCGTTAACATGTATGCATATAGTATATGGGCATTGAAATTAGTGGCCTTTATTAAATTTGATTCTGATTAAGTACCGCTAGATACTAGTAGGTACTCATATATATTATTTGATGATGCACAAACAATAAAAAAATCATTCACATTTCATGGTTACTCGTTAGTAAGTACTTTGAATTGATGATGTCAGTACCGAACATCGAAAAAGGTTTTGCCTTTAATTAAGATGCTATAGGATTTAAAAAATCCTTATGATTAACCCTTTCGACCGTTATCATAAAATGCTATTTTATTTACATTTTAAAAGTTCGATTTCAGATAGGCGATTAAAAAGTCTGAATGTATTTCAATATTATGTCATTTTTGATCTTTCAATAAAATTTCCTATGTACAATTTTTAACGTAGGTAGGTACTTTCCCTACCCCTTGTGGCATATCCGAGGGCATACTGTATATTCAAAGAAATTAATGAAAATATGAACCCTAAAAACATAGAACCTAATATTCAAGGTGTTGCCAATAGACTATAAATAAGTAAGTAATCATTTTACAGCTAGAGAATTCACTTTAGATAATGTACTATATACATACCTATATACAGGCGTAAGATAGGTAAGTATTATTGGCCCTAAACAGACATAATATTTTTTTCATTATTACTTTCTATTTAAAAAGTTTGGATCATTGACCAGAAAACCATAAGTTAAAATATCTCAAATACTACGCCAAGATGCAAAATGACAGATTTGTATCCCATCATCTAAATTTCAGATATTCATTAGAATTAACAATAGCTAAGTTATACCATCCAGCACTGGACACTTACAAACAAATAAATAACAAATCAAAATTAATCGTTTACACATGTATCTGTATTTATAAATAAAAACAAACAAATAAATCTAACTCTTACCGTTCAAAAATAGCATCAGCATCATTATGATGATCAACAAAATAAGTAACAAAAGTGCGGCATACTTGAAACAGAACCTTCTCAGACATGAACGTGGTTCAATTTCTATAAAATCTGGCATTACCGGTACTTCAGAAACCATTTTTCACACAGTTTTTTGTTTTAAAATAAACCTATGAGACCGATAAAAAATTCTTGCGTATGTCAGAGAAAATTTTGACTATGCCGAGTCGTCGGGTCACGACCATACGGACAACGCGCGCTACTACTTCTGGTGCAGGGCTCGCGAGCGAGCTTCCGTTCACACACATACAACGTTTATCAGTAATTCGGAACACTGGAACATACAGTGCATACAGTAAACACAAGTCAACCATATGCCACTATTCACTAATAATGTATTTAGTTACTGTATTGGACATTCTTAAGCTCATAATAATTGGTTTCTGCTTTGTGCTTGTTGACTGTTGTTGTTGCCGAAAACGATATTTGTTGTTGGACAGCTTGCACATAAACAGTTATAATTTTTTCATATTCTGAATTGGAAACCATGTCATTGAAGATTTGATGAAGGAAACTAGTAAATGCAAGAAAATAAAAAAATAACCAATGGGTTATTTCCACAATGGGGTTGATTTATTTTTACAAGAAGCTTTGAAAAACATTGTCTATCTTAATCAACGAATGTAGAGATAGCCTGAAGATAATGCGACAGAAGTAGTTTTTTAAATAAGTGGTTTTATTTGAGGTTGTAACTTAAAAGTGCAAAGTTGCGCTTCTGTTTTGTTGCATTTTCTGTGCATTCGCTGAGACTAGTTACCCATAGAACGGTAATTTAACCATGCCTGTTGCCACAGCCTTTCTACTCATATAAGCAGTTATATCGTTTTAGTAGGTAGTAAATTGTATCACATTTCCATTACTTGTTTTAACTTTTTGAAAACCTTTATCTGGCGTTTTTGCTTCACCTAACGGAATTTTAAGATTCTTATTTTAATTACTCGAAATATAATGGTTAAAAAATTGTTGTTACTTGTGCAATAAGAGAGAAAAGGTAATTGTTGTTGCGAGTGTTAAATATGTGTAATCCCCAGCAAGTGAAGGATTTTAGAACTGAAGTACGCGAGAGAATTATTCTAAATAATCCAGGCGTACCTACCGTGAAACGGGGAGTACTTTGAACACGTTTTGACTGTTTTTTGTATCTTACATTGCTGCAATAAAATATTTTGGCTATCGAATAAACAGGAATGATAGGCCCCGCCATAATTTGATATATATTTTATAGAAAGTGTCAAGTAATCTCTTAAATCCTTATACATCCTTATGCATCGAAGCCTTCGCTACCGCGCGGGAAGTGATCCTCTCCCTGTCCTATCAGAGCCGGAGCACCCCAGGGCTCTGCGCTTTCCCCGTTGTGTACCAGCAACATCTCGGGGTTTCCTATTGTGCTTGCGCTTTTTACGGATGACATCGCTATCTACTGCTCTGGATGGCAGAGAGTCCATATGCGTGGTCGCTTCCAACGAGCTCTCATCGATATCGGTGTTTCAAGAAATGGATTATGGTTAACTCAATAAAAGTGCAGTGATGTACTTTTCTGACTACAAGCGTGGTCCACCATTGACGCTGCTGTCCTTGTTCGAGAAGCCCATTCCTTGGGTTCCGCCTGCAAAATATCTGACGGTTAGCCTTCACACCAAACTCAACTTCAGACCATATTAAGCGAGTTCGCACACATTTTATAAAACTTGCGTTTTCGGACCTACGCAATTCAACATATAACAATAAGTAAATACATGTATATATATACTTATCTATTTATAAATATATATATTTTATTGTTATTTAGAAACCATGTGTATATATATACATGGTTTCTAACCATCGATATCTATATCTCAATCGATACTTTAATTACGATAATAATAAATATGGGTTTTCTATGTAATTTAACATCCATTGTTTCGAATAACGGACGACAGAGATGGCAACAGACCCAACCAGCACGTTTAGATGCATGTGTGTTATCCAAATACGCTGAGGTTGTAGTGACGTCAAGAGTTTCCGGTCATGGTGTGCATTTTGCAACCAAGGTTTACATTTGACAGAAAGGGATGGTGCGAAATAAATTAATAGGAGTAAGCAGGAAAGCTATCTCATCTCAGTACCTCTACAAGCATCTGGGTGATTATTTGTTGGTATTTTATATCCAATTTCTCGATAACTTTTAAAATTTCAGGAATTTAGTGGAATAATAAAACATAATCCCACCTCGTGATGATAATTTGCTGGTGATTTTGTAAGTCCGCATGGTTATACTATCCAAATCTTTTTTAGTACTAGGTAGAGCTTTGATCGAAAAAATTAAGCAACCCACTTTCTGTCTGCACTTGAATGGGAGACTGCTGCATTTACAACTAGTTGGCCCGCCCCGGCTTCGCACGGGTGAATTAATAAATTAATATGTATGGTATATTAGTATGTCCGTCTCCTGGTTCTAAGCTATCTTCCCACCAATATTCAGCCAAAACGGTTCAGCCGTTTTTGAGTTATAAATAGTGTAAATAACACGACTTTCTTTTCATATATATAGATAAAGTGGTACCATTCTTTCGGAGTGTACGGTAAGGCGTCAGTCCCGGGTTGAATAGGCAAAGGTGTCCCGGGTGTCGTTGCAGGATTGTAATTATTACTATTAAGCCAAGTTAAAAGTATTCGGGTGATCTAAATTAAATTTCTGATACTCGTACTAATTACATGCCTAAATACACAAAATCAAAAGAAGGAAAAGTCTTTCCTAGACTAGAAAAAAAATCAGGTTTTTGTTTCCTTATTTCGGCAATAATAGCATTTTGTTGCGCATATTTTTTTAACCTCTTTATTACGCTAAGCAGTTTATGTATCAGAGTAGTTACTTTGTTAAATACTCAAGTCAAGCTAAAAAGTTTTCATATACCTAATTAATATAATATTGTAAGCTACTAGCTTTTACCTGCAACTTGGTTCGCGTAGTTTTTGAAAGAATTCAGTGTGTTTGTGTGAACAAACTTAATTGAAGGTGTGAGAATAAAAAGGATTTAACTGATTTTTTTGACCAAATGACTTATGGGTATCGTGGGATTCAGCGTGAAATTATCTTCAATAATACATTCTCAAAATACCGAAATGAAGCTTAAATCTCGAGATTTTGAGTCTAAAAATGGTTTATCTGTCACAGGAATACAGTACGCTTAGCATAAAAACATTACTTTATTTCTTGTATTATATTATATTTTTACAGTAATTGTATGAATTAGTACTATATTTGGTAATTTTAAATAGAAATAAAACATTTTCAAGCAACTGAAACTTACATAAACCTTTTCTATTACCTTATAAGCACTCTACATAAAAATTGACCGTTGACGTTTAAAGTCAATTTTCTCGAAACTGTCAATTTGTCAGTTAAATCCTTTTTATTCTCAACCCTTCAATTGAGCTTATTTCACAAGAATTGAGGATATAACCTTCTCGGTATTTGTTATAGTGAATCTGCCATAAATCGCGAAACTTGTCGAAACCAATCAAAGAAAGTTTTTCACCCTAAACGGCAACACTACTACAGACACCCAAACCCACTTTTCAATAGTCCATGTGTATTTTGGACTCAAGCTCAGATAGTATATTATTTTTATTTGTTCGCGTAGACACTCGTAGCATCGTAGCATCACGATGCGTAGAGTCGTAGAACAGGCGCTACAAATAAATAAAATTAAACGATTCTATTTAGTAACTTGAGAGGGCAAATAGAAACATCGTCATTTTGGGTTTTTTTAAGTTTCCACGCTCCACGGGTGTATTAATGATATTGGCAGTACATATTATGATCTCGAACTTTATTACATGTAGAAATTAGGAAATGCTTCTTAATATACATCGGAATATTTCAGAGTTTATTTATTTTTATTTTTTAAACTTACCTGTTATTTTGCCTGTTGTTGTCGGTCATGTACATCATAAGTCCTAAGTCTATGGTTCAAACTCCCGGTATCCTACAAAAGTATTGCGCCCGGCGGAGTTCAGTAATGAGCATACCTAAGTATCTTTACTTATTACTTATACTGATGATAAACTATGGAAGCAAAAAAGAATTAATCTACACTCAACAATTTTTTTATTTTTGTTTCATAAATATTCATCAATATTTTCATGAACTCCAGCATAGCGTTTTATTAAAATTAACCCCTATTTAAAAGACTTCAACCCGCTATTAGACTATGTTTATAATAAAGACTCAGCACTGTAAACTAGAAGGTGAATACAAAATAACTTATGGGCCATTATAGGCGGTCGTGTCGCTTAACATCAGGTGAACGACTAGCTCGTCACATCATTCACTAACATAAAAAAACTTCTCAAAAGACCATGGTTAGCCGTTATAGTGTACAAAAACTTACCTAATTTGTTATTATGAATTTTTTTCTATATCCAATCCTAGTTTCATCAAATTCGGTCAAGTAGTTTCAGCGTGATGCGCATTCATAGAAACAGACAAACAAACATATAATAAAAAAATTGCTTATTATATTTATTGATAAATAAGAAGCGTACAGCAATTTAAAAAAAAAGTACAGATTTAGTTTAGTTATATTGATACAGTTAAATAATATATTTGTACACACAAAATAACCCCTCCTTCATTTCCAGTGCATCCACAATGCCTTATAGGAATTGATTTTTACTAACAAAAACTGTAATACAATGTACGTAAGTGCCAAAGTTTATATATGTTTTTGTATAATTGTGAAGTGAGACAGTGAAAATGTAAAGTTAACAGTGTACAACTAGGCCGACAATGGTCTTCTGATGAAACCGTGATATTGTGAGTGCAATCAAAATGTTGAGTCGGTGGAAAAGTAAAGACAAGTCTGAGAAAACATCCAAGTCCAGTTCTGGAGGGAAGAAGAAACGGAAAGGACGAGACCACGGTAAGTCTTAACTGCTAAGACATAGGTATTCTTATTAAAATTCAAGCCAAAATCTAATACTTTTTTGCAAATAGCATAGTTTATTAACATGAACCCATCGTCAATCCGAAAACACCGTAGGATCTGCTCAAAACCAGCACGGAAAGCAGTTTGATATAAGAAGCCAGTAGCCGTTCAAAGGGGCGTTTTATAAGTAGGCCTTCATTAGGATTCCTTCCGCTCAATGACATTTTTGCTAAGAAATATTGAAATTATCGGTTTTCCTATTAAGCAATTTCACCAGTTAACATTATATGCATAATTAGTTTACGATGAAAGGTGAATGCAACCTTGGTTCAAGTAAAACAGTAATAACTATAATGTAAAAAAGGTCTTAGCATCTTCATCCATCCTAATTTGGTTCACAAAATGTTGTTGAGTAAAATATCTCGAAATATCTACTTTTGGTTCAGCCGTGCACCTTAACGAGTTTTGATATCACAACGCCTGATATTATTGTCGATAGTTTCGTAGTGCATCATCAATGTCCGTGTTCATATTGGTCGGTTTGTATGAAAGAACATTTACCAGAGTCAGTAAAATAAATACGTTGAAAAATGTCTTAAAGCTAGTTTTTCTTTACTTAGGTATCATAAAACTGTAAACAAGGTAAATCTAAGGGCACATAAAAGAATTTGGATTAAACATTTTCTGGAATTTTATAGAATCTAAATTATAATTTTTAGAATTGTTATCCATTTCGGACCGATGGATAACAATAAATTTAAGCTATAAGCTCTTCTACAGTGGAAACAATTAGACCTAACTCTGCATTATGGATTATATTAATTATCCAGTTCCGGGAAAATCCATTTAATATTTTAAGTAACAGGTCTGAGAATTAAGCTTAGCTTATAATGAGGTACTAATATAGTATGGTGACTTTCGAGACATTCCAATTATAAGGATTTGCTAAGGTTTTCAAGTGAGTTCAACCTTTTTAGATTAAAATCTAATTGAGTTTTCAAACATGTGTCAAAATAAAATGTCATTAAAATCAAAAGCACTATGAAGTATTGATATCAACTTCTAAGCAATTCACCGCTAAATAACTTTTTAACCCTTTTTAATCCTGTGAGGGGATGATTTTCAATGAAATATAGAACACGTCTTCCATATATTCTGTTAAAAATGTTGTTGTAAAATTGTAGTAGATTGCACCAAGGAATCACGTTGTCCTATACAAACTTTGTCCCCGTTTTTCACCCTCTTAGGGGTAAAATATTGCAAAATCCTTTGTTATCGGATGCTTACGTCATAAAAAGAACACACCCTCCAAGTTTCAGGTCTCTACGATTAGTGGCTTAGGCTGTGCGTTGATCCGCCAGTCAGTCATTCAGGACAAAGTATTTTATATGTATGGATTATCTGCTCTGTGGGTACATGCTTCTCTAACAGTTCGATTCTACTCCGTGTCTCTATAAATGGACAAATCATGTAGACGAGCATTTTTTTTTCCCAAAGTTAATCAAAGCGCTTTGGCGATACTATTCGTGACGTGACGTGACAGGACTGCCAGCATTTTGGGTACGCTACCGTACTGGTAGTGGGCATTTGCATTTGGACTGTGTATCGCGGCTACTATATAGTCCCAATGTTTTTTGAAATAGATAGTGTGTAGTAGTAGTTATTATCTCATTGTAGTATTTAGTTGAAAGAATAAAGGCACTTCGCTGGTAATAAAAATATATAATTGTCAGGGACAGCTGAAGTTATCCATTCTAATACTGATGGGTGGCAAAGTCATAGGTACAGTTTTCCAACAATGATTTGCGTAAATACACTTAATCAGACAGCCTATACATCTACGTCTCACTTCTTAATGATATGTTCCGATAGAGTCACTTTATTAAGCTTTCTCTGTTGTTTTTTTTTGCGTAGCGTTATATATTCTCTTAACCAGTTGAGTACCTATAGTTTGTTTCATTCGGGTGTTAAAACCAAACACCTCTTGCTCCGACAAAAAGCATTTTAGAAAAATCTAATTTAAGGATTTATTTATTGGCTTATGATTTATATTTATACGCAACTGTTAGTAATTGTATTGTTCTTCTCTTGTAGGTAAAGGGTCAACCCTGTGGTCTGAATTTTTTTGCCGCTCTCTGATTTAGCAGCGACTATTGTTCTATTTTCGAATGATTGATGATTCTGATACACTTTTCCTTTGTTTCAGAAGAAGACTGGCATGGAGATGGATCTAGAATAGATGGTGAGATAATTTTTAATGTTATTATTATGATGGCGCTTAAAACCTGCAAAATGTGGCAAATAGCGAATGATATATATAGCGCCGACGAGTAGGGTCCCACACTAAAAGCTGCTCATCTTCCAAAGAAATGAATAAATCTTACTCAACAATACAGCACATTAGTCCTTCGATTATTTAGCCGCCACTGGCCAGCCAAGCGAAAATAAATATCACGTGAGATTACGGTAGGGGTAGGGGTCGAGCTATGGAGATATATATCTCGCGACATCTCACCAATCGAGAAATCGCGTAAATTGCCTCACTTCCGTGCTATTACAACTCTTACTACTGTAAAATCCATTGATACATAAAATAATAATACTCATTAGGTATTAATGCGGGTCGCTCCATTCGTGATCGGGGGTAGACATCTTTGGCTGTCAGTATCTTAATATTTTTATTCCGAAGAAGAACCTTCATCGTCAAATGCGTGTTAGAGGAATTTCCAGTATTTCATTTTTTCATATTATATTTGATTGCATATTTTTTATGTTAATGTATGATGTGACGAGCTAGTCGTTCACCTATATTATATTTATATTGCACATTATATATATATTTATATTATTACCCTGTCACATCTTCCCGAGACACACGATATAGACCGGCGCTGTGGCTAATTCGGTTAACAGTGAAAACGGCGCAAATATAGAATAATAAACTCGGTATTGGATATTTGGTGTTAAGACCATGGGGACCGGGAGCTCATCGTGATTTTTTAAGTTTATCAGAGCGCCTGGTCGATGCGTGACCAAAATGTGGCACTTATTTTGCACAACAATGTAGCATTGCAGTTCAACGGGGCAATGCTACCAACATGTTAGGCACACTACCTACCGGTAAAAATCTGACATATGTATAAGCTACAGTTTGCAATAGCTGATTTTGAATGTCAAATCCTGTTAGGAAAATTCGCATGCAAAAATATGAGATAAAAACAAATTCGGAAGTGGAGTCAGGTCACTGGCTCCGTGCTCTTCCCTCCGACTATTTGGCGACTGTATTAGACCCCAGCAGCCTACTTGTAGCCGTGGGTTTACGTTTGAGGGTTAAGCTGTGTGAGCCTCATCACTGCCAGTGCGGGCAAGGCGTGGACCAACTCGAACGACAGGGCTCTCATGTGTGAAGAGTGCCGGCTGGCTATTTTGTCATTGGGCAATCAATGATTTAGTCAGGCGGGCACTCTCCACAGCATCCGTGCCTTCTACGCTGGAGCCGACTGGGTTGCTGAGAGACGACGGCAAGAGACCGGATGGTGCCACTTTAGTCCCGTGGTGTCTTGGACGCTCACTTGTCTGGGACGCCACGTGTGTGAATACCCTGGCACCTTCTCACGTCTCCAGTATGGCTCAATGCGTCGGAGCCGCGGCTGAACAAAGCGAAGCGCAAATGAAAAAACGGCGCAAATATGCACAGGTCAGCGCAAATCACGAGTTTGTTGCGCTGGCCGTAGAAACATTAGGCCCGTGGTCGTCCGACACAAAAAAAATATTCGACAAGTTTCAACTCGATTGGTTCTCGCCTCGGGGGATCCCAGAGCTGGCACATACTTCGCTCAGAAGCTAAGTCTTCTAATTCAGCGAGGTAATGCTTCCAGTATTCTGGGAATCTTTCCACGCGGTGGTGAGTTGGATAGCATATTTGTTTTGTATATAAGGACTAGGAAAGTGAACTGGTAAATACAGTAGTCGTAGAAAATAATGTTCAGCCGTCGATTTGCCCGGTCAGAAAAATAATAATATAATAATCATATCGTATTTTTCATTTTAGTCCATTTCTCCATTACACTTTAATTTGAGTCACGTTAATAAACTTTTATAATTCTTGTAGTGTATCATTGTAATAAGGAATAAATAAAGAAGTTATCAAAAGTTCATATTTGTTACGAATACTTAGTATAGTGTATTATTTGTTGCCATGAATAAAAACATTTTTCTTTCTTTTCTTTCTTTCAAAAGTATTTTAAATCCTCAGTTGCATTATTAGTTTTTTTTTATTGAGTGGAAAGTTTAAGAGTGTAAACATATTTTTTCGAAGTCGGTTGAAAACTAATATAACAAATATAATAAAGTGGTATGAAAAATGTCGTAGTATTATGTGGTTAGGTACAATAATTAATTCATCATCAGGAACCTTGGAATTGTATAGAGTTTCAGGAACAAGCTGCTCACTGAGTTTATAACTAATGTGATATTTTTGATCACCATAAACATTAGTGTTTTCGATAATGTTGGACACCATCACATAACAATATTGGAACTAAACGCATGCGCTTGAAGCGCCACAAATGAAAGGATGATTTACCAAAACTATTGCATAAAATTGTAAACTTAAAGTTTTAAGCAGTAGAGTGCATTTTGGAATAAACTAAAACTGTTCATGCGTCCTTTTTTTCTGAAGCTTCGGTCGAAATAGGTCAAGATCAAGTTCACAACGCATTCGTTGGAACCGGGACGCGACTAGTCTTTGCAGATAATGCAAGCAGTTGGTCTGCCTAAGTAAAGGTGGCCAGAGCTTCTGGTACCAGCTAGCTATACGCAGGCTAAACGCGATAAAAAGTGGTCAGTACGAAAGTAAATGTGCAGTAACTGTCGCGATGGGTATAACATGTACCAAAGTTAAAGAGTACGAAGAAGAATGTTGGTATGGACAATGTAAGTAAGATTTTAAAAAATTCTAACCGAATTTAGTTGGTAAAAAAGTTGATTTGAATTATTTTTATTGGCCTATAATTTCTTTTGTTTTCATCCGTTATCAGTTTTATTTCTATAACAGCATAATTTTTAACTATCATAAGAGATTAACTCCATTCAGAGGCGAACTAAAAGGCACATCGGTCGCGATGCCTCGGGGAAGCTAAGCTTCAGAGCTGCGACCACCGACGTAAAGTTGCTAAACTTATCAATATAAATAATAGGTCTTTACCTATGAAATTGCCGTATTACAGTACAGACTTTTTCAAACAAAAAAAAGTTTTGATTGGCTATGAATTCTAAATTCAAATTAATTTTGTTTTAAAATATGACATTCTATTTAGAATATAAGTCTTTTGTTTATTGATTAGCGTTGTGTTTTCATTACATTTCAACATTTTTCCTCATAATGGATACTTTGAAATTTCGTGTAATTATGGAATATGAGTTCCGTTGTGGCACCAACGCGGCACAAACGACACGTAACATCAACGACGTTTACGGAGAGAACTGTACAAACGAACGTACAACCCGTTATTGGTTTGCTCGGTTCCGTTCTGGGAATTTTGACTTGAAAAATGAACCTCGTGGTCGTCCGGAAACTTTGGTCAACAATGATGAATTAAAGGCGATTGTGGAAGCTGATGAATCTCAATCTACAGCTGAGCTGGCAGCAGCTTTTGATGTTAGCATCAAAACAATATTGGTCCATTTGCGACAGATTGGCAAGATAAAAAAGCTTGATAGATGGGTGCCCCACGAACTTCACGATCGCCAGCGCAACGTACGCGTCGAGACTTGCCTTGCGCTGCTTAACAGGCACAGAAATGAAGGAATTTTGAACCGAATTGTTACGTGCGACGAAAAATGGATTCTTTTTGACAATCGAAAGCGCTCAGCAAGTTGGTTAGAACCTGGTTCGGTACCAAAGCAATGTGCAAAACGAAAAATGACCCCTAGAAATGTGATGGTCACAGTTTGGTGGTCTAGTGCTGGTGTGATTCATCAGAGCTTTTTACAAAACGGCGAGAGCATTACTGCAGATGTGTACATTGAAGAACTGACCACAATGATGGCGAAACTCGCACGTCTGCAACCAGCTTTGGTCAATCGGTCGTCTCCACTGCTACTTCACGACAACGCGCGACCCCATACTGCACAACAGACCGTCTCTAAGCTGCATGAGTTGGGTTTGGAAGCTCTCCCTCATCCGCCATACTCACCAGATCTTGCGCCTACCGACTATTACTTTTTCCAAAATTTGGACAACTTTTTAGCGGGAAAAAAATTCAATTCCCGAGAGGCAGTACAAAACGCCTTTGAAGAGTTTGTTGTCTCCCATCCTGCTGATTTTTTCAAGAAGGGCATCCATAAACTGCCACAGCGTTGGCAAAGATGCATTGATTGCAGGGGTGATTACTTTGAATAAAAGAAATAAATAAGTTCGAAAAAAAAAAAACTTCAACTTTTTTCAAACAAAACGGCAATTTCATAGGTAAAGACCTAATATTATGAACAGAATTTTGGAGTGTGCGAAGGAATCACGTAATTTAATTCCCCACGTCCTTTCTTTTATCAGACTAAAAGGCACAAAACACGACATCCGTATAATTATAATGGCTTAGACCCGCGTCTTACTTCTAACTTTATAGTGCAAACAATTTATAAGTATAACCACTTGCCTTCCAGTTAAATATGTCCTGGGAGTTTTCAAGTCAAAGGTACCTCTTCTAGGCAAGCATGCCCCATTGTAGACTACGCCATTAGGCGGTCAAATGCTTTGCCTATACATATGATACATCCGTAACTCTCGCAGTAGGAGACAAACACAATCATTCTTTCTTTAAGTTGTTCATACTCCTCCTATAAGGAAGCAAATAAAATTACGATGCAAGATATATAAATTTAAATTACTTGCAATTTTTGCACTTTATATATAATTTCCACTTACCTAACAAACACACACTTAACTGAGTTTACACAATAATAACATTTTGTCTATGGAAATACCGCAGAAATTATAATAAGATTTCTTTTATAACAACCTTTTCCTGACAATAATAAACAAAACATTAGTTTCGAACTCTACGTCCCTATGAGGTTGTGTCCTAAAAGTGCATATCCTCTTTAAGCTAAGAAACCTTCAAAGGAGGTACCAATATAGTACACTGACTTTCTAGACATTCAAATTTTAAGGAATTTTAAGTGAGTTCAAACTTTTTTGAATAAAATCACATTGAGTTTTCAAACGTGTGTCAAAATAAAATGTAATTCAAATTAAAAACACTCGGAAAATCCTTTCTTATCGGATACCTACGGCATACAAAGAATTCTTGTCATTCAGGACAAAGTTTTTTAATTCTGCCAGCATTCTGGGAACTTTCCCCTCTACCAACTGTTCCAACCCAATTTTTAGTTTTTATTTATTTTAAGTTCTTAGGTATATTTTATATGTATAGATAAATTAGATCGTGGATATTGGTGCCATTAAAATCTAGTTTCTAATTTGTTTGTGCAGACCCTTATGTGCTGAGCCGCAATGCTAAATCAACAAATAAACGCCATCATGCAAATTATTTGTTACACAAATGCGATTGCAATAATGCGTTTGTATTTTTACCATTTCTAGTTCACGCTTACGGCTATGCGTGCACATGCAAATATACATGTGAAATACATTTTTGGATGGGCTATCATCATAGAGCAGGAGTACTGACCATTTAGCCATAACTCTTAGTGAAGTCAACTGTCGGGCCTTTGGAAGCGACAACACTGTGCTTATTTTAGAGCCCAATGGTTTTATGTGGACGACGGTAAGCAGTCTGAAGCACGTCTCTCGGAAGATGGGACGGCATACGCTCAAGTGTCAATTGGTGCTTAGTCAAGGTCTAGTCAAAGTCAGGCTCAAGTAAACCGTTGGTTACTGTATTGATTGATTGTATAGATTTTTAGAGAAACAACTTAAAAATATGATTTATCATTTTTTTATCTGCTGTTTATACATAGACTTGCATTGCTTTTCTCTTGTAATCTGTCACAAACATGTAACTATTATTAATCAACCATTATTACTTAAATTTACACTAGTTTTCGTAAATACATAACATTCAATTATCATAGCTAATATAACAGAATATTTTTGCGTTCCCGCCATAACTAGTTACAAGATTTAGAATACCTATTTGACCTTTATTTTGCTCTCTCTTTCTTGTCTTAGCTATAAGAGGGTTGTAGGAACAATTTAAATCGAATTCAGAAATTAGTAGAAAATAACTAACTGGGTATTTTTTTTACCTCTAATTATGTTCTCGTCGCTGAGGTGAAAAGTTGTATGCGCCCCTGGAGAGCAAAGTTTATTGCATCTCGTGCCTTTGAATCATTCGTTACGCTCGTGATTCAATACTAGATCGTCGCGTTCTCGGTATTCAAAATCAGCACTTACATCAACATATTTTGAACGATACCATTCCAGGTTATAATATAATATATGTTATTAGTAAATACGCGCGCACGAGCGAGCTTGGAATAAGTGCGTGTAACCACTTCTTCACTTCCAATCACTTATTGCTTGTCCACAGGTAATATATATCACTAGCGTCTCGCCCCGGCTTCGCACGGGTATTCTATATACATATATATCTTTCAAGTCGGATAAAGCAAATTTTTATTGAAATCGGCTCAGTAATGTAGGAGTCCATAGCGCACAAATATCGTGACACGTAATTTATATGTATATTAAGATAGGATTTGCATCTCTCTGCGAACTTCCAGCAGTTTAAATGCACTTGTTTTATGCTTCAAGACTACGAATGCAACTGTTATTTAGGAAGCTCCTGACACGAAATTTTCTTTATTTGTTTAATGAGCTGGTAAATATTATAAATATCTTACCTACCCTTTACCCTTGAGGTCTTATTACTGTGCCATAACCTGTTTTCCGTATGTTTTTTACTATGTTTTATGGGAAAATCTGAATCCAACGCAGCTTATTAGGAATCATTAGGCTGGAGCCATACATAGTTGAAAATTTGGTCAGGTGCAAGGTTATAAAAATTCATACTTTAACAATTGACCAAGCGAAGTCTATGTTACAATTCGCGAAATTTGCTTTAATATGTCCGAATATACGTACTTGAAAATTACGGCCTGTAAGGCCGTAATTTTCAACGAATCTTGCCTGACTTGGTAATACAGGTTCAAATTCATGGTTTTTTTTATCGTCGGCAATTTTATGTTTGGTGATATGGGTTTGTCTTAAAAAGCAGGGAAGTTTGATGTGGCGATATTTACCGATAAATGTTGGTACTTTTGGCTGAAACATTGGGTACTCACCCATCACAATCTAGTAATAAGATTTCTAGACTGTGAGGTCAGGTCGTAAAGTCTCATTTGCCCAGTAATTTCACTAGCTACAGTGCCCTTCAAACCGGAACACAGCAGTGCTTGCGCACTACTGCTTGGCGGCAGAATAACTGGCAAAGCGGTGGTACCTACCTAGACGAACTTTGCAAAAAAGTCCTACGACCTAGTATTGAATGAATTTAGTAATGAAACGGAAATCAATATGCGAACCAACATCATGTGATAATAGAATTCTACCTCCATAACGCGCATATGTGCTTGCCGCCAGGGGGACTGTCGGACTGCGAAACGAGCCGTGGGCTGGCGCGTAACCGATCCAGAAGAGATGACCCTCGCCGCCACACGCTCGCTGGCGCTAACCATCTGTACGTGCACCCTCACCATGCTCAGCATAATGCTCATGATATGGAGGTACGCACCTGTGTTTATAAATAAGATAACAACTTTATTATGAGAGCGATACTCGCTTCTTTTCCTTAAACCTAATGAACATATGTGGTCCATACCCAATAACTAATACCTATATAAAGTGGAGTAATTACAAACTTTGTATTTTTTCATATAATTAGTACATGAATAATTTTGTCTAGTAATCCTTCCACCCGAGAATCCTAATTACTATACCCGGTTCGAAGGTCTAAATCAAAAGAAGGTGTTCTTACTCATGGGTTTTGATATGGAAGATACGAAAAAATCTTGGGGACCGAGTGCACACCAAATTTATAAAGACCTTTCTAAACGTCTGGTTGAAGCCACACGTGACCAAAAATGCTGGCCTCTACTTCGGCCAAAGATTGAGCATTGCCATTCAACGTGGCAATGCTGCCAGCATATTGGGCACGTTGCCTACTGGTAGTGGTTTGTTTGATTAAGTTCCCTTTTTATTGTTTTATGTTTATTTAACGAAAAAATTAATCAAATTAAAATAAGATTTTAAGTCACAATTATCTCTTCGTTGCATCACGTTAGATACTTGAATTTACGGGCTTAGATACGGAGCATGAACATTATTTTTATAATATTTGATTTCAGTTTCAACCGTTTGTTTCTAAGGTAAAAGAATCTTGACGTGGTTTTGGTTTGGCTAAAATCGATATGGAAGCCAAAGGCAGCTCAATCTATATATTAATATCATCGCTAAAGTGCTTCATTATTACAATAGCTGTTGCATGTAAGAAAACTTCTTTATTACCTAAGATTCTTGAATAAGATTCTTTATTAGTTTCCATGAAATATTTTAATAATTTCTAGTAAATATTCTGTGACCTGTAAAAGTGCAATATATAGACGACTGGCTTCTGTCTGCGGCTTCACCCGTGGAAAAGGAAGAAAGGAAACGAAGAAGAAAATTTTTCATAGATAATTCAACCACTCATTTCACCCTGTTAGGGAGGGAATTTCGAAAAAAACCTTTTCTTAGTGGATACCTACACTTTATAAAGAACCTCTCCTACAACCCTCCAAATTTCAAGTCTCTAGGACCAGTGGTTTAGGCTGTGCGTTGATATATAAGTCAGTATATATGTATAGATTTGCAATGGGTTTCATTTTATTGAAAGTTGAAAGTTGTATTTGATTTTAAAAAAATTAACGATTATTCAATGATATTCATTGCCATAACCACATTTTTTGTGGTATCTAAATGTTGCAGCAGAGTGGCGACTAAGGTAGATCGCGGAACAGGGTGTTGCTTGTTGCTACTTTCAGTTTACTTTTATTTTATTTTTATTTTCCTTTAGCAGTGTACAGCAGTAAAAAGGACAATGAATAAGATTTCACCAGAGTATGCCACTGTCATGAAACCTAAGGAAACGAGGCCCCGACTCTTAGATCCTCGAATGAGAAAGGTACTTGCGTACGCCTGATTTTAATTTTTACTAACGTTCCTTTAAATGGCACACTAACCGAACTACTAACAATAGCTTTTTGAGTGATATTTCTTAAAACATCAGTAATATGATTATAATACCAATGCAGGCAAGTTTGTATGCATTTTTTTTCGTTTGGCTCTTCAACTATGGATAATATTTCAAATATTTAACTGAAATTTCTATTGGTTTTATTAAAAGTTAGTTCGACTAACTTGAAACTAAACTTAACGCGCGTATTTAACTTAGGCTTTAGATCATAATATAAACATCATATTATAGTCTGTAAAACTGAAGTAGAGTTTAGTTCGTGTATTTTAATTTTGTTTTCTATTCTAAATCTTGTTTCGGTTTTTTTAGTGCAATACTATTAAATTCTCTTTTCTGAAGCTGGGTTCGCAATTTTTTAATTATTTTATTTTAAAATTTTTAGTGTCTGCTCACTAAAAATAGAAGGGTCCTTGTATTTTTCTTGAAATAAACGGTACTATTATTAATAAAAAAAAAACATCAAAGCTTTGTAATCCCCTTCTGATTTTTCTTTATTTTGATATCCTACTCGATAGGTTTGGATAATTATTTCTACTAACTTAACCTTACCACCGAATAAAAAAACCTCTTTTTTAATCGGTATAAAATAAAAAAAAAACGTATATTTTATTTTGTTTCTACTGCAATATTTAAAATGGTACTTTATCATTAGGCTAAATGAAGATTTTCAGCTAGAAGCCAGAAGGAAAAAATTGAACGCCGTTGTTTCGAACTCTTTTTTATGGCAATCATTGTACGAATTAGGCTATACCTATTATCTTCACAATTCATTATTTTGTTTTTTAACAATAATTTGAGAAATATTTAATAGAAGAAACTGATTTTTATATGAGTATTAGGTATGAGGATAATCTCGAAATGGTTTTTGAATTTCGATACATTCCAGGAAATGAAATGTTTTCCATAATGTAGACAGTGGTGTCGATTCTGTGTCGCATTCTCTAAACCTAAAGTAAACTTAAAGTATGGCGGTACTCTTCTGATAAAGAGGAAATGAAAAAGACAGAAATACGTTAATTTAGTTTAGCTTTAAAGTATGCGACACAGAATCGACACCAGTGTCAAGTTGAAATTAAATTCAAGAAAAAGTATTAAAAGTGTCGTCCAAAGTCACGCCCAAGTCTAGCTACAGTCAAATCAAAGTAAAGTTCCAGTAAAGGTGGAGAATTTACTGAATGCTTCCTTATTATATCACGAACGCCTAACGGTTAACAATTTACCATTAATACGTATTAACACTAGAAATCACACAATCTTTGACAATTATTAACTACTAACTGACCCGCCCGGCTTCGCACGGGTAGTTAGTTTTGCGCCCTAACCCTGCCAAAGGGATGAAGGAGGGGGGGAGAGAAATAATTAGAAGAAAAGGTTTGAATGGATGAGAAGGGAAGGGCAGGGGTCACCTGCCTCCCTTCGTCACCGTCCCATATATTCATAATTTTTCCCTACATTTTTTTCTCTTCCTTCTTGTCTTTTTTCTCTACTTGCTTGACTTCCGAGCCATTCATTCTTTTCCCTATTTTCCTTCTCCCTTCTTCTCTTCGACAGATTAAGCTTGACCTTAGATTAGCAGATTAGCCTTCATCTTCGTTGCTGGCAATGATTTATCGAAGCGTATGGATCTTTTGCCATTGTCAATTTTTTTTCTGTTTGTAAATTACAGACATATAAAAAAATATTACAAAAAAATTACGCTTTTGCTTAATGGTGCAACTTATCTTAACAAGTATCTTAAAACTTATTTCCTAAATATTTTTTTAAAATCCGCATTATATTATATCATTTAACTTAACACCACGATATTTCTTCGTTAAAAATTGTATGTCCAAGTTAAAACGCTTGGTAGAGTATAATCCAATCCGATCCCGCCTTTACCGTTGCAAGGCCTTAATGTAATATCACTTCACTCGGGATTTCCTTGCCGTTATCCGTTCCGGGTTTCTATGTTATTGAGTCACCGCGATGAGTTCTGTCTATTGGATGTCTGACAATATCTATTTTGTTATCTGATGGTGATTTTTTTGTATTAAATTGGGTTAGTTAAAACTACTATTCCTAGATAATTGCGGTCTGTATCAATCTATGTAACATGTGAATCAGGAGCGATAGAATATTCAGGAGAAAGGTCAGTACGAGAACCTCCTAAACTATAACAAACTACAGCTACAGCCCGATTACGGTTACGAATACGAGGTTATCGGTTCCTTCCCTCGGTGGACAACTTTTCCTTCGATGTATCGACCAATAATACTCGCTTGTTTTATTGCAGCCTCCGCTTCCACGAGGGTACGCCCCTCATTCCAACGCTTTTCTTTTCGACGACGACCCTGGCATCATGTCTGAGGTGGAGACGGCTTCCACTGGCTTCAGGCGCGGTGGAAAGCAGCGCTCGTCACTACCAGTTGTCCGTACACCAAGCAAAACCTTGGAGAGACCGCTTGGTAAGTTGGCTTGTATCAAATTATATATGATTTTGTTATAATTGTTAATATGTCACAGCTATAATTGAGTATTTTAAAAGATCATTACTATATTCTTTTACATAAAAAGCTTAAACATAATGGCAATGGAAATGTAATTCGTTTTGCATGTACTCGTCACTGACAATCGTCCGATTAAATTTACCGTCTGATCCATTCAATATTTTGATTAAATTGATACGATTTCAGGAGGTATTTTATTTTCAGTTCGGTCAGAGTGTTTATGTAATCATGCTGCTGAAAACAGTGGCGTAGCTAGACGAGGACGAAGTGGGCCGTCGCCCACGCACCGCACCACGCGGCCACGCACTTAAAGGGGCTTTGCGAGGCCTCTTTAAATGCGATGCAAGACTTAAAATCCCCGTTTATTTTTAGTAGTTTCCCCGTAAGAAGATTTTCTAAGTAAAAAATTATAAAAAAAAACTACTTAAGATAAATTGTGTCTGCTTTAGCAATACTCTCAATCGAAGGAGATTTAGCTGCCGACATCAATTACAAATCCGTACTAGAAGACTTCTGAAAAAAAAAGCCGAGAGCCTACTTTTGTAAAAAAAAACTAATCACATAAGAAACCTTTTTTGATATATGTTTTTCAATATTCTCCCATCGCGTATTCAATTTTTTTCATTATCATAAGTAGGTATGTCGTGTCAAAGCATGTTTAGTAATATAGATTTATTGGGTAGATCTAGAACGAAAGAAAAGAGGCCTCGCTGATGCGACTTTGCCCTAGTCTATATTAGTCCACGCTACGGCACTAGCTGAAAATATTTAACTGGTTGCATCGAGGGGTTGTAATTGGTAAAATGAGCGCTACCTATAGGTTATATAAGAGCGCTACCTATTTAGGCTAAATATTCACTGCAAAATTCATAATCAACTTGCTCCCATTACACTTATTATTCCTTTCTAATTGGATGTTGAAAATGTAAGTAGGCAAACATTTGCTAATTTCCAGTCAGGCCTGGGTTGTACTGGGCCTTACATGTGTATGTGAGGGACACACGAAACACCGGTTGATTCTCCGAAACCGTTTCGACGAGCAGCTTATTCTTTTGTGAGGGAATTAACTGTCAGAATAATTATTGCTGACCGCGAGTCTTTTCACCAACATATTAGCCGATTGAGTGCTTTTTAAGTAAATTTATTAAATGTCGGCATATATCACTGGGGCCATTTAAGCCATGTTTCTAGGAACTACCAACCTGCCACTTTGGCTTAAAGAAGTCGTTTGCAAATATTCAAAGGGAAAACGATTGTTTGTGTTTTACATTAAATGATCACCATTAGATTTTTACAAATAAAAAGCGGTTCAGAAAAAAAAAATACCAGCCAAGTGCGAGTCGGACTCACGCACCGAGGGTTCCATACAAACCTGTAGGTATATAAGTAAAAGATTTGGTATTTTTATTACTAAATGAAATTCATAACATTACAACGTGGAAAGTTTGGGGGGGATTAGTTACTAATAGGTATGATCACAAGATGCTATTGCACCGATGGTAATTAATGCTATTGTGAATGTAGCTCTGATTATAGATTCTAAACTGGATGATGGCTGAGTGACTTCTATTTAATTGAAGCTATTCTGGTACTTCTTTGACGGAATTGTAAACTATAACTAATAAATAAATAAAATCCATATAATAAAACTGTGACTAAAGAAAGATCTATACATAGAAGACATTCCAGAAAACATTTTTCGGAGTATATTTAAGCGTATTTTATTTTATAATTGTTTAAGAGAATATTAATGTTTTAGTGTTTGTTTCAACATCCGTTCATAAAAACAGAAATTATAGACACTTTTAGCAAGATCGTCTGCACCGCACTACAAAATATGTACCTTTCTTATTGTGTAATTCTCTTTTCTACATGGTTATTTTTGGTGTCAATAAAGCGTTTTGTATTGTATTGTATTGTGAAATATGACACTTCCTTTAGAAATTAAATTGTCTACGAAGCCAACATTTGGCATAAGGTAATCTTCTTGAATACGTTTGTTAAGAATGGATTTATGATTGGTCTAAATTAAGCAGGCGTAAAGGGGAGTGAAAGTTTTTATCAAAAGTTTTTGAAGATATATCAATGAACTAATTAAAAGGAAGAAAGAGGGCTGAAAGTTAAAAACGAAGGAGAAGCATCCAGTGGAAGATAAGAGAAAAGGGAGAAGGAAAAGGATGAATGGTCGGGGGGAGTGGAAGGAACGCAGGCAGTGCCTGCCTTTCTTTGTCATTACATCCATTATTTCTATCCATCAATTTTTGCCACTCTCGCTTTCCTAGCTTGGACAGGGTTAGGGTGTAAAAGTAATTAACCCATACAAAGCTGTGGCGGGTCAGCTATCTGTCCAATCTGTCCAAGCCATAGGAGTAACAGTTGAAAGGTTTTCCGTTTAGACACCCTTTTTTACAATAGCGCTGTGTTCACACGAGATGTACAACAATATGCTGAAGTTACCCCCGTTGTCCTATGACATGAATATTGTGTAGTACTATTTTAAGTTTCGGTTTGTGTTATTACTTGTGTCTATATAAGGACATGAAACGTTTTTTTTTTAATTTTTATAAAATTGTAAGTAACCAGGTTTTTTCTTTGTCTACAGGCCTCGTTTTTCTGCAATATAGAAATGAGACGAAGCGTGCTCTACTCCCGAATGAGATTACCTCTCTCGACACTGTTAAGGCGTTGTTCGTAAGGAGCTTCCCCAAGCAGTTGACAATGCAGTACATGGACAGCCAAATGGTTAAAATTTATATTCACGACCCTTCGAAGGATATGTTCTATGAACTTGAAGATGACAGGTTAGTGATTAATAAAATTATAAGGTAACTAGTTGCGCCCGCGGTTTCACCCGCAGATAAAAAGCATTTTAATTATTTACTCATCCCAAAATTTCACTTTTCCGGGATATAATGTAGCCAATATGTTAATCCAACGTATAAGCTATCTTGGCACCAAATTTCATTCAAATCCATTCAGCCGTTTGAGCGTGAAGAAGTAACAAACATACACATATACAAACTTACGCCTTTATAATATTAGTGGGTAATTTATACCAACGTACTTCTAAAAAATTGTAGGGATTTTTCCAATTAATAATATTTTTATTATTAACCTCAACTGAACACTGAAACAAAAAACTGAAGCTCAACACAACACAGCACAAAACCACACAACAACGCAACGTAACGCTACGCAACGTAATGCAACGCGATGCAACGCAACACAACGAAACGCTACGTAACTCAACGCAACGCAACGCAACACAACACAACAAAACACAAAAAGCGCTACACAACTAACGCATAAAGCATTGCTTAGCACTAGGAACGTAACCCAACGCAACGCCACGTAACACAATACAATACAACGCATACTAACGCAATGTGAAGCAACGCAACGCAACACATTGAAATAAAATAGCGAAACGCAACGCAACGCAATGATACGCAATGCGACGCAACACAAGACTACGCCATGGAACGTTATGCAACTTGTGCAGTACAGTGCTCTGCTGTGTTGTGTTAAGTTGTAATCATTAAATATGACACAATGAAGCACAAAAGTGAGACAAGGCAAAACAATGCAAAGCAAGGTGAAGTACGGCAGATCATGACAAAGCTAGATTGACGAAGCAGGGTAAAGTAAAACAGAACAAGGCAATGTAAGGCGTATCAAAGTAAAGTAAAGCGAAGCAAGGCAAATAAGTTAAATTTCTGCGCAATGATGCGCAATGACTGTGCAATGCTTCATAATTTCTGCTATGTCGAATTAAATTGCAGTAAGTTGAATTAAGTCTAAAGACTAAAGCAAGGCAACACAATGCTAAGGAAATGTGGTAAAACTAAATGATTCGAAGAGCAATAATATCTTATAAAATAAAACGAGACGAAACACCGCGAGGTATTCATTCACGACAGATGCACACAATATATCTGTTGCGTTGCTTTCAATTCTAAATTCATTTTTATACAACGCCTCGTCGTTCCGGTAGTTACAAAATTTGTCTTAGTACAAACATCAACAAGTATAGCAGAGTTGAGTGAGTAGCATTGTAGTTTTTAAACCACAAATGGTTCAATATAGCACCCTAGCGGTGACGGATTCTGTCGATGATATCCCAAGTCTTAGTTTATGCACTTGAAATATACAATCCAATTACTTTTGCGTAACAACTATCTACAATCAGTGAGGTGTGTATAATAATCAGAAGTGGTGAGGTGCGGATCGATCTTTTTTTTTCTTTTTTTTTATGTCACTGAATGATTTGACGAGCTAGCCGTTCACCTGATGTTAAGCGCCACGGCTGCCCATAACAGAACAGTGTCAATCGGAACCCCAAAATAGAGTTTCGAGCAACACTGCACTGCGCACATCATCCTGAGACATCACCACAGTCTGGTAATAAGATTACTCGACTGTGAGATCAGATCATAAAGCCTCAATTGCCCAGTAATTTCACTAGCTACAGTGCCTTTCAAACCGGAACACAGTAGTGCTTGCGCACTACTGCTTGGCGGCAGAATAACTGGCAAAGCGGTGGTACCTACCTAGACGAACTTTGCAACAAAGCCCTACCACCTAGTACCATAGGGCGGTTGCTAGGCACCGGTTATACTAGGTGATCCCAGCGCTCCAAGTACGCAAGTACGCAAATTCAGGCTAAACTAGAACACCTAAATGCGCACGTCCGGCCCTTTGGTGACCTTTAGATTACTATAGGACAGACGCATGCGCATTTGCTCTAGCAAGACCATATTCGAAATACGCATGCGTGCTATCTGTGCTTCAATCGGATATACGTCAATGGAAGATCAATATCGATAACCCAACCATGACACACATTATAAGGTCCATATGCGCATGCGTGGAATCTAAAATGCAATCGGATGTACGTCATCGAAAGACCCCATTGATCCAATCAAGAATTACTTCACCTTATACACCAGTAAGAGTAAGAGAAGTAGTCCCCTTTCATGGATGTTATTTTATTACTAAAAGGCTCTAAACCAAAATCTTGAAATCTGAGTTATTAATATTTGTTTGTTTTTTAACAAATATCATAAATTATAAACTAAAATAAAACGGACACCTAAGGAAGTTTACTTTGTAGGGTCGATTTTAGATAATTAAATGAAATTCTGTGTTGTGTCGACCAAACAATAAGAAGTGGTCGGCAATAAAGACAAGAAAATTATAAAAAAATAAAGCATATATATATATATATATATATATATATATATATATATATATATAGTTAAAATGTAAAAACCCAATAACGAGTGTTATTTCCTCTTACCAAAATCTCAGCTTGAGGATTCAAGGGCATGCTTTCCACGATGGTTTAATAACGTACGGAGGAGTACGTTCTCTGCATTCTTCTGCAATGACTCTGTTCGGCTCCCTGATGTTTTGTGGAGCAGGTCTCTTTAGAACATCCAGACATGATCAATTGGATTGTGGTCAGGACCTGGCCAATATAAACGTAAAAAATCGTTTCAGCCATTCGCGCCATTACTATAACAATTTTACAATAATTCACAATAATCATTATTATTCTTTTGTTAATTTCAAAATTCAAATACGGAACGTGAAGTTTCATGCCAGGAGGCTTCAAATAACATGCCAATACATCGTCAAATTAATAAAACCTCTTTCTTGTAATATTAATTGAAGTAGAGAAATAAATAGACCGCAAATATTCACCATGACATAATTTCCTTTTGAAAATTAAAGGGGGATGGCAATCAATGACTTTGCGTTATCTAACATCTGCTATTTTCCTTTTATATCCAAAGGAAAAACCTATGAAACTCAAGAAAAACAGACCGAAATAGTAGTATCTCTCAGGAATCGACACCAAAATTTAAAATACGACAATGTTACACAATTGGCACAAAAGCTAATTCCGTTCCATGCCGTCCCTTTAACGTTGTGAACTTCCCATACTGGCTGTAGTGTAGTGTAGTTATATTCAGGCAACTGAATATAACCGCATGCAACTACAAATGTTATTGTTGAGCTTAATTTATTCTACGGTGTTTTTTGATATGACTTTTTAAATTATTAGCTAGAATGCGAAAATTGGTATTTTTAGGTCAATAGTTTCGTGTTTCTTTTTAAGTTAATTTTTCGGTAGAAGTTAGAATGACAGGTTCTTTGGTTTTTAAACGGGATGATACATAAAAACAATACAATAATAATACATTTTTGTTCTTAAATCTTAAATATAACATTATGTTGTAGTCTTTTTTTATGGCATATATAATGGGCATAAAAATTGGTGTTTAATTTAGTTATCAATGGTTTATAAAAAGCTACTGCTACTGCTACTAAAAGCTTAAAAAGATAAAAATTAAGGGAGTCCGCTGTTATTCAGGCATCAGTCTTCCGTGCCACACACGATCACAATGAAAACGATGCGCGGACAGATTGTTTGATGAATAAATTTCAGTGTATTTTAGTGAACCGCATTATCCTGTAATTAATACTACATTTGTTCTGGCTCAATCAGCATACCAATTAGCTTAAGTTTTTATAATGATTTTTAGTGTTATTTCTATAGAAATATTGAAAGAACGTAAGTTTAAGAAATGGAAATAAATGAAACATAAATTATAGTATTATCAGCCCATACGTTTCTACTTATGGGACATGGAGGACGAGGATGCCTATGAATATTAGTATGGTCTAATACGCTCTTTTATAAGATGGGAGTGTAGGCACTTATCCACTACGCTAGCCAAGTGCAGGTTGGCGGATCACATATTAATTTGGTGTCGATTCTGTTGTGTAAAATTCTAAACTAGTTATTCTTGATTTGACTGTCCTGAAGTACGAGCGGTAAGTACGTTCGAATCTGCGAAAGCTTTGAAACCGGCATAAGCTACCACTGAGCTGATTTCCTCATCTTTTACATCATGGTAATATTGCCACTGAGAAAGTTTATAACGGCATGGATTTCTTGTTCTTTATAGTTGGCGAAAATAAATATTCCAAAGTAGTAAACAACCTTCGAACTTGGTAAGTGTCAGATGTTTGCATTCAATATCCACTCCACTGTGTAGCGTCATGCTTCATTTTAGCACGTCTTACGCTGAGGATTTAGTGTTTATTTTAAGACGCTCTTTTTAATTTGATAATCTTCACTTCAATACTTTAGAATTCACTATCGGTGGTAGTAGCGGTGGTAGGACTTTTCTGCAAAGTTTTTCTAGGTAGGTACCACCGCTTTGCCAGTTATTCTGTACTTGAGCAGTAGTACCCAAGCGCCGCTTTGAAGGGCACCGTAGCTAGTGAAATTTGTAGGCAAATGAGACTTTATGACCTAATCTTAGTCTGGTAATCGTATTAATAGACTGTGCTGATGTCTCAGGATGACGTGTGCAGTGCAGTGTATCGCAAAACTCTAAACTTTCGAGTTCCTAGTGATATTGTAACTGATATGGGCAGGCTTAACTTCAAACGAACGACTAGCTCGTCACGTCATTCCTTAACATAAAAAATAATAATTTGATGTAACCAAAAACTTCTCAAAAATGTAAAAATACCGTACTATGATAAATAAATTAGAGAAAAGAGTAGCCTAAGAACAGCTTAGGCAAAGTCAAAGGGTTTTATTGCAAATAGGCGCTATTTCGCACTTTTACAAGCCAAAATGAGACTAGGTACGTAAAATATTTAAATCAAGTTATTGTACTAAACATATAAAATTACAAAGTGCTTAATGTTACTTATTATATCTTATTGTACGGCAAGCCCATTAGGTATAATTTGTGAGTTAAAAAAAGTGCTGGTCAGTCTTTGGGGACTGCCGATAGAAGTAAAAATTAAGTAACATGTGACATAAGCTCATGGGAAGCGTGCGGTTAAGATGACTCGAGTTTCACGCATTTTGCACACCCAACAAGTACACATATACACAGTATACATATAGCTTATGAAAAGCGTTCGGTGACAATGACGCGAGTTTCATGATTTTTTTCACCCAAAAACTGCTCAACGCCTAAAGAAGTTTTCACTTCAAAAATAAGTTCTTTTTCCCACTAATGCAAATTAAAATGGGTCTCTATTATAAACACATAGGCCTGCATTGTGAGGCACATTGTGTATTTATTTTATATTGTTGTCAGGGAAGGGTTACGGGAAATCAGCGACCGGTCAATTCTACGCCTGTTTGAGTCTCCGGAAGGTGCAGCGTTTCCTTCGGCTATGCGTGGAGTGCCCATGCCGATCACCAAGCAGCCTACGGCGACTCCGTGCTCTGGACCCTCTAGTTGGGATCAGGTGAGCGTGCATCATTCTATTCTTATCAAAAGTAGGAGTTACAGTGGAACACAAATTACAAATTTAACCGTTAGGTATATAGGCACATTCCAAGTGCTATAAATTATATTGCATTTTCTGCTTTGCATAGCATTTTTGCATTTTGCTATTTAAATCAAAACCAATGGGCGCTATAACAGAGAATTTTCGTAACAATTTATTATGATAATAGATAATACAATAAATAACAATTATACCTACATAACTGCATAAATATATAAACAAAGAATCAAAGAAAGATAAAACATTCAGATATTCAATAGAGGCCCACCTAGAATATTTCCGATACTCTCAAGCAGCCTTATTAATAAACGGGTATTAGTCTCGGCTTAGTTACTTCAGCTTTTGTCCTTTTTTTGCTACTGGAATATTTAGCTGGATCGAAAGAAACAAAAGATGGTGTAACTAGTCTAAAGCTAGTTCGTGTTTATTAATAAGGCTGAAGAAGTATAAGAGCGTGCCTCAGGTATACTTGAATTTCAGTCGTTTTTCCTGCTTGTTCCTATTAACCAAACCCCGCGTGAACTCTGATTAATATCGTTAAAGTAAAAAAACAGTAAAAATATTAAGAAAAAAGCGTGTTTATGTTATTTAACACGCCATTTACCTCTTTTTATGGGTTGAATTTTTATAAACATTTGTATATGCCACGGAGTAGAAAAAAATTACACTTTGCACGTCATTTTGTCTCTGCTCTGTGGTGACTCTCTTACCCCATAAAAGGAAGATACTCTCTAAATATTGTGGGCTATTCGTTGTCTGTCAGTCAGTAAGTCAATAAGGGCAAAGCCTTTTATACTTAAGACTTGCAGCTAGTGACTAAGGAGTATTGTTATCGACTTCGAAACAAATAACCGCGATAATAACTTTCTACCCTTTATTGAACCCGTTAAGGGATAAATTCCAATAAAATACGAAACACGTCTTCCATCAATTCTGTTAAAAAAGTTGTATGCAATATTTGAAGTACATTAGACCAAGGAATCACTTTGTTTTACACCAACTTTGCCTTCGTTTTTCGCCCCCATAGGGGTAGAATTTTGAAAAATCCTTTCTTACCGGATTTCTACGTCATACAAAGAACACACCCTCCAATTTTCAGGTCTCTACGATCAGCGGTTTAATCAGTCAGTCATTCAGGACAAAGCATTTTATATGCATAGAAGATGATAAAGAAAAAACCTCAATACAAATAAATAAGCAATAACGTGAGTGAGTGAGTGACTATTGTAACACGCCTTTGACTAATAATAGTCAAAGCGCGCCCATAAACAAAGGATCAACACAAATCAGCCTTTGAATTTCTTTATATGTGGATATAAATAAATTATTTAAATGCGTGTTCAAATCACGTCGGGGTCACCAGTAAAGCGAAGTTAGATACACTTTTGTTGTAATAGAAGGAGGTCCATGGGTTTGCTGAATTAATGATATGCCGATTGACTTTGTATACGATATAATAACTAAAAAGATATTTACAAAAACCAAATGCGGAAAAATAAAATTTTCTCTAATGTGTAGTCTATATCAACAACATTTGTTGCCCCTAGCAACTAGCTGGAAAGTTTATCTATGAGATTGGTATAGAAACTTTTTCGTGGGCCAGCACGCCACACTTTGTTACTTAAGTTGTACTTTTCCATTGTTCCAGGACACGTACTTCTCTGAGCCAGAAGTCGATTCCGATTACCACAGCCATCACTTAAACAAGTCCAAGGTAAGTCGTAGTTGATTAAAAATTGGTTTAATTTCTATTTAGCCAAAAAACTTTTGGATGTTGTTGAAAGTGTATAATGCAAATTGGGTCTACGTGTTTTGTTGCATTTTCAGGACGGTGTTGATAAGTACGTAGTTTAAGGAACCTCTGGTATTTTACACACTCACTCTATCATAGCTAATTAGGTAATAGATGCACGCCGCGGTTTCAAATCCATTGTTATGCAAACGCCATATCTTCACTCGTTAACAGTAAGTCATAAAATGTGGTACATTTCCTTTTTGTTAGAGATCAAAAATTTCGTGTTGGCACGTGTGTATTAAGTCACAGTATACAGATGGCGTGCTATTGCTCTAGTAGATACCCAGATTATGGCAGGAATTAAGGCAACATTCTGTGATCCTTTCTTGTGATGTGAAAATCAATACTAGTTTAAAAGGGTTCGATTGTTGTTTTAGATATACGCGAATGTATATTTACTCCATATCACAGAAAACTTAATAGTAGGCAAATATTATTAAAAGTTATTCTTCTAAAAAGGGAAACCTTACGTTATAAAGTTTCGTAGAATAAGCAATTAAAAAAAGAATTGAAACGTTGCGTAAAAGGTTTGACGGAATAAAACCTACTTAAAGGAAAAAGAAATAGCTCACCTTCAACATTATATTACAATTGTCTTAGAAGTATTGGAGTTTTTAAAACGGTCACGGTTCACGGTCATACATAATGATTCATTCTACTCATTAGATGTAGATCTATTAATATGTGAATGATTCTACCATAATACTAGCAGTGTCATTTCATTGCTTAACGTCAGGCGAGACAGTGGTCATATGCTTTGCATGCAACCAATATTTAAAAATTGCATTCCATGTTTCGATTCCGAATGCATATACTTTTTTTTTTTAGTTTTAGCTCCACACTTTTGTGTATTTAGCCAGTGTCAAGTAATTGATAATTTATCAAGTTATCGATATTTCACGCAAATATGTGTGAAGTCAGAGTCAAAGTCATCAAGTCAAGTCATAGTCAAGTCAGTCTAGTCAAAGTCATACTCCTAGTAAAGTGGTGGCCACTTTACTTGAAGCTTCTATGGAGTTTGGGAAACAACACGAAAAGAAACGTTTCATCTTCATTATACCATTTTCCCACACTCACGCCTGTAATCCAGCACTTAACGAATAAAATGCCACCAATTTTATGCACTAACACTGAAAATAACACAAGTTTTGGAAAATAATACAATGCGGTGACGCAATCTTTTTCGCTTTCCCGCCAAAACTCCACTTTATTGGTTATTCTCCATGCTCAAATGCGTTTCAGTATAAGTAGTTATACTGCAATTCCGAATGCATTTTATGTCACAGAGGGATAAGTGAGAACTTAAAAGCTGACAAACTTTAGTACAGATGGGCATTAAACGCATTGTATTTAAAAATGGTTTTATTAAATGGTAACAAATGGTAATACAAGGTAAGATAGGCTTAAAACTAAATCTTAACTTCAGGTAAACAATTACTTTAAGGTACAAAGTATTAAAACTAAAATAAATATTATCTACCAATGGCTTTCATCATTTACCAATTGACTAAAATATAATTAAACGACATTAAAATATAAATATTAATTATCCACTTTTGAATACACAATTTAAAAATTTATGACTATGCTTACTATTTATAATGTAGGTAATCATAAATATAAAAAGTGGTTGTATTTGATGATCATAGGCAGAATAATGAATCAAACATCGCATTTACTTTCTACATGATCAATAATAATTATTCAGAAGCGTCATAATATTTGTGGCTTAAAATTAACAAACATCACGAATTCAATTTCACGTCTTCTGAAGAGGGACTAAATATTGTTTATTGACATGAACCAGCGGAAATATTTTGACGGAGCCGTAAACAAAAGCCAGTTGTATAACTCCGTTGTGAAATGAACTTCTATACCAAGATGAAAAAATACATTTGAAGTCGGAATGCTTGATACCTCTAAACTATTTGAAATTATGTTAATGTTAACTTACATTTTTAATCTCCAAAATTCTTTGATATTTAGGATATTCTTCATACCGACACTTAAGTATGTTATACATTTAAATACAATATATTTACACGATGAGTATAATCACAATCTAGAATGCTCGACAGATTGGCAGGCCTTTGTAGTAGTGTGCTCCACTGTAGAGTTTCTTTGGAGTATTCCTCCAAGATAGTACTAAAGCTCGCTTAAAAGGTTCTATAGCGCATCCGCTGCAAATTTCCATGACTGCCTTTACTTCGGCCTCGGCTGGTTCTCTTTCGTCAGCCTGAAATTTAAAACATACAAACAGTATCAGTTTCGGGTTCATAATAAAAATCTTTGACCATTAATTATTATCACTTAATGTAAAATTATTTTGTCATATTATCCTGTCTGGGTGTAAAAAGCACAGTAAATACTCTCACGTCATCGTTTTTTATGTTTGTATTAAACTATTATTAGACACGGGATAGTACAAATACTTCGCGTCGTCATTTAAAAGTAGCATAAACTCCACTGTACAAATACTATAGTATATAGATAAATATCAAAGCGGCACGACAATGATGAATTTTTCTTTTTCTAGTAAGTTATTTTATAAACCCTTTACTTGGCTAGCATGCTACACCTTCGATCGCATCGTCACTTCCCATCAGGTGAGAGCGTGGTCAAATGCTGGACAAGTTTGAAGTAAAAAAAAAAACCCTTTAAGAAATTCGTTCATGCCCTATTTCAGATTAGTTAAATCCTCTTCAGATCTTACATTTAAAAAAGAATTTTCAACATTTTCTCAGTATTTTCTCAATATTTGTAAATAATCGCATTAAGTTTTATTTTCGTTTTCGATACCCCACGATTGTTTGTTTTTTTTTTTTTTATCTAGAAAAGCTCGTAGACTTACAGTTTGTTTCTGAAGGTTTTGTATTGGTACATTTCCCACGACTCCGGCTAGGCCATTCAGCAGAGATTCTTGGAAAATAGCCTCGTCGTCGCTTTCGGCATTCAAATCTGGTGTCAAAAGAGCTTCGTCTACGATAGAACCATCTGAAAGAGCTACCAGCCCACGCTTATCTTTCTTTCCTGTAAATTGAATAATAAATTTAGTTAAAAGCAACATGTAGTGTGACCCGATTTTTTCTCAGACTAATTTTTTAACATTTTTAGAATTCCTTTCATAAAATACGCCATAAAAAGATCCAGTCTCGTCCAGCGCTTTGGGCTGTATCTTATGTCTGACTTCTGACACTATTTGACTATTGTAAAGAGATTATAATAAATACACATAAGTTGACCGCCAGTCGTTCTCTGAGGCCCTCGCACAAATTATTTTATTATTTTAAAGCTTATTACAAGTATAGATTGCTGTCGTTGATTGTTTGTCGAGACACGAATTGATTACGTATACGAACGTATTTTAGTGAATTGCCTTGTGTGATACAGATAATTTTTTTTTCATTAACTTAAATTCGGTAAACGATTTGGTTACTCCGTGATGACTGCCTTCCTTCAAAATGCTTTGCTTTGCGAGGTACCTAAGTAACGTTTGCATTTTGCACTCAGATGTATACTAACTAAAAAGCTCTAGCTTTATGGTATATTATTACCTGTTCTGATCTCCTCGGTCAGTTCCTTCTCTGGGTTGTCCCTTTTGTCCCGTTTTGAATTCCTCTTAAACACATTGTGGGTGTCATCAATATATTGGACATTTGCTGGGTTCAAAAGAGATCCTGATAGCAGTACCGTAGTTCCCTTTGTAGGTCTGAGCGGCCTCGAAGGGTACGATTGCTGTGCTGTCGTTGGAAGGATACTGAACTGTGGGTACATAACAGTGCCTCCAATCTGGTCAGGTTGGACACTATTTACGAGCTGTTCAGACACAATTCTGTTGCCAAGTTGCCCGTTTATGTACTCCTGTTGAAGTTTGACGCCATTAGGTAGCTGTGCTGAAATCATTTGTTGCTGTGGCACCAGATTTAAGCTTGACGGGCGTTGTAGCTGTCCTCCGATGAGGAAGTTTCCGTTGCCGAGAGGGGTTGCCACGGGTTCCGGGGGTTCGGTAACAGAGTCCGCAGCTGATTCTAGAGGAGTCCCATCGTGTTTGAAGTGGTGCACGTGGTGGTGCTTGTGGTCTTTATGAGCTTTTCCGGCTGTGAGTGCCACATGGTACAGTTGTGCCATTGTAACTTCTCCCATAAGACCAGGTGGTCCTGAAATATTTCAAAGTGAAAAATATAATACATATTTTGGTGACTACTACGTCCTAAAATTAAGGACCGTTATAGTTTTGTATAACCAACGCCGGGAATTAGCCTTAAAATTCCCCTTTAAAGGAGATTTATAAAAGGGTTTCTGAAACTAAAAAGTTTATAATGAGCAATGAGACAGATTAGGTACTATTGAAAGATTAGCATATCCGCACAACGCAATATCAAGACAAATTACGTATAACAATAATGTAGAACTAAAACCGTCATCTACGCTTAATACCTATAATACCGAAAAGAAGTTTACTCAGATAAGAGATATTATTATACGACCTACAAATCTTAATGGACTAAAATAACATACTTTTAAGAGGTTCAATATTGTCCTTGTTGAAGAGAACAGACTGTTCTTGTCCAGTGATAGCAAGTCCACCACCCTTGATCACGTGACCAACTAACTGGAAATAAAAATTTAAAGTGAATACATTTTAGTATCTAGTGACAATAAAGTTATATTTCATACTTATTTAGCAGAAGATTGGTTAGAGAAGATTTGTAATAGAAGATCATAATTACTCGGTTATGAAAACCCCTGCCGACTCTCTCTGCGTTCACCCATATCTGCCATTCGCCGGTTTTTCCATTCCATGATGAGCAGGAATGATACCAACTGTGAACAAAATAGTTACATTAAAACAATTAATAGGTACCACTTGTCTTGTTTCAATAAACAAATTAACAAATGACGAAGACGAGTTAACCGTTCTCCTTGATGTTAAGCGTCACTGCTGTATTAAATTTTTGTTCACAATAATAACGGTCAGAAAGGTTATTAGAGCACTGGAACACACACAAAATAATTATTATATAATACTGCCATTACTATAGTCACAAGAACAAAGATTAAGACAATATGAGATACCATGAATGATGATGAAGAGGTACCATGTGGTACCAGTGTGCAAAAAGTACAATTTTTTTTTTTTTTTTTTTTTTTTTATTGTTAGATAGGCTTGCGTTTGACCACTATCGCCTGATGGTAAGTAACGATGCGGTCTAGGATGTAGCACGCTTGCCTAGAAGATACCTGTTCACTCTCGATTTGAAGACTCCAAGGTTGTAGTTATCGGGAAATACGGTACCGGTAAAGCGTTCCAGTCTTTGACTGTTCGCATGATAAATGTGGAGCCAAAACGCTTTGTTCGCACATGGGGGATATTGACCATGTAACGGTGGCGTTTTTTCGTACATCTGGTTGTTCGATGGTTTATGCAATTATACACCATCCTATCTCTTCCTGTAATATCCATTGAAATCTCCATAATATCCATTGAAATCCAGGAAATATCCATTGAATGGGCAACAGCATTTTCCTCGGTTCATTAAAATCTGCGAGCCTACTAAGTGTGGTGATTATGACCCCCCCCTATCATGTGCGTCCAAAGTGACGTTTTATAGGCGACGCTTTTGTTCAGTAGTGGACGTCCGGCTGATGATGTTGGGTAGCAGCATTTTCCTTGGTCTACATTATAAGCAACTGTGGCATTGTATGTTTTATATTGTCCGCTACATGTTTTATAGACTATAACAAATTGTCAAATATATAAGAGGGTGATTAAGATAGCCCCTGGAGTTTTTTACCTCCAAATTCGTTTTGATTCATATAATCGAGAGACTACCTACAATCGATGTTCTCCAGTCTCCACATCGTTCGTCCATTGGAACCAACTTCTACGGCACAATAAGTCATGCTCTATAATCACACGCTCCGAATTCGTACATTGACTCACGTAATAGGGTATGTAGTATGCAAAAAATGTTCCAAAATCTACTCGCAACTCAGTTTATATATTCCACTTGTTTCTGTTGATGATTTACGTAACGTAAGGCATAATTATATGAGGTGGTGGAAATTGGTTGGGTCAATTTGTGGAGATTACTTACTATTATAAGTTTTGTGTAATAGTACATACTTAAACGTATTACGTGCTCTAATAAACTTTGGAAAACTCAATGAGCACTCGATCCCCACGGATCCGGAGTCGCTTTTTCAGCCGGTCTGTAAATATGATAGAATCAAATAAACATACCTGCATAAGTAGTTCCGAGACATATATAAAAGGTAAATGACAAAAACTTTGTTCATACATCTAATTATGTAGCGATAGCTTTATCTAAAATTAGTCATTAAAATTCTGCAACACAAACAAGAAATCAAGCGGAGCAACAAATGCTTTCTTTATAAATAAACATGACGCGACTCAGTTTCTGGTATTGATCTAGCCATAAACATTTCATCGGATCCCTATAGAATACGCTTTCACAATTGAAAGTGAACGTGTCGAATTGGATATGAACTATTTATAACGGTTGCGATGTTTTATGGCACTTAGGCAACGTTTGCATGTAGCTGATTGATGTATAAGCATAGGATGGCATTGTTTTGATTTTGTCTGCGATCAGTCTTCGCACTATGGTTCAGTGTACGCATTTCCTTTTCTTTATGCATCATTGCCGTCTAAAATAGATTGACAAATAACTTTATTGCATAAATAACAATAATACAATAATAAGACCTACATACAACATTAACTTTCAATTGGTTCCGATGTGTCTTCGACGTCGAAGGAATCATACAGCTGTTAAAAATATTATCAACTCTCACACCAGAGTGGTCTCCTAGTTTGAGAATCATCAAGATACTAGTCTGGCCATAAATTATGTTAGAAATTTATGAAATTTTATAAGTTATATATTAATCGAAGTCTCACCAAAAAATTATTTTATTTGAAATGGTCTTTGGCTTTGATACAAGCCTTTAATCTGTAGGCAATAGTCCATGGATTTAGCCACTGCCTGCTCCAGAGATTTTTAAAGACTTGTCGACGTGTCGTTTAGAGCAGAGCATGCCGTCTAAAAGTGACTAATAATTTTTGTAATCTAAGGTGTTCAGATCTGGGTTAGACGAGGATCAGTTTTCAGACTTGGGTAGTTCGTGCCTTGTAACCAAGGGCAGAGACTTCCTGGAAAGTTTTCAACACACTTAAACAAGTGTATTGATGAGAGGTTTCACAATCTCTTGATAGGTACATTATGACTGTATTTACTTCTTTATCACAAAAATTAAGCTTGTGACTCCTTGATAATTCCAAACCAACACTGATGCAAGATGATACCTACGTTGTACTTTTCACCACTTGGGCAGCTTCTTTAGAATTGTGAGCGTACAGTGCTGTTTTGCTTGTTTTAGTGATCATCAAAATAATTTTTCCTTAAAAGAATTTCATTAGTATACTTCTGTGCTTTTCACCTACGTATCACGACAGAAGGCATTTTGATCGATCCACTCGCTTTAACTCTATAGGAATTGATTTAGGGGATGTCATGTAATCGACGATAAGCGCCGAGCTTTTAGGTCTAGTTTTATTATACGCGACATTCATTTCACGCGATAAGAACTTTTGTTTTCTAATGGAGTTTCGGTGAAATTTGGCTTTCACAGCATAACAGCCTTTGTAGTTGTAGCAGCAAACGGCCGCCCCGATCTTTTAAGGTCTTTGACAGAGGAAGGATTGGCACATCTGTCGATAATACGATATACGAACATACGGCTAATACCATGCTTTTGAAGTGTCTTGAATATAATCGACGTGACGACTCAATACTCACTTTGACATAAAAAAATCTATGAAATAGTTATATCGAAACGAACGAACATGCGCTAAAAATGTTCTGGAATGCTAGGTAATAAAATCACGTCATGATACCGCCATCTACCTAAATAGTTTAGTCACCGTCACATTTCACGCGTCCAACTTGCAGCACTCAATAGAATTAGTCACTGTCACGTTCGTCACGTCAGCGCACTTTTACACCCACTATTATATCACATTTCACGGGAATCGTTGAAAAGAATCCGAAAATGGTGGTTGTGAATTTTGAAAACTCGTGTGTTTTTGAATTTTAATGTTTGATAAGTGTGGATTATCATCCGTTAAGTATTCGTGAACGTTCACGAGTGTTGGCAAATGGTTCCAAGTTTGGAAACCATGCCTTTCCGTTTTCTCTTCAAGGACTTCAAGAGCCTTCAGTAAAATATCCACCATTTTACTGTGGCATTTTGACTTTAACAACATAAGACTTTGACTCGACGTAGCTGTACAAAAACTCCTTACATTGACATTGGCAGAATTATTGCAAAAAATTTCGAGAATAATACTTCACCTGATTTTGATTTTGATTGTTTTGTGTAATGTATAATGTACATTAACGGCAATTGAACAATTATTTATTGTTTGATTAATCTGAATTGGTATACTTAATCTTAGATGTAATTTTAATATTTAACTTTTGTAGAATATCAAACAATAATTTGGAATTGGTAGGTATATCTATTAAAGTTATAGATGATCATTTCACATTAACTACTCTGGTTAACGAACAAAATCTATCCCTTTATATTATTAACGTAGGTTCATTAAATAACATTGAATTAAGTAATAACAATAATAAATCTATATAAATAAAATTCACGCATATGGGTGTGTCCCAACAGATACCACCAAACCAATCCGAATTAATATTATTTGCAACTGATACCACAGCTTATTAAGATTCTCTACGTCTACACCCGACACAGTACAAGTACTTATTCAAATACGCTAAATAGGACCACTTCAAAACTAGGACCATGTTCTCAGTTAATAGTTTAGTCCGACCTAGGCAACCATCACTGATCACTCAATCGCAGTATAGATAATCACAACCATTATTATCTCAAAAAATATGTCATTATTACTTGCGTAACGTCCCGGCGTAATATAAATCGAGTGAACATATAAAATATATATTATATCTTTTAGCAAAAAACCGTCATGCTTTACGGGTATGGATTAGCAATACAGCAGTGTTTTAAAAAAAATATAGTGTTTCTCGTCCATTCATAACACTACTGGTTTGTCTTATAAACTCTTCTTAAATCAACCATCATTAATTAAGCTCTGTCCAATACCATGATATATGTGTTATTATTTCGTCAATATTTTATTATTATGTTATGTTATACAATGACGTGACGAGCTCGCAGTCCGCCTGATGTTAAGCGACACGGCTGCCCATATCAGTTGCTATGTCATTCGGAACTCTAAAGCATTACTGTCTATTACACTGCACTGCGCACGTCATCCTGAGACATCAGCACAATCTAGTAATAAGATTACTTGACTGTGAGATCAGGTCGTAAAGTCTCATTTGCCCAGTAATTTCACTAGCCACAATGTCCTTCAAACAGGAACACAACAGTGCTTGCGTGCACTACTGCTTGGCGGCAGAATAACTGGCAAAGCGGTGGTACCTACCTAGACGAGCTTTGCAGAAAATTACTTGGTAGTAATTTTCTGCAAATTTCAAGTTCTTAGTTCCTAGTTGTCAATCAACTTATTCACAAGTAATGTTGTAAATTCTCATTTAAAATTTTGAACTACTCAATAAATCTGTAGCACTAACTAACCAGTATCATAATAACATTACTTACACAGCGTCTCTCGTTAATATGTTTATACGAGTAATTGGCACGATGCGGTGCTGTGAACCTAAACTACGGACAATCTCGTCTCCGATGTAACATTGGTTTTGGAGCGTGCATGGCTACATTATAACGAGCTGCAAACCAAGATCGCTAGAGATTTATATTAGAGTTACATAAGGACCTTTTTTAAATTTTAAGTATTTATTTCTTTATAAGTTGTTCTAGAGACACATATCTAGAACTAGTAAACCCGGCAGAGGTTTGGTTTGGCACTAAACTCCTAGAAACTAGAAAACAATATAAATATGATTTACACTATTTTACGTACAACAATTTTGATGGTATTAAATTTAAACCCTACAAACGCAAACACAGTATCTTTTATTCCGTCCCAACCCCCAACATTATATCCTATGTTGTAATTACTTGAGAAATAAAAACGTAACTTGCACACAAATTGAAGCTTAAGATTAGCTCATTTACTCGTGACCATCAAATTAAATCTACTAAACTGTATGTGCACATAGCTGTATTTGTGGTTAGCACTTTGTAATTGAAACATTACTGTTCACCACTAGACGTTTCATTTTCCATCATTATTTTGTAAACATTCAACTCTAATGTGTAATGTAATGTAATAAATAACTTTTTAAAAGTTTGTAATGTGATTGTAATTGCTAAAACATTACAGTAGGTACTAGAAGTTAATACAGTGCAAATTTTTCTTGAAACTGTGGATAGATATTTTACAGATAAAAATAACCACTTTATTTAGAAACGACATAACGTAGTCGTAAGTGACTTCTGCCCGTCTGCACTGAAGTTTAACAGCCTCTACGTTTGCACTTGTCCCTCTGTCATACACAAAATATCTAATCCTTTTATTATCATACGTACTGCAATGCATTTGGGTATGGGTCAGAGAAAATAGTGCTCTCTTAGGAGTGGTTAAACTTTAGTACAAACAGGCGGGCTGTACGGACGAGGCTAAAAGCCTTAACAGATGTTCCGACCCTGCTGACACCAACAAGATGTCATAATAATAATACCATGCCAGAAAAAAATCCTCCAATAAGCATACTCAAACTCCAACCGCATGAATTTTAGCCCGCACGACCAGTATTTAATAATAATTATGTAGGTATACAATGTGCTCCAGACCAGCGTGGTATACCGCGCGTACTGTGTGACTCGGTCTACAGCAGCCACCGCGGGCTGTCATAGATTGCGTCACACACAGCACAGGCCGTGCGTTAGGAAACGGTAGTTTGTTACTACTTTAATGACGGAACTAGCTGAACTAATTACGGCTAATTATTATAATAAGCATCTATTTTTTTATGTTATTGAATGATATATGCTAAAATGATGAGCTAGTCATTCACCTGATAAGCGACACAGCCGTCCATAACAAAAGTGTCACTTAGAACTCTAAAATATATAATTTGCGCGACACTGCACTGCGCACGTCATCCTGAGACATCAGCGCAGTCTGGTAATCAGATTACTCGACTGGGATCAGATCATAAAGCCTCAATTGCTCGGTAATTTCAATAGCTACAATGCCCTTCAAACCGGAACAAAGTAGTGCTTGCGCACTACTTCTTGGCGGCAGAATATTTGATTGATTAGCTAGAACATGTGATTTATCACAGTTTCAAAAACGTTTGTAACGATTTACATCAGTTGGTTTCGTAAGATTTATTCGTTACTATTTGGTTTAATAGGCGTAGTAGAGTTTCTCAACACACCTTGTCACAGTTGTTTACACACCTTATGAGCGTGCTGGCATTTGGTTAGATAGATCTTAGAGTATAAAAGCTAACTGATATTCTGAATCTATAAAATTTTAAATATAATAAATAACCCTCACGTTGTATATAGCATAGAAAGTACTGACTAATCTTGTTACATAGTGAGATACTTTTTGTAAAAGAAACAAAATAACAATAAATAATTTTTTTAAAGCTATCTTTAAACAAGTATGTACCTTGTGCTTTTCCGACGCGTGCATATTCATTTAATCGCATAAAACACCGTATTGTCCTAAGTTGGTGTACCGCTGGTTTTAATAACTTGAAAATGTGCGATGCAATATTTACACAATGTATGAAAGTAGACATTGATTTGAAACCTTCTTGTATAATCGTGATTTTGCAACGCATCTTTGAATACCTACTTCTTTTCGAGTCTGTTAAACAACACACAGTGGTAAAAATAGTAAATCAACACAGCCCTGTTACCTTAATGTACAACAAGTAGACAAGCACGTAAGCGGTAATAAGTCCGAATCACTGTCTTGTTACATTGAAATGTTGATCTGTGTGAGTGATGTACCGGCATTTGTAATTTATAACTTGTTCGTAACGCTCGAAAAAAATATTGCATATGCACACGTTTCAAAGGCGTGGCAGCATTGCCAACGATTCGCTAGTTATTACAATTATTTTTATCGCAATATCAGTACAGCCATGTAAATAAATAATAACTTTATTTTAAAATAATAACGCCCAACGATCACATACATAAATCGCAGACCCTAACTAGAATCCTAGTTAGGGTCTGCGATTTATGTATGTGATCGAATCAGTACAGCCATGTAAATAAATAATAACTTTATTTTAAAATAATAACGCCCAACGATCACATACATAAATCGCAGACCCTAACTAGGATTCCCTGTGTCTAGGGACCTAAGAACTACGAGGACCGTGGTCCCACAACACCCAGACTCAGAACAAGTATATGCGCATTATTTTCTAAGCACAAACCCTCATCCACTCATCACTCAACCACACATCCACAGCCAAAGGTCCTGCCGTCCTGAACACTATAGAGGCTGTAAAATAAATATATCAGTATTTCTTTTTGAACTATTACAACATTTATGAGCAGCCGGTTTGTACCAGGTAGCAAACTGACGCCAGTGACTCAAAGTACGTATACTTTTCTGGTACACTCAGACTTCTATTAAGCCGGTCTTGATGTCGCAAAATGACTCGATATAGATATGTATATGACGAATATTTGCTACCTGTGAATGAAATGCATGTAGTTGTGTTGTGTCTTGTGTGGCCTGTATCTTTGTGTGTAGTGTGTCAACGTTGCACCGCTCTACAGTAAACACTGATCATTTACTGGTTGACTGTACGCGATTATCGCAACATATCGTGTCTACTCCAGTAGTCACGTAGAGTATCTCGATAATTTAATTTTTGTTCGGTTGAGGGGAGCTAGTAAAATTTAATAATAACTGTAGTCACATTACACAGAGTTCAGAAATTATGCTTCATATAATGCATGCTCGAGAAACACACACATAGACATCGCTCAACATTAAATCTCAAAACACGCTGGCTCTGCTATCGAAAATATTTTAGGCCTGTGGCTGAATCGCATTGCTCCGTTTTACCATGTTTTTCGTGCAGATATCGAGCAATGAAAAACTGTTAAGTTAGTGGATTCATGCTTGCTCGTAATTCAATAATGGTACGCCATACAAAACAATTAGTAGTTGAGTAGGTAGTAGTTATACGTTTTTGAATGAACAAACGAAATTTTAGCTTCAAATAGGGTGTGCTTTTATCTGTACGGATGTATGAGTATATTGGTACTCGCGTACAGGTCGTACATTTCAACAAATCTTGGAAAAACTTGGCTTTACAATTTCACACCTTAGCAGCGCTAAATACCGATTTACGATTCGATTGCTAGATTCTAAACTGATTTCGAATTTCAGCAAAATCGTTCAAGACGACGTCTAAAGGTGACATTTGAGTTTAGAAAAATAAATATCACCAATTAATGTCGCAAAAAAAACATGTCACTGTCACAGACCTATACTAGTCAAAGGTATGCTTGGTACTTGGTGAGCGGGCTGTATTCCGCAACTAGGTCGCACGGAGGCCCTTTTTGTGAGTTATTTATATTAAATATTGTAAATTGACAATCAAACAGCTAGATGCGAGTGCCTTCACCACTATGTTTACCTAGTTGTTAAGTTTTTATTTTTCTGCATCACACCTTATTGCATAAGCCTTACTTCCGCATCTCAATATATCTATAGGTATAAAGGCTGGTGAAAACCGTGCTTATTGCACGAATGTAGAAAGTGTTTACATGTGCGTACATGTCGCGGGACAAAAGATTATGATTCTTAAACGATGGTTGGTCGTGTGAAGACAATGAATTGAGCGTCGACTATTCAAATGAAGATGTATTTATTTCTTTGACAAATCGTTGTGTATTTGATGTCATAGGACTAACATGGCCAGAACACAAGTGTCTATGTGAAAAAAGAGATAAAGTTTATGACAACCAGCCGAATGATGTAATATTGCTAGAAAAAATTGTTCATTTGAAATAAACGCCGTCAACAACATCAGCAAAAGCCAAAAGATATACTAAACAAATGCCGGATGGTACCTTGATTGTCATTGCGTTAATTCCTTTTAAATTGGCGACGACGTAAAGAGATGGACTGCTTAGATTGGTATCTATGCATGTCCGTATCTACCAATCAGAGCGTGAGAATTAATTCTATGGTCGTTAACACACGCTTTGACTACAAAAGTAACCGTTAAATGTTTCGCCTGGACCTGGACTATCTAAATCTAAATGACCAAAATCCATTTATCCATATCGATATCGGGCTTTCATTCCTATAATATAAGTATGAAAGTTTAAGTTTTATTTTTGATCCATTATTCCTATTCTTATGACAGTTTCCCCTTTATATAGAACCTTACCTTATTACAATTTTGTTTTAGGTAAAATAATGAACTAGTGGTTTTGCGAAAGGCTGACCTTGCGAGCACAAATGTTTTTTACAAAAACAGCTGTCTTTTACGGCATCCGCTGATGAGATGGGGTGGTCCACGCATCGCCGGGACCACACGGCATGATGCTATATTTATAGTATACTTAGTACCTACGTCCTGAACTCAGACACAACGGACTTTACCTCGGCAATCTCTTGACCGATTTTGCTCATATTTTAAACGCTTGCTTAGAATTGAGTACCCAATGTGTCTGCAGAAAATTTCTTTCCTTTTTTGCAAATACATCTCTAATCGAAAATTCCCGATGACAAAAAACCATCAACTTGTAGAACCTGTATACCAAATAATTTTGTAAAGGTTCGATGCAAAACACGACCTGTACGCTAGTACGTACATCCGGACAGATGAAAGCAAAGTTTGCGCGTTGAAACACAGGCTTCCGCTCACTTAATTCACTTGGTCAATAATCAAAGCATGCAGTGGTAAGAGTTGTAAGTAATCGTTGTATCACGTGTCGCTGCCATTGCGCCATTGTTTCCACAATGCAGTGTGGCCATCCCTCACAACCGCCTTGGGAGTAGAAAGCAGCTCCTCTGGTGAAACGTCGACCATATTGCGTATGCCAAATTGCCAATTATATCAATATTATAGAGCGTGAGATAACAACGCCGTCCCGTAAGTAAGTCATCTAAGATAACGAGATGATCTGCTATTCACGCTTTGAAGACTCCCAAGTGACGAAAATAAGTTTATTCGTATTTTGATCTAAAATTCTGTATTTGTAGGAAACGCTGCAATTTTAACGTAAAAATATTTGATCTTAAACGCTAGAAATTACTTAAAGACTTTGTGTTAACCGTCATTAACGTTATGTTGCAATCCGTGAATTTTGTTTAAAGTTTACGTAGAATCAAATTTTTTTTTTGTAAAAAAAACATCCAAGGCTCGACTTGTTTTCGTTATTTTTACAGAGACGAAAACGTTGGAAATAAATATGAAATATTAAATCTTTTCTGATCACATGAAACGTACAAAGTATAAAAATACTTTTCCTCAACCTAAGCTTTAAGAAAAATAGTCTCCCGATTTAGACGTCTCTTTTGTTGCTTTCGTTTGTAATACTTTAGATAGGAAATGGGCAACTCATAACCGTGCGATAAGTGTGACAGAGGCGTGGACAAGACAAGTGTCTTAAGAAATATGATTTTTTTTCACGTTTGCGTTGTAAAATCTGAAATGAAACCCTTACATTATCCTATTTATAATAACATTTTGCCATTTTATTACTTACGTGTTCAGTTTTAATGGATAATTTAGCCTGAAGAACGTCTGCCCATGAACTGCCATACTGTAGTAGCTAGCTTCCTGTGTGTTGGATATCCACGCAGATATCTCCTTCGGCTGGTCTCCCACTGAAATGAAATTTCTATATGAAAGCTTATACATAAATGTTGGCTGTGTGTATGTGAGCGCCAACGTATGAACTAATGATTTACGGAACTCTTATTCGACGTTATTTGGCCGTCGCATGTGTAGTTGCCTGAGTAGGTACATAAATAGGTATATACTTTGGCGTAAGCTCGGCCAACTGTCAGTAGCGCAGGGCTTGTAAATCTGCGCTTTTATGAGTACTTAATTACAAATTGAAAAATGTATAGACAATTTGTAAGGTTGTATTGTACCAGTCAGCTATACATACATTTGTACTAACTAGATCACAACAAATTTCACATTTTGTTGCCAAACTCTAGTGAAAAGGCGGGCGAGGGGTCACACTGCTCCATGTAAATGTTGCAATAACAGCCTGACTTCACATCGATTTATGGCAAGTATTTTTTTGTACTAGGTTGGCTTGCGTTGACTATATTTCTCCTGATTTTTAGCGACAACGCGAACGAGGATGTAGCATGTTCACCTATATAAGAAACCTATTCACTCTTCTCTTGAAAATGTCCAGATTATATTTATTTATGTATAAGTAATAAGTACGTATAAGTATTATAAGTACGTACAGCATGTGCTTATATATTTGTGTGGTTTTCATACCTAAACGGCTGAACCAATTAGGATGAAATTTTTGATTGCATGACACTACCGAATACTCTTTTTTATCTCGCACAATTAAGTTTCCGCGGAAAAGGGTAAAATACGGGCGCAACCGCAGGGTTTTTTTTTTCGTATTCTCTTTAGCAAACCCTTTCATTTGATACATATTACGTACCCATATCTCGGGCGTGCACAAAAAATTACAAGTCAGCCATCATAGGCCGTCCACCATATTGGATTTAAAATGGCGTCAATCAGTTAACCTTGTCATCTAAAGGAAACAAAAATTCCAAATTTCAATCCCAGACTTCAGTGGAAGTGGGTGAAATATTGATTGTAAGATTCCAGAGTATACAAGTGAAGGTAAATAAATTAAAAAATATAAGCACTTAATTTAAAAAAAAATGGGTAAACTGTGAAGTGCGGTTACACCTACATTGAACCGGTTATAACTATGTGTTATCATAAGGTATTAGTTATGTGTATGTTATGTGTATCCTCTACTCCGACTAGATTTTTTTACCTAGATCTAGAAACTAGATTTTTTTCCCTATTCACTGTGCAAGTGCTACATCTTATTTTAGCTTCGAATAAATAGGTTAAGTACCAAGTTTAACCAACTGCACCAACTGTATAGCACTACAGACTAACGGACTAAATTTAGATTTGCTCGCACTTTGCATTAAGCCCGTAACATAAAAATCGCTCTTTCACGATATACATTTCACGATAAAATAATATAATAACCGCCCAACGATCACACACATAGATCTTGGACTCTAACTAGGATCCCCGTATCTAGGGCCCAGGAACTACGAGGAACGTGATCCCACAACACTCAGACACAGAACATGTATTTGCACCTTTTTTCTGTGCACAAACACTTGTTTTGACACCGGAATCGAACCCGCTGCCTCCGCTTTCCTCCGCTGGACGACCTCCTCAACCACCATAACCAAGGCTGTCAATTATTAAATCATTTAAATTGCATGAAACCCAAAACTTGTATGAGTAGCCGTACCCGTCTCGCGTAACAAAAAACAAAAACGGATGCAATATTGCACAAACGTATAGCTACACATGAAACTGCTAATAGAGTACATTGCGTTTTATGAAAAATCTCTGCTCATTCAATACACCAGCTATTTTAATTTTGACGTCTGATTGAAACATGCGTAGGCTGTGCATTGAGTTCGGTCAGTAATAAATATACTTAATCGGGATCAATGATCATATTGCGTCAAACTTTTATAAAAAGGATCACATATACCCCACCTACCTCTCACTCAAGTTCATATTAAATAGAACGCACATTCACACATCGTTTCTCCGTCAAACTCCTCTCATCTCTCCTTCCTACTCACACTAGACACCAGTGTCCACCAGTGGGTATCTTGTATTGGTATCTTTTAAAACAGAATACATTTATTCGCATAGATAGAGTATAAACATAAACAATATTAATTAACTCAATAACCTATTTTAAATTTATTTAAGATTATATGAAATCATCATTTTTTTATTAAATTTGTAGTACAACAACAATGAGCGGTAATTAAAATACACAATATTGGTATCGTTATCATCGCATCATAGTGGTAACCCATAAATATGCCTACATACCGGCTTACTCATCTCGGCCGCTGTACCTGGGATTCTGTAGTGTTCCGAGAATTTAATTGCGTTATACGTCAAAATTGGACGAAAGCCTGTTATTGAAAGGGGAAAGATGGCTCTTGCTGAACTGTCAAAACTTCTATGGAATATGCGAGATTATATTTCACAATTTCCAGGAACGTTATTATTGTTGCAAACTAAAATGTTATTATAAATAACATTTTAGTTTGCAAAAGTCAAAATGTTGTCATAGAAACGCAAAGAAAAGCGTAGCCGGAAGACGTTGATGCGGAAATTGTATTGGTCTTATGGCGGAAACAGTAAAATCTTAAAGGGGACTTGGAAAACTTGTTTATGATTTCAGGAAATAGACGAATGGAAACAGATTGCAGCCATAGAAGCTTTGGTAAAGCATTGCCTAGGTATAGAACCATAGGCTACTGTGACCGCTGCCCATCAGGAGGGCCGTACGCGTCTTTGCTGCCCCTTTAATCTGTTTTTCCTGTATTCAACGGGAAAGTTTGCAAAAAGAAAATTGCAGACTACCTAGGTCATCTTATTTCACTATTTTGAGATTAAAGATGAACATAATACGGCTTAAGTTAATAGATAACGCCACCAAAACAAATGCCACACCTTGATCAGGTTACTATATAAAGCAGGCAGAGCTATTTTTAAATCAGGAAACAAAAATTAATTAAAGAAACGAGTATATTGGAGCGACAGCAAAGTCTCTCAGAAATAGTACAACTAGCCAGTGTCGTTTGTTCGAAATTTTCTTCAGCGTGTGTTTAGCTGGTATGCATGCATACGGCATCCAGAACACCCGTCGAGTAAAAATTAACGAGCATCGCATCACGCATGCATACTAACATACTACATAACTGCAGACTTCATACATTAATTAGCTTTGTAGGATTAAATATGTGCCTGCAAAATGCTGCGCACATTAATTTGAAAGAGGCTTTTGGTCCATTCAATGTGAAAAAGAATCACAAATTGAAAACCATCGCATATTTTTTTCCCTGAAGTTGTTGTTCTGTTTATGTTGAAACTTGAGCGAATTGTGGTAAATTCGTCGAAATATCGAACCTACCAGCTGTCGTGTCACGTGTATCAAGTACGTACCGAATCAATACACGTGGTAAAATTATTTATATTCTTTCTCTTATTAGTAGCCTACGTTTTGTAAAATATTATTGTATATTATTTTTACAAGCATTAATTACACTTCATGACTTTATTTCTTTATTTGTTTGTTTGTACGGTACAAATCATAGAAATTGTTTAGTACTACTTTCAACAGCCCGATCGGTAATATATTATGAATAATACCTAGGTATTTATGATAAAAATGTTATCAACAATAAATTCAGTTTTAAACTCTCACGATTATTCGCTTCATTTATACTTCATTTATTTCATTTGTACCTACGATACTTAAACTATGTATGTGTTCCCAATTTCGCTGCAGTTACCTACATTGTACGGTCATTACACGTGCACGGCCTGTCTCATGAATTATCTCACAAATCGGATACTCAGCAATGATTTTAATCACTGTAATCATCCCATAAGTAAGTACCTTATAAATGTAAAAAAGTCAGTTGATCCTTGAATCCGTTTTTTCTTACCGGAATAAGAAAACAGCGGATGGTCGTCAGAGTGGTTGTGGAACTTCTTCCACATGCAAAGTGTGAACTCCTTCAGGTCCGGGATGTCTTTCTCGTACTCCACGTATTGGTAGAACAGTTCCTGGTTCATGGACACCTTATAGATGCTGCAGGCATCAGTTTGAGGCACACGTGATGGAGTGATGCCACTAAGCTTGTTGCTTGAGATGTATTGGGGGGCTGGTCGACGATTGACGATCTTCAGATGACTGCTGCAAAAAAATAGTATCAGTTTTTTTTAATAACTTGTCATAGTGTTAATCATTATTTATGATTTAATTGCATGATGCCTACATCACCGTTTGTAAAATGTTCTATATTTATAAGTAATCGGTAACGCAATGCCAACATTCTGAACGACATCAATATCGACCATAGTTGACCCGCGACGGCTTTTTTTGACGGATTAGCTTTACACCCTAACCCTGTCAAAAGAAATAAGGAAGGAGAAACAAAAATATAGAATAAATCATGTATAAAAAAAATTGCATGATAATTACTTCGATGTTGCTTCGTGCAATCCAAGCTTCGCCGTTTTTTTTTAAATATAAAGAAACCTGAATTTTAGCTATTTCCAAACAAACTTTCATCGAAATCTGTGTTGCAGTTTGAGACGGACAATAAATAAGAAAAAAAAGTTTTTACTTCTATAACAATATATAGTGTACCTACTTCAATATAATTTTAAAAAAACATTCATTGCCAATGTGTTTACTTGTTTTTTACATGCTTTGGTGTGTAATAATGTTGATTAATTAATAAACTTCACGCTAAATGGCAATACTTACGCCCACTTGTATGCGACCTTGTATTAACTAAGAGTAAAATCTGCACTGTGATATAATTTTATCCTCTCGCTTTATCTTGTGCTGTAGTATCATAACATCTTTAGGTTTTTGTTGGACTGTCTATATTTTTATGGTACTTAATATACATTTTACTGTAAATAATTTTATGTAAAAACTGATTTGTCGTTCATTCATATATACGCTTGTCATCAGTCCCATCAATTCAGACTCAACATTTGCATAGAAATTTACTTTTCGACATATTTCTATACATAAGTTTTGTCATCGTAATTGTGAATTATAATTCACTAGTTGCGCCCTGCGGTTTCGCCCGCGGATAAAAAGTATTTTAATTATTTGCTCATCCGACGGGAGCATTTCGCTTTTCCGGGACAAAATGTAGCCTATATGTTAATCCAGTGTAAAAGCTATCTTAGTACCGAATTTCATCCAAATACATTCAGCCGTTTGAGTGTGAAGGAGTAACAAAGTAACGAAAGTTTGTATGTGTGTATATACAAACTTTCGCCTTAATAATATTAGTGTGATTATGTTACAAAATACCTCGGATGGAGTGATCGCTCTGGTGACTTGTAGCTAGTGTAAGAGAAGGATTCCTCTGGGATGATGGGCTGCCAGCCAGTCTCGGCCATCACGGCCGCAGCCAGCGCAAGCACCAGCAATATCCGCATTTTCTGTAACAACATAATCTTAAATTTAATCTATTTTCAACTTTATGTTTACAATTCCATTTCGGGAATCACTAAGGCAAGTAAGTATCATGGGTTGTATTTATTTTGTGGAAACAGATGTAATGCTAATGTAAATCATAGGTATAATCAATTTATTATAATTATTCAATAAATGGTGCGGTGGTGGTGCAATAAAGTGAATTTATCAGCTTTGTACTGACATGGGCTGTATATTATATCGAGTAATTGGCGTTAGGAGCAGGTTTTTTTTAAATCAGTTTTTTAATCAGTTTAGCATCACCAATATATAGTTTTATATATTTCATTGAAAGCCATCCAGTTGTTCCAGCGTGAGGCGTGTTCAAAGAGACTGATGGACAGATAAACAGACAGACGAAAAAATGCTAGGTATAGAATATAGACAACTTCTAACAAGCTTTACTGCAGTGAAACTAGGAAGATAATTTTATTCTTGGTTCACTCTCGGTTGATTTTAGTCTTTATTGCTACCGCCAATCGTGAAATACAATTTATCTCTATTCACGGTTGCTAGCTTATGTTGAAAGTGGAAACTACACCTTCTGGAGGTCTATTATAATTGAGATTTGGTCGTAGTATAATTCTATTAATTCTGTGGGTAGGTGTAACATTATGAGTATAATCTTAATAAGTAGCACGGTTGCGTCCTGACCCCAATCCTTTTTTATGCTGCATTTTTAATGTCTTTTCATTATGTTACATAAATTCAGCTTACAATTTATTTATTTATTAGAGCAAAATAAAGTTCAGCCAATTATATTTACGTCGGCGGTAATAATTCTTATTGGTATAGAAACTAACACGATATATTCAATAAATATCATTTTATTCAAATATCTTTAAATCGCTTAATTTCTTCTGGGAGATACTAGGATGATATAATATTTATAGATATAATATAAACCTAATTATTGACTCCATTTCAATGTACAAAAATGACAATGGGACAAATATGAAAGAATCTACAATAGGTTTTTTTTTAAATCCTTTTATAAATCACAGAGTTGTGGATTAATAATTTTTACTTAAATACTGATTAGAGATACTTTCCTTTTCTAGAGTTGGTTAAAAATAGCTCATGACAGGCTCTTTGAGGCGCAGCTACAAGCAATATTACAATGATGCTTATTTGCATACTAACTCGTGACTTTAGAAGGCGTTGCGTAAATGCTTGGTGCGGATGTGGTTGAATAAGGATTTATTTAATTTGGCTTTACGTTCCTTATTATGGCACAATACATGTTTTTTCGCAGATAAAACAATTAAGGTGATTAAAAATTTCAAATCTATAAATTATTATTGTTCATTTCTACCGGTAAAGGCTTTGCCTCCATGATAAGGAAGGAAGACCTTCATCTTTAAGAATGCTTAGTCTCAATATCAAATATCAAGATAAAGATATTTTTTATATTTCATAATTCTCTTCGCCACACAGCTGTACAAATCAGGAAGCCGCCTGTTCTCTGAACTGGGTTTGAAATTGTATCGTCTTGGGCAAAAACCAGAGATATTATAAATATATAACGATCATCATCATCAGCCCACTCTAATCCATTGCTGGACATAGGCCTCGCCTATAGCACGGCGCTGAGCACAAACTTCAGCCTTCTTCCAGTCATTGCCACCCTAGGTTTACATCAATCCTATACGTTTGTTCGAATCGTGGAAATTTACGTATTTTTACACATTTTTTTAGGATCCTTATGCCCGTCTGTACTAATGTTTGACAGCTTCTAAATTTGCCCTTATCCCTCTATGATGTTACTGCGATGTATTAGGGTATGCCACAGAGGAATAAGTGCAAACTTAGGAGCTGTTTGACTTGGCATTATTATCCTAAAGACCAATCAATAAGTAAAACGGTTAGTAGACAGTTAAAACAGAGATTCGAGTGTCACTGCAGTTATAATGGGTGGCCGTATCGCAAAGCATTAGGCGAACGACTAGCTCGTCCTTCAATAACATTTAAAAAAAAACAATATCTTTTCGGAATATAAAACGTAAATGCACGGTCGCGAACAAAGCCCATCAATATTGTATTATGAACTTGTAAGTGGTTAAGTGCCTGTTGTGGGATCCGGTTGAAAATGTATTTATAGTATGAAAATGTTTGACGTAACGCAAGGAAATTTCACTTACAGAAAATCAATGATTTCAACTAACGTAGTCTATTAGATTAAAGTGTGGTAACTGTTAGGTGGTGCGGTAGCTATAATCGTTTCTTTTTTCTTCATTATTGATTCACGTACACTTTTTTAACTGACTGACCCCAGGTATAACGCCACAACAATGCCCTAAAGCAAAGTTTACCAATAAAAAGGTGATGGTTTAGGTAACTGTTTGGTAGTCTCTTCATGGTGCTATTCACTATAGCTTTCTCAGGTCTGGTAAGGCAATAACAGCATATGTTTGCCAAACTACGAACAATGATGGCAAAACTGGCAGTAGAACAGCCCCGACTCGTGAATCGATCTTCACCATTGCTCCATGATAAAGCTTGACCTCGTATTGTATAAAAAACCGTTGTAACTCTATAGGAGCTGCAGTTTGATTCCATACGTCATCCTTCGTGCTCGCCAGACCTTACGTGTTAAAAAAAATCTTCCCAGGAGGTAGTACAAAATGCTTTCACATAGTTTGTCGAATCTAGATCCATTTTTATTACATTTATTATTATTACATTTATTTTTAATGTAATTTAATTGTAATTTAAATTTAATTATTGGATTATTTTATTTTCTTGCCATCGAAGTAAAAAGTAAAATAAATATGCGGCGTTAAAAACCCATTATATTCAAGGTAGTTTTACTCCCAAGCCAAGAGGTTTTTAGCCCGTTGTATAACAATCTACTATTATTGACTTTTCTGGTATCTGATGGTATCAAAAAGAGGTTAAAGTTTGAGGAAGAGGGAAAAGAAAATTATGTTACATAGAAAAGACCCGTCTTTTCCTCAACCCAACATTTTTCAGAGAATAGATAGGAAGTGGATGAAGAAGCGCAAGGAAAAGGGTCGTTTCGATTCTCCCATCTCATGTTTTAATTTAATATTTTCACAAAATGGGTTTTAATTTAATAAACACGAAACTTTAAAATCGTGGCCCCAAAGCTTAGAACTAATTAACGTGTAAAAAAGCTGGAGTTTGTCATGATATTTTTCTTTCGTTTGTTTTGTAAACTACGCTACAAACTTAAGTATCTCATGAAAGGGCCTCATTACAAGCCCATCTAGACAAATAGTTCCTTACGATTTTTTTTTAACTTAAACAAGTTTTTATTTGATTGGTTAAATTTGGTTCAAGATTCCGAACACAGGGCTGTGGACAACACTTTTTAAACAGATCTAGACGATAAAAATAATCTGCATCAATTGCATTTTGATGTAAAACAGCCGCGCTAGCAGCCGTGCCGGAAAAAAAAGGTGGCGGCGACAGTGACTGGTAACTAAAAGTATACTGCTTAAAGGCCCTCTATATAAATGAATTAAAACAAAAGATATAATAAGCACATGGAAGAAACCACAGGGTTTGTATTTCGTTTTTTTTTATTGGTGATAGGCTCGCGTTTGACCACTATCACACCTGATGGTAAGTGACGATGCTGTCTAGGATGTAACACGCTTGCCTAAATGATGTAATGATTGATGTAATGACGTAACCGTTCAAATGGCGCTTCAATAGTATTTGGTCCCTATCATATACTACTCGTACTTACTGTAATGTGGTATTTTGTGCGTTGCAGCACGGTTAATTAATATAATATTTAATAGTTCGAGCGGTTCGGATGAACCAGCTATTATATCAAGCAGTGAGTACGGACGCTGCGTAAAAAAAATTTAGACACCGCTGTAATCTCTAATCTGGGTTACCACTTACAATCAACTTTATATACTACAGTAAAATCTGCAGTTATCCTGTGTTAAGTGGAAGTATGTTGGACCATAATTAAAGTAACGTCGTAATTTAGTGGTACTATGCAAGATTGACCGGTTCAACGTAAGGTTACGATAAAAAGGCTGTCAAACATTGAAAACAATTAAAGCATAGCGTTTATCTTTTACGAGCTTTTTAAGTTGCATCTTATTCTTCTCGTGCAGGCAAGTGATCAGTCCTAGTTTTTACGATGCTTATAAATGACGTGACGCGCTCGGAACTCGTGTATCTAAGTAAAGACGGTAAGTATAAAGTTTCGCGTGATATTGCACTGCGCATGGCTTCCTGAGACAGCAGCACATACTAATAATAAGATTACTTACCGTAGCTAGTAAAACTACTGGGTACATGAGACTAATCATGCATGATAGAGCAAGAACAAAGTTACGCTCTACTGCTTTTGTGTAACTACGGCCATACGTTACTCTATAGGTAGAGCCGGAGTGTCTGTCAGGCGGACACGGCACTTTATTTACGTTTGCATTTGGAACCTTTCAAACGTGATCGTACCTACCACACCGAATTCGGCTAGTTTGGTTTAGATTTTCGTGATTGTTCATGTAACGCTACGTGACGTATCAACCAACGACGGGGTTAGGAGGACTATGTTATGATATAAATTTATAGAGTTTGGTATCAAAATGAAATGAAATGAAACTTTGATATTTTACCAAGAATTAAGTCGATTGTTGGGTTTTTTTACGTTGTGGTTGCACCTAAAGAATTATTTGTATTTGTGTACGACACTTATATAGTGGTTTTCTGTTTCTGTTCGCACCCTGGTGGCAATTAGATTTAAAGGGATAAGATGATAATAATAGGTCTTTACCTATGAAATTGCCGTATTGCAGTACAGACTTTTTCAAACAAAAAAAAAGCTTTGATTGGCTATGAATTCTAAATTCAAATTAATTTTGTTTTAAAAATATGACATTCTATTTACAATATAAGTCTTTTGTTTATTGATTAGCGTTGTATTTTCATTACATTTCAACATTTTTCCTCATAATGGATACTTTGAAATTTCGTGTAATTATTTGAAAAATGAACCTCGTGGTCATCCGGAAACTTTGGTCAACAATGATGAATTAAAGGCGATTGTGGAAGCTGATGAATCTCAATCTACAGCTGAGCTGGCAGCAGCTTTTGATGTTAGCATCAAAACAATATTGGTCCATTTGCGACAGATTGGCAAGATAAAAAAGCTTGATAGATGGGTGCCCCACGAACTTAACGATCGCCAGCGCAACGTACGCGTCGAGACTTGCCTTGCGCTGCTTAACAGGCACAGAAATGAAGGAATTTTGAACCGAATTGTTACGTGCGTCGGAAAATGGATTCTTTTTGACAATCGAAAGCGCTCAGCAAGTTGGTTAGATCCTGGTTCGGTACCAAAGCAATGTGCAAAACGAAAAATTACCCCTTTAAAGGTGATGGTCACAGTTTGGTGGTCTAGTGCTGGTGTGATTCATCATAGCTTTTTACAAAACGGCGAGAGCATTACTGCAGATGTGTACATTGAAGAACTGACCACAATGATGGCGAAACTAGCACGTCTGCAACCAGCTTTGGTCAATCGGTCGTCTCCACTGCTACTTCACGACAACGCGTGACCCAGTACTGCACAATAGACCGTCTCTAAGCTGCATGAGTTGGGTTTGGAAGCTCTCCCTCATCCGCCATACTCACCAGATCTTGCGCCTACCGACTATTACTTTTTCCAAAATTTGGACAACTTTTTAGCGGGAAAAAAATTCAATTCCCGAGAGGCAGTACAAAACGCCTTTGAAGAGTTTGTTGTCTCCCGTCCTGCTGATTTTTTCAAGAAGGGCATCCATAAACTGCCACAGCGTTGGCAAAGATGCATTGATTGCAGGGGTGATTACTTTGAATAAAAGAAATAAATAAGTACGAAAAAAAAAATACTTTATCTTTTTTCAAACAAAACGGCAATTTCATAGGTAAAGACCAATATTATAATTTTTTTTTTACCCATGAATTCATCGATCTTAGAAAATATGTTTTATATTTTTTTATTTTTACTAACCAAACCCATGTTATCGATGTATCTTTGCCAACTAGTTGATGCCCTTCTTGAAGAAATTCTAGAATGGAAGCGGGCAAAAAGCGGCTAATAACAGGCGGTACGTTCGTTTGTAATGTTCGCTCAGTAAACGCCGTATGACGTTGCGGGCCGCTTGAGCCGCGTTGATGCCGCTAAGGTACTCATATTCTATAATTAATCGATTTTTTTCACGCACGATGAAATGTGTCAAAATGAAAACATAACGCTAATTAATAAAGTAATAACTAATTTTGACACGAAAAAAACTATTATGATTTAATAAAATAATTGATTTTAGAATTCTTAACCAAAAAAACAAAATTTTGATTTTAAATGGCTAGTACTGCACACAGCAATTTCATTGCGGTGTTCTATAGTGTTTATATTGTTATTTTTTAAAGTATTGTAACAACACTTAGATTTATAATATACGAATTTGTGAGTGAATAATTTTCATATAAATACATAATAATAACGTCAAACAAGCACCTAACTAACCCCTGGACTCAAGGAATTATACGAGGACTTTGATCCCATCAACACGCAGACAGAAAAATAGTGTTTGTGCTTTTTTACAGGAAAAAAGACTTGTTTTGTCGCGAGAATTGAACCCGCCGCTGAGTTATGAGCCGACCTGCTCAAACGCCACACCACAGAGGTTGTCGACTTGATCACGAAGCAGTCAAAAGAAAACGTGTCTACGCTATATGGAATATATGGGTCAATATTATCATGATGATGATAATGATAATGGTACATTTATGTCATGTCTCATACAAAAAAAATATATATTTATTCTTGACGAGCTATCTTCAAAAAAAGTTTCAACTATTCTGTAGTTACAAAATTCTGTCAAGTGAGAATATAGCAGGATATATAAAATGAATGTTTATATTTATTTTAAAGCAGGAGTAAAACTCGCGCACCATTTTCGAAATATTTTAACGAACTCCAATTAAAACTGTCTATCCGAAACGGGAAACTGAGTAAACGCGTTGAAGTTACAGGAACGTTCCGGGAAGCCTCGCACAATAATTTAATTAAGCAATTTGTTGCCCCGAGCTGTATTGTTGGAAACTCGATTGGACTGAAGTAGAGATCAGGATTTATATACGAGATTCAATATAGCAAGCGCTAAGAGATGCTAAACGGATTATTATGGAAATAGACCTCGTTAGGTGTAATTAATTTCATTAGGTTAAATGATTGTACATCATTTATTGATAGTTTTCAAGGTTGACTGGTAGATAATGTTTCATAGCATTAAGTCCTCCTTGTACATTATTTTGTGCTAAAGTATAAATAAGAATAACGTTTTTTCATGTTAAAGAATGATGTGACGAGCTAGCCTTTCCCCGATGTTAAGCAACACAGTCGCCCATGACAAAGCAGTATCACTCGGAACTATAAAATATGAAGTGTCGCACAATGCACTGCGCACATCATTCTGAGACATCAACACAGTCCGGTAATAACATTACTCGACTGTGAGATCAGATCATAGTCTCAATTGCCCAGTAATTTCACTAGCTACAGAGCCCTTCAATCCGGAACACAGTAGTGCTTGCACACTACTTCTTGGCGGCAGAATAACCAGCAAAGCGGTGGTACCTACCTAGACGGACTTTGCAGAAAAGTCCTACTGAGCCATGATTTTTAAATTTATAGATTGCCGGCGCCGTATTAGTTGTCTCGAATGATTTTGATACATTAAATTATTTTTGTAAATTTGTGTGTAATCATTAAAAACAGTGCATAATTATTTTAACGAATATTATTTACATTATTGTAACAGTTGATTAAGTATCCCATTATTAAAGTCGCCAATACAAAAACGAGGCGTTTGATTTCATAAATTTTGGTCCACAAGTGACCTAGAGTGTAATGTACCTACAAGAGTGTCGTTAATGTGTGTGATGTATCCGATATAGACTGGCCCGATAGCTCAGTTGGTAGCAACCCTGCCTTCTGAACTGTGGGTTGTGGGTTCGATTCCCACCCAGGACAAACATTTGTGTGATGAACATAGGTGTTTGTTCTGTGTCTGGGTGTTATATGGTATTATATGTATGTATTTACAAACAAAAAGTATTTAAGTATTGTATCAGTTATCTGGTTCTCATAATACAAGGTTTGCTTAGTTTGGGGCTAGATGGCGTTTATTTATTTATTTATTTGAACACCAACATAACAAACACCAATTCATGCTTCAGTAATTAAATTAATAATAATATATAGCTAAGTGTCGATATAATTATAGGTGAAGACAGCTTGCGAACTTTCTATTAGAAAGAATTTTTTGATGTGAGCGAGTACAAAATTATAGGAAGATAACATAAAATCAATTTCATTAAATTTTTACAATAGACATAGGTGAACATTATAGGCAATATTAACATAAAAAGGCTAAAATTTGCATGCAGATTAGGAATGCCTAAACAAATACATTAACAATCAAAACATAGATAAAAATTTAGGTAAGAATGGTAAAAATTTAGGTAATGGCGTTGTGTGAGATGTCCACACATATTATTATTATTATTATTATTATTATCCTATACACACTACACACGTCCTATCTACATCTTAACCTGAACATCTTGAACCTGAACGTCAAAATATAGCAAAAAGAAAATGACCTTGCCATGCCTTCACGGAAATAATTGTAACAGTAAATAGGAACTAGTGTCGGGCACATCTTTTGATTACGTGTGTTAGTCGGGCTTTTACATATATTTCTTAAATTCTATTCATCGAGCTTTCGGTACTCCTAGGTGTCTAAATCGCAGCGATGCGGGTCTGGCGGCATTAAGTAAGGAATAATAGGTAGGAATAGTACTTTATATTAAAATTGATTTGTCATAAATTCAATATAAGTGATGAGTATGGTTTCCGTTGTAAGGTATTCCGAGTATGGTATCGTATCTAAATTACAAATAATATTATAATAATATATCCAGCCCACAAGGTCGTCAGCGCCAAAAGTATTAAAAATAACAAAAATATTACACAGAAAAACCGACAGCCTCTTGTGCTTATCATATAATGTTGCAAATAGGATTTTAACTGAACTTACAATGAAATTAGTCTATTAATAACTAGCATCAAATTAAGAAACAGGATTTATTGAAAAATACATATATGCGAATATGCATGCGATATGATGCGGGTTAAAGTACATTCGAAAATACTGGCTCATAACATTTTGATACGTATATAAGGTACTTTTTTTTTTTAGTTTGCCTCCACACTTTTGTGTATTTAGCCAATGTCAAGTAATTGATAATTTTTCACGTTAAATAGTATTAGATATTGTCTCAAGTCAAGTCACAGACCAAGTCATCAAGTCAAGTCATAATCTAGTCTAGTCAAGTCATACTCCTAGTAAAGTGGTGGCAACTTTACCAGAAGCTTCTATGGGGTTTTGGAAACAACACGAAAAGAAACGTTTCACCACCATTATACCACTTTCCTATACTCATGCCTGTAATCCAGTACTTAACGAATAAAATGCCACCAATTTTATGCACTAACACTAAAAATAACACAAGTTTTGGAAAATAATGCAATGCGGTGACGCAATCTTTTTCGTTTTTCCGCCAAAACTCGGAAAGGTACTTATTTGCATCTTAAAAAATATCTATCTAATTGTACTCAAAATGCCGGAAGATATACATGTATCATATATCTTTCAATCGTCATTCATTCACTTTCATTAATCTCATCCGAATACCACACAATAATCGATAATGATAACTCGCTGAGCAATAAACTCGCAGTGCGTGCAACACTAACTACAAACGAGCATGCAAACGCTTGCATGTCATACCATTAAATTCACTTACGTTTCGTTCCGATCGGGAATCAAGCACGGGCGCACAAAAACTAACCACTCACTTACTGATCGGCTCGAGTCGCGCCGTCTTACCGTGCGCCTGATTCCCCACCTTCGCGCACTAACTGTTGCTTAATCTGGGCTGAAAGCTCCCAACAAACTCTTTGCTATTCTGCGGTGAAGGCTTTCTTCGTACTTGTTAACTTATGCTCAAGTGATATGATTATGTCACCACTATAACACGCTCACGTTCGTAACGGCGCTGTCCGGGATGTAGAACACTTTTCTATACTTTTTTGCATTTATGTTGTAATGCAAATAATACACATTGGTCTACTTCCTCATGACCAATTTAATTAATTGCTTTTTTTTAAATTTTGATTGTAATTTTATGTCTTGGACGCTTGCTTATTTATTTTATAATCATCAAGCTTTAGTTTCTTTGGAGCTAATTAAGTTTGTTTTCTACACTAACTAATAGGTGAGTATGTTTAATGCCAGTAGTAAGTAATTATATATTATAAATAATATAATAATATGTGTGGAGATCTCACACAACGCCATCTAGCCCCAAACTAAGCAAAGCTTGTACTATGGGAACCAGCTAACTGATACAATACTTAGATACTTTTTGTTTGTAAATACATACATAGAATACAATATACTCGTAACACCCAGACACAGAACAAACATCGATGTTCATCACACAAATGTTTGTCCTGGGTGGGAATCGAACCCACAACCCGCAGCTCAGAAGGTAGGGTCACTACCAACTGAGCTATCGGGCCAGTCAAATAAATAATATTCAATAGGTAGTAACATTTTTCATAATTGCATTAAAATTAAAGCATTTTACTTTTCTAGTGGAAAATAAAAAGTATTTAATAATCGGGGTGCGAGGATAATATTTTCCTGCTCTGTGATTCGTGTGATTTGTGTCAAACGGAAAAGTGGATTGTGCATAGGTTACTTATACGTCAATGGATACGTCTCCCGTACCTCGTTAACGATTTTCTGAGACCCGGGTATATGGTAAGGGAAACGGAAAAACGTATTTGTTGCGTTTTAATTCTATGTTTCCTTTATTATTTTTATCGATATGTATATTATATTCTAATTGATTTAAAATACAAGTTTGTTTACAGGTTAATCCTAACATAGGCACTGTTAACTTAGTAAGGCTTCTATAGTTCCTTATTGATTTAGATTAATTATCTCATTCCATCTTTCTCATATTATTCATGTATAGTCAAATGAGAGCTCGAACCCTTCCGACTAGGCCAATATTGTGCTATGATTTTTTTACTAATCGGTTAAGAATGGAAGTCAAGCTACATATTGGGGTCTTTAGATCCTACTACTTCATGGTTTGTTTTTGTCGTTAGGAATTTTTGATTGCCTCTAAAAAGGGTGAAGTTTTCGCCCGCCTTTTATTTCAATTCCAAACAAGTACGTCAGAATGAGCTATTTGTTCAAGAGGTTGTCAAGACATAAAATCGTGACGGCTGAGATCGAGACGTGAGCTCAAATAATTTAAGCGAAACTTGGGAGTTTTGACATCGACAAAAGGTTCAGTAACTTTGGTACAGTAAAGTTATTTTGTCATGTGCTGTAAATAATAGAAAGATAAAACACAATATATTTACTATTCCTCTATAATGAGTTCATCCCGTTACTCTTATATCAAATTTAGTCAGTTTAGTGCGACCGAGTGAATTCTAACTTACTTTGTTGTGGCTCGGAACTATTTTCTTCCGCCGTTTACCTCCGGTTGTGTAAGACTATATTTAGACTAAGCTGCTTAAGAGATATTTAGTTCAATCGGCTGCTTCAAATTACTCAGGTCCCCACCAGAGTATAGAAAAACAGCATCGCACGGCGCAGAATAAATAAATATGAATAAATAAATAATGCCCAACGATCAAATACGTAGATCCTGGGCCCTAACTAAGACTTACGGCTGTAAGTGTACTATTCCTATCAAATCTAAAAATTCTACTACTCTCTTAGGTGGTTTGAATTTTCTGCAGTTCAGGTAATTACCACCGCTTTGCCAGATATTCTGCCGCCGTAGTATGCGAGGACTACTGTATTACGGCTTGAAGGTCATACAAGTAAAATTACTGGGCAAATAATACTTTGTGATTTAATTTCACCACGCTGTACAAATCTTATTACTAGACTCTGCTGATGTCTCAGAATGATTGGGCGGGACATGTGAGATGCAGTAAAACGTTGGCCTATTCGTACATTAAAATAAAAATAAAGCAAAACTTTCCTTTTTAGGTCTACTTTTCTTGGAAGGTGGTCTTTTCGAATAGGTACCTAACCACCAGATTTAGGTATGTATTTTTATGTGTAATTAACTATCTATGTAATTATATAGATAGATAATTTTACATCGGCCACCCAGACTATGATAATAATTGTTAAAATTAGTTACAATGCTAATATTAAATCTTTAATTACATTACAATTATTTTATTTTATTACATTATAATAGGTTATGCCCGTGGCTGGGGCTATTTTTATTGACTCATTCGTGGCATAGATCGATTGTTGTGCCAAATAAGTGGCAGCATTTCAGTCACAAATATAACAACAATAATATTAATACATAGAATAAGTGAACTAATCATCTTTATACGCACACATATATATATATATATAAATAAATCATTTTATATGATATGAAATGTGCAATGGGTATTATTAGTGATTGGCTAACGATTGGTTTCATAAGCTAACCTTTATTTTTTTGACATTTTCTAGTTGCGTGTAGGTTACCAAGTGCGCTCATATTTCCAACTGACTTCAAACATCACTTGTTAAACTTGTCTGAATTCAGTTGGATTTTTTACATTTGCCTCGTCATAGCTCCATCATTTATAAATCGATTTGGATAATTCTCATTTTATTTGAAAGGGAAAGGTATTGTATCAAATAAATTGTATAATTTTATTTAATTTTTATTAAAGTCGTTTGTGTAGTATTATTACTAATTCATACTGTAAACTGTCAACATAGCTGTAAATGGTATATCGATGAATATACAATATAATCCAATTATTTTTCAGAATAAAACTAGGGCGATTAAAGTCGGTTTAGCCCCTTGCTTTTTAAAAGGAAATTATTTATAATAATATTTATTGATATGATGTAGCAAGCCAACACGTTTGTCTTAATGTTAGCACCACACCGGCTAAACTATGCCAAAAAGTATTTCTTTCCATCCAAATTACTTCTTCAACTGTAAAGTCTATTGCACAGGTCCAATACTTAGTTTATGTACATAGTTACTATGGAAATTTTCAAATTAGGAATTACATTTCTCATGTTACATTGCAATCAAAGTTCCGTGCAGATCTTCTGTTGGAATGAAAACATTGATACGGGTCGTATTTTTCTCATATATACCGGGGGAGATACGGTAATGTCTTTCAGTCCTGCCTCTGCTCAATCAGGATACCGCGTCATCAAGAATCAGTTGTATTCGGAACGCATAAAGACTCATGCGAAGTTGAGAATTTGTGTGATCTCATACATGAACATACTCTCGAATATCATGATGCCATCATGCGCATTCGAAAAGTGCTTTTATGACTACAGTAAAAAAAACCAGACTCGCGGGATCACTTTCTATTTGTTAGTATATTTAAAAAAGTAAATTATTGAAAAAAAAATGCAATAATCAACTACGTTACGTGCTGGAACTCGCGAAAGCCGCCGCGGCTTGCGTTAGTAACTGGCTTCCAGAAGAACATCGAATATGTCCGAAAACTGGTCGGAGTAATTTCGACTTTTTAATTGAAGTGAGTTTAGTCGTTATTTATCTTACAAAAATAATCAACTGTTAACAACACTGTCTTGGTCGCATCAAATATTTCTTGTCCTTCTATATTGTCTCTTGTCACTTCCAGTCGAGAGGGACAGAGTTTAACCGATTCTAACCTCGGCCCACGTTTTGTTATTGAAATGTAAGGACGTCACTGGCCTCCTCCTATTCATACGTCACTGTATATAACTATACCATTATTTTATGGATATAATACCGTGTCCTAGTAGATCCACATTTTTTGCTTGGAACGGGTATAACAATCATATAAAAAAGCATTACTTTCACCTTCGTTCTTTCTGAAACACATATTGTTTTTTTTTCTTTCACAACTATAATTACTAAGCCGAGTCACATTCATTATCATATCATTATCATTACATCATTATCAGGGTATCATTTACACGCAATGTGCTCTGCTTGGTAATACAATTTTTTTTATGAATCGTTATATAGATAGATAGATAAACTCTTTATTGTGTACACCACATAATTTTTACAAAGAATTACAAGAAGCGGAGTACAATGGGTGTCCTCATCGCCAAAAGTGATCTCTTCCGGGTAACCTTTGGATGGAGAGAAGTTTTGAGACTAATACGTTGAACACTCAGTATCCTTTTGTTACTCATGATATATGTCATTATTATAATAAAATATTTGCTGCGGTCCCACACCAGCACCCACTCCCACACAAGACCATAGTAAATGCGTCGCCTTACTGATAAATTCAATAACAACTGTACTCCTAGTCAGTTGAAATAATTATAACAACTAGGTATCAAGAATGTTATAATTAAAGTGAATTATCGTAACTAATTGCCAAGATAATTTTGATATTGCAGTAAAAGTAAGTGCAGATGTAAGTTTAACATCCGCATTCATTATGCACATAATTCCTAATGCGGTATATATAACAAAAAAAAAATGTTATAACGATCATCTATATTCATTGATTCTGTGTTAACGAAGTATTAATGCTAATATTGCAACTTAGTTTAAATTATTTTCTGATAATATTTGCATGATATTTTTATTGGAGTATCTTAAATTTGTATCATTGACCCCTCTAAGATTAAAATTTCTTTTTTTAGATATGTAGGTAGAAAGCATAAACTTAACGTATTCAATTCAATCGTCAATGTTGAGTCAAAGTTACGCCAAAGTCCAGTGGAGTCAAGGGCAAGGCAAAGTTATGCACCAATAAAACTGCGAATACTGTATTGAATGCATCCATGGAGTTTTTTTTTGTTTTTGTTTTGGCTCCACACTTTTGTGTATTTAGCCAATGTCAAATAATTGATAATTTCTCAAGTTAATTAATATTATATATATGTGTCAAGTTAAGTCATCAGATCAAGTCATAGTCTAGTCAAGTTATACTCCTAGTAAAGTGGTGGCAACTTTACCACAAGTTTACAAAATATAAACATTATAGGTATGGACCTATAATGTTTATATTTTGTATGTGTTAGCTTTTTGCACTATTCATCTACATAAGTTAGCTAAAATTATGCATACATGCATACATGCATAATGTGATATCGTTTCAACAGCTTTTATGATTATGCCAGTGAAGACTTTTTAAAAACCAGATTCAGATTAATATTAGATATTGCTAAAAGAAAGCTGACTTCCTATTATATTCGCAGCGTTGTTTTTGCGACAATTGTGACACTTGGGTGATTGATAAGCAGAAACGGCACAGGAAACAGTTGAAACTGGTTTTAAAGATACATCCGCAAACTGCTAGATGGAACTAAATTAATGAAGGAAACATTAAGATAATTATTGCTTTCGTATCCGGTCCTTATAATACCAAGAAACGTGGTAAATGACATGGACAGCGCCAGCTTCTTATAGCATCATCCAGTTTAACTGACCTTGTATGAATAATAATATCCAGTTATTTAAAATCTAATCTATAACAAGTTTTTAATTCAATGTCATTAGGCAAAATGTTTGGTTAGCCTAGAGTGAACTATGTGACTTAAACCTATCGCTTTTTTTAAAGCGTAATGCGGTCACTGAACAACTAATAGTGATTTGTCTAATTGTACCACCTCAGAGAAGAATCACTGCTCAAAGACATTATACAGGCTCTCCGGTAGATAATGGATGACTTGAAATGTGCTTGCAGAGGGTGCTACGACTATAAATATTATTTTATTTTAACGAACGACGTGACGTGCTTGTCGTACACCAGGTGGTAAACGACACGGCCGCCCATAACAGTTGCAGGATCATTTGGAAGTCTAAATTATAAATTTAGCGTGACATTGCACTACGCACTTCATCCTGAGACATCATATGTTGATGTCTTGGAATAAGATTGACTAATTTAAATGAGACTAGACGATTAAGTTTAGTCTCATTTAAATTAGTCTAGAAAATAAGTCGCTTTGGAAAAAACTACTTACTTTTGCTACCTCTGTACCACTACACTACACTACTAATAGTTTTACTCTATATAATTAATATATATCAATGCTTTAAAAAGTATACAGTTAATGTATTCCTTATTTTGTACGGGGAAAAGTTCAAAAACAGACAACCTTTTTGACCTAATTAAAATGAAGCCTCAAACTTCCGCAACTTATCCAATACTTAAGTGCGTCATCGTGGCTATTTAATAACACTATAACGGTCTTTATACATCACTCCAGCATGCCAAACGGATAACTAATTATAGTAACATTAAAAGTAAGGTCTGAGATTAAATTATAACTAAACCTAACTATTAAATAGGTATCTAGTAAGTTAAGTAGGTGCTCTTCAGCGGATAGAGTAAGCTGCCATGAACGATGATAATGGTTATGCAGTATTATACCAAGTAGGTAAGAAGCTTGTATTCAGACTTGATTAGGTTGATTTAGGCTTAGAAGTTTCAGCCAAGTTTCGTAGTATTTCTTAGATTTTGCCAGAGTTTATTAAGCCGATCTAGTTCAGTAGATCTAGTTAATTTGTAAGCTCGCTGCTTGCGATAATTTTTTATTTCGTTTACACCATTGTGACGAGTTAGATACATTTTGTTCATTTCTTTAATTTCCGCGCGTATTGAGGCTAAAACTAAATCTATAATTGTGACATAGACGTACATAGCTAATACATAGACAATTAAGTTTCGTTATGTGGGTTATTTCAAATGTAACACATTTGAAATGATCTGAACAAGATAGTTATATCCACTGCCCATTATAAGTGGGTAATTTGAAATGTGATTTAAAATTACCTACTTATCTCTCTCACTATCTTGTTTAGATCGATAAGTATGATGGTGCTGGCATGCGTCTCCAACAGTTTAGAAGTTACTTCACTATGTTGAACTACATAGACCTATAAATCCTAAATCCTAGCACACACTAAATAGTGTCTTATGATATACTTAACCCCGTTTTTCTCTTTTTAGTTTTACTAAGTGTGTGTCTATCAAAACTGCTAAAGGTGACAGGATGGTGGTAGATCTTTTCCCTATTACCCGTCTGGCGAGCTACCACTCTCAAGTAATTTGAGAAAGGTAGATAGCCAGATTATTAATTATTATTTATTTTGTGACATTAAAAGTAGAAAGGATTCTTGTTCCTAATACATCATGACAGAAAATAAAGTTTTATGTACTGCTTTTTTTAACTCATAATAAAAGTTTATTTAAGTAATACTGACACATTAATTCCTATAAAAGCTGAAGTATATTTAATTATTTAAAAAATAATAGGTTAAAGGCGTCATAAATAAAACACAGAATTTAGATCACCTTCTGCGGGAAGCGTACCCAAAAAGCTGGCAACATTGAATAGCTAAGGTAATTCGTTGGCCGAGGTAGTCAACCTTTTGGTCATGCGTCAGCTCAACCAGGCGTCTGGAAAGCTCCTTGACAAGAAGCCGCGCCTGCGAGCCCCAGGGACCCATTGTTTCAACCCCAAACTCATGAAGATGCCCAGACGTAGGCCCACTGCAATGGAAAAACTTGAGTTGTACCTACTGCTTTGATTTTCATCACAATATTTCAACAGGCGCATACCACAAACTATTTATTTTCAGGGGGAGGAGGTTCTATATTCGATTGTATTTTAAAAATTCATTTATATATTTTTGTATGAAAATATTAAACGAGAAATTTTTATTTTTGTGTTAGGATTCCGTAACCCGTATCGGAAAATTCCTTTTTATTAAAAAAGACATATTTTCAAATTGATCCCACAGAAATTTCATCAATACCTACTGGTTTTGTAGTTTGGTTTTGGTTTTGGAAAATAGGGCGATTGAAGTCGCCTTAATCCCTTCTTTATTCAAACGGATATAATCCATAAAGTATAAATCAGAAGAAAAAAAAAACAGTTAAATATTTCCATCGCAAAGTGATGACTAGTAATGATTACCCATGCATGGATTTTTCCCTCTTTCTCTTTTCTTTCTCGTTCACGTAAGTGATTAGCTGACTTTTAAAAATGTTCGTCATGCACTATGAGATTAGAAAAACGTACCACTGAAAAATTAAGTACGTTATAGCATATTTTACATACACTTAACAAATTAAGATCCATGTTTAGTTTATAGAAGTAATGAAAGTGTGAAACTTCATCGTTTTGGCTTTGAGCATATGACCCACCGTTTTATCGGGTTCTTCCCCGTAGTCAAACTGGATAATCATCCACCAGAAAAAAAGTACTTGTGCCCAAATTATTTTCTGTGACAAATAGAACAATCTTTAAATAATTTAATTAGCATTATCTAATCAAATATTAAAAAAATCATAATACATCAGAAAGAGCAAGACAAGAAAATATCCTAAGTCTCTCATGTTTTAATGGGCTAATGGTGTTGGTGTCAAAAGTCAGAGACCCTTGGGTTGGAAACCTTGGCTTGGGTCGTTTCTGGCGCAAGAGGATCGCGAATACTACGTCCACTGGAACGTGAAGCCAGAAAGGCTAGACTGGTCCGGTGATCCTAGCGCTGCTGATACAACGGCTGCGTTATGATTATCTGTGCTGCCCAAGACCTGTCTCGGGCGGCGACGACGCGCTGAAACCTGACTGCGGGAAAGCCACAAGCAAGGGTTATGTTTTTAGCAGTCTATATGTATGTTTGGTCTCTATCTACGTGGCTTGAACTACTCATCCGAATGAACTTAATGAGGAGTCAATCGGTTCTTTATTATCCGCGTCCATTCCGGGTTATATTAGTTTATAGGTTCATAACTTTTTTTTAACTTTGTGTTCCTGGCAATACCTACATATATTTATTTCATACACCAAATATCCTTTCTACATTTAGAAATGAAAGTGTGTGATTCATAATTAGATATTATTATGCTATTCATATTTATTAAAAAATGTGAATGAACCTTTCATTCGCAACAATACAAATCACAGATAAACTTATATAACCTAGTTTCAAAAAGACGTGGACTCCCATCAAAAATTTCCACCCCGTTGTGAAATACACTGTCGGACAAAAATGTATTAATCAATTTTAGTCAGTTATTTTATCCTAATTTGTTGGCTCCAATATACTCCAATAAAGGTTTTTTCTAGATTCCCGTTTGTTTAGGCTTCCTTAGTTATGAAGTGTGTTGTAGGTAGTGTAGTACATATAAATAAGTTTGTTAAGAAAACTTATTTAATTATATTCTACACTTAAGTACCTACTTATACGGTTAAGTAAAACGTTTGGACTGTATACTGATGACCTATAGACAGTTCGATTCGTGTAGATGAAGCCTTTTACGTCTCAAATAAAGACCGGAATCACGGTAGACGAGCAGAATCAGTATAATATGATAGTATAACGGTACAGTTAGTACAGCAGACGTGATGTAACAGCATTCGCAACGCTTATAATTAACCGGTTTGGTTCATTATATCACGTCAGAACGCTTGGCGTATCCGGCCTTGAACTGATTTCATTTTATCTTAAGTGAATTTATCATTATTTCACTTGTCTGACTACTGATTGATTCTATCAAATGTCGTTTGGTCAAATTTATGAAACGGCTACATCAGGAGTTTAGTACATGATTACATTACCAAACGTTAGTTCGGCAAGAAAAGAGTACCTACAATTTACTTTTATTACACTTCGCCGGGCTGTGTTTCTCTTTATAATTAGGTATTTATATTGAAGTATTTATTTATTTAACATGCTCTACAGCATGTCGGTTCCAAACGGGACATTGTGAGATTTTCCGTGTACCTACTCGTATTACTTACTTTGCTGGCGGCTTCGTTCGCGTAGTAGTAGGCTCGGCAATCAGCGTCGCCAAATCTCCTTTTTCCCAATTTTTCGTCCCTAATTCGAACGATTGCGAGCATTTTAAAACAAAAATAGCCAATTAGGTAGTCGTTCTCAAATGAGGCGCTTTTTATTTCTATATAAATAAGTTTTATTATGTTTTCAATAGACAGACTTAGTTCTGCGAACTGCACAACAATTATTGTGTTCAGTCTGTGCATAATCACATCAGCAGCCGGAAGATGTCTACTGCATCTTCTCTGCTCTCAAATCCTTTGCTTATTTTATTTTTTTCTTATTCTGATTTAGTGCTTAAAATTTAACATTTGAATAACATACATTGCGTGGTCTCATATCACGTAATGTAATTATGCTTGACAGTTACAGGCACAGTGGCGTAGATTATTCAACTAGAAAGCAATTTCCCTAAATGTTCATTAGCTTGATAATCACATCTTGTCCAACCACTAAATGCTTTACCGTCAAGTCCTGCAATCAGGCAAATTATCTAAATAAAGGGTGAGTTAATGATTGAATTTGATCATTTAACGTGTATTTCATGTATTAACACATCAGCGAGTGTGCTTATAGGTAAGTCATGTTTCTATTCTACAGGCACCATGGTTCTAATCCCGCTCAGACCCCGCTATAACTTTTTCTGTTTTCCATAGAATCCATTTTTCCAAGGGATTCTTCATGTATATATTATACGTGTATCTTAGACATAACGTAGGTAATCACCTAATCGCAGGGGGCGAGTTGGCTGGACTGCAGTCGCGACCACTTCTCGCCCTCGGTACGGCGGACGAGGGCTCACGGGGGGTTTTAGTGGGTTCGAGTCCCACATACCCGATACTGCCGATAACGTGAGGGCATTTCCACCCCTCAAAAAAAATAGGTATTCACCTAGCATAAAATAAGTAAGTGTTCATTTATTTGGCAAGGGTGTTAACATAAACATGAATGTTTATGCCTATTATCACTTCCAGATCTTAGGTATACGTAGAAGTAATAAACATTAATGCTGAAATCAAACGAGATGAAGTGTAAAATAATTATCCGATTGGTGCTTGAGCGGATCATTGAGTGCACCCGACAACGTTCCTGCTGATTGCGGACCGCATCGCTGGCTCACAACTTATATTACTCTCTGAGTTAATTAATTTTGGATTTTTAATTCTTATTTGTTACAATTTGCAATTATTATGCTATTTACTAAAGCAAAGAAATCAGATTCCATGCATTTTCTTAGTTAAGTAATTATATCATACAATTTTATCACAACTCTATGTAAAAAAAATTATTTATCATAAATTGTAGTCATATTATTAATAAACACTACATCATATACTTCGGCTTTCTTCATGATGAATAAATCATTTTAAAACTGAAACATTGATTTCAAGTTTTGTATTCTAATGGAAATAATAAACGGAATTATCCCATTTCAAAACAACCATAATGGCTGATGTCAAAATGTCTAAATAGTTTTATCGGCCTTCTTCTTACGGTATAAAACTGTTTGCTGAAAGGCTTAGACTAAATGCTAAGATATTCTATAATTGGTAAGCTGTAAATTAATACACTATAATAAAGCTTTAATTTTGGAACAACGCACCCAATTATCGAGTCCCTTTGACCCGATACAATGATATTAGAATTTTCCACAAATTCAAATTTTACGAAACGAGACGAAACCAGAACCAGAACAACTCATGATTTGCGCAACATTATAAATCCCTACGTTTATTTTACCACATTTACAACGAACGGGTATGTTCTGAAAAGCAATTGAATCTGATACTGGTATCATGTTTGTAACCTGCGTATATCGGACATACCTACCTCTCACTCGCCATCGAAATAAACCACATAGGAGTATTATTATCAATTCGTGGAAATAACACAAGGCTCGATTGATGCTCTTTTGCTGGCCGTACCTACACTTGTAAAATGAGCTTTTGCAAGAGGTCATTCGTTATTTTAAATCGATTTGGGTTTGTTTACTACCCATAATATTATAAGCGGACAAGAAGCGAGTGAAATTCACATCCTGAATGATTTCAAGTTACCTCCAAAAGACATCATGTAAACAGCTTTACCCTATAAGTATTAAGACGAAATAAACCATTTTCTTCCAAAAGGCTAAAATGTAGGTAAAATCAGTCACGGACTCTAGTATCCATCGAACGTGCGGAACGGGCGACGGCTGGTATTAGCAGAGCGAAGGTAAAAACGTTTCCAAATATCTACTAGGACGGAAGGTCCTCGCGTAAATTCTCGTTGTAAGAAAATTACACCCAAGATTTTGTCTTTAATAATTGCACCTGAAAGTAGTGTTTTTTTTGAGTATTTTTCCTTTGCTTGTGCTCTAACATAAATACCGGTATATTCTAAGCAAGTATCCATCCATCCATGACCCCCATCGACGACCGCCGAAGTCGAAACTTATCATCAGTTGACAGGACAGAGGCGGTGCTGGTTATATGCATGTCTATATATTTAGATCTTGAAAGAAACTTTCTCGTTGGTTTAGTAATTAGAATCAATGAACAAAGACTAATAAGAGAAGATCGATATTTTTTATATTGGTGTTTACCGATGTAATTGTGGTTTCTTATGAAATAAGTTTACTTTAGTTTTACCGCAATCGCATTTAATACGTCATTGTCAACCAATATTTTCGGACGTCCACGTCGGACGTCGCAATTTCTAGAACAGAAGCGGGAAATCCTTTTTTTTTTTTTTTTTTTTACTTCAAACTTGTCTAGCATTTGACCACGCTCTCACCTGATGGGAAGTGACGATGCGATCGAAGGTGTAGCATGCTAGCCAAGTAAATACCTATTCACTCTTCTCTTGAACACGCCCGGGTCATATTTCGCCGGAAACACAGACGCTGGCAGGGCATTCCATTCCTTAGCCGTTCTAATTAAGAACGTTGAGTCAAATCGCTTGGTACGAATGGGTGGTATTTCGACCACAAAAGGATGGCGCTTAGCCGAGCGTCTAGTAGTCCGGTAGTGGAATGGTGATGGGAGAATTAGATCATGCAGTTCTTGAGCGCATTCACCGTGGTGTAATCTGTAAAAAACCGACAGACTTGCCACCTTACGTCGATGTGCAAGGCTCTGGAGCCTTTCACCAACCAAAGTGTCGTCGTCAATGAGCCTTTTGGCACGCCGTTCAATCGAGTCCAGAGCCTCAAGCTGGTACTTGGCAGACCCGTCCCACAGGTGGCAGCAGTACTCCATACACGATCGGACTTGTGCTTGATACAGATTTAGAAGCTGTCCAGGTGTGAAGTACCGCCTTACCTTGGACAATATGCCGAGTTTTTTTGAAGCTACTTTGGCTTTGGACTCGATGTAGGATCCAAAGTTTAGGTTTGACGTGAGATCAACACCCAAAAGCTCAAGATGGTTTCCTAAACTTACAGATACACCACGGAATGAAGGAGCCAGATGGAGTGGGCTCTTTTTAGCAGTGAATAAACACGCCTGTGTTTTTGCAGCATTGAACCTAACCAAGTTAGCATCGCCCCAATCGGACACGGCTTTCAAAGCCAGGTTCATGCGCTCAACCATAGCCTCTCTCTCAATACGGACGTCGTCACCACTGGCTCGGGCACTGGATGTGTATCTTTCAACAACAGTACTATCATCTGCATACCCAAAGGTACCGGGCTTTAGCAAATCATTGATGTGGAGTAAGATCCGAACCAAACTGACAATAGACGTCTCCATGATGACGAAAAAGAGTCAAATGTGATGAAAATATAAAGCTTATCGAATTAATAACGTTAAAAAAAACATGTTTTTATAATTAATTAATTTGGAGTTTGTATTCATTGCCGAACAAAAAATATTTAAATTTGGAATGGCCAGTACTGCAAAGCGGCAATTTCATAGGTAAAACCAGATAAAAAAATTGTTAGTAATGGCCTAGGACATTTATGCTAAAGCAGACAGTATCCTATAGGAATTAGCTTTGTGTATAATAGCTTTAAAAATAAAAGCACACAGTATTCCGTCACCGCCAATCATAATGATTAGCTTCAAAATCATTCGTATTGAGGTAAAAAACTAACACCTGTATCCTAAATAACTAGTCACATCACACTAATATTATAAAATCGAAAGTTTGTATGTGTGTATGTTTGTTACTCCTTCACGCTCAAACGGCCGAATGGATTTGGATGAAATTCGTTATCAAGATAGCTTATACACTGGATTAGGCTACATTTTATCCCGGATAAGTGAAATTTTCCCGTGGGATGAGCGAATAATTAAAATACTTTTTATCCGCGGGTGAAACCGCGGGGCGCAACTAGTTAACGATAAAATATACCAGAGGTACAGAATACATAATAGTACTAAGTACCAGAAGGGCAAAGTTCAATGATAACGCCATCTAGCGAAGAGAAATGGCGATATATTACAACAAGAAACGTTCCGGATGGTTCTCGTGTTGCATCTCGATAGTGCATCAGCAGCATGTTTCGCGAAAACAGCCCTTAAAATTAACCCAGCCAGGGAACCAAATGAAATTCTTGTGAAAAGGTAAGCCTTTAATGAACCTGTCATATGAAAACAGCGCCACATCTACGGACGGTATTTTCGTGTAACAAACTACAACTTACACGGTCTCAGCAAGCACTGTGGGTGATCTGCAGAAATTGTTTTGTAAAAAATGAAGAAGTGCTAGTGTATATATCACCGCGCACCAAAGTAGACGTGTCTTATACCTTATACCTTCAGAATCTCTGGCTCAAATTCCTCGCCCGTACTTCCTAGTTCAATGAATCCTTTACAGTGCAAGCTGTTCTGTTCTGGTGAATGTGATGCTGTAAGTAAAATGTCAGTAGACACCTACGTGTACGTACAAATTTAATTTTTTCGTCTTTGAAAACGAGTCAAAATAATCAACGACCCTAACAACTAAAACAATCTATATTATTGTTTTGTTTTACCAAAAAAAAAACACATTTGGCACAAAATTATTGTGTTCCATTCACAGACCATTTGTAGTGTACGTAAGGATAGCGCACGTTAGTTCAAGCGTTTCCAGTGTGGAATTGTTTTATGTAAAAAATCCAGCTGAACTGTACTTTACTTTTTCCCCGACCTAAGACAACAATTTAAATATTGTATCACCTGCCTATATTCGTAATTTTTGCAGAATACGGAAAAGTGTTTTTTGATGTACAGTGGTTGGGTCCAATTACTGCGCAGTGTTAACAAGGATTTTCATCGTTTTGTTGGTGAAAATATTGATTGAATGGAATTGTTTGTTTGGTTCCTTCTACGAAATATTATGTGAGGGTAAGCAATGACACAGTTAACTAATGAAGTTGTATAGAAGATAGTTTATAGAATGGTATATTTTTCTCATATATTTATACAGTATCTAACTAAACCACGGCATTACGATTGTCTTTTTAAAAGAAACCACATAAGTCAGTGGTTGTCTTTGGGAAAGCACCACCAAAAAGACGTACAGGCGTCTTACTCCAATCAATTAACAACTTCGCATCCTTTTGAAAAGATGAGTCTGTCAATGAGCACTTCTTGTAGTTTTGCATCACGAATTCTATGCCAATATTCTTCTCTCTCACAGGCGACAAAATATGAGTCATGTCAATGCTCTCATCTTGTTGGACATACAAAACTCGGTCGTACAACTCGACGTTTTTACAAACTCTAGGACCAAGCGACGGAGGTACTTTCTGACTATCACTGTCTATATCGGACCTATATCTATTTATATCTGGAATGTTCTCGTTGCCTCCTATAAAACTCTGTCTTTTTTCTTCATCGTTGTCTCCTATGACATCCCTTTCGTTCAGCGCGTTACCTATCTTGATCTGCTTATCGAAACTGGTCGGGTCCATGTTACGCTTAAATGGAACTCGTTTCCTGATTGGGTTTTGTTTATCTTCTTTTATTTTTTCATCATGATCAGGCAAATATCCGTGATTGTATTTTAAAATTGAGACCGAGCCGTGGTCTTTTGTGGATTGATTTGATACTTCCATGGCCAACCTCCGTCCATCTAATAGTGTCGGACTGGCTGCTTCTAGCAATTTACGCTTCTCATGAACATACTTTAATCGGACTGCAGGGTACTGTTTCCTATTATTATCAGCTTTAGCTTCATCGGAATCCATATTGATCTTTCGAGGTGTGTAGTCGTTGCTATATGTTTTTATGTTATGCCACTTATTCCCACTTGATATACTTTTTAAGTACATTTCTTTGCTGTTGGATATGGTCGAAAATTTACTGTTATGAGAATCTTGGTCCAGATATTCCAATGATTTCATAAATGGATGCGTAGGTATGCTTGTTTTGCTTGGTGGAGGTTGTGTAAAATATCTATGGTTATTTTTATTATTTTCATTCAATTGAAAAGGCTTCGGATCGGTATGATGTAACTCTTTCATTAAATTTAATTCATCGGAGTTTTGTTTATAGAGGGCATGACGATAGTGTCTATGTTCTCGTTTCATAATTGGTTCACCTCTGTTTATTATTTCTACTTTCTTGGGTTGTGTTTCAGCATGTATTTTTATAATATTATTTCTTAAGTCGTCCTCTAAAATTTGCACATTATATTGAGGATCTCGTTTGATAATATCGTACCGTTTTTCTACTAAATTTTTTCTTCTGAATTGGGATAGTAGACGAAGCATATTAACTTTAAGTTCTGAGGAATATGGGTGCGAATCTGATACTTTGTATAACGGTATAGTCTGAGGAACTTTCCTTGTAAACTGTTCTCGGTTTTTAAAATTGATGCTTTTTAGATAATTTAGCACTGTACTCGGAAACTTAGAAGTACTCCACTGCCCATAGACATTTGTGTCACTGTTCTCTGGCGGAGGAGTTTCTATGTCCGACAATTCTGTCACAGCTGCATTGTATATTTTATTACTTTTTAAAGTGCTTCCTTTTAAATTATAAATAGACTCTAATGGTGGCGGTACTGGTGGTGGTGTTTCGTACTCCGACACCATTGGAATCTGAGTGTTAGAGTTAGATTGTACATCCGTAGGTCTAGTTACATGACTTTTATTTCTTCCTGTAAATCTCGGGCTATCAATACTGTTCCAAAAATCTAATTTATCTTTGTTTATAGTTTTAAATTCGGATATAGTGAAGTCAAAAACATCCTCTTCAATTGAAGCGTCTCTCAGATGTGGTTTCTTAGATGACACGTCGAGACCAACTACATGTTCCACTAAATTGTTTGGGGTTTGAAATTTTATGTAACTTTTTGTTGAATTCTTTAATGGTGCTATAGATTTCTCATAACTGTTATGTATTTCATCACTCAACAAATCACTTAAAATAACATAATTGAGTTCTTTGCTCTCCTTCTTCAGTTTATTTTTTGAAAATATTTTTTGTTCATATAGAGGATCTGCTTTCATCGTGTAATTTCTTTCAATGGTAGATGTCAGAATCATGTTTGCACCAAAAATTTCCCCTTCAAAGCCATTTGGAGCACCTGAAATGTATGTTCAGTACTAAGTAAAATAACGTTATCAATAATAAATAGCTATTAATTAGTTTATTACCGGTATTCGCCGTTCCGTAACCGATGATGACGCTGCCGCCGCTTGGCAGTACAAATCCAACAAGCTGTAAAAATAAACATTATTAGTAAATTTGCAGTCACTTATTCGTTTATAAACTTTATAATTGTTTCTCGTTGAATATTTAAGCAACACATAATTTTTTTACATATTTGAGTCAAGGATTTAAAAATGCAAAATGGAGTTGCTTAACACTGTCAAGGCATTGATTGGCCTCAGGTGATCGTGAGCTGAAGGAACTATCTCTTTACGGATACCATGCAGCCTTGTATAGTGATCTAGTTTCGTAACTAGTGTCTATGTCAATTTATCACATGATAATCTTGAGGTATCAACGATCGTGTTCTCGATGACCCTCGCTCAGCTGAACTTGTTACCGCCGCGCGCTGATGAATCAGTTCAGTGATCAGAAATATTATAGAGTATGGTTTGCCCGCCAAATTAAAGCTAAGAGCTGCAAGCGGCTCGTCTAATTTGTACTTACGCTTTGAGCAGCTTCACAGGAAACGAGCCGCGAGTCCACGTACACTGCCCAAGCTCCGAAATCTGACTGGTAGGACATACAAACGTGACGCCACACATCCTTTACTACATCTACACTCATACTCGAAGTTACTTTTCCTTTTATAGAGATTTTTAAATGCTGTCCTCCGGAATCCAGCCAGAGTCTGACGATGCGATTGTTGCCGTTTGCTGCAACAAATATGGTTTACGTATTTAATGCAGTAGCATGCAGTTTTTATAATTTTTTCTAATACAATTTAGAATAAGAAAATAAAAAATAAATTAGAAGGTCTCTCAAGATCGGCAGACTTAAAGTCGTTCCAGCCACATATCAGCGTGGTTGGTAATTGTTTATTGACATAGATTTGAGGTGCATTTAGATAACGCTTCAGTAGCGTAAAAATTGCACGTTAGACTATGACGTGTGTTTGATTTAATCATATTATATTGAATAAAACATGACTCCTTTTCCGTCTTAATCATGTGCAATGAGAGCGGTATTTTATTGCAAAACGTGCCCCTATTTAGTTACATAAAAAATAACGAATAAATGAAAAAAATGCGTCCAACCAATAAATGACACTTAGATTGGTCGATAATCTTTCAAGACTCGTACAGTATGTTTAACCTTCAATTTTGTTTGCTGAATGCAGATAAATAAGAAACCCTTTTTAAACCAGCCGTTAATTAATAAGGGTCAATTTATCGGGGTTGAGCGGTTAATCACCCTACTATGTTCATTGTTGTGGGGCGAAAGGGCCGTCGATGAATTCTCCCTTCGCCGGTATTATCCAGACTCTGTATGGAGGAACAGTTGTTTTACGACTACGCGAGCTTACAAAACAACAGGTGGAACAATGTAACGTACAGTTATTAATTTTATTTTTTCTACAATACGATTTTCATTATTGATAATTTCCATATAAATTAATTATCCTATTTTTAGCTCATTTAGATTATATGACGATTGTATACGTCCCACGCTTTGCCATAGGCCAATATGCATGCAATATATGTTAAGCAAAAATTCAACAAAAAAACTAAATTGTGAAATGTAATGAAATGAAATGAAATTTATTTCACATAAATGAAGATAGATGTAGATGTCAAGTTTTTAGTATGCAGTTCTTCCATTTAGCCCATACTGGTGGCATGTGAAAATTATTTTTAAGTTTGGTCAGTACTGAGTATGATACAATTTTTAAATAAACTAAAATAATTCTATTGGCATATAAAATTAAGAACAATCATTAGTATACATTTATCAAATAATTATCTATTTAACATTTAACAATTCCATTGGTATACATTTACAATAAATTTCAATTTAATTGTATTATTGTTATGTTATTAAATTAAGAATAAATACTAATAATTCGTTAGTATATATCAATGATTAATTATTCAACATTAAATAGTCATTCATACAGTAAAAAGACTTTTCTAAAAGCCACAGTTTTAGTTTTTTCCGCAACATTCCGTAAGGCAAGTCTTTTATAGACGATGGTAATTTATTGTTTACAGTGATACACATACCATAACATTTTTTTTGGAACAATGTGGTCTTAGGCACACGGGTGAGTACAAGCCTTTCCCCATTCCTCGTGTTTCTTAAAAGGAAGTCTTTTGCCTTGGTAAACAGTGCAGGATGATCGCACAAATACTCCTATTTCAAAAATGGACATACTAGTCAGAGTCAAACTTCCTAGTTCTTTAAATAATGCTCTACAATACATATAGGGCGGAATACCTACAGTAGCTCGTATACACCTCTTCTGCGATTAGAAAACTCTTTTTATGTCGGTAGAGTTTCTCCCAAAGCATCAAACCATACCGTAGCACCGAGCTTACATAGCCGTGGTATGCTAAAAGAACAGTGTGTCGTGTTGAGGTTTCCCTTAATCTATTTAATACGTATACAAACCTGTTTACTCTTGTACCTACATACATTGTCAATTTGAGACTTCCAATCACAATATTTATCTACAGTTAATCCCAAAAATGTAGCTTTATTAACCTCTTTTAATGCGCTATTACTTACTATGTAATACATTTTGAATTATAGTTTTTGAACCCCTGGTTTGAAACTGTATAATAATAATAATATCTGTTGACATCTCACACAGCGCTATCTAGCCCCAAACTAAGCAAAGCTTGTACTATGGGAACCAGATAACTGATACAATACTTAGATACTTTTTGTTTGTAAATACATACATGGAATACAATATAACACCCAGACACAGAACAAACACTTATGTTCATCGCACAAATATTTGTCCTGGGTGGGAATCGAACCCACAACCCACAGTTCAGAAGGCAGGGTTACTACCAACTGAGCTATCGGGCCAGTCAAATAAATAATATTCAATGGGTAGTAACATTTTTCATAATTGCATTAAAATTAAAGCATTTTACTTTTCTAGTGGAAAATAAAAAGTATGACCAACCAACTATCTATCCTATCCAACCAGCTATCGGGCCAGTCAAGTTAGTTTTGGTAAAATTAACCTTTAAATTATTATTATCTAACCATTGAATTATTGAATGAATTGTATTATTTATTATTATGTCAAAATTTTATACCGGGGGTCAAATTAATATTTGACCCCCTTTAATTTAATATTACATAATTATATGGCAAAGCGATCTAATGTGCTCAATAAATTATGCTTTGAGCGTTACATTGCGTTGTATCGGAACATATTTTTTTTGTTTTTGCTTAGATCCTGTATAATGAATAGTTTTTGTGCTTACCGACGTATGTGAATATACTCTGATCGTAATCAAGGTCGAACAGGCGTATCCAGGTGCAGAATGTGAACTCTCTCAGTGGCGGAGTCTCGACGTCATATTGAAGAAACTGGTACGAAAGTAAATTATGGGACATTATGTTTTTTTCAATCCGATTCGCACATGCAAAAAACCTATAAGCGAGTAAGCATACATTTTTACTTTTCATCTAGGTCGTCCAAAGGTTTGTAACGAGCAATTCCAGAGACCGATCTCTTAATAGCTTTTTTTTTACAGATATATTTACCAGTTACTATAATTGGGTTCTAAAGCGGGAATCGAGTCCGAATCGTTACGCTACATCATAAGTGTCTAATTATTTAGGTACGCACTTTGAAAAAAAAAACAGTCTTAAAGTAGGACAGCCGATTTGAGCATTGACCTTAGTTACTTATTACTTTACGTAACCATAGTATTTAATCAAAACTAACTCCCAGTCATCGCATTATGTAAGTTGGTCGGGCTGGGTAATGATCGATTCCTATGACTTCGGTGCAACTTAAGTAATAATAATTCTTCTCAAAAAAGATCTATATATGTCTGTCCGTTATATATATAAACACAGACAGAATTGTGATATTGAGACTCGTTGTATTATCTTATCTATATACCAACAAAACTGTGTAAATTAGCGTTTGACCGCAATTTAAGTGCATAAAATTAAAAACGGATGAGAGTCGATGTTTGCTCTACTCAAATAGATTGTAACAATTCATGATTTGTCTGATGGCTGTCTGATGGTATATTAGTGTGCTGTAATTAAGCGATTTTGCACAAATTACTTGCATAGCACCGATAATATATGAACTATTATGTCAAAATTGAGACTAAAAATTGAGGTAGGATTATTTATTCGGATGCATTTAGTACATTATATTATTAGCACCTACACTACTGTTTTCTGGTTTGAAGGGCAATGTAGTTAGTGAAATTACTGGGCAAATGAGACTGTATGATGTCGCAGTCAAGTAATAAGATTACTAGACTGTGTGGTGTCTCAGGATGACATGCGCAGTGCAGTGTCACAAGAAACTTTAATTTACAGATCCGAATGCAATCTGAGACTGCAATCTGTTAAAAAGGCGGCCGTGATGCTTAATAGCTCCTCACGTCATAGGTACATATAAAAAAATAATATACAATATGCATGTGCAATGTGCATATTATGTTAGGTCACCTTGCAATCTGTAAGTCGTGAATTTGAATCCTGCAATTAACGAAATTTCCGGTGGAATGTTATCAAGCTAAACGTCTATCCCATAGATTCTACAGGACAGACCAACAGTGTACGGTGTAGAACAAAAAAAACTTTGGGATAGTAGAATTATCACAATACTAATTTGATTTGTTTGGGACATATTTCAAGATATGACTTGAACACCTTCCAGTTACGAAAAAGAACTTTGAAAGAGTTTTTGTTTTCAATAATGTTAACTTACCATAAAAGCTACGTGGTTACTTCTTAGTTTTATATTCATATTGAACACAGACCACAAACAATAATTGTCAAATAGATAATCAAGGGAAACTCTTTTAGGTGACAAAACAAATAAAATTAAATAGCTATAGATAAACAAGTACTACATACCTGAGCATATCCTTTTTGGGTTAAAACGACCTTGTAGACCGGACGATTGATAGCGTGCATTGACGCTACCATACTCAAAATCGCCGCAAGCATTGCCCGAGACATATTGAATCACTGACCTACAAAATTAATATTATATTAACGTAGAACCCAAGGATAACTAGTATTTCCCACACTGACACAATAAATTTAATAGAAACAGGAAATAAAACTGGGAAAAACGAACCAGTATATACGTTAAGAACCAACGCATAAAGCATGTGGCGTGTAGAAAAACAAAGTGTGAACTGAAAGAGTCACGTTTGTTGTTGGTTACTAGCGAAGAATGATGTTTATAAACCACTTTGTTGTTCTCAACATTGCTACGTTCTGATTGTGCTATAGAAAATAATAGTGTCTCTGTAATAACAGGAATCATCATCAGAAATAAATTTGCAGCCGCATTTACAACAACAGTATTATACAATGTATTTTTCATATGAAAACAACATGTTTTGCATTTTAGTTTTATAGTTATTATATTAAAAGGCATTACAATAAAATTTATATTTGTATTAGTAATTATTAGTAGATAAATTAATAGAAAAAAATGAGAGTGACTTTAAAACACACCACTAAAGTTGAACTTCTTTAGTTTAGCTCCATCTATCGGCTGGTATAACTTTGTTTTTGCTTTGTTGTTAATGCCGCCATCTTGACAATTGTAAATTGTCATTTTACCGGACATAAATATATAAAAAATAAATAAAAACCGGACATACCAACATAATAATAATTTCATAAATTTGTAATGTTGACAATGGAGATCTAGATGAACCGACTTCACCTTTCGTTCACCTCGCATACATCAGCTTACTCCCCAAGTCAAGTAATATTTTTTTTGCTTCAGGTTAAGGCGTCCCATCCGTTTTTCATGAGCAATTTGGCCCCGACCACATTGCCCCGCGGAGGGCCCATGCTTCGAGCCTTCTCACCTTCAGTGCCACCGGTACCAGCTGACCGAGTGAAAACGACGAATTTGCCTGCTTCGGGTACGTACTTTCTCATATCGTTGAATTTAATGTATGAGATTATGGCTGATTCTGATTTTGAGACATTTCATAGAGAATTATGACATTTTTGCAGCGAACTCATTGTAAAACTGTATAGGTGTAATTTCAGACCGAGTTCTTACCGAATAAACATTAATATAAGATTTCAAACATTCACTAACATTTCTAAAATATTACAATATTTTTGGCTAATTACATAATAAATATTCCCTTTGTAAACAATATTTCAGAGAAGTAAAATTAATATCAAACTCATCAATCATAGTCTAACTATAGAAACACCTATTATTGTTACCCAAATGCCTGCTGTGATATAATTATGACTACAGATACTTGAAGCAAATGATTGTCAAGGCTCACAGGATTTTGTAGATCGAAAAAGTTAGGATCGCAACAAAACCCGTCGGGTGCATAACATTTTGTGAACACCGAAGTGACTACAGAGTGCATTTGCTCCATCAATACCAAGTTTAAGGTAGCACGTAGGGTTAAATAAGTTTAGCAAGATATATGTGTAGGTGTCCCTGTGCCGATCAAGCCCTTGCGCACATACATCCCGGGCAGTGGATCAGAACGGTGCTTCCCGTTCACCGCTCCCGATTGTTCCCGGGGCGAACAACTGTATACCATCCCCGGTAACCTAACCCTTTATAGGTGAAGAACCTAACGCGCGATTACGTCACTTTTATTGCTAATGACGTGAAATGAACGTGGTGTTATGGAACGTAGATGTCACGCGACTACACATTTTTAATAACAATTTTTCGGAACTATAACTGTGATCTATCATTATATACTTCTTACCGTAAGTTTTCTTCTCAGCTACCGTTCCATAAAGACATATCGCGTTTTAAGTTGTTTACCCTTTCATTACACCTTTACAGCATAATTCTACTATCGCTTCGAATACTTATTTTGCAAATGCTTTGCCTTTTAAATGCTCATGTCAACACGGTTATTTTTGTATTTTGTCATAATTATTTATTTTTAATCTTATTCATTATATTTAACATTTTCCCTTCTATTCCTGTGAGTTCCTTAAAATCCTGTGAACCTAACTATATAAACAAAAACACATTTATAAAAACGTTGCTGCCGAGGTACAGTATGTGTTTAAGCATTTACAGATTGTGTATTTTTTTGAGTGTCTCTTTGAGTTCTTTATAGAACTTGTACAATTATTATGTCCGCATGCGTTGTTATAATATATTAACCAAAACCAGCTTTTCACTATAAAATATCTAAATGTCTATAAAATAATACATTAAGTGTTGTGATTATAATAAAATGTATTTATTTATAAGGGGCGATCCAGACATAAAAAACGTATAAAAATCATTGAAATAAAGTCACTTTGCCCGTTTAAATAAAATAATGATAATAATCGACATACATGATTATTGTCATTTTGTATACGTGTATCTCCAATTTAGAGGTTCGGTGCTAAGATTGATGTGATGAGAGCCATTCAATTGGTTTGTAATTCCAGGACATGCATCAGAGGGGTATTTGTCATCGCCTGAGCGTAGCGTTGTAAGGGCGCCGTATGAAGATCCCTACTACACTCAGTACATGGGCCCGGCGGCCGGGCGCCCAACCAATACGCCCATCATTGATGAAGAAGCAGGGTAAGTTAAAACTAACCACTCAGTAAAAATCAGGCTGCGCATTAAATTCCAGGTACACGTGATTATAATTAATTCTAAACCCTATTCTAGAGATGCTGTGATCATCGAAGACGGCTACCAAATGTATGGCCCAATGACAGGCCCTTGCTCAATGCCTCGCGCACCTTTCGATGGAAGGTAACTTCATTACCCTACGTCAATTCATTCGAGCGTCTAATGCAAAGCTTTTCCATACATTTCCACGTGTCAATCATATCATCATTTCGCCATTGTTTTCAACCAGTCATCACTATCATTATCATTTAAAGTAAAAGTAACTTTACAAGTTTTCACTTCTTTCTAACGCTAGCTGTGAATATTTTATGGTTATTTATTTAATTTTTAATATGCTTTTTAATATTAAAGTACTATATAATTGTGTGTTTATGTTTAACTAAAATGCAACAGCGATTTGATTTAACAGCGAAATAATTATAGATGAATTGTTTTATTTTACTATGGCAAGTTGGCAAGTAATGGCATGTATGTGTTTATTTGATAAATATTTGTTACTGTTTATCAAATATATTTGTCTTTATAGGAGTTTTCTGATGTCACAAACTTTCAGAATTCCGCTACAAATTGATGACAGCCGCCTCCGTGTGGAAAAGATGGAGAGACAGTTGGCCAGCTTGACTGGCCTCGTGCAGAAGGCTCTGCAGACACCCTCAGGGCCGACCCCGACGGTAGCGCCTCGCCAAGACATCCCGAACTGCACTGGACGCCCGGCACAAGGTGAGCCGTCCTCTCCAATGTTCCTTACCATGTTTACCTTATGATCCTTCTTATATCGCTGGACGCTGATTACAAAAACACTCTTGCCATCTAATGGCTTAGAACGAAACGTCATCATCAAGTTTTTAACGAACCTTATTCAAAATTGTTTACAGTATGTTTAACTAATTGGGGTCTCAATAAATAAAATATAAGCCGCGGATAAAGGCTTGGTTCGTTAATGAAGCTTGAAATTTCTTCTACTCAGATCCGGCTCGATTTTCCAGCAACGAGAGACCTCCCAAATTAGGGAGAGATAGATTTCGTAAGTGTGATTAAGACACTGCCCGAAATATTGCTGATGCATTTCTAACGTTCGACTTAAAATGTTTTATAATCAACGACACGCCAACTAGTATTCTTGTAAAACCAGTAGATAATCTAGTGTGTGGAGAAAAACGAAACCGCAAATTAAAGGCGCCACCGCATTCCATTTACAAGCTAGTAAATGCGAAACCTGACGCTCAGGCCAGGTGCTTCCGCACATCTTAGTTGAGCAGAGAAAGCGGCACTTTCACTCACAGCTAATAAAGTGTACAGATAAGCTAACAATAGTGACGCGTGACGTGATCTTATATGTCCTATTGACCAACTTACGACTTTAGCAATGCATCAGATTTACTTATGAGTTTTCTTGCAAATGGCTTGCTTGCTAACTCAACATGACCTTTCTTTATTTTCAGCTTCAGAAAGTACCATTAGCTTTAGATTCATCTGTAATTAATTAATTCATCTGTATTCTGTATGTTATTACGTCAGTTAATCTCATTGTTTCTGTTCAATAGTCGATTTCATATTCGAAGCATCACAGCATATTATATTCAAAACCTTCAAAACGTATGGTCGTAAACTGACAGACTTTAAAATTTATTTTGAATATAAAAGCTTTTTTGTAGAAAATTATATTCGCTGAAGTTAATTAAATATCCGTTTTGGTATTCGCTAATGTCATGTGATTCTAGAGTGAAATAAATTATGCACATTCAGATATATCTACCTACATGAGTTATCCATGTTCTCAAATGTCACAAACAAGTATTGTACATACCTACAGCATATAATTGTGTTTTCTTTTGTGTACTTTTTCACTATTTTCCACTGCTCGTAACACTTGAATGACCAATCAATCAAAACACTGAACATGTTTACAAGTGTCACAACCACCATAATCCAAAATTACCTCAATAAAATGATCCAAAATTACCTCCCATAAAGCACACGTTACGTTTAACTAAAAATATTTTAAATGACATATTATTTAAATTTTTAAAGTACAGAGTTCAACTTTAGTAGATTTGTTGCTGACTTTCTATTAAAATATTAATGAATCGATTGACCAAATAAAATATTTGTTATTTCAGAAAAGTCTGTGTCCTTTGAAAAATCAGTGTCTTTTAGCGATGACCCACCTGACATGAATTCACCAAAACAGCACTCTCCGCAACACGCAGGTATGCATACAAACGTTTTTAACTAGGTTAATGAATGACGCCCTTATAATGTAATAATCCTCTTGTATTTATATATTGACTGATACGGGTATATATAGGTAGTTGAATTGTGACGGGTTGTATGACTATGGTGATGGCAGTCTAGACTCTGTTGGCAGACTGCCGGAGGCTTGTGCACTGTTTGTAGACTAAGTGCATCTTGGAAGTGCATCAGTAATTATAGTACTCCCTAACATATAATCGGAATGACCCTACACTGATGGTTTTTAATTCCTTCTATTAGGATTTTAAAGGATATTATTTCTAGCCCGCTAATGTTAGTGTTTTTATTTCAATAAAAATACCAACATTGTTTTCAAAGACTAGGACTTAACTAATGACATTGTCATTCTCATGTTCTCATGTTTATTCATCTTGTTTTATCGATCATAATGTCGATCAACCTTTTAGACACATTACAAAAACCTAAAGTGAAGGTATTCCTGTATTTGGAATAACTTGACTTCAGAAGCCTTAGCTGAACTGTCTATCATTCTGGTAGTTAATGTCATAACCATTCATATCTTTCTGCTTACTTCTTTGCCTATAGCTGAAACCAAGCCTACAAAACCGGCCATAAAATCTTCTACATTACCGAGGACATCGTCTCAAGGTAAAATATTTGGTATCCAATAATCCCACTGTTATCGTACATCTAAGATTCATTGTAGCTTAAAATCATCAGATAAATGGTTAAGTCTAAGTCGAGTGGACGAAATATAATTTTGATATGTTCGAGCTTGGCATACATAGTATTATAATACTACTAAAATAATCGATCAAGCCTTAAAGCTTCCTGTTATCAGCTTATTCATTTGTGACTTGTCACGTGAATTAGGATAGGCTACAGTTGTGATTTTACATTACAGAACGCGATCGCCTGAAGCCGGCCCCGCCCCCGAAGCCGGCAAACTTGTCGACCCAGCAGCTGGCTCTACCGCAGCCAAAAACTATTACTATCACGGTGTCGCCGGATTTTTTCACGAAATTTAATTTCGTGTTGAAGGAAACGCAAGACTTGCGTATTGAGGTGAGGCAGAACTATTCACTGCAGCCAAATAAACCAAAACTCGCAAAAAAGGATAATCTTATATGTATCGCTCTTAAGATTAATGATGCCCCGCTTAGCGTAATCACTGATAATCATTTGGTTTTGGTTTATTTAGTTTTTGTTTGTTTATTTAGACGCGCAACCTGCGTCGTTCGGCTCAAACGTACACCATTGAGATGCGCCAAATGATGGCCGACACCATCGTGCAGCTTGGGGTACTACAATCCGCTCATGCTGATCACAGCCCTGACGCCGTAAGTATATACTTTCTTGAAATTTGTGTATTTTGACAACCACATTGTTGGTTACTTAAACTTAGTACAAGTTGTAATAAAATTGTAATAAAAATTGTAATATAACAAGTTGTAATAAGATTAATATAACTGAAGCAAAAGTCCTGATTGATATTATCTTTACTGATCAACTGAAACCTTCCTTTTTGGCTTTATATCTTCTTATGCAGATATCACGCCGAATTAAAAAAGTTAAATCTTTATAACTTTTCATTGCAGCAAGTGGCTCGCGAAGAAGAGAACTACCGCCAGGACATGTTACTGCTGGAAAATGATCTGTATGAGCTGGAAGCAACGGTGGAGCGTTTACGTGGCCAAGCCGCGAATAGATACAAGTAAGTTGATATGAAGATACGGAATGAATGTGACTGTTTGTTCGCTTGTCCTACGGCATGCCTTTGTAACCGCGGTTTTTTTTTTATTCTTCAGTCCAACTTAAATTACATGTATTATTGTACATTTTGTCAAACGGTATGAATCATATTCTTTTACCGCGTTTATATCTATACCGCAATTTAAATTTTCAAAATTAAACGTACAGATTTAGCCTAGTTACTGTGTTATTATGATTATTAAGATAATACCCAAATATTAGATAGGCACACAATAATTGTGTACGTACCTAGTGGGAGGATAATTATTATCTACTAGATGGAACAATGATCTGCTGGGCGATCACGTAACTCGATAGCAACGAATAAAAACAGAAATTTGTATGAATTTGACAGTTTCAATACGCAGTTTATGTGCATAGTTACTATTGAAATTTCTTCTGTTGCATTCAATGTTTCGTGATCACCCCCCTGGTTGAAACCGCGGGGAGCCGAAGATGCAAGAGGCAAGCAAAGCTCAGTGGCACTATATGAGGGAGGCCTATGTTCAGTGGACGTCTTCAGGCTGTTGATGATGCTGATTATATGATTTTTTAAATCATTTCTAACATGGACTTTTCCAGAAGCAGTTTTTTTTAGATGTACCTAGTATGTTACGTTGACTAATATATCTGCCTTTCAGGGAGACACGCGTCAATGTGGGGGACGTGGAACGTATTGCCATGGTGCTGTCTAAGAGCAGTAAGACAGTTGCCGACTGGAAACTCAAGTTTCCCGCCCTGCAGGAGGCTATGAAGGCTAAACTCGCGGCTGAAATGGAAAAGGTAATTAACCCACCCAGTACTTTAATTTGCATAAAAATAGATGAAACCCTGATTATATAATTGCAAGTAAGTATAATTAAGTAATATATTAGTATATAGGACCAGTTGTAGATTTTTATTCTGGAGTATTTAACGACAAGCTATAGAGTATATATCCACGCCATCTGTAATCGATGCGGCGTACTATCTGTAGGCAACATTGCGCTTTTAACACGGGTAGTAAAATAAAAGATGACGCCTTGGTCTATTTGAATCCCAAACTCGTCATTATAAAGAATTTATACACAAAAAAGTTTATACAATCTAACCAGCCTATCTATTGGTGTGATAATATTATACTCGTCTGCACTAAAGTTTGACAGCTCCTAAGTTCCCACTTATCAATGAGTTGTGGCAATCGACATAATCTCTTATCTCGAGAAAGCGTTTGTCCAATAAACAATCACGTCATAAAACTTTTGATGCGTTTTCATAAGTGCTTTTTGAGAGAAGATAATATTGTGATATTTATACATCACATCCTACACGTGCTAATAGGCTCGCGGCAGAAACTACCGATTTTTTTATGTTAAGGAATGAAGTGGCAAGCTAACCGTTCGACTGATGTTAAGCGACACGGCTGCCCATATCAGTGGGCAGTGACACTCGGAACTCTAAAGTAGGTATAGAGTTTCGCATGACACTGCACTGCGCACACAATCTAGTAATAAGATTGCTAGACTATGAGATCAGTTCATAAAGTCTCGTTTGCCCAGTAATTTCACTAGCTACAGTGCCCTTCAAACCGGAACACAGAAGTGTTTGCATGCTACTGCTTGGCGGCAGAATAACTGGCAAAGCGGTGGTACCTACCTAGACAAACTTTGCAAAAAACGTCCACCTAGTAAAAATAAAACTAAACCGAAAATAAAACTAAATATTTCATATCATCATCCATTTTGTAGGATTCCAAATAACCAATTAAACTGTTCCAGGTGGTTCGCAAGGAGAAGATGCTGGAAGATGAGCCAGAGCGCCTGGAACTTGCTCTGCGTCGTTGCAAGAAGCTTACCGGGACGTTGGTCACTCTCAAACGGTACGGTTTCTGTCGTCAAACAGTTCGTCTGTTCGTCATCATTTTAGCACGTTGGATAGCTCAGTTGGTAGTAACCCTGCCTTCTGAACTGTGGGTTGTGGGTTCGATTCCCACCCAGGACAAATATTTGTGTGATGAACATAGGTGTTTGTTCTGTGTCTGGGTGTTTGTATTCTATGTATCAGTTATGTGGTTCCCATAGCACAAGCTTTGCTTAGTTTGGGGCTAGATGGCGCTGTGTGAAATGTCCAAACATATTATTATTATATTATTATTTAACACGTATAATTTGTGTAAATGACTCAGATGTTAGCCGTGTGGTTCCGGTTTAAGATTAGGACACGCTATATTTCTCCTTGGTCCACATTGTAATTTACTGGAATCACCAAGAAGCCTGATATATATCTTAATATATATAAATCTCGTGTCACAATGTTTGTCCTCAATGGACTCCTAAACCACTTAACCGATTATAATAAAATTCGCACACCATGTGCAGTTCGATCCAACTTGAGAGATAGGATAGTTGTAAGTTTATATATATCTCAATTTATAATAGACATATATAAAATACCCGTGCAAAGCCGGGGCGGGCTGCTAGTATATATATATATATCAGGCTTCTTGGTATATTTATCATATATATCATATATCGCAATCATCTGCTCCTAATAGGGGTGGCATATTTTCAGCAGTGAATGCAAAAAGAACGTGTGAGTGACTCAGATGTTTAATGCAAATACTAAATTAGTGACATTGAAATTTGTTCTGTACCAGTTTGGCTTGCGTCCAAGAGCAACGGCTCCCGTTGACTGACGGACGCGACTCACCGACCTCTTCCCAAGGGTCCTCCTGCGTTGTGGTCACTTCTGAGGATTATTCCTCCGATTCCGGAGCCGTTTTCACCCAAAGCCACAACAAGGTAACATATTTTCCAGTTCCTATACTTTGACTTTACAATATCTGATGATGACGGGAAGAACAATTGAAGGGGTGAGAATAAAAAGGATTTAACTGATTTTTTTGACCAAATGACTTATGGGTATCGTTGGATTCAGCGTGAAATTATCTTCAAAATATCGAAATGAGGCTTAAATTTCGAGATTTTGAGTCTAAAAATGGTTTATCTGTCACAGGAATACAGTACGCTTAGCATAAAAACATTACTTTATTTCTTTTATTATATTATATTTTTACAGTAATTGTATGAATTAGTACTATATTTAGTAATTTTAAATAGAAATAAAACATTTTCAAGCAACTGAAACTTCCATAAACCTTTTCTATTACCTTATAAGCACTCTACATAAAAATGACGCCGTTGCCGTTTAAAGTCAATTTTCTCGAAACTGTCAATTTGTCAGTTAAATCCTTTTTATTCTCAACCCTTCAATTTTTATACGTATTGGATATATTTGGTTTTGTATTGTTTTCTCCTGAATTAACTATAAATATTCGCAAATGTGTTCTTCCCATTATTCAATCGTTATACCTAAAAATATATAATTACTAATCGTTATGCCTAAAATATATAATTATTATATCAAATTCATTTACAGACGGTATAAGCAGATAATTTTAGGGTTGTATTTAACTTAATATGCGCTTAACAATTGCAGGTTTGCCAAAAGTTATAAAATTTGCATTCTTTTCCAGCACTCTGTAAGTGGAGTGTTTAAGATTTAATTTCATTCTTATTTTACGACTTAATTTGACGTTATTAACGTTATTCAACTCTGCACTTATTTTGCATGTGCCCTATCGTACACCTTACAAGCATGATATTTCACATTAGTGTGTAGTTTAATCCCAACTAAATCCCATTAAATTTCATCATCCATCGGTAGTTCTTACTTTACTTGAACTTGAACAAATTTCCCACAGATTTTCACCAACAACTGTTAAAGTGAACCTTTTTTGTGTTTCCCGTATTTATGATGTGTATCACCGTCAATTTGGCCGAAATAACATTTTGTACAAAGTTTATCGTGCATGGATATTTTTATTATTTTTATTTTAATGATCTACTTTTCGACCAATACATATAAACATAACTGTGTCACGCTCTGTCCATTAAAGAGAATTAACTTGGAAGTAAATATATTTTATTTGATTAAAAGTTGAATAAATAAATCATTATATAAGTACGTATATATATTATATCATATCACTGCTTATAATTAGAAAAACAATATACATACGCATAGAAATAGTGACTATTTTGAAAGCGAGTACTAGGTAATAACCACAAATTTATCTTTATCGATAGCTAGACATTATTATAGGCAAACCGAAATTGTCAATGAGCAAATTAACTAAATTTCAAAAGCTTTTTGTCTGCATTTAAATATCTGCTTAAAATGGTTGGGACACAAAATACTCATAGGTGTTCCACTACACCATGTTCGTAAGACTGGATCAAATTAATAAAGGTAATTAAAATATAATAATTAACTACCCTTAAAAATATTTAAATTTTAAAAGGGTATCACAGTGACATTTTTCACCTACACCACCAACAATCGTACATATCAAGACGATGAAGCAAACAACCATAGAATTAAGACGCGATGTAAGCCCAATATCAACAAAAAGCACTTTTTGACGTCACCAATGTGAAGAGACGTGTAAAATAATCACGTGAAAAAAATATCCATAAAATATAAAAAGAAAAATAGGAATGACCAATCAAAACTAAAATAAGCACTTCAGTTTTTTCTAAAATAAAATATTTCTAATGACCCAAAAAATACATATAATTATGATCACGATTTTCACTTTTAAACAGAAAGAAATATAATAGAGGCCTCGTTAAAAAACGTGCTTTTACGTGACCTTTACATGTTTGCGAGGACAGAGTGTGATCAATTACAGTGACTGTCAGAATAGGTATAAAGAAATTTCGAATTATTTTGCACATACCCCCGCAACCAATGCACCTTCCTCGCTTCAGGAAAACAATGCCAATTTTAGAAACGGCTATTGATTATATAAATGTAAAATAGAGGGCATCATTGGAAATATTTACATGTTAGCATGACTCTACTTCCCACTCATAAAATATAATTGACATTTTTAAACTACTTGAGTGATTTGACATTAAAGTTATATATATTTAAATGATACGCAATGCTGAGTTATAGTATGAATAGTATTATGCTCATGATCCAGATAATCCGTCTTCATGATACAACTGTAGTTTCTATAGAATAGTCAATTAATTATTTTATTGTGGCTGCGTTACTGCTGGTATTCTAACTGGACTTTACTGGACGCCATGAGAATTATAAGATGTATTAAAGGTGTACTTGATAGTCATCTAATTATTATATCTAGGTATTTGTGTACATTTTACTTGTAAGAAATGATGATTTAAAGTTTAGGCTAGCATAAATAGAAATAATTGTCAGGCCAACCTTTGGCTGATGACATAATCTGTGCCTTGTATTTGATTTTAACAATGCCTATTTCATTTCCCTTTATCGTCCCGTCAGTTCGCTTGGAGAAACAGTCATTACTTCAAAGAGGCGATTGTTATCAACGAGTAAACAATTTCTTCGTATTATTATTATACATTTTTATTATTCATTCTATGTTTCAAATTTATTTCGATATTTTTGTATTAACACGTCCGTATGTTTTTACTTTTTACAGTAATTATTTTCTTTAATACATTACATATTTCTTTGTAAACTAAACACGAATTTGATCTTTATCTTTGTAGGCATGATGGTGCACTGACACGTAACGATGCTTTGGCAATATTAAACTTTTACAATTGGATCTGAGTGTGGTTGTCTGAAAAGGCATTTAAATTTTTTAAAAGCGTTTTACGTTTTTTCCAGTACGAACAGTATTGAAAGAATCGGTACGCATGCAAAATTTTTAACGATTTGGAACAAATGTTTCGTTCCTTTCATTGCATTAATATTATATTCAACTAAAGCTACCTTTTCTATATCTAGACGGACTTATTTATATCATTTTTTTCGATGTCATTTGTGTTTAAAGTTTTATGATGTAGTTTATGGGAAATAACGGTTATCAGAGATTGAACTAGCTTTAGTTTAGTATAATAATATTCAAACATACCATGTTTTATAGATATATCTACTGCTGTTTTAATTATATTTATATATAATGTATCTTCTTAACACTACACATTATTTTATTCCTTTTTTAATCCTTATTTAGTTAAATAATTTAGAATTTAAAACCCCGTTATAAGCGTTTTTATAGACCTTTTAGAGAATGATAGTTTGTGATATTATCTAAATCATATCAGTGGCGCTTGCACGTGCATGTTTAACCAATTTGGTGCAAATATGATTTACATTGTCATTTAATAGCTAAGTAGTACCTTTTTATCTACTTACCTATGAAGAACTTAACCAATATTTTCGATCGTGATATTGTCGCTTTTTATTCTGCACCGAGTAGGTTTAATAGGTGTTGTGTTCCATGGTATGTTTTCAAATTTGTCAGCTAACAACAAGTAAATTGAAACACCTACAGTTAATATGCCTTTGTGGTGTAGTGGTTGAGCAGATCAGATCATAAACCGGTTCGATTCCGGCGACAGGACAAGTATTTGTGCACAGAAAATAAGCGCAAATACTTGTTCCAAGTCCTGGTGTTTTGGGACCACGGTCCTCGTAGTTCCAAATACAAATAAAATAAAACATCTTTCACGCTGTAGACAAATTTGGAAACTTTACCAGATCTATGATAACCGCATGCTTCTGTTACAGTGGCTTTGAAATAGTTAGTGCATCTCGCTGTTTTTTGTTTTTTTTGCAGCACATTATCAGGAGGAGCTCACAGTCCAGTACTCCAAGAAACCACAGAAAGCATTAACCTACATTATCCTGACACCTGGTAATAGACCGTCCAACACCGCAGAGGTCATCGCTCATTGATCTGTGTTCACTTAAAACACTATTCCACTGTGCCTCCACATTACATCCTTACTGAATGGAACTTATGAACTGAATGAAATCCATCCATTTAAAAATCCGTTTGTTCAATATCTCCTTTTTCCTTAGAAAAAATATAAAACAATGTACACTATCATCACACACATTAGTTGCGAAAAACGGTGAACATTGTTTATTTGTTTGCTACTTGTATATGTTGATTTTTGGGGAGGGCATGCACCGAAGAGGATACGCTAGTTTGGCCACAAATTTGATATATTTTTAGATCAATTTTATAATTATATTTATTGGTAAGTACGAAATATAGCATTATATATTACTCATAGAGTCTTATAGCCTTTGATTTCATATATTTTGTATTCCTCGTAGCCCCCACCAATTGGCTTATTGCGTTCACAGTAAATCTAACCTATCCTCCGGAGCACAGGTAATCTGGTTTTCCTTATATAAGCTCTGGTATTCGCTTACACGTATTCAAAATTTTCTCTGGAATAATTAGAATCATAGTTAGCAATAGCTCTCATTTTGGCTTTTAGAATTAGCTTTGGATAAAGATTTTAAATCAGATTAGCTTCCTATAGTAGAGATTTGTAAAGTTTTTCACCTAATTATATATAAGTTTTTGACTAATGGCAAAATCATCACAATTGTTAAGAGTAAATTTTTTAGTCTATGGGTACCTTTCGTGCATACATAATCACTATTATTTGTTATAAACACATTTATTATAGTAGATGCCTATTTTCATACTTGTCTTCCGTCAAGTGTGTTAATCAGATCTATTTATGTACCTACTTACTTATTTTATACACTTTTTTGGTTTCGTTATAATAATACATCACTTTTTGGGTTTAATTCACTGTCAGGCCACACAACCATCTATCATATTATACTGGTCGTCGAATCAAGTTATGTTAGTTATATGATGCACCGAGACGTACTTGTCCGTCCGAGTGAAATATTATTTATAACTTAATTCGACGTCTTCATCACAGGCATTCGCCTTTTGTTTCTATTTTTTTGAATAAGTGTTTTAAAAAATACATTCGTGAATTCAATGTCTAAATAATTAATATGAATGATTGGTGTTCGATGTACTTATGCTCAACGTAGAGGAATAAGAGCGCGGCTGAAAGATACAATAGTCCCGACTGCCACTAGTTGTGCTAATGAGAGAGTAGTAAGGTAAGCCAGATATGGCAAGAGTTTACTATCGTCCGCGTTGCCGTGCGGCAAGCAAGCTGAGCTCTGGCGAAACAGCACGTGGCCTGTCCTACCCAATGACCATATAGGTAGTAAATCATGCGCAACGTTTCACCAGTGCAATTTTTTTTTCTGCGTTCTATGTTAATCTATCCCGCTCTCGTAAGTAAACACCAAGTCGAAACGGCCAGGGTGGTGATCATGTAACTTTGATTGCAATATAAGATTTCATTCCTAATTGTCGATAGTTTTCACATAAACTGCGTATTGAAACACAGTCTTCTTATCGGTTGCAATCAAGTTAGGTGACCGATGGGCAGATCTCATGGCGGTCGGGCGTAGTTTCCAGCCGCGCTTTTATCTGTCGTCGTGCGGACGGATCTAGAAGTGCGTGCGTGGTGCGCAGGGTGCCGGCGTGTGCGGGCGAGTGCGGGGAGGGGACGCACGCGCAGAAAACGCGCTCGACGCGCTACTAGACGAGCTTCAGACGTTCGCGAAGGGAAGCGGGGAGGGCCCATTACGGCGGCTGCACTCCTACCCCAGTGGGAGCGACACGGACGCGTCGCCGCCGGTGCGTGCGCGCGGGCAGCACCCGCCCAAGCCGCCCGTCCCCTCTCGCCACCCTGAGCTGGTAGCGCTAGCCGCGAGGCGCGCGCCTCCACCACCCCCGCCTCGCACCACCTCCCGCTCCCCCCTCGCCTCCCCGCCCTCCCCCGCCTCCCCGCCCGACTCGAGACATCTCCTCCTCGAACAGCGACATCAGGAGCTGCTCAAGAAACAACGCGCGCTTCAGGAGCAGTACGCCCGCCTGCAGATGATACAACGCAGCGGCGCCGCATTGCCACCGGGAGCGCAGCCCGACCTCAAGAAAACCGGCAGCGAATCAAACCTGCTCACCAAAATGAATCTGAACTTGGCACCCGCCGCCATCTCGGGCAGCATGACCCACCTCGCCGCAGACGCCGACAGAAAAAAAGGCATGGACGTTAACGATCTACCGAACGGAACGCCCGACGGAGTGGCAACCACTAACAAAGTCTACGAAACTGATATTCTATGATCGTCTTCCTTGTATCGCGAATGGACATATTGAAGTCGTGTATTCGATAGATTTTCTACATAATTAGATCTATGAAACGTTGACTTGTGACGTTGTTAGTTGCTTGCTACTTTTCGCATCTTGTACCCCAACGTAGGATAAATGTGTAAAATACTAAGTTTAAAAGACTATTAAATAGTAAAAAAATACTTATTATTAGATACTACAAACGTATTCGTTGACATACCTATTTAATTTTAATACTATACCATATTTGTATTACTATACATATTAAATCCTAGATGAGTAGACATTCTACAAGGTTAAGGTTAAGTAGCTTGTGAAATTTTGCAGATGTGGTGGTCTCAAATAACACCAGAAAGCACAAAAACCTTGTATTTTATAATTCCGTATTATATATTTAAAAGAAATGTTTTTTTTTGTTTTTTTATGCGCTGTCGTACTGTTCATCCGCTTGACGACGAAACTTGGACAACTTATTGGTGGCGTTTTCGCGAAGGTTCAATATACTACATATTAATAAACCCGTGCGAAGCAGGGGTGGATGGGTCAGTTATTAGTTTTTATATAAATTTCTTTCTCCTCAGCATTAGCGTGAATACTTCGACGCACACTTATTGTGTGCTATATTTTTCATGTTGCGTCAAGTTTATGACGTCACATTTAAAAATATTTTTATAACGTGTTTTTCTATTTTATTATACCTACACTATCTTTATTGTGGTATTTAGAGTTTTAACGGCCGTTTGGTTAAGTTTGGGATTACTTACTGAATTGAATTGAATTGACTTTTGATACTTGGGTTCTATAATCATCCTTATTGGAACAGTATGTAGATATGAATTTCGTAATTACGCACGTCTGCAAAATTTTGCGAGCTTCTATAGTTTTATAATATCGCCAAATTACCTTTAAAATTATTTTATTTTAATTAGTCATTGATCTATATTTCTCATCAATATTATATAAAATCAATGTTTGTTTCATAAAAATAATTCCCATTCATGAGGGAAATGTACTTATTATTCACTAAGTATTTCTAATTAATTCTAAAAGCATTTTAATTTTCTATCATTGTAATTAAATTTTTATTAAATACCTACAGGGTTAGAATCTAAAGGCTCAAATACCCACCGAGATTGCCGCCGGGATTGTTGACGGCATATACGTGTATTGATAAGATCCTTAAGATTAATCTTGATTTGAAAACATCACTCATCCAATATACATCACAAATGCTTATTTAATGGAAGCAGATAGACCCAGTTTTGGTAAAATTCGAAAGATTCAGTGTTTCATTTGAAGGGGTGAGAACAAAAAGGGTTTATCTGATTTTTTTCACAAAATGACTTATGGGTATCTTTGGATTCAGCGTGAAATTATCTTCAATAATAAATTCTCAAAATACCGAAATGAGGCGTATATCTCGAGATTTTGAGTCTAAAAACGGTTTATCTGTCACAGGAATACAGTTCGCTTAGCATATAAACATTATTATATTTATTTTATTATATTATATTTTTACAGTAATTGTATAAATTAGTACTATATTTAGTATTTAAAATAGAATTAAAACATTTTAAAGCAACTGAAACTTCCATAAACCTTTTCTATTACCTTATAAACACTCTACATTAAAATGACGCCGTTGACGTTTAAAGTCAATTTTCTCGAAACTGTCAATTTGTCAGTTAAATCCTTTTTATTCTCACCCCTTCATTTTTAATGTTTGGTTTAGGACCGTTTCTTTGTAGTTATTTAGTTTCTTCAACTTTCCACCATACTGAAACTACCTGTAATATTATGCCTTATACATGTACGCGGTCCGAGCGTCTAATTCCACTTTTCATAGGACGGTCTATTCTTCCAGTGGGCGTAGTCTTCACGATCCTCTTCTTAAGCCGAGGTGTTCTTGAGCTAATTGCCTTTCACATTTGACGGCTGCGTTATGCGATGGTGACGCTGTAAAAGTCGGTAAAACCAACGGCAGTAGCCCGTTCAAAAAAAGCGTATTATTCCCATTATAAATATTGCCCAGCAATTAACACCTATAATAGTAATGATATTAATAATAATTACACCAGGAATCGGGTAAAAAGTTCAATATGTCATTATAATACTTATTGGTTTTTGCGGTGACAATGCGGCTCATAGAATATAAAATAAAATATTAATGTTGTATAATTGTGACTCTTCGTAAAATGTTCTTGGAGTATATCAACTATTGAAATCCCATGTAGTAATTACTGGATTTATATAATAATAATATGAAATATCCTCTATATTGGTCCTCCCTTGACTTTAACCTCCGTGAATAATTTAAAATAAATGAATGATTTAAATATTTTCTGATGTTATCTTGTAGTGTATTTATTTACTGTTTCTCTATAGTACGCCACACAAAAATAAAACATATCACCGTCTATTTCGTAAGCAAGCAGCTTGCAGTTTCATTTATGTATTATCAGAAAGTATTCTATAATAAATTCCATTTTCAACTATACGGGTACGCATTATGTAAGCGACATATTAAGGAAGCTATTGATATATATAGTAGGTACCAATATCTTGTAACTTTTCCAAAACGCAAACTGTTTACCGCTGGCTAAATATCAAAGTAAATAAATAATTTCAGTGTCTACATTATAAATTCTAAAGATATATGTAATAGTGATTAGTTCAATTGATGTTGTTAAGCAATTGTGGCCAAGGCCAGTATTATCTGTAGAACGTAACCAATATCTAAACAACCATTGGATAGATTTTGATCGATTTAAAACATTGCTACTTATATACGTTTTTGAAATCAACAGTGTTGATGTGAATATCGATCTTAATTGATTATTATTGGCTGTTGACTCAAATATAATTATCCTAATTAGAAAGAGCAAGTCCATTTATTAATTCGATGTCTAAATATTTGAAGAAAATCACTACTACCAAAATATTCTTTAAGCAAATTATTAGACAGTGTTCCCTTGTGTATACACATGTTAGACATCTGTCTAATATGAGCTTAGTTTACTAATGTTATCGTGGTATGTCAGTCAGCAAATTTGCCACTATTATAATGTAGTTGGAAATTTTTTGTGCTGATTTCGAGTAAATACTATCATTAAATGTTATTACCGTACCTATAATTGCCGCCGAATTGAATGTTGCAATTTTCACAACTAAGTATATAAAGTAAAAGTACACTCTTAAGATAATAAGTACATAAAATATTATAGAAGACAATGAATTTTATCGTTTAGGTCATTGGTGTTAGAGAAATAAAATCAGAATAAAACACAATGGATAATAACGTGCTTTTTTAGATAGAACTTAAACACAGAAATGTGAATTTGTTGTTTGGTTTTTCTACTATTTTTTTAGCAAAAAGTATCTTACCTTGTTGCATTATGGCCCATTATTTTTCATTTATGTTTTATTAATACATTAAATTAAATAATCTACTCATGTGCGTCACTATTCTATCACAGAATCTTACGTCATTGGTTACATTTGTCAAACGTGAACCAATTGAATCCAAAATCAATTTAACTATGTAGCAACGTTAACAATTTTTTTACGGCAAATGATACCAACCAGTGTTTTACTTTGTACAGAAACATTCTAAACCCTGATAAACTTCTAGTGTCTGCTTATATTCAAAACAAGGTTAGAGGTAATGAATAATTATTACATATTTCATTTTTATCAATTATATTTTATTATACTTACTAGAAACTATTAAATAAAAAATGTGTTGTATCTAACTATCATCAATTCGTCTTCTATTAGTTTTGAAGTTTTTAATCTTATTTGGCATTCCTTATGAGGTAAGCTAATGAATATCTGTATATATTTTATAATTTATATAATATTATACTAACATATACAATTTATATTTTATAGGTAGTGGTAGTGCTAATTTTACTACAAAAACATATTCAACGACAACATTGTTTTGTATTTAAGATAGATAGGATTTTGTTATGCAAATTTTATTTGCAATGTATTATATTAATTAGGAAATTATATTATGTAAAACATGTAGGTACTTATTTAAGTTTGTTGATTTTGCTTGAATATCAGAAAATGTTTTTAAACCTTTATTAATAAAATTGTGTTATAAGTACTAAGCGAAGATCGAATAATTTCCTAGGTTAAGAACTTACAAAATTAAATTTTTCATTATTTATGTTTCAATAATTAGATATGTAATGCATTTCATCAGAGTATTGTTTTAAGTATATTCACAATATGTACACCTTCTTTGTTAAGTTTGTATTTTTAAGTTATATCAGTATCAATGTTAGATTAACTAGATAATAATTCAATGGAAATTAGAATAAATGGAATAAAAATAAAACTGTTTGATTTACTTACTTATAAGTATTTTTAAATAAAAAATATTGGCTGTCGGTTATAAATATTTAGTAGTTTATATAGTTGGTAATACAGGAATGTATGTACAATATTTTTTCTAATAGGTCTTTACCTATGAAATTGCCGTATTGCAGTACAGACTTTTTCAAACAAAAAAAAGTTTTGATTGGCTATGAATTCTAAATTCAAATTAATTTTGTTTTAAAAATATGACATTCTATTTACAATATAAGTCTTTTGTTTATTGATTAGCGTTGTATTTTCATTACATTTCAACATTTTTCCTCATAATGGATACTTTGAAATTTCGTGTAATTATGGAATATGAGTTCCGTCGTGGCACCAACGCGGCACAAACGACACGTAACATCAACGACGTTTACGGAGAGAATTGTACAAACGAACGTACAACCCGTTATTGGTTTACTCGGTTCCGTTCTGGGAATTTTGACATGAAAAATGAACCTCGCGGTCGTCCGGAAACTTTGGTCAACAATGATGAATTAAAGGCGATTGTGGAAGCTGATGAATCTCAATCTACAGCTGAGCTGGCAGCAGCTTTTGATGTTAGCATCAAAACAATATTGGTCCATTTGCGACAGATTGGCAAGATAAAAAAGCTTGATAGATGGGTGCCCCACGAACTTAACGATCGCCAGCGCAACGTACGCGTCGAGACTTGCCTTGCGCTGCTTAACAGGCACAGAAATGAAGGAATTTTGAACCGAATTGTTACGTGCGACGAAAAATGGATTCTTTTTGACAATCGAAAGCGCTCAGCAAGTTGGTTAGATCCTGGTTCGGTACCAAAGCAATGTGCAAAACGAAAAATGACCCCTAGAAAGGTGATGGTCACAGCTGGGTGGTCTAGTGCTGGTGTGATTCATCATAGCTTTTTACAAAACGGCGAGAGCATTACTGCAGATGTGTACATTGAAGAACTGACCACAATGATGGCGAAACTCGCACGTCTGCAACCAGCTTTGGTCCATCGGTCGTCTCCACTGCTACTTCACGACAACGCGCGACCCCATACTGCACAACAGACCGTCTCTAAGCTGCATAAGTTGGGTTTGGAAGCTCTCCCTCATCCGCCATACTCACCAGATCTTGCGCCTACCGACTATTACTTTTTCCAAAATTTGGACAACTTTTTAGCGGGAAAAAAATTCAATTCCCGATAGGCAGTACAAAACGCCTTTGAAGAGTTTGTTGTCTCCCGTCCTGCTGATTTTTTCAAGAAGGGCATCCATAACTGCCACAGCGTTGGCAAAGATGCATTGATTGCAGGGGTGATTACTTTGAATAAAAGAAATAAATAAGTTCGAAAAAAAAATACTTTAACTTTTTTCAAACAAAACGGCAATTTCATAGGTAAAGACCTAATATTATTATATTCTATTTTCTTTATTTCGTGAAGAGTTATTCGAATGTACGCGCTATCAAGTATCGTATAATATTTGTATGAAATCCATAGTAAAATACGTGTAGTTACTACTAGGGGCGCTGTAATGGATTCCTGTCTCTTTCTCGCAAATAGAGATCGTGTAAAGCTTATGTCAAATCCGTACCTCACAGATACATAACGTCACATACAACGGAGTAAAAAGACACCGGTGAACTATTAACGAGTATATACCTATATAATATTAAATATCCAGAAAGCCTGTAATAACTTGAAAACCTTGTTGCTAAGTTGGATACTTCAAATAATACGACTACGTACAGCGCATAAATGAAATAACGATCATCAGATGATCTTGGCAATCTTAAACGCTTTAACCCTCTGACGCTACTACAATTTTTTTTTATAAAGGTTTACAATCTGCGCCAGAAAAGCGTCAATAGATTTTTAACGCTATTTCAACAAAAGATTTTCCTCTATCATACGCGTACGTAAGCGTTTTTGTGTATAGGTAGGTACGTTTTTTTTCAGCAATGTCTTATTCATCTCTCACTGTCGTAACATTTAGCTTATATTGCGAAGTAAAAACCAAAATGTATATATAGTACAAGATGTTGATAAACTAATACATAAATCAAATAATTATCCTCTAGTTGTTAGCTGGAAGTTCTCACTTTAATAAATAAAATATACTAACTACTAACTAAATACTAACTACTACCAATTACTACTAATTACAAAAACTAAACATTTGGGCTATATATACCTACTAGCCGCGATGACCTATAGACCGTCCAAATGCTTCCAGCCTACTAACATAGGTAGCGTAAAATTAAAGATTAACGAAAAAATTAAAACAACAGTGTATTTATCACTCAAGAGTATATTCTTAGGCCTAACAGCACATTTCATAATTACAACATACAATACTAAAGCCTTTGGCAGATATACACTAAGTACATTTATATGAAGAATATAATATAGTAATAATAAACAGTAAATATTGAGCCCTAACAACTTGCTAATGCACTGCTGCTGTACCGATTTTATTTTATTCCATAAATATCACACCAAACTTACGTACCAAGAGTACACAATCGACAGAACATACAGAAAAAGTACAATTGGGTTTACGAACGCTTACTATGTATGTACTCGCGGTCTGAAAATGTTTACCACCTTAAGATGTATGCAATTACTAATTGCATGCACAAATCTATGTCACAAGTTGGATGATATTATGTAATTTGATTAGGCATGCTCATAGATTTTTTTATTAAGTACAACAAAAATCGTTATCCGATAGTCTCTAGGATAGGTAGAAAAACTTTATGCAACACTTTTTGGTATGGTTCCACATTTTTGTGTATTTAGCCAGTTTCAAGTAATTTTTATAATTTCTCGAGTTAAGTAATATTAATATATGTCAAGTCAAGTCACAGTACTAGTCATGAAGTCAAAGTCTACTCTAGTCAAGTCATACTCCTAGTAAAGCGGTGGCAACTTTACCAGAAGCTTCTATGGAGTTTTGGAAACAACACGAAAAGAAGCGTTTCATCATCGTTATACCACTTTCACACACTCATGCCTGTAATCCAGCACTTAACGAATAAAATGCCACCAAGTTTGTGCACTAAGACTGAAAATAACACAAGTTTTGTGTCATGCGGTAACGCAATCTTTTTCATTTTCCCGCCAAAACTTTGTAATATTTTATCATAATAAAATATTACCAGGCGAGAGACGAAACAAAAATACAGATAATCACATAAGCAAACTGTCAACTTTAAATTAAGAAAAGAGTTTCTATATCAAAAATCATGAATATTTATGTTCGAATCGATGTTACAACTATTAAAAAGTAATATGTAAATAGATATAGTATTTTAGACTCTACTACACACAGTTTGCTTAAAAATCTAATATGAAAACTAATAAACATTTTTAGACCCTGATAGTACAAGAAATCCATAAATGCTATAAGAACAAACCAGTTGCGCTCGTACGAAGAGGTCTCTTTACTAATGTCTTCAATAAGTTTGTTTTTCCCGAAACTGAGGTAAGTATAGGTAGGTATCTACTTACAAGCAGCTGCACCCGTGTGACTTAAATTCCTGAGTGAGTATCTTTTATGCAACGTCATAATATATAATATAATATACATTATAAAATAGTAAAATAATTAACTCGGCGTAGAGTTACTTAGTACTGATCGCCGAATCATCTATATTTAGTACCTATTACTTCTAACTAATCAATGTTAACTTTAACTAAAATAATTTTGACCGCGGAAATGTATCAGAGGCTGATACAGACAACAATCAAGGGGAGGGATTAATACACATCTTGCCCTAGGGGCATGAATAAAAAAGTCAGCAGGATATTTACTTTTCATGGATAATAAAGTATTAATAAATAAATAAATAAATATCTGTGGACATTTCACACAGCGCCATCTAGCCCCAAACTAAGCAAAGCTTGTATTATGGGTTCCAGATAACTGATACAATACTTAAATACTTTTTATTTGTAAATGCATACATATAATACCCAGACACAGAACAAACACCTATGTTCATCACGCAAATGTTTGTCCTGGGTGGGACTCGAACCCACAACCCACAGTTCAGAAGGCAGGGTTACTACCAACTAAGCTATCAGGCCTGTCAAAAAAATATGGAAAAGTTGAAGACAGACACAAATTGTTTCTGACAAAGTGGTCAATCACTTACTTCATCAGTAGGGTTCAGAAGAGCTAGGTCATTGAGTCAAGCCTCTTTCTCGGTCTTAACGTACATGTTTATAGACGCCGTAATGTTGAACATTTTTCTAATGTACACGCCAAAGATTGGAAGGGTGGACTCACATTGTAGGCATATCTGTAATCTTATTTCAATAGACCTATTCTGATTTCTTCTCAGAATTTTAGGTTACGTATACATTTTAATCTTACTTAATAACAACGATGATAACTTTCTAGTGACATAATGAGATCTATGTGTACTTACTTAAGTTATTCCTTAATCATTTTTTATGATCTGGCCAAAGTAGCCAGAGTTTGCAACCAGAAAGTTATTGATGTTGTGTCTTTCTTGTTACATTTCTAACATTCATAAATAATTTATTTTAGGGGTATAGCTACTTATAAATATTATTGACATAATCACAGGATAAAGTTACAAAAACATCGATGATATTATCATGTTTCCATCGCATGAATAAGCTCACATATTGAGCGAAGCCTTAGAGATGCATGGAGAGGCACTTGCTGTATCTCTAGACGTCTCTAAGGCATTTGATCAGGTCTGGCACGACGGTCTTCTGAATAAGCTTCCATCTTACGGACTACCTGCTGGTTTGTGCACTTGGATATCAGACTTTTTGAGGGAACGATCGCTTAGAGTAGTTCTTGATGGCTGCTCTTCCGATCAATTAGCTATTAATGCTGGTGTACCTCAGGGGTCAGTTCTTTCAGCAACACTATTCTTACTCCACATCAATGATTTGCTAAAGCCCGGTACCTTTGGGTATGCAGATGATAGTACTGTTGTTGAAAGATACACATCCAGTGCCCGAGCCAGTGGTGACGACGTCCGGATTGAGAGAGAGGCTATGGTTGAGCGCATGAACCTGGCTTTGAAAGCCGTGTCCGATTGGGGCGATGCTAACTTGGTTAGGTTCAATGCTGCAAAAACACAGGCGTGTTTATTCACTGCTAAAAAGAGCCCACTCCATCTGGCTCCTTCATTCCGTGGTGTATCTGTAAGTTTAGGAAACCATCTTGAGCTTTTGGGTGTTGATCTCACGTCAAACCTAAACTTTGGATCCTACATCGAGTCCAAAGCCAAAGTAGCTTCAAAAAAACTCGGCATATTGTCCAAGGTAAGGCGGTACTTCACACCTGGACAGCTTCTAAATCTGTATCAAGCACAAGTCCGATCGTGTATGGAGTACTGCTGCCACCTGTGGGATGGGTCTGCCAAGTACCAGCTTGAGGCTCTGGACTCGATTGAACGGCGTGCCAAAAGGCTCATTGACGACGACACTTTGGTTGGTGAAAGGCTCCAGAGCCTTGCACATCGACGTAAGGTGGCAAGTCTGTCGGTTTTTTACAGATTACACCACGGTGAATGCGCTCAAGAACTGCATGATCTAATTCTCCCATCACCATTCCACTACCGGACTACTAGACGCTCGGCTAAGCGCCATCCTTTTGTGGTCGAAATACCACCCATTCGTACCAAGCGATTTGACTCAACGTTCTTAATTAGAACGGCTAAGGAATGGAATGCCCTGCCAGCGTCTGTGTTTCCGGCGAAATATGACCCGGGCGTGTTCAAGAGAAGAGTGAATAGGTATTTACTTGGCTAGCATGCTACACCTTCGATCGCATCGTCACTTCCCATCAGGTGAGAGCGTGGTCAAATGCTAGACAAGTTTGAAGTAAAAAAAAAAAAAAAAAAAAAAAAAAAAACTCTTTTACTTGGTAGTAGAGTTGTCTTTCGTGCCGTAGTGCTGCAAAAACCAAAATTAAAATCAATTTTCACCATTTATTATACTCTTAATTTGAAGCCTCATTATACCATCACTTGCGCATTACAATATACAATAATATAAAATAAGGTGTTGACAGTATTTTCTACCACAATCTTTATCTAAATATATATAACTCAAAGGTTGAGTGAACTCAAAACTGACTGACTGACTGACTGACATAGTGATCTATCAACGCACAGCCCAAACCACTGGACTGATCGGGCTGGAATGATTTGGCATGCAGGTAGATGCTATGACGTAGGCATCCGCTAAGAAAGGATTTTTCGAAATTCTACCCTTAAGAGGGTGAAATGGGTGATTTAATATTTTCCCATAGGCCACGCCGCGGGCGAAGCTGCGGGCAGAAGCTCGTGTACTTAACATAAAAATATATAATAACTATCAAAAAATCTAGAAGGATTTAGCTTCGCATGTCTTGTGCATCAAACGCAGTGTCAAATTTAATAATGAGTCGTCATATCGGATATAATTTTCGGAGCTCTGGTCTTTTATTGCTTGAATAAGTGATAATTCGTATTCGTATAACGGTGACTGGAAGGAGCTTATGTAGAAGGGTGTACCGATGTTGTGAAAAACTACTAAAGTAGTTACTATACCGCGCTTGGCCATAGATTGTACTCACATCAGCAGCCATAGCTTCAGCGTTAAATAGATACTCCTTCGTCGCAAGATAGAGAAATTTGTACTGCCGCCTCGTATGCACCATGCCAGCTCTTTGCATACGGCATAGCTTGACCATGTTGAAGATGTCGATGTGGACTGCTAGGCCTGGAACAATAGTTATTTTCACCTCAAAAACTCGGAAAGATTTAGATTTTAAAATCTGAGTGCACAAGTGCATTTTATCCGCTAGCGTGGAAAGAATTTGAAAATTTGAAACTTTCTATTAATTATTTTTCTATACTGCCAGTCCACTGAAAATGCATTAATACTTATTTCATGTAACCTCATTTTTAGAATAATTGTACTGGCTAATACTGCAACTTCATTTCACTTCACTGCACGAAAAATACTATTTTTCCTTGATTTGGTGAGGTGAAAAAGTTATGTTTCGTTCGGCAGGTTAGTTCTGCGTCTTGTACCTTTAATACGCTCAGGATTCTACTTTTTATATTTACTCCTGATTTTTTTCCTGAATTGCAATCTTAGAATTATTTGCAGCAAGAGAAGTATAAGTACTTAGGATTGGTTCAAGTAATCCTGAACGTAGCGAGGGTATCAAAGGTACGAAACGCTCAATATTTCACCTTTTAGCAGCGAATAAAACATGCAAAAAAATTGCTTTGATAATAATGTTAAATTAGCGTTTTTCATGCAGTCATCGTGCTTGCCAGTGTGATTATTATAAAAATTAGTTTTACTTATACTATAATGAAATATTCTAGGTCTGTAGTTTTACCGTACTTATATAGTGGTGTCGATTCTGTGTCGCATACCCTAAAGCTAAACGAAATTATCATAATTCCGTCTTTTTCATTTCCCCTAAATCACAAGAGTACCGCCATACTTTGAGTTTACTTTAGTTTTAGAGAATGCGACACAGAATCGACACCAGTATCTATTTAATATTTTTAGAAATAGGCACATAATGTAGATAATATATATTAATGACATCGCACAACACTTTCGCAGTTGAAAGATCTACGCAGGCGAGCCACAACACAATTTTATTATTATCTAATTGCAAAATTTTATAAATATCTAGTAGATACGGTTAGGTAAACCGTTACAACCAAATATGTCTGTCACCATTTTCGTAAAAAAAAATTGGGTAAAACTATTTAGGGCGATGGCTGTTGTAAAATATATTCTATTATTATTTATCAAAAGAATTAAAATAATTTCAGTATAATTTCAGCTACTTAATAATATTTTATTACTTTCGCTTAGGTTATTATAAAGGAATTATTTCATACTTTTCGCATCTAAGTGGTATTTTAGTATGATGTAATGTAAAATGCAATTCCTGTGGCGAAGCTGTTTCAACACAACTGTTTCTCTTTGTAATAAGATTTGTTACATTTTTATCCGCATGTTGGTGGAGTGCAATTTAGAACGCAACCGTGGGTATAGCTACAATATAGCGTATAACAATAATTATTCACTGCAGCAATCTTACCCTCCGTTTTAATTTTATCGATCAGCATATCGAGGACAATCAGAGTTCCAGTACGGCCAATTCCAGCAGAGCAATGAACGCACAGAATGTTCTGAAAACAATTTACACTTTGATGTATAATATTAGAGAAACTGACTTCAATAGTATTCATTACTACACGAAGATCGGCATCTATATTTCCCGACTTCAAACTAATGGGCGTCGATTAGTTCAACCTATACCTAGGTATTTCGACTTCATACGAATGCTTGCTTCTTGTATTTTTAGTACAGTGGTTCTTACACTGTTTAAAAAATGTGCTTGCAAGATAGACCTATAGAACTCAGGACTTAGGAAGGACCTGTTAGGGAAAGAGCGTTATACTCTTGAATGTCGGCGCATCGGTTGCGGAAGAAATAAAACTAATGCCTGTCTGTATTAAAGTTTGATAGCTTTAATACAGACAGGCTTTACTTTGATCGCACTTATCTGTGACATACCCAAACGTATTGAAGTAAGTGTATAGAGGGATAATTGCGGACTCAGAATTATTCAAGCGTCAGTACAAACGGGTATACCACATTTATCAATGTTATTAAGTTATACGTAAGTAATTCTCCTTTCTTCTCGTGTAAGAATTGATAGGTCAACTGGTCTTGCGGCTTGCAGCCCTCCGAAGCACGACAGTAGCGTTCACCAATGAACGATCATGCAGAGCATTTTTATTGGTCAAATGTTTTTTCGAACGAAAAGGTAGGCAGACCAGGGACCAGTTTTCATAGCGGTCATCCAAGTGTTGAAACTAAAGCGAACGATAGTCATTTCGTTAATGAGCGCTTATGCAATATACACAATGTCTTTCTTACATCTTTAGGTGCATCATCTGCATTTTCAATATCGATCATGTGGCTGTTAATTTCGTTAAGAAACTTGAATATTTCCTTAGTGTTCGAAGGAGCGGCGTTGTCAAACCAACCCTGAAAAAAAATGGTTTTTAAACATTGTTTTTAGCATCTATATTATTGAAAATATTTTGGCATTAACTGTTTTTTACAGCGTCATCTAGCAGAATGACGAGTGTTTTTATATTAACTTGATTAATTTTATAGTACCTATAAGTAAATTCATATAAAATTAGGAGTAGACACTTCTGTTAAACTCACAACAAAAAAAGTACCTTACCTACCATTTAAAATACATGAACAATAAAGAATCGTTAAAATACTTAATTTTTTAAATTTGTATTTTCTAATAAAAAATTTAACTTGGTTAAATCTATAATCTGTTTTTTTTTATCCGCGGATGAAACCGCAATGCGCAGCTAGTACGTTATAAAAATGTCAGCCACGTGCCATTTTAATCTTAACGATGGCTCTTTCATGTAAACGCATTTTCTTTAGTTTATTTTCATTTACACAATCCTTGAATATGTGGCATTCGGAACGCGTCTTTCTGTGCTTTCCGAACGAATGACCGATCGGTTCGCGCGCCAATTGAGTTTGGAAGATATTTTCCCACGGAATATACTTTTGCTCCGGCAACTCTTTCTACGATTGTGCTGTGCCTGTACAACTACCTTTTGTTATTGACCTGATGTGCCAGTGTAAAGTGTGTGAAAGAACATTATATTTTATTGTCTACTCTACGTCAGTGATTTTATCCACACCAAGGACTATCAGTAGGTTCAGAAAACAGGGACCGCTATGGTCCCTCAATTACTATGTTAGACCACCAAGTATTTTTCTCTAATCTGTGATTCAGATATTTTCGCTAACTGTATATTTAAACAAGTGAATAAAAAAGTATGATTGATGATACTGCTTGGCGGCAGAATAACTGGCAAAGTGGTGGTACCTACCTAGACGAACTTTGCAGAAAAGTCCTACCACCTAGTGAAAGTGAAGTTTTAAAGTTTTGTTACCTTCGTTTAGATTTGCAAAGGTTCAGGCTCCATCTTATTGATTGATGCTACCCTGGTACTTCATTAGCAAAAGGGTATCCTATTTTATAGTACTTACATTGAAATGGAACTGGTAGACGGTTCTCTGCTTGCCGCCAACTGTCGTAACTTGAAACTCCCTAATTATGTACGCAGCATAATAATATTGTCGCTTGTTGCACACCTCTATGTCACCGTAACGTTCTTTCTCGTTCGGCTGCGGCCAGTATTGAGAGCACTTCTTCTGCAAAACAATGAGGAAAGACCAAAACAATTTATATTAAAGGAAAAAACAATTTATATTATCATACTATCACACTAATATTATAAAGGCGAAAGTTTGTATGTGTGTTTGTGTGTATGTGTGTATGTTTGTTACTCCTTCACGCTCAAACGGCTGAATGGATTTGGATGAAATTCGGTACCAAGATAGGTTATACACTAGATTAACATATAGGCATAGCATTAGCATAACATTTTATCCTGGAAAAGTAGTTCATAATTTTCTATTCGTATATGTATTTGGACTCCAGAGTCGCAAGTGTTAATTATTTTTATGCATGTTGAAGGGAAGAATGGAAAGACGTCCCATTCACGCATATACTTTTTTCCCATCCCTATTTTTCTCTCCGTTCCCTCTTCCTTTTTTCAGGATAAGTAGTGGTTTCAATTTTTCATCGTAACGTATGGATATACGTCACCTTTAGATACCTACATCTAAATCCCTACTAATATTATAAACGCGAAAGCTTGTATATATGGATTTTTGTTACCCTTTCCCGCAAAAACTACTGAATGGATTTTAATGAGACTTGGAATGCAGATAGCTTTTTACACTTTTTATCCGTGGTTAAGAACGTAAGGCGCAACTATTAGTTAAAAATTTTGTTACAATTTTGTAGTTGTAGTTTTCAATTTCAATTTCAATTTCAATTTTTATTTGCATTCCACAATGTTGTACAGGTGTAGGTAGTTAAATAACAGTTCATCGTGGACCCTGTCGGGCACGCAAAATTAGAAGAGAGGAAGACAAAATTAAATTTTATTAGATTAGAAAGAGGAGCGGTTACTTATTTTATACTAAAATTAAATGAATTATTATTTTTATATAATATGCTTAAATTTTATCATTTAGATATTCATTTATAGTATAATAGCTTTTATTTATTAGAAAGTGCTTTAATTGTTTTATAAAGATTACATTACTAGATTCCTTTTTCATTGCTTCTGGAAGCTTGTTATATATATTAATAGACATAACAAGTGTACCAGAAGCATGCAGCTTAAGCCGGGAAGAAGGTAGTACCAATCGATTTCCGTGGCGAACTGAACGGTTTACGTTTCTCGGTAGGTTTTCCCGTTTTATATATAGGTTCGGATTATTTCGTACAAATTTACATATTTTATTATAGGTATGTATAAAATATTACAAAATAGTAGGTATTTTGTAATATTTTATACAAAATACCTACTATTATAATATAAACAGCTAATCTAGGAGTCGATTTCACACAACTTTAATAAAATGAACCGCGAGCATTAATCGGGTTATTTACTCTAATACCTACAGGTACCTACTATATGAATATTAGAAGTTACTATGGAAGTAAGTACTAAAACCTTTGCCTATTTAAACTGAAACTCTAAGGGGGTGAGTTTGAGTTTATATTCATCTATTTCTAATAGTGTCTATACTTACTCCGTACAAAGGAATCACTTCGCAAAGACATTTATGTATTAAAACACAAAAGTGACTCTTGCTGTGCTACTTTTAAGTTCAATTTTAATCGCAATGTGCTGTGTGCTTAAAAATCGCCTTTTAATAGCTATTGCGTTGAATTATATCCCTTTTGATGCATTATATTTAAGTAGATACACGTTTTCTTTGCTTTAGCGCATAGTAGCAATGCTGTGTATACTGTATACTTTGTCATAGTCATAGAAATGTAATGGAGGGTTTTGGCGGGAAAACGAAAAAGATTGCATCACTGCATTGAATTATTTTCCAAAACTTGTGTTATTTTCAGTGTTAGTGCATAAAATTGTTGGCATTTTATTCGTTAAGTGCTGAATTACCGGCAGGAGTGTGGGAAAGTGGTATAATGATGGTGAAACGTTTTTTTCGTGTTGTTTCCAAAACTCCATAGAAGCTTCTAGTAAAGTTGCCACCACTTTACTAGGAGTATGACTTTGACTAGAATATGACTTGACGACTTCGACTGTGACTGGACATATTTGCTTGAAATACCATTAACTTGATAAATTATCAATTACTTGACACTGGCTAAATACACAAAAGTGTGGAGCCAAAACATTTTATGGGGAAAAAACATTTTATCAACTAACCACGCCGTATTCAACGATGTTGGTCACCATAGCAATCACCCGGACATCATTGGTGATGATCATATGCCAAAAGTCGACTTTCGTGTTCTTCAGGCAGCCCTGCGCAGCGATGTAGAATTTATTTTTCACTGAAAGGCAAACAAAACAGCTATAGAACATAGCTAGGAACCTACCTATTAACCTACTGTACCTCGAACACCACGTTACAAGGTGGTAGGATTTTTCTGCAAAGTTCGTCTAGGTAGGTAGGTACTACCGCTTTGCACATTAATCTGCCGCCAAACAATAGTTCGCAAGCACTACCGTTTTCCGGTTTGAAGGGCATTGTACCTAGTGAAATTACTGGACAATCGAGACTATGATCTGATCTCACAGTCGAGTCATCTTATTACCAGAGTGCTGATGTCTCAGGATGATGTGCGCGCGTGTGTAGTGTCGCGCGAAACTTTATATTTAGAGACTGTTCTGTTATGGGCGGCCGGGTCGCTTAACATCAGGTAAAATATTAGCTCATCACATCATTCCTTAATAAAAAAAAAACATCTCGGCTGTTCTGATGCCTCAGGGTGACGTACATGCACAATGCAGTGCCACTGTGAGTTCAGGGTGGCACTGCAACTGTTTAGTGAATAAAGTATCAGAAATTATATGTTTATTTTAGAAGAAAAGCAACGGAAGTTTACGGTAGCGCGGCACACTTGGCCTGTAAAATAGTTATAACTTATAGCTCGCGCAAAACTTTATGAGCTCTCGGAAGTTAGCGCGGATGGCTGCGCAGTACGCATATTATTGTATGGCCGCTTTTACAATGTACTCAACTGTACCATGCGCAGTTTGATACTCGGGACTAACTTCCGAGAGCTCAGAAAGTTTTGCACGAGCTTTACATACCTATCTGAGTGGGCCCAGCTCCATAGCTGCTTGACTTGGCATGCAACGGTGGCGTGGATTCAAACGGCTTGAACGGTATATTCACCGCTGTGAAATGTTTTTTGTTTATATATTTACGAAATAATAAATAAAAAACAAGGCTAATATTTATGACATATCATATCAATAGGTACTTTATGCGTTCGGATGCCAATAATTTAAATAATAATAGATAAATAATTAAACGCACACCACAGTGGTGCGAATACGCCGGTATCAGATACCGAATAGGTACCGTAATAACGGCATCAATATATTTATGATTTTACAGATTTTATCTTACTGAAAATTATAAGAAATACCTATCCGTAACTCCCCCTCCCCCATCCCCAGACTTCCGTTGATCCATTTATCAATTTATTATCAGTGGTTTAATCAACTATATTATCTTTTAACTCAAGGGTGAATGGGCATCTCATGGGTAAGCGTGCGCCACCATAGACAACTTCCTCACTTACCATCAGGTGAGTTGTTGTCAAACGCATGCCCATTTTATAATAAAAAAAATAAACTTAATAAAATACAACTCACATTGAACATGCCCTCTGCCCGCGTTGGAGATCGCAACTAATTCGATCTCTTCGTTGATCGCTTGATTCAACAATTCCTTGGATTTTATATAACTAGCATTGATATAGTCGCTTTGGTCCGACGAATAGAAATTGTACGGCAGAACGACGCGTGTTTGATCATCTGGAATATAGCACCGATCAATAAGCAAAATCTTGGAAGCCTCTTTTTCAGTTTATAAGCCAAGCTGACGTGACGCTTGTAATTCGACAGTCTCTGGGGTGTGCTAATTGAGCAGGTCGGCTTTTAAGCCGGAGGCGGCGGGTTCGATTCCCGTGGCAGGACAAGTATTTATGCACACAAAAAAGAATGCTAATACTTGTTTTGATTCTGGGTGTTCAGCGACCATGGTCCTTGTTGTTCCTAGGTCCTTAGACACAAGGAATCCTAGTTAGGGTTCAGGATCTATGTATGTGATCGTTGGGCGTTATTATATTATTATTAATTTATGTTTTAATGAACATTATGTTTTGTTAGGCCAAGATCCAATAGCTAAAGTTTCGCAACGCAAATCACTTACAGGGTACCACGTTGCCGTATCGGTTCTTATTGATATTCTGTGGAAGATTCCCTTCTTTTGTAGTGAAGCGCGTGAAGCGATCCACCTGCTTCAGAACTCGGAACTCTTCGTCCCTGCTGCCACCCAGATAATCTCCATAAAACCCATTACTTATCACGTCTTCAATTGCTGCAAAAGGCGGTGCCTCATAGGCATTCTCAGCCACGACTTTCTCCTCTTGTTGTACTAATTCCTGGATGGATGAAATTAATGATAAGTCCATGTACGTATTACGTATTATTGCATTTAAAGCAAGTTTTAGTAGAAGCGGGGGGCTAGTAGTAGTAGCTTAGGACTGGCCCGATGGCTCAGTTGATAGGCACCCTGCCCTGCCCTGCTGAACTGTAGGTTTGGGAGTTGGATTCCCATCCAGGACAGATATTTGTGAGATATCTCGTCGTGATCGTAGAACAACGGCGGATCTCATATTATTCCTTAACATAGAAAGTTTCGTTAATGAACGTACCGTACCAATTTTCTTGCGGACTGAAAGGTTAAGCTATAAGAAAAATTTTCTTGTTCCTTTCCCCTTTCAGTCCGCAAGAAAATTGGTACGGTACGTTCATTAACGAAACTTTCTATGTTAAGGAATAATATGAGATCCGCCGTTGTTCTACGATCACGACGATCTGTAAATGGGTATTATATGTGCTGGTATGTGTTTATAAAAAAAAGTGTATATAAGTATCCTATCAGGTCAGTTATCTGATTCCCATAGGTTTGCTTAGTTTGAAGATAGATGGCGCTGTGTGAAATGTCCATATTTATTTATTATACTTATTTATTTATTTAGTAGCGTCTTCGGCTATAATATCCTTTGAAAAAAGGATTTGAATGAAACCGACTTAACCGACACTAATAGTAAAGATGGATGATATTATCTATCCAAATATATTCTCCCAGTTAATATTGATTTCAAACCAAACTACAAAACCAATTTCGATGATATATCTATGGGAATACCTAACTAGACCTAAAAAACTAACAATACCTAAGAACTTTAAATAAATAAAAACTAAATAATTAAAATAATTATAATAAGTCGTTGGTGGAGGGTAAAGTGCCAAAATGCCAGCAACATGTTAAATGGGTGTGCTTATTTTTTGTGCAAAATAAAGGCCAGCATTCTAGTCACCTGATGAAAAATATGGAATAATATTATATAATATTTGGAATAATATATATGGGACCAATCTGAAATAATATCAATTCAAATAAAAAGTTAATTAATATAATTTTCAAAGTCGGTTCATATAAATATGCTATATAAATATGTGTTCTGGAGTAAACAAACAATCAGAAAAACATACTTACAATCGATTTGATAACCTCCTCCTGTTTTTAGAAGTCAGCTTATTCATGTACACTTAGGTGTCTATTATACAAATAATATAACGGAACAGGATCCCATCGTAAGACAGTCGCACAGGCAAAACCGTCATACATTATGGATGTTGATGAACCATGGTCCTAGTTCCTAGGTCCCTAGATACAAGCAGTCCATATATTATATTATAGATCATATTTTAGATCCAGGATATATGTTTACGATTATTAGACGTTATTGCTACAATATACGATTATAATTGACTTACAAGCACGTTCAACTCGTTAATTATATTGAGCCTTATTGGACAATGAAGGCCCCATTGTTTCAGAAAGGCCGTTAGTTGTTGCTTTATTTCGGTGCTTTTGTTTTCAACTGCCATTGTATAGTTAGATAATAAATAATAGTCTATAGGTAATAAATAAACAAGAAAGTTATATAAACTAAAAAAAACTGCATCTTCAGAAGTAACATTAACTCGCTCAGATCCATCGCAAAAGCATTAGCACATGCTACAGCATTCAGTAATCCTTCCAATGTATTTCAGAAATAAGACAAAGTCATGCTACTTAAAACTTGAAGATATAAGGTCAAATCACGGTTAAGATTTTTGTATTTTTGCGCAGTGTGTTAGGTACAGTGAGAGCCAACGAAACTATCGCTCTGAAGTTAATTAAATGGCTGTGCAGTAACACTTTTCAATACATAGGTAGAAACAGCTATAAAAATCATGTGACTGCTATGTATAAGTGTATGTGCAAGTTTTGTCAACGAGCTATGGCATGCGTAGAAATAATACCTCAACCAGTTTCATTAGTGTTATGAATATTTCATTAAAGATGTACTTGCCTCTGCTGGCAGCGACATGCTTGTAACTCTTGCTCTAGCGCCGTTTACTGGTTGCACCAACCGCAGCACGTCACCAGATGTCTCTGTCAGTGGGTAGCGGCGGCAATGTTCGATAAGCCCAGAGAGATCGTCGAAAACCTCGCCACTACCTACGTCGTACTTGTTGTGCTGTAAAAAAAGTTTTTTTTAACCATAAGTATATTTTTTATTACTTTATATACTGGCTCCTCGCGGCTTATGAGCTATTCAAACATTAAAATTCACGTCCTAGTCTAGTCAAAGCCTAAGTTTTCCATACCAAGCAACTACTTTACATAAATTTAGATCCCACTAATAATTATATGGCGCAAACTTGCATTGCAATTCAGAGGGGCAATGCTGCCAGCATGTTGGGTACTCTACCTACCGGTAGTGGGCTGGAGCATTGGCACTGTCTATAGGTCATCGCGGCCAGTATATAGTCCCATCGTTTTGTAAGTAGTGTTAAGTAGTACAAGTTATATTATTATAGTATGTAGTTAGTTGAATGAATAAAGAACCTATGTAAATAGGCAGATTACACACAAAAATTAACAAAAAAAGAATGCAATAAAATTTCTTATAAATTAGCGTTAAAACATGTATTTACTCGGGTTAGCATACTTTGTAACGTCACAATACTTATTGAACAAGACACCGTGATTGCAGAACGTTTTATACTTTAATCGTAGAATCTAGTAATAAATCGCAAATCTGCTTTAAGCGATAAGACCACCCATCGCGACACTTAATTTATAAGTTTGTGCTTGTAAATCACACTATCACACTTCACACTAATGTTATAAAGGCGAAAGTTTGTATGTGTGTATGTTTGTTACTCCTTCACGTTCAAACAGCTGAATGGATTTCGATGAAATTCGGTACCAAGATAGCTTATACACTGGATTAACATATAGGCTATATTTTATCCGGGAAAAGTGAAATTTTCCCGTAGGATGAGCAAATAATTAAAATACTTTTTGTCCGCGGGTGAAACCGCGGGACGCAACTAGCTGTTGTATAATTTGGAGTTTTAATAAAGAGTTTTATCTATCTATTTGGCTCTTACCACGGCCAAAGACTAGTTTGGCCATTCAATAAGGTAATGTCGCCAGATTTTTCAATAGTCAACCTGCAGATAGCGACTTACGCGGCATCTTATTTATAATAAATATTTACTATATATAGAATTAATTTAGTTTTCGTCATTATATTTCAATTTATTTGAATTTTGTGTAACTAAAATACACAAAATTCATCTCGACTTGAAACCGGCCGGTACGCCCTCTCACTCACGTAAACTGACACACCGCATTCTTGTATCTTGTTTGAAATATAATTAAAATATAAATAACTATGTAAGTATAATGATTGTAATAATTGTATGGAACACAGTTAAGGGGATTCAAGGGAACACACTTAAATATTATAAGACTACAAAAACTTATTTTTGCAGTAGTTTAAGTAATTATGCAACGAAATAAATATAATATAACGTTATAAATATAATATATACTATAATATCATCCCATACGCTTAGTTTTAATATTACCTATGCGTGTCTAAAAAGACACGGTTAATTTATTTATTCAACGCCCTCGTGCCCATTTGTTACAACAATACTTCATTAAATAACTACGCGTCATATTGTAGTCATTATAGTGAATATAAACTGAATAAAAGATTAGTAGAAATAAAAGACTGTGATTTTTCAATGGTTGCATTAAGGCGGTCTACTAAAAAACTGACTTTTTTACCTTGTATTAGGATAATACAAAAGAATTTTATAAAATATGTTTGGATTCGTAAAAATGTAGATAGAAATACAATTAAATAAATAATAATTATGATAAATAATTGTGGCCAGTACCATCTAGCCCCAAACAAAGCAAAGCTTGTAGTATGGGAAACAGATAACTGATAGAATTATATCATAATGTATATGACGGCGGCAACGTCTATTTATAAACTCTATGCGCAGCGGGCAGTACCGTAATTTACCCGGTGGCATTTAAATTTATTATAGTGGCAACACCGGTAGCTGTCATCGCTACCCCACCCATCTGGCTATAAAAAGGGAGCGCTCGGTGTACTACGATCATTGCATATCACGATCATTGCCCGCCCGGTGACGCTGTAAAGGTCGTTAGAGACCAAAAGCATTAGCTCGATAAAAAAAAAAAGTACTACTATCATTCTTGCTCCGGACACGGCCTGGTGCGCATGCTGAAGGCCTATAGTTATGTAGGTTGGACCTACTCACAACTCGTTCTGCCTATATATACTTATTATACTTACAATATAACCCAAAATAAATATACTCGTAGATGTTAATCACACACATGTTTGTCTTAAGTAGGAATTGAACCAACAACCCCCAGTTCAGAAGGCATGGTTACCTACTACCAACTGAACTATCGGGCCACAAAAGTATAGCCGAGCTAAATTTGTACATTGAGTATTTTATGAAATTTTGGCGCTGTCACGCTGAAACTACTGGAAGGATTGCGATGACACTATAGCTACAGTTATATTTTCAGGATTACATTTAAATTAAAAACTAAAAGCTATAGTGATATTCTAAAACGGCCAAGTGCGGGTGTGCTCAAATGACGTGAGTACTTAAAAATTACGAAGTAACTATGTAACAGACTACAGACGTCGCTGTAGTGCAGAACTATGTAGATGTAAAAACATTGCCAGCAACGAAGACGAAGTCACTAGTTAGTTTTCCCTATCTTTTTCCCTCTCCCTTCTATCTACCTCCCTTCGTCATACTATCCATTCATCCTTTACTTAAGGGTAGAGGGAAGGGGCCCTCGGCAGCGTTAGGGCGTAAATCTAACCAACCCACCGCCAGATCATTAGTTCCGTAACTGAACTGTTTGGGAAGAAATATAAATATTTAAAAACTATCTCCAGCACATAAGCTTTAGTCATACCACACGGAATTTTATGTCTTTTATTACGGTGACCATTTTAATATAATTTGAATTGCAACAAGGGGCCTCGTTATTTACCTACTTATGAGCACATCAAGGTTGTCACTTGCACGCCATGACAACCAGCACGTAGCCCGCTCGTTTTGACCATAGTTTCCTTAATCATTTACTATTCACGGGGCTTGGTAAACATTTGAATTAGATCCAAATCACAGGCAGAAATGAGTTGTTTTTTAGGTACTCATAGAAGCGTGGGACAACTGTGGTATGTATAAATTTTGTTTTGGCTTTCATTTATTGGTGAGAACTGCCCGCGGCTTCGCCCGCGTTACCTATAGGAAAATAATTCAACCACCCATTTCACCCTCTTAGGGGTGGAATTTCGAAAAACCCTTTCTTAGTGGATACCTACACTTTACAAAGAATACACCCTCCAAACTTCAAGTCTCTAGGACCAGCGGTTTAAGCTGTTCGTTGATATATAAGTCAGTCGTTCAGTCAATCAGTCAGGACTTAGAATGTTATATGTATAGATTTCCGGCACGGAAAATTATACTGCTTTGTTGTTTCACTGCGCTTGCGCCTTTAATTTACAGGAATGTGCGTAATTGCACCGAAAATTTAAATTACTTGTCATAAACTTGCGCTATAGTTACGCTCATGCAATTGGTTTACTAGGTTTACGCTATGCTGGCTGTGCACAGTAATCTGTAATATTATGTGGGTGGGTTATTATACAATATTCTCCTAAATAAATGAGCATTCATTCATTTATTAAATCCAATTACAATCACTGGATTCTCATCAACATGAACAAAAAAGTGCTTATACTTTTTCCGAGTCTAGGTGTTGTGGGACCTCGTAATTTCTGGGTCCCTAGATACAGGGAATCCTAGTTGGGGTCCAGGATATATAAATATAATCGTCGAGCGTTATTATTATCACCAAAAACAGCCTATAGACGTCCACTGCTGAATATAGGCCTCTCCCACAGAGCACCGTGTCTTGCCACTTGTCACCATGGGCTCCACGCGGTTTTGAAAAGATCATCGGTCCACCTAGACCCTCAACGGTGCCAATCTTAAAAAGCAATAAACTATGAGTGAGTAAAATATAAATATTATTCATTAAATGGACTACATCAAATTTCTCAAAAAACATTTCCTATGTTATTTTAATATTTTTTTCTATCTCTCGCCTGTTACCTACTCTATGGAAGTACTACTCGTTTCCATATAATTTAATATAAATAACATACTGAGTTCGTTACTTCTTTGTATCTGAACAAAAACAGCGCAATCAATTTTTTTGTGTTTTGGCTTCACACTTTTGTGTATTTAGCCAGTGTCAAGTAATTGATAATTTATCAAGTTAATGATATTTCAAGCGAATATGTGTCAGGCAGGTCACAGTCGGTCATCAAGTCAAGTCAGAGTCAAGTCATAGTCTAGTCAAGTCATACACACTCCTAGTAAAATGGTGGCAACTTTACCAAAAGCTTCTATGGAGTTTTGGAAACAACACGAAAAGAAGCGTTTCACCATCATTATACCACTTTCCCACACTCACGCCTGTAATCCAGCACTTGACGAATAAAATGCCACCAATTTTATGCACTAACACTGAAAATAACACAAGTTTTGGAAAATAATACAATGCGGTGACGCATTCTTTTTCACGTTCCCGCCAAAAACCGAGCTACTACTTTTTTATGAAGGAGTTCGCGCCCGCTCGAGTAGACCACTGCGTACAGTATAACCGGCGATGCGTTCGGCGTCGAGACTCACGGGCATGCGTTAAACCCTGGATATCGTTTAACTCGTGACCTATTTATGAAAGGATCGATACGTCACCCCCTTCCATCAATCCGGCCACGCCCACTTCTGACATCCCATATCAAAATTACACGCTCCGACGTCGTGTCGGATAAATGAACTCCTGGTGCCGCCCACCCACCCCGCAAACAAATATCCATCACCGCTTTGCGTCCGCAGGCGTTTTCTAACAATAGGGGGAAAAGTTTAATTTTATGCCACAAATGTCGCAAAAATTATCTGTCTATTGATCTTTTAAAACGACTTCAAAATGAGGTGCTGAATTCGGTTGTCTTTTTAAAAATATTGAAATTATGTCCGTTATACATGTTTTGGAACGCATACTGCAATATATATATAAAACTTAAATTGATTTTTATTGATTTTATTGAATTAATATAATTTATGTCGTGTCGTGTAGTAGAATTGCAACGAGTGGGCGTGACGATTCCGAGTGAGTGAGAGCGTGACGCAAAATTAGAAGTTCCCAGGAGAGAGCAGTGTGAAGTGATAGTTCAGCTGAATATAGCCCATACATACTCCTGGATTGGAGATATAGATATGGTATAGAATCGGTACATAGGTAGGTACTAGTAATTCAGGAAAAGCTACGCTCCGTGGCTGCAACTGCCTGGAAGGTAATTCTCATTAGAGCTATTCCAAGTTTTATGTCTCATCATCATCAGCAGCCGGAATACGTGCGGCACATGCATTACCACCCAAAAACCTTTCTTCCCCATTGGTAGTCAGTATAATTTGTCTTCCTGTATCTCATAACATGCCCAGAGAGTGCAATATAAACTAGTCATTATAGTATGTGCAGTCAGCTGTAGAAATATTAATATAGAGGTATATAGCAATCACAAACGCCATTGTTTGTGAAGATCGACTATAATAGTATAATGGTATTAACTTTTGATTTAGATTTGTAGTAAAGCACTGGCCATTATTTGACTCTTCTACACTCTTTACTTTAAGCTTAGTAACTGTTATATAAATTATGTATGAACTGTTACTGAACCAAACAAATAAAATAATAATTTTGTTGCCAGCATGTTGGGTACGCTACCTACTGGTAGTGGGCTGGAGCGTTTGGACTGTCTATAGGTCATCGCGGCCAGTATATAGTCCAAATGTTTTTTTTTGTAGTAGTAGTAGTAGATAGTTTTTAATATTAGTTATTAAATCATTGTAGTATTTAGAAAATAAAGGCAATTAGCCGTGTTTAAAAAATAAAATAAGTAATAAAGCTTTTTATAAACAAATTGAATGTTGCAGAAGTTGGGGAAAAAATTAGAATTGAGGTTGTTTCAACTATGTTATGTATGTTACCCCTTCATATTCAATTTATATAGGATTTAACTGATTTTTTTGACCAAATGACTTATGGGTATCGTTGGATTCAGCGTGAAATTATCTTCAATAATACATTCTCAAAATACCGAAATGAGGCTTAAATCTCGAGATTTTGAGTCTAAAAATGGTTTATCTGTCACAGGAATACAGTACGCTCAGC